>OU342740.1:14781967-15381967 GCA_910589775.1 Avena eriantha
TATCTGCTGTTTTTGTTCCAGGAAAGTCAGAACATGAATATTCTCGGAATTGGACGAGACAGAAGCCAAATTTCCTATTTTTCCGGATGTCATCAAGTGCCAGAATACGAAACGCAGAGGGGCCAGGGGGCCACCACACCACCTGGCCATGCGGCTAGGCCTGGCCCGCGCCAGGGGGTGGTGTGGCTGCTCCCGACACCCCCTCGGCCTCTCCTTCCGCCTATATATTGCCCTCGGGACGAAAACCCTAAGGACCCGATCAAAAATCTACGAAAGAGTCTGTAGCCGCCGTCATCTCCATCCCTAGATCGGGAGGGATCTGAAGCTCTTCCCGGCACCCTGCCGGAGAGGGGAATTCACCCTGGAGGCCTTCTTCTTCACCATGCAAGCCTCCGGTGTGATGCGTGAGTGTTCATCCTTGGACTACGTGTCCATGTAGTAGCTAGATGGCTGGTTCTCCTCCTTTGTGCTTTCATGTCTAGATCTTGTGAGCTCTGTTCATGATCAAGATCATCTATTTGTAATTCTGCATGTTATGTTTGCGGGGATCCGATGGATATTGAGATTCTATTTCAGATTGATTATTGATTCTATCATGTCTTTGTTATTTGTGATCTCGCATGCTTTTCGTTGTTAGTAGCTATCTTGGCCAAGTAGATGCTAGCAACTCCAAGAGTTAGTATCTATGCTCGATAGTGGGTTCATGCCTCTGGTAATCTGGGGAAGTGACAGAAATCTCTAAGGTACTAGATGTGCTGTTGCTACTAGGGAGAAAACAACAATCCTTAGTTCATAGAACGATCGCATTGTTTACTTTACACACAGTTCGTAAAGCAATAATCTGTTGCTTGTAATTTAATACTGGAGGGGGTTCGTATGATAACCTGAAGGTGGATTATTAGTCATAGATGCAGTTGGATGGCGGTCTATGTATAATGTTGTAATGCCCAATCAAGTCTCAAAGGAGTCAAGATGATTAGTATATGCATGTATTGCTTTCTCGGTGTTTGTCAATTGCCCCGCTGTAATTTGTTCACCCAGCATGTTATCTATCTTAAGGAGAGCCACCACTAGTGAACTATGGATCCCGGTCCTTTTTCTTTACATACAATCTATAAACTGTTTACTGTTTTGTGTTTACTTTCTGCAAACTTTTACTTCTTTCCATTCGATACGTTTAATCCTTTGTTTCCTGCAAAACACGGTGAGATTGACAACCTCATCGCAAGTTGGAGACAAAGTTCTATGGTTGTGTTGTGCAGATCTCCACGTTCCTACTAGCACCGGTAGTGCGCCATGCCAAGGCTCAGCTAGTAACACCTTTGGGGTGTTTCCTCGCTCCTACTGGTTCGATTAAACCTTGGTTTCATACTGAGGGAAACTTGCTGTTGTGCTCATCATACCTTCCTCTTGGGGTTCCCAACGAGCTCTACATCAACACCGCCATCAATCATTTTTCTAGGCGCCGTGCATTGAGCCATCAAGCGATTTTCTGGCGCCGTTGCCAGGGAGTCAAGGACATCTTCACAAGGGGAGTCCCTCATAACCAATCTCTTTACTTTGTAATTTTTGTTTTGCTTAGTTTCTTCTTGCTTTGTTTACTTGTTTTTTTTATCAAAAATACAAAAAAATTAGTTTTACTGGTTTGCTTTCTTATTTGAAAAACACAAAAAAATTAGTTCCTATCTTGACTTGCCACTATGTCTAGCCTTGCTCCAGTCACTATGTCACCCGAGGAAATGATTTTCACTTTTAAACAAGGAATTGAGGAAAGTTTTAAGGAAGCTTGGTCTAGAATCTCCGATCTACATGAAAAAACTGAGCATAAAATGACTCAAAGCTTGTTCCTTAGCAGTTTTTACCTTGGGATTGCTCTTTGCTATATATATGCTTTAGATGCTGTTGTGGGAGGAGATTTCCTCCAATGTAATGAGGATGATGCTATTAATGCTATAAAGAAATTGATCCTCACTTACAACATGCCTAGCCAAACTGATATTTCTTTCGCAAAAATATTTGCTAGGTTGAACACTCTTGAGACTAGCACTACTAGCTTAGAAAATTGCTATAATACGCTTAGGGATTATCACAATTATGTTCCAATAAACTCTGAACCATCAAAGTGGCTCCCTACAGTAAAGATTGAGATGAACACTGAAACTTTTCAAGCTCGCTGTGATATCATGTCTGAATTTTGTCTTATGCCCAAAGATATTTATAAATCTCTAAATACTCGGGGGCTCACGAAAGGAGGAAAATAAATATCTCTTGCTAATAATACTACCATATTACCTGTTGGAATAGCTGAAGGAGTGTTTACAAAGATCCTTAGGAAAACGATTTCTATTGATTATCTTGTTATTGAATGTGCAGGAGAAGGACAAATTACACTTGGAAGGTCCCTATTAGAACTACTTGGAGCAATAATAGATGTGGGAAAGGGGACCATGCACCTTTATTCTCCACCAAATAATCATATTTTCCCCAAGGTTAAGAATAAAAGTAAGAGAGGTAAGAGCAAGAAATTTGGTCTTAATGCTTCTTCATTTGAGAATACTTGATCCTTTTTCTTGCTTCTTATGCCTAACTTAAAGACGTTAAAGAAAAGTACTTATTGGGAGATAACCCAAAAGTTTTAGATGAGTCTTGGAAGTTATTACCTCTCTAATAACCTCTCCTTATCCTTTTTATTTTCTTTTTGTGCCAAGAGTAACCTCTAATGAGAGAGAAGTAACGATTGGGAAAGTTGCTGTCCCGAAACAGGTTTCTGTGCTTCACCGTAAAAATTCTTGTAAAATCTCTGAACGTCTTTTTGAGACGTGAATTTTTGTGCTTCTGCCCCAGGTTGTTATATAACTTTCATTAGTTCAACACTTTTTGATTTGAGAAACATAAGGTCTTCGAAAAATTTCGTCTTTACCTGCTGGTCTGTTTTGACAGATTTCTGCCATTTTCTGCATTTGCTTCTTGTTGGTTCCTTTTTGAGTTCTTTTGGGGAATTGAGCTTTTTGAGGAAAGTGCTACAGTAGATAGTGTTCTAATGGAAGTTTATTTGGTGTTAGAACTGAACCTTAAGACTTATTTATCTTGAGTGCATTAATGTTTCTAATAAAGATTGTGTGAAGTTTTGTATGAAGGAAAATTTCAGGTGTATGGAAGGAATGAGTAAAGAGATGAAGGATGGACTAAAACTCAAGCTTGGGGATGCCACGCATGTCACCCCAATAAATATCCAAGAAGTACAAGCGCCAAAGCTTGGGATGCCCAAGGCATCCCCTTCTTCATCAATAAAAATCCCAGGTTTCTTCCAAACGCTTCATTTTTATCGTTTTATGCACAGTTGTATTTTTCTTGGAGCGTCTTCTTTTTCGTTTTATTTTTGGTTTTTCGTTTGCTTGGTTTTCTTAGTTTTCTGAATAAATTGGTTGGACCCCCTCTTTCATACATTGGTTTTCAAATAGTTTGGTTTGGTTTGAAAAAGAGTAGGAAAGTTCATACTTTTGTGGTAAAAAGAGCTTGTTTTTTACTGTGGCCTATGCTTTTTAATGCCATGCTTGATATTGTTTTGGCTTTATGCTTAGTATTCTTTGCTGTAGCATGACTTGTTATAAACAATTGAGGTTGCTTAATGTGCCTTGGATGAATCATGCGTTGTTTTAGCATATTAAAGCATAGTATAGTGGTCTTCTCCTTTGATGCTTTATTTGGGTTGACTTGGCGCATGCTCACACCATGTTATGACTATCTCAAGTCACCATAGCCTTTATGATCCTTTAGTTTTCAACTTGTAGTATCACTTTATGCTTTGACCAATGATGTTTTGTCGCTCTGCATGATTATGGCTATTATTGCTCTCTTAGTTTGTCACTCCCAGTCTTTTGCTAGCCTCCACCACCAAGTATGAGTTCCACTCATGCATCCAACTCCCTAAACCAAGTTATTCCAAAGAGTCCACCATACCTACCTACTAGCTTATGCTATTCCAAGTATATTCATGCTTTTGTTTACCTTCCAAATTAAACTTGTTATGAGAAAACTAGTGATTAAAGCTCTCACAAACTTGATGGCACACTTGACTTTACTTGCCTCTAATAAACTTGAACCATTGGGTCCTTCTTTGTTGCGTATATGCTTGCGATTTATAAGTTGACATTAGCAGAACCATGTTTCATGGGGAACGCTTTCAACATTGCACTTGTACTTTGTACCCCGTTGATATCATGTTCTTTTGCTTACGGATCCCGGCGGTGTGAAACAAAAGTGGAACTTGTGAGATCATGGAGTTTGTATGTGTGTTAGAGAAACGCCTAGGCCGCTAGCCTAAGCCATGCCTAATCATGGTGGAAACTTGCAGCATCACCATAATGAGCACTCTATGAAGCATCCTCAATAAAAACCTATGCAAATAGCAAATAAAAAGATTGCTGAGATGCTCATTGTCTGCTTGCCTTGTCATTTTGATTATGGGAAAGCTCCCGTATCATGTGCAAGGGGTACCCCATTGGCGGTTCTTAATGATACTGACGAGGGGTTAACTATTCAATGCCCATTGTTATGGACTTGGGTTTTGGAGATGGAGGGAAACTCTGGAAGTCTCGATCTGCTAACAGACAAGCACACAGGGACGCAAGGTTTACCCAGGTTAAGGCCTCGTACATGACCCTACTCCTGCTTGTCTGCTCTTGATTGATGAAGGATCCGAAGGATTACAATGTCGTCGATGGCAGTGTCATGCAGATTGGATCTGGCGTATGTCTAGATCTATTGTGTTCTATCTATTGTGGCGATCGTAGATCTGTGTATTGGGGGACTCGCTATTGTCTATTGGTGTCTTAGGTCGTGTCCTCCTCGTTGGACCCTCCTAGCCTTTATATATGGGGAGGCTAGGTCTTAGGTACCAATACGAGTTGGTTACAAGTTAGATTCAAACTCTAGTCTTGAGCCTTCCTTGTCTTGTGCGTTTGGGAGTCCATGTCCATATGGGCTTCATACCACTCGAACCGTCATAGGCGTCATGGACCTTGGCAATTCGTTGAGTGGGCCTTCTATCGAGCCGCACCAGGTAGGCTATAGTCGAGTGCCTATTGGGCATACCCATGTCAGATACACATGTACTTACAATGACAAGAGCTTACTCGTGACTGAAGTTGAGTAGCATGAGGATCGGTCTTCATAAGTAAGGGGCATGAGATTTCGGTTTATAACTTGTCAAGCATATCCTCTTAGTTGTGTCACTTTAACCTTAATCACCTTCAAGATGCTTATGATAGGGGCAATGAGAGCTAAAAGCTATAAGTACCATAATTTTTGGAAGCTCTTTATGAGACTTGAATCCCTACTTCCTTTTACAAAGGCCTTTCTTCCATCATAATATTGAGTCTCCATCTTCTATCTTTATGCACCTACTTTGAGAGCATAGTGGCCATTCTTAGTTCTATGTGCATTGTCCCAAGACTAGTTGATTGATGCATACTTTGATATTACTTGTTTTAAACTATTGTATCTAGTCACTCTTATGAACTTTGAAGGTGTCATATGCATTTATATTTGCTACTCTATGAGGGACAAGCTGAATACTATTATGCTATGTTTTCTTTATGTGAAACAAACAAACGTCTTGCAAAGCATTGTTATTCATGAATCTTTTGTTTGTACCTTTTCATGTTGCATCATAGTTTCTTTGCTTATTGCTAGAACTTTGTCTTTCATGTTATGATTGAAGTACTATGATCCCACCTTTGAATGTTTTACAAATACTTTGATCAAGTCTTTGATGGTGCATGTCACCTCAAAAAATATTCTTTCTTTTTATCACTTACCTACTCGAGGACGAGCAGGAGTTAAGCTTAGGGATGTTGATACATTGAAAATGTATCTATAATTTTTGATGTTCCATGCTTGGTTTTATCCACTTTCTTGTGTTTTATTCCAACTTTGGACTACTTTTCATATGATTTCTTGGACTAACCTATTAACAAGAGCCACAGTGCCAACTGCCTGTTTTCTGTTGTTTTTGGTTCTAGGAAAGTCAGAAAATGAATATTCTCAGAATTGGACGAGACAAAAGCCAAAGTGCCTATTTTTCCGGATGTCATCAAGTGCTAGAATACGAGACAGAGAGGGGCCAGGGGGCCACCACACCACCTGGCCGTGCGGCCAGGCCTGGCCCGTGCCAGGGGGTGGAGTGGCCGCTCTCGGCACCCCCTCGGCCTCTCCTTCCGCCTATATATTGCCCTCGGGACGAATACCCTAAGGGCCCGGTCAAAAATCCACGAAAGAGTTTGTAGCCGCCGTCATCTCCATCCCTAGATCGGGAGGGATCTGAAGCTCCTCCCGGCACCCTGCCGGAGAGGGGAGTTCACCCTAGAGGCCTTCTTCATCACCATGCAAGCCTCCGGTGTGATGCGTGAGTAGTTCATCCTTTGACTACGGATCCATGTAGTAGCTAGATGGCTGGTTCTCCTCCTTTGTGCTTTCATGTCTAGATCTTGTGAGCTCCGTTCATGATCAAGATCATCTATTTGTAATTCTGCATGTTGTGTTTGCGGGGATCCGATGGATATTGAGATGCTATTTCAGATTGATTATTGATTCTATCATGTCTTTGTTATCTGTGATCTTGCATGCTTTATGTTGTTAGTAGCTATCTTGGCCAAGTAGATGCTAGCAACTCCAAGAGTTAGTATTTATGCTCGATAGTGGGTTCATGCCTCTGGTAATCTGGGGAAGTGACATAAATCTCTAAGGTACTAGATGTGATGTTGCTACTAGGGAGAAAACAACAATCCTTTGTTCATAGAACGATCGTATTGTTTACTTTACACGTAGTTCGTAAAGCAATAATCTGTTGCTTGCAACTTAATACTTGAGGGGGTTCGGATGATAACCTGAAGGTGGATTATTAGTCATAGATGCAGTTGGATGGCGGTCTATGTATAATGTTGTAATTCCCAATCAAGTCTCAAAGGAGTCAAGATGATTAGTATATTCATGTATTGCTTTCTCGGTGTTTGTTAATTGCCCCGCTGTAATTTGTTCACCCAGCATGTTATGTATCTTAAGGAGAGCCACCTCCAGTGAACTATGGATCCCGGTCCTTTTTCTTTACATACAATCTATAAACTGTTTACTGTTTTGTGTTTACTTTCTGCAAACTTTTACTTCTTTCCATTCGATACATTTAATCCTTTGTTTTCCGCAAAACACGGTGAGATTGACAACCTCATCGCAAGTTGGGGACAAAGTTCTGTGGTTGTGTTGTGCAGGTCTCCACGTTTCTACTAGCACCGGTAGTGCGCCCTGCCAAGGATAAGCTAGTAACACCTTTGGGGTGTTTCCTCGCTCCTACTGGTTCGATTAAACCTTGGTTTCATACTGAGGGAAACTTGCTGCTGTGCTTCCTCTTGGGGTTCCCAACAACCTCTACATCAACACCGCCATCAAGCATTTTTCTGGGCGCCGTGCATTGAGCCATCACGGACCATAGTAGGATGCGTCTCAAGTATGGAAAACTATGCGAGACACATATAGGCAGGATGTGTATCGTACAGGGCACCTACGCGCCCCGGGCCCACCCCTTATTCGAGACACATATGTGCAGGATGTGTCTCGAATATTTAAACTATATGAGACGCATCCAACCCATATGTGTCTCGAAGTTCCAATTTTTCGAGGCGCATGCCATATTGGTGCGCCGTGCATATTTAGTCCAGACGCATATGTTTGATATGTGTCTCCTATAGTTTTATTTCCTATAACCTTTTTTCTAGTAGTGCATTGGCCATGTCGTGGATGCATGTGGTGGCGGGTCACATGATCCAAAAAAGTATCAATATGATGATTTCATGATGGTTCCTCAGGAGGAATTTTGGTATCAACCAAAAAAGGAATTTGTGGCACCACCCCAAGCTAGTAGTGCAAGGGGAGAGGAGGAAGATGTCGTGGAGGGAGATCTGCCCCTAGACCTGATTACACAGATATTGAGGAGGATGAGACCAACGCAAGCACCACCAATTGGGAGAATCCTAACCACAATTGGTTGAAGAAGCATACTAGGGGACGGCATGAGGACCAGCCGAAAGATAATTATCTTCCTACCATGCCTGCATCCCATGTGGCGAATATAGTAGAGACCCTGGAGGGGAATAATGTGGGGGGAGACTACTCCTCAGAAAGTGCAACGGACAAAGAGGGAAAGAGCTGATCACACAACATTAGGATTGGCGGGCTCCTTAGAGGAGTACCGCCAGGAGCAATGAAAATCTATGGATACAATTGCCGAGGACTAGGAAATTCCTCGGTAAACAGATCGCCTCTGGATATCTGGAGGCAACATAGGCCTGTGTTTTCTATCAGAGACACATCTGATAGAGAAAGTGGTGAAAAACTATGTATTAATCTTGGTTATGCACACTTGTTGGTGGTGCCGAGTAATGGTCGAGGTAGTGGTTTGCTAATGTTACAGGATCATCATATTAACATTCAGTTGAAGTACCAACACAAAAATTATATTGATGTGTTTTTTTTCTGGAGATACCCCAAATAAGGACAGGATATTAACAGGGTTGTCTGGAGGGTCCGTTTGGAAACATAAACATCGTATTTGGCAATATCTTTAAGATTTACACCAGCAAGTGGATATTTGTTGGCTGGTGTCAGGAGACATGAATGATATTTTATCGGATACTGAGAAGGAAGAAGGTGCACCTAGACCACTTGCATATATGCAAGCCTTTCTGAGATAAAATTGTTATTTGGAGGACCTAGGCTACATTGGTAATATTTTTACCTGGAAAAGAGGGAACTTACAGGAGAGACTGGACAAAGCTATTAGGAATGCCGATTGGTCCGCATTTTTCCCACACCTGGTGTTAAAAATATAACATCATGTGGGTCTGGTCATCAACCAATACTAGTTGATAAGAAGACAGATGCTCAAGTGTCTAGAACCTCGAGGAACCAAAGGCAGTTTGAGGTAAGATGGCTTAAGGAAGAGCATGTTAGGTAGATTGTGAGTACCGCCTGGACGCATACACCACCAAATGCATCGGTGGTAGAAAAGGTATCTTTAGTACATGATAGGGGAAAGGTGCCTGATCTTTTGATAAGATGTCATAATTTGATTTGGTGGAGTTTAACCTTGACGTTCCAACTACAACATGCAGCAGTGTTACGCCAATGCAATCACTAAACCAATCTCCTGGACTACATGATTGGGATCGGAATATACAGAAGGAACCAAGGAAAAAAAGTGAAGGTTCTCATGAGGGAACTTGTTCAATTGTTGAGTGGGCTGACAAACGAAGTTATGGCCCAGCTGCAGAAGGAGGTCACTTGGAAAATGAAGGTGTCTTTTGAGCAGGAAAAAGAAAAAAAAAGATTATGAAAAGAGGAAAGAGAGAAAAAATCACCATATTCTCATGGTAAATAAGAAGATTGTTGAGATGCTCGTTGTCTGCTTGCCTTGTCATTTTGATATGGGGATTCTTCCGTATCATCGGGCAAGGGGTACCTCGTTGGTGGTTCTCTATGATACACATGTACTTACGATGACAAGAACTTACCGGTAACTAAACTTGAGTAGCATGAGGAGCGGCCCTCGTATTCAAGGGACATGAGATTTCCAACTTATACTTCGTCAAGCATATACACCATAGTTTGTTCATTTTAACCTTAATCACTTCAAGATACTTATGATAGGGGAAATGAGAGATGAAAGCTATTAAGTACCATAATTTTTGGAAGCTCTTTATGAAACTTGAATCCCTACTTCCTTCTATGAAGGCCCTTCTTTTACTTTTATGATGAGTCTCCACCTTCTACCTTTATGCACCTACTTTGAGAGCATAGTGGCCATTCTTAGTTCTATGTGCATTGTCCTAAGACTTGTTGATT
This sequence comes from Avena eriantha, assembly GCA_910589775.1. Lineage (NCBI taxonomy): Eukaryota > Viridiplantae > Streptophyta > Magnoliopsida > Poales > Poaceae > Avena > Avena eriantha. Next base: position 14,791,862 of record OU342740.1, read on the forward strand.
GATGCATAGCTTTGATATCGCTTGTTTTAAACTATTTGCATCTAGTCACTATTATGAACTTTGAAGGTTTCCTATGCATTTATGTTTGCTACTCTATGAGGGACAAGCTGAATGCCACTATGTATGTTTTATCTATGTGAAATAAAGAAACATCTTGCAAAGCATTGTTATTCATGAATCTTTTGTTTGTGCCTTTTCATGTTGCAACATAGTTTCTTTGTCTTATTGCTAGAAGTTTGTCTTTCATGTTATGATTGATGTACTATGATCCCAGCTTTAAATGTTTCGCAAATACTTTGATCAAGTTTATGATGGTGCATGTCACCTCAAAATTATTCTTTCTTTTTATCACTTACCTACTCGAGGATGAGTAGGAGTTAAGCTTGGCGATGTTGATACGTTGTTAACGTATCCATAGTTTTGGATGTTCCATGCTTGGTTTTATCTACTTTCCTATGTTTTGTCCACACTTTGGAGTACTTTTCATATGATTTGTTGGACTAACCTATTAACAAGAGCCACACTGCCAGCTGCATGTTTTCTATTGTTTTTTATTCCAGGAAAGTCAGAAAATGAATATTCTCAAAATTGGACGGGACAAAAGCCAAAGTCAGTTTTTCACCGAGGGACACCTAGAGCCAGAATACGAGACGGAGAGTGGCTGGGGCCCGGCCACACCACCTGGCTGCGTGGCCAGGCCTGGCCCGCGCCAGGGCTGGTCTCGCCGCCCTAGGCACCCCCTCGGCCTCTCCTTCCTCCTATAAGTTGCCTCTGATACGGAAACTCTAAGTACCCGATCAAAAATTCCACGAAAGAGTCTGTAGCCGTCGTCATCTCCATCCCTAGATCGGGAGGGATGTGAAGCTCTTCTCGGCATCCTACCGGAGAGGATAGAATTCACCCTGGAGGCCTTCTTCATCACCATGCAAGCCTTCGGTGTGATGCGTGAGTAGTTCATCTCTGGACTACGGGTCCATGTAGTAGCTAGATGGCTGGTTCTCCTCGTTTGTGTTATCATGTCTAGATCTTGTGAGCTCCGTTCATGATCAAGATCATATATTTGTAATTCTGCATGTTGTGTTTGTGGGGATCCAATGGATATTGAGATGCTATTTCAGATTGATTATTGATTCTATCATGTCTTTGTTATTTGTGATCTTGCATGCTTTCCATTGTTAGTAGCTATCTTGGCCAAGTAGATGCTAGCAACTCCAAGAGTTAGTATTTATGCTTGAGAGTGGGTTCATGCCTCTGGTAATCTGGGGAAGTGATAGAAATCTCTAAGGTACTAGATGTGCTGTTGCTACTAGGGAGAAAACAACAATCCTTTGTTCATAGAACAATCGTATTGTTTACTTTACACGCAATTCGTAATGCAATTATCCGTTGCTTGCACTTAATACTGGAGGGGGTTTGGATGATAACCTGAAGGTGGATTATTAGTCATAGATGCAGTTCGATGGCGGTCTATGTATAATGTTGTAATGCCCAATCGAATCTCAAAGGAGTCAAGATGCGTAGTATATGCTTGTTTGCTTTCTCACTATTTGTCAATCGCCCCGCTGTAATTTGTTCACCCAGCATGTCATCTATCTTAAGGAGAGCCACCTCTAGTGAACTATGGAACCCGGTCCTTTCTTTTACTATCAATCTACAATCAACTGTTTACTGCTTTGTGTTTACTTCTACAAACGATTACTTTCTTCCACTCGATACGTTTAATCCTTTATTTTCAGCAAAACTGGTGAGATTGACAACCACGTTATGTGGTTGTGTTGTGCAGGTCTCCACGTTGCTGCTGGCACCGGTAGTGTGCCCTGCCAAAGTTCAGCTAGCAACACATATGGCATGTTTCCTTGTTCCTACCGGTTCGATTAAACCTTGGTTTCATAACTGAGGGAAAACTTGCTGCTGTGCTCATCATACCTTCCTCTTGGGGTTTCCCAACGAGCTCGATATATTTTCTTCCATCAAGCTATTTTTCTAGCGCCGTTGCTGGAGAGTCAAGGACATCTTCACAAGGGGAGTCCCTCATAACCAATCTCTTTACTTTGTTACTTTTGTTTTTCTTAGTTTACTTTTGTTCTGTTTGCTTGTTTCTTTATCAAAAATACAAAAAACTTAAGTCTTTCTATAGTTGTTACCTCTTCCTTAGCTCACCATGTTGATCCTTAAATTCACCCTGAAAGACCTTTTAATAGGTAGTGGTTCTATAATTGGAAAAGATAATATTGAAGAATTCTTTAATCATGTTAGCAAACATGAGGATATTGAGGATAGATCCCTCGCAGAACTTGCTCCAAACTATGAAATTGTTGCAGCTTCTTTAGTTCATATGTTGGAAGCTAGGTTTGTTAACCTTATCCCCTTGATGCAAGTAATGTTTCTTAAACTTAAAGAAATTGATGACCCTGAAAAGAGAGATTTTATTCTAGAAACTTTGCTTAAGGAATTCTATGATGTTACCAAGGAAGCTAGAAAAGTCTTTGAACATTTTAATATGCTAGGATCATGTGTAGATGTTGTTGGTACACGAGAAAAGATGAATAAAACTGAACCTAATGGGGAGGAAATTAAGATACCAATACATTTTAAACTTGTAGCAATGCATGAAGCCATAGAAAAGAATCTTGATTGGATTGTTCCCGAAAACCCGTTTGATGAAAATAGTGAACCAAAGAGAGTTGAGAGAGGATCCTCTAGAACTTATTTGGATGACATACCTTGCCTTGTTGAAGATATTTCTGGTGTCAATCTTAATGCTTCTTCATTTGAGAACACTTGATCATTTTTCTTGCTTCTTATGCCTAACTTAAAGGCGTTAAAAAAAGTACTTATTGGGAGATAACCCAAAAGTTTTAGATGAGTCTTGGAAGTTATTACTTCAGTAATAACCGATTCTTATCCTTTTTATTTGCTTTTTGTGCCAAGAGTAACCTCTAATGAGAGAGAAGTAATGATTGGGAAAGTTGCTATCCCGAAACAGATTTATGTGCTTCACCGTAAGAAATCATGTAAAATCTCTATACGTCCTTTTGAGGCGTGCATTTTTGTGCTTCTGCCCCAGGTTGTTATCTAACTTTCGTTAGTTCAACACTTTTTTATTTGAGCAACACAAGGTCTTCCAAAAAATCCGTCTTTACCTGCTGGTCAGTTTTGACGGATTTCTGCCATTTTCTGCATTTGCTCTTGTTGGTTCCTTTTTAGTTCTTTTGGGGAATTGAGCTTTTTGAGGGAAGTGCCGCAGTATCTTGTGTTTTATGGAAGTTTTATTGGTGCTAGAACTTGTTGGAATTTTGCCTAATAAAGGCCCAGCCCATTTATATTATTCAACAATTCCTGAAATCCTAGAGGCCCACTTGGCCCATTCATGCAAGGCAAAGAAGTGGGACAAGAGTTTAGTCCCACGTTGCTAGTTGAGTGGAAGTTGGACCAGCTTATAAGGAGAGCTCTTCCACCACTTGTACGAGCTTGAGAAGAGAAGACATATACACGCGCACTCCTCCTCCGCCGCCGCCCGCCTCGCCACGCCTCGCCTCGCCTCGCCTCGCCACGCCACGCCACGCCACGACGCGTGCCGCGGGTTGCGGGTTGCGGGATTTTTAATACGTATGAACTCAGTGGAGATTTAATTCGAGCTTAGTGGAGGCTGTTTGGCTTCGGTCGATGCCCGTTCGTTTCCTCTCCCGACGCCGACTGTTCGCCTACCTACCCGTGCCTATAAGAGTGCGAGGTCACTCCTCTCCTCAGATACACCAACGCAAACACCCTGCGCCTCCAGTTTCAGAGCATTGTGCTGCTTAGATCTTGCCCATCCCGTCTTGTGGCGTGCACCGCGAGCTGGGACAGTAGGCCTCCGAGACCCCGCTGCTTCGAGTCCTGTACGGGAGAAGGGCGATAAGGTTTTTGGGGAGCGCTACCAGCGCGACTACTGGCTTCATCACGGACTCCTTCACGGATAGCGATTGCAGCGACGTCTTCCCCAACGACGACTTCTTTCCCGACATCAACAACCTTTTCCTCGACAACATGGCTGACGACAGTGCCAACGCTAACGGGAACACCGGCGGTTCCTCTACCGTGATGTATATCATCTTTTGGTCTTTTTTCTATTATTCTGCCTATGCTTTATCTGTCTTTTATTTTGGTTAAATCTCTTGGAAAATTGCTCTATTTCTCAACAATCCAAAAACCTTATTATAGGCAATTTTCTCCAAGTGGTTTCGTTGCTTCTGTGAAGCCACCTGTTTTTTAGGGTACGCATTATAAGAGGTGGCGCGTGAGATCAGTTCTCTGGTTTCAGAACATGAACTGCTATGACGCCACTCTTGGCAAGCCTGAGGGAGAGCTTACTCCAGCTCAGGAACAAGTTTTTCGGAAAACTGATACCCTGTTCAAGGCTGCTTTGCTGTCTATTCTAGGGGATAACATTGTTGAACCCTATATGTCATTTGATAATGGCAAGGACATGTGGGCTGCGCTCGAGGCCAAGTTTGGGGTCTCGGACGCTGGCAGTGAAATGTATGTCATGGAACAACTCTATGACTACACGATGACTGATGACCGCTCCGTGGTTGAGCAGGCTCATGAAATACAGTCACTGGCTAAAGAGCTTGAGCACTTCCCTTGTGTTTTACCGGACAAGTTCATTGCCAGGGCATTATTGCCAAACTTCCCCCTTCGTGGAGGAACTTTGCTACTTCCCTGAAACACAAGAGACAAGAGTTTTCCGTTTCGGATCTCATTGGTACTCTTGATGTGGAAGAGAAGGCGAGAGCAAAAGACACACGTGCTCGAGGTGCTGAGGGAGGTTCAAGTGCCAATCTGGTACAGAAAAAGAACTTCCAGTCACACAAGTCCAAGAACAAGGGAAAGTTTGATGGAAAAGGAAAGTTCGATGGAAAGAACAAAGCCTCACAGTCTACTAGCTTCAAGAAGAAGACTGATAAGAAGAAAGGTGCTTGTCATGTGTGCGGTGATCCTGATCATTGGGCTCCTGCTTGCCCCAACCGCTTTGACAAGCGCCAGCATGGAAAAGGCAGCAAGACTGTTAATGTTGTCATGGGCGATGTTGAGATGAAAGATGTTGGGTATGGTATATTACCTACTGTTCTTTCATTATGTCATTATCCTGATTGGTGGATTGACACGGGCGCTAATGTACACGTTTGTTCTGATGTTTCCATGTTTTCTTCATATCAGGTCAGAGGGGCTTAGTCCGTGCTGATGGGGAACAACTCGCATGCTTCTGTTCATGGTGTTGGTACGGTTGAGCTGAAGTTCACTTCAGGAAAGACCGTGCGCCTGAAGAACGTGCATCATGTTCCCTCAATAAATAAGAATCTTGTTAGTGGATCACTTCTATGTCGTGATGGCTACAAGATTGTGTTTGAGTCCAATAAATTTGTACTGTCTAAGTTTGGAACATTTATTGGTAAAGGCTATGAGCGTGGAGGTTTGTTCCGCCTGTCACTGTCAGATGTGTGTAATAAAGTCATGAATCATGTTTCATCTGATCTTGTGTCAAATGTCTGGCATTCACGTCTTTGTCATGTTAATTTTGGTTGCATGACGCGGTTAGCTAAAATGAATATAGTCCCAAAATTCACTACTGTGAAGGGATCTAAATGCCAAACTTGTGTGCAAGCAAAGCAACCTCGCAAGTCACATACGACTGCAGAGGTGAGATATTTGGCGCCACTAGAGCTCATACATTCAGATCTTTGTGAGATGAATGGTGTGTTAACAAAAGGTGGAAAGAAATATTTTATGACATTAATCGATGACTCTACGAGATATTATCATGTGTATCTTCTGAAATCAAAAGATGAGGCTTTGAGTTACTTCAAAATCTATAAAGCTGAAGCGGAAAACCAACTTGATCGAAAGATTAAGAGGCTTAGGTCTAATCGTGGTGGAGAGTACTTTTCCAACGAGTTTGATTATTTTTGTGCAGAACATGGTATAATCCATGAGAGGACGCCTCCCTACTCGGCCCAGTCAAACGGGTTAGCCGAAAGAAAGAACCGTACTCTAACAGATTTGGTTAACGCCATGTTAGACACATCGGGTCTCTCCAAGGAATGGTGGGGGGAGGCATTACTGACTGCATGTCATGTCCTAAACCGAGTTCCCACTAAGAACAAAGAGATTACTCCATTTGAAGAATGGGAAAAGAAAAGATTAAATCTTTCTTACTTGCGAACTTGGGCTGTCTGGCAAAGGTTCATGTGCCAATCCCAAAGAAGCGCAAACTGGGACCAAAAACCGTGGACTGTGTTTTTTTGGGATATGCTTTTCATAGCATTGGCTATAGATTCTTGATAGTAAAATCTGGAGTACCAGACATGCATGTTGGTACAATCATGGAGTCAAATGATGTGACTTTCTTTGAGGATATCTTTCCCATGAAGGATATACCTAGCTCATCAAATCAGGAGATACCTGACTCATTGAATCAGGAAATACCCACAATTCCTGAACATACCATTCCTATTGAACACTCGGAAAAACCTGAGGAGGATGATAATGAAATTCCTAAGAGGAGTAAGAGACAGAGGACTGTAAAATCCTTTGGTAATGATTTCATTGTGTACCTTGTGGATGATACTTCTACTTCTATTTCAGAAGCCTATGCATCTCCTGATGCTGATTACTGGAAGGAAACCGTTCGTAGTGAGATGGATTCCATCTTAGCGAATGGAACATGGAAGATCACCGATCGTCCTTATGGGTGCAAACCTGTAGGATGCAAATGGGTGTTTAAGAAGAAACTTAGGCCTGATGGCACTATTGAGAAGTACAAGGCAAGACTTGTAGCCAAGGGTTATACCCAAAAAGAAGGTGAGGACTTCTTTGATACTTACTCACCCGTAGCCAGATTGACCACCATTCGCGTACTACTATCTTTGGCTGCCTCACATGGTCTTCTCGTTCATCAAATGGACGTTAAGACGGCTTTCCTCAATGGAGAGTTGGACGAGGAAATTTATATGGATCAGCTAGATGGATTTGTAGTGAGTGGTCAAGAAGGAAAAGTATGTAAGTTGTTGAAGTCTTTATATGGCCTTAAACAAGCACCTAAGTAGTGGCACGAGAAGTTTGAGAGAACCCTAACCACTGTAGGTTTTGCTGTAAACGAAGCTGACAAATGTGTATACTATCGCTATGGTGGGGGCGAGAGAGTAATTCTTTGTTTGTATGTTGATGACATACTGATTTTTGGGACCAATCTTAATGTGATTAAGGAAGTCAAGGATTTCTTATCTCGGTCTTTTGAGATGAAGGATCTAGGAGTAGCTGATGTTATTTTGAACATCAAGCTATTGAGAGATGATAATGGTGGGATCACACTGCTCTAGTCTCACTATGTGGAAAAGATCTTGAGTCGCTTTGGGTATTGCAACTGCAAGTCTTCTCCAACACCGTATGATCCTAGTGTGTTACTTCGAAAGAATAGAGGCACTTCTAGAGATCAATCGACATATTCTCAGATTATTGGGTCGCTTATGTATTTACCTAGCGCTACGAGGCCTGACATCGCTTTTGCTGTAAGCAAAATCAGTCGGTTTGTTTAAAATCCTGGAGATGATCATTGGCAAGCTCTTGAGAGATTCATGCGCTATCTAAATGGCACTGCAAGCTACGGCATTCACTATATTGGGTACCCAAGGGTGCTGGAGGGATATAGTGATTCAAATTGGATATCTGATGCTGATGAGATAAAGGCCACAAGTGGATATATATTTACACTTGGTGGTGGTGCTGTTTCTTGGAAGTCTTGCAAGCAGACCATCCTAACGAGGTCAACTATGGAAGCGGAACTCGCAGCATTAGACACAGCCACTGTTGAAGCAGAGTGGCTTCGAGAACTCTTGATAGGCTTACCTATGATTGAGAAACCTATACCCGCAGTCCCAATGAACTGTGATAATCAAACTGTGATTGTTAAAGTTAACAGTTCTAAGGATAATATGAAGTCCTCAAGACATGTGAAGAGGAGATTGAAATCTGTCAGGAAAATGAGAAACTCCGGAGTTATTGCATTGGATTATATCCAAACATCTAAGAATCTGGCAGATCCCTTCACAAAGGGTCTATCACGTAACGTGATAGAAAATGCATCAAAGGAGATGGGTATGAGACCCACAATATAAGTTTTCCACAGTGGTAAACCACTCTATGTGATCGGAGATCCCGTGAATTAGAATTGGGAGACAAGGTGTTGGTTAACTGAGAGGAAAGTATCTCTACTTTAAAAACACCACTCCGTGAAGATGCAATACTTTCCTATTCTGTATGGCAGGTTGATTTATCTTAATGTGTTCTAAGTGGCTTAGTTTAAACAGAGATGTTGTCCTACAGAACATCTTTTGAAGAACACACCTATATGAGTCTGATTGTTAAACGTCGCAGTCTATGAGAGTTGGGTGCTCTCTAATAAACTCATGAAAGGCTATGGAGTATGACGCATAAGCTCCACCCGAGGGGAAGTCCCACGGCAGCCCAGTATTGGTCAAGGCTTTGTGTAAAGCTAGAATGCAGCAAACTTGCAGTTCAAGGCATAGTCCACTGTACAAGTTGCAAACTAATGTAGCATAGAGTTCTAGGTGGAAGTTCAACTTAACAGTCTCCACTAGTACCAGTATATAAACAATGTTTTGAAACCATAGGCAAATTTATGTGTGCCTCTGGGATCTGGTGTGGGATTGTTGGAATTTTTCCTAATAAAGGCCCAACCCAATTATATTATTCAACAATTCCTGAAATCCTAGAGGCCCACTTGGCCCATTCATACAAGGCAAAGAAGTGGGACAAGAGTTTAGTCCCACATTGCTAGTTGAGTGGAAGTTGGACCAGCTTATAAGGAGAGCTCTTCCACCACTTGTACGTGCTTGAGAAGAGAAGACATATACACGCGCGCTCCTCCTCCTCCGCCGCCCGCCTCGCCTCGTCATGTCACGACGCGCGCCGCGGGTTGCGGGAATGCCTCGAGCCGAGAGCTTCTCTTTCTTTTTGCCACACATAAATGGATAATAATTTGAACAGTCTGCGTGAGTGTATTTTTAATACGTACGAACTCAGTGGAGATTGAATTCGAGCTTAGTGGAGGTTGTTCGGCTTCGGTCGATGCCTGTTCGTTTCCTCTCCCGACGCCGACTGTTCGCCTGCCTACCTGTGCCTATAAGAGTGAGAGGTCGCTCCTCTCCTCAGATACACCAACACACACACCATGCGCCTCTAGTTTCAGAGCATTGCGCTGCTTAGATCTTCCCCATCCCATCTTGCGGCGTGCACCGCGAGCTGGGACAGTAGGCCTCTGAGACCCCGCTGCTTCGAGTCCTGTACGGGAGAAGGGCGATAAGGTTTTTGGGGTGCGCTACCAGCGCGACTACGGGCTTCATCACGGACTCCTTCATGGATAGCGACTACATCGACGTCTTCCCCAGCGACGACTTCTTCCCCGACATCAACAACCTTTTCCTCGACAACATGGCTGACGACGGCGCCAACGCTAACGGGAACACCGGCGGTTCCTCTACCGTGATGTATATCATCTTTTGGTCTTTTTCTATTATTCTGCCTATGCTTTATCTGTCTTTTATTTTGGTTAAATATCTTGGAAAATTGCTCTATTTTTCAACAGAACTTAACCTAAAGACCTATTATCTTGAGTGCACTAATGCTGCTAATCAAGGTTGTGTGAAGTTTTGTATGAAGGAAAATTTTCAGGTGTATGGAAGGAATGAGTAATGAGATAAAGGATGGACTAAAGCTCAAGCTTGGGGATTCCACGCGTGTCACCCCAAGAAATATCCAAGAAGTACAAGCATCAAAGCTTGGGGATGCCCAAGGCATCCCCCTCTTCATCAATAAAAATCCTAGGTTTCTTCCAAACGCTTCATTTTTATTGTTTCATGCACAGTTGTGTTGTTCTTGGAGCGTCTTCTTTTTCGTTTTCATTTTGGTTTTTCGTTTGCTTGGTTTGCTTAGTTTGCTGAATAAATTGGTTGGACCCCCTCTTCCATGCATTGGTTTTCAAATAGTTTGCTTTGGATTGGAAAAAGAGTAGGGAAGTTCATGCTTAAGTGATAAATAGAGCTTGTTTTTGACTGTGGCCTATGCTTTGTCATGCCATGCTCGATATTGTTTTGGCTTTATGCTTACTATTCTTTGTTGTAGCATGAATTGTTATAAACAATTGAGATTGCTTAATGTGCCTTTGAAGAATCATGTGTGGTTTTAGCATATTAAAGCATAGTATTGTGGTATTCTCCTTTGATGCTTTATTTGGGTTGACTTGGCACATGCTCACACCATGTTATGACTATCCCAAGTCACCATAAGCCTTTATGATCTTTTATTTTTCAACTTGTAGTATCATATTATGCTTTGATCAATGATGTTTTGTCGCTCTGCATGATTATGGCCATTATTACTCTCTTATCTTGTCGCTCCTAGTCTTTTTCTAGCCTCCACAACCAAGTATGAGTTCCACTCATGCATCCAACTCCCTAAACCAAGTTATTCCAAAAGATTCCACCATACCTACCTACTAGCATATGCTATTCTAAGTATATTCATGTTTTTATCTATCTTCCAAATTAAACTTTTTATGAGAAAACTAGTGATTAAAGCTCTCACGAACTTGATGGCACACTTTACTTTTCTTGCCTTTAATAAACTTGAACCATTGTGTCGTCTATGTTGTATACGCTTGCACTTATTTGTTGGGGATAGCAGAACCATGCTTTCATGGGGAACGCTTTCAACATTGCACTTGTACTTTGTACCTAGTTGATATCATGCTCTTTTGTCTATGGATGTCGTCGGTGTGAAATAAAAGGGGAGCTTGTAAGTCCATGGAGTTATGTATATGTGTTAGAGAAATGCCTGGGCCGCTGGTCTAATCCATGCTGACATGGTGGAAACCTGCAGCGTAACCATAATGAGATGTCTATGAAACATCCTTCTTATAATAAAAGAGTCAGATACTGAGAAAAAAGAGAAAAAAGAAGAAAAAAAAGAGATTTTGAAAAGAGGAAAGAGAGAAAAAAGCACCATATTCCCATGGTAAATAAGAAGATTGCTGAGATGCTCGTTGTCTGCTTGCCTTGTCATTTTGATATGGGGATTCTTCCGTATCATCGGGCAAGGGGTACCCCGTTGGCGGTTCTCTATGATACACATGTACTTACGATGACAAGAACTTACCGGTGACTAAACTTGAGTAGCATGAGGACCGGCCCTCGTATTCAAGGGACATGAGATTTTCAACTTATACTTCGTCAAGCATATACACCATAGTTTGTTCTCTTTAACCTTAATCACTTCAAGATGCTTATGATAGGAGCAATGAGAGCTGAAAGCTATTAAGTACCATAATTTTTGGAAGCTCTTTATGAAACTTGAATCCCTAGTTCCTTCTATGAAGGTCCTTCTTTTACTTTTATGTTGAGTCTTCACCTTCTACCTTTATGCACCTACTTTGAGAGCATAGTGGCCATTCTTAGTTCGATGTGCATTGTCCCAAGACTTGTTGATTGATGCATAGCTTTGATATTGCTTGTTTTAAACTATTTGCATCTAGTCACTCTTATGAACTTTGAAGGTGTCCTATGCATTTATGTTTTCTACTCTATGAGGGACAAGGTGAATGTCACTATGTTATGTTTTCTCTATGTGAAACAAAGAAACGTCTTGCAAAGCATTGTTATTCATGAATCTTTTGTTTTTGCCTTTTCATGTTGCAACATAGTTTCTTTGTCTTATTGCTAGAACTTTGTCTTTCATGTTATGATTGAAGTATTATGATCTCAGCTTTGAATGTTTTACAAATACTTTGATCAAGTTTATGATGGTGCATGTCACCTCAAAATTTATTCTTTCTTTTTATCACTTACCTACTCGAGGACGAGTAGGAGTTAAGCTTGGGGATGTTGATACGTTGCTAACGTATTCATAATTTTTGATGTTCTATGCTTGGTTTTATCTACTTTCCTACGTTTTATCCACACTTTGGATTACTTTTCATATGATTTCTTGGACTAACCTATTAACAAGAGCCACACTGTCAGCTGCCTGTTTTCTATTGTTTTTTATTTCAGGAAAGTCAGAAAATGAATATTCTCAAAATTGGACGAGACAAAAGCCAAAGTCAGTTTTTCACCGAGGGACACCTGGAGCCAGAATACGAGATGGAGAGGGGCTGGAGCCCGACCACACCACCTGGCCGCGCGGCCAGGCCTGGCCCGCGCCAGGGGGTGGTCTGGCCGCCCCAGGCACCCCCACGGCCTCTCCTTCCGCCTATAAGTTGCCTCCATCCCTAGATTGGGAGGGATCTAAAGCTCTTCCCGGCATCCTGCTGGAGAGGAGAGAATTCACCCTGGAGGCCTTCTTCATCGCCATTCAAGCCTCCGGTGTGATGCATGAGTAGTTCCTCTCTGAACTACGTGTCCATGTAGTAGCTAGATGGCTGGTTCTCCTCCTTTGTGCTATCATGTCTAGATCTTGTCAGCTCCGTTCATGATCAAGATCATCTATTTGTAATTCTGCATGTTGTGTTTGCGGGGATCCGATGGATATTGAGATGCTATTTCAGATTGATTATTGATTCTATCATGTCTTTGTTATTTGTGAACTTGCATGCTTTCCGTTGTTATTAGCTATCTTGGCCAAGTAGATGCTAGCAACTCCAAGAGTTAGTATTTATGCTCGATAGTTGGTTCATGCCTCTGGTAATCTGGGGAAGTGACAAAAATCTCTAAGGTACTAGATGTGCTGTTGCTACTAGGGAGAAAACAACAATCCTTTGTTCATAGAACAATCGTATTGTTAAATTTACACGCAATTCGTAATGCAAGTATCTGTTGCTTGCAACTTAATACTGGAGGGGGTTCGGATGATAACCTGAAGGTGGATTATGAGTCATAGATGCAATTGGATGGTGGTCTATGTATAATGTTGTAATGCCCAATCAAATCTCAAAGGAGTCAAGATGAGTAGTATATGCTTGTATGTTTTCTCGATGTTTGTCAATTGCCCCGATGTAATTTGTTCACCCAGCATGTCATCTATCTTAAGGAGAGGCACCTCTAGTGTACTATGGACCCCGGTCCTTTCTTTTACTATCAATCTACAATCAACTGTTTACTGCTTTGTGTTTACTCTCTGCAAACGATTACTTTCTTCCACTCGATACGTTTAATCCTTTGTTTTCGGCAAAACCGGTGAGATTGACAACCTCATCGCAAGTTGGGGACAGAGTTCTGTGGTTGTGTTGTGTAGGTATCCACGTTGCTGCTGGCACCGGTAGTGTGCCCTGCCAAAGTTCAGCTAGCAACACTTTGGGGTGTTTCCTTGCTCCTACTGGTTCGATTAAACCTTGGTTTCATAATTGAGGGAAAACTTGTTGTTGTGCTCATCATACCTTCTTCTTGGGGTTCTCCAACGAGCTCGATATATTTTGGGCCATCAGAGGTCCTGCTAGTTCTGAATACTGGTGTCATACCAGATGGTTGGAACGAGAAATCTTTTGTATTGATACCAAAGGTACAAAGTCTGGAGTTGATTACAAAATTTTGTCCAATAAGTTTATGAAATGTGGTGTACAAGGTGATTTAAAAATTCTTTTCTAGGAGACTGAAGGTGTTGCTTCCTATGATTATTTCAAAAACTTAGAATGCTTTTGTACCAGGACGTTTGTTCATGTATAATGTCTTGGTGGCTTATGAATGTTTCCACACTATAAAGAATAAAAGGAAAGGTAAACAAGGGTTTGTGCGGTGAAGGTGGACATGTACAAAGCTTATGATCGTGTCGAGTGGGGATTTCAACGTGACATGATGGTGAGATTGGGTTTTGACCAGGAGTGGGAAAATATGATCATGGCATGTGTTACATCTATGAATTACATGGTATGGTTTAATTCTGATGGGACTGAAGTGTTTACACTAACGAGGGGTATTAGACAGGGGGATTCTCTATAACCTTATCTTTTTTTGATTTTTGCCAAGGGTTTGTCAAGACTTCTAGCGTATGAGGAGATGAATGGCGTATCCAAAGGGTCAAAGTGTGTCGCGGGGCACTGTTAGTATCACGCCTTTTCTTTGCTGATGATTCTTTGATCTCAATGATAGATGATATGTCTAATGCCACAGCTCTCTGTAATGCTCTAGATATGTATTGTGCAAGTTCAGGCCAACTTGTAAGTGATGCAAAATCTAGTTAGAGAGAAGGTATGGTGACACTTGAATATTTTTGTTGAGTCTCTAACAGATAAGTATCTTGGTTTACCATCATTGTTAGGGATTGGCCGCGGTGATTACTCTCAACACTTGATTGAGAGAGTTTGCCAAAAGATTTATGGATGGGGTGAGAAGCTATTATATATTGGAGGAAAGGAGATACTCCTAAATGCTATAGCATAGGCCATCCCTGCTTATGCTATGTCTGCATTTAATATGCCAAAGCAAATATGTAAGACCATTCATAATGGCATTGCAAAATTCTGGTGGGGAGGCTCTGCTACTCAGAGGAAAATGCATTGGATGGCTTGGTGGAAGATGTGCATCCCTAAGGATCGGGGGGCATGGGATTTCATGAATCAAGCTATCCTAGCTAAACAGTGTTGGAGGTTGTTAGGTGAGCTTGATTCATTATGTGACTAGGTACTTAGAGCAAAATACTATCCAAATGGTGATTTGATTAATGCAGTTTTAAAGAAGGGGTCGTACTTTTCTTGGCAGAGTATCATGTCAGGGTTTAAAAAATTCAAGAGGAGCTATATATGGAGGCCAGGTAAGGGTGCAACAATTAATATTTGGTCTGATCGCTGGATACCTTCTAGCCCCACTAGAAAGGTTATGTCTCCAAAAGGACAATGTATATTGACACATGTTGAGGAGCTTATTGATCCGACTGCAAGTGTGTGGGATGAAGGAATGCTTAGAGAATTTTTTGGGGAGGTGGATGTGGAAAGGATAATCCAAATTCCTTTACCGAATCATGATCAGTTTGATTTTATTGCTTCGCATCCAAACAAATCTAGTTGCTTTTCGGTACGGTCGGCATATCATATTGAATGGAGAGTAGAGAGTATTGATAGTTCTGACAGATCTATTCCTCATGAGTTATGGAAGGTAACATGGCAGTCCAAAGCGGCAAGAAAAATTCAGATTTTTAACTCGAGAGCATTACATGGGATTGTTCCATGTTTCTATATTTTGGCGAAAACAGACATCTTGGTAATTCTGTTAACTATCCTATTTGTTCGGTTAGTGCGGAGGATCTCAGGCACATGCTATTTTCTTGTCCGAGAGAAATGGAGGTGTGGCGTGGATTAGGAATGGGAGATTTCATTTCTGCTGCGTTGGCTATGGATCGATCAGGATTCCCGATTCTAGAAGAATTGTTATGCTCAAAAAACCCAGGAGGTGTTACATACGATATTGAGCATACAATATCGATCGTGATGATTTCTTGTTGGTACATCTGGTTGTCAAGGAGACAAATAAAAAATAAGGAACCTGCCCCGACAGTTGAAACGACAGTGATCAACGTTAAAGGTACGGTGGCTAATTGCTCAAAACTGAAGGGAATTGGCAATGTTGTCCGAAGAGATGGATGGACAAGGCTCTCTATGGGGGTTTGTAAATTGAATGTTGATGCCTCTTTCTACTCAGAATCCGGCAAGGGGGCTACTGGAGCTATCATTAGGGATTCCTGGCGAATTTTATCACCGCATGCTGTGATTTCAGTGATCACGTGATTGATGTAGCAACCATGAAAGCTTTGCGGTTGTTGAATGGTCTTAAGTTAGCAGAACTGTTTGGACCTCAGTCCCTGGTGGTGGATACCGATTTCTGCCGAGGTTGTAGAGGCTATACATAATCCATCAAATTATAGAGGAGCTGGTGCGGTGATTATCGATGATTGCCGGCAACTACTAGTGGACCTCAGCACGGCAACGACTCAACATTGTCTGCGGAAATCAAACATGGCCGCACATGTTCTTGATCGCCACAGAACTACTCAGGGTATTAGGGAAGTTTGGTCCGTTGATCCTCCCTCGTTTATTCTCCAGGTACTTGTAATGACCGTGCAGTTTTCTAAAGTTCAAAAAAAATCATCTTCTTCTACAAGTAAGGCTTTAATTAATTTCTATGTTTACTCAAAGATAAATATTCTCATTCAATTTCTTCTAATAATCTAAAAACGAATAATTTAAAAATCTTCATTTTAGAAAGCAAACACTTGGCTAAAGATGCCGCTTCCGTGGTATCCGGGGGTGCACGGTCCGACGGGCAAAGGGCCAGACATCTCCCGGGGCCCGGAGAGCCGGGGCATCATCCTCGGTTCCCCGGGAAAGCCCATGGAAAGAAGCGCCCTGAGTACCGATCCCGGGAGCGGAAGACCTAAGCGTGACCCAAGAACAGAACGAGACAACTATCCAAACAATACCTGACCAAGGAGGAACACTGCTCCCTGCACACGCATAAGCCAACCCATACTGGAGGCTAATAGAGCAGTTATGCCATGCCACAGCCATGCGACCATGCCCGGCGTGTGGTGCCTTAGCATCACCATGTGGTGACCCACCCTTGTGGTGCCACCTTGACATAATAAAAGGAGGCATAGGTCAGTCGAGCAAAGGGGGAGTGAGAATGGAAAGAACTAGATGAGTTCTTCCCCGGGAACAGATCCTGTAATCGTGTGATCATCCACCATATAGTTGATAGTTGCAGGACGTAGGGATCTGCACATCGCGGCCTGAACCTGGGTAGAAAATCTATGTCTCTATGTGATTGTGTGTTCGTCTAGTTCACCAACTGAGCTTGCCAGACATTGCGCCCCTAGATGAACTAAAAAGGGACCTCCCAACCCTGGTGTTGAAATCCAAGACACAACATCTGTGCGCCAGGTAGGGGCACAAGCTTGCTAGCAACATCTGCCAATGGTACTGCGCTCCCCTCGCGCATGGCGACATGAGGGAGGGGCGGATACCGTTGGAGGCCATTCATTGCGACATCACGAGCAAGGAGAATCTCCAGCATTCTTTACTGAATGAGGCGCATCGGTTCCATAGGAGGCGGAGCTAGGGCCGCTTTTCCTGTTCCTTCTCATGATGAGATAGATCCGGTGGCTCACCCAGGAGGGGAGACCGAGTACAAAACAATGAAAGCAGCTAGCGAGCTGCCGCCTCCTCCTCCAAGCTTCCTCGGACCGGTGGCTACACTCACTGCCACCGACACTTTGCTGCATTTTCCGCCAGAAGCCATTGGAAGAAGCACCTGCATGGGGTGATGGCTCGTTCGGTTGGTGCACTTGGTGGGATATTTCCTCCAGTACCATCAGTCAACGTGCCCCCACTTCACTGGGCTCACTCCCCTAGCTGCAGTTGCACCCCAGGGGAGAGCAACCGGGTGCATCAGAAGGGGAGACCAATGCTTAGTCCGTCTCCTCCCTAGGCCCTGGACGCGCGCCTGTTGTAGAGGCGGCATCAGGACTACATTCAGATCGTGTGACATATTGTGCATTAACAGAGGTACCTCGGAGTTCCCTTCACGCACAACGATGTCAAGCGACTTACTAGAGGTGTGCGATGTGCATCCAAGCGTGGAAGCACATCGCCCCCTCAAATGATCAGTCGTCCCAGTTACCTTTGATGCTTAGGATCACCCCGACCAATGCGCGGGTATGGGGATCCTGCCACTGGTGGTCTCTCCGATCATCATCAACGTCAGGGTAACCAAGATGCTGGTGGACAGAGGTGCGGGCCAAAACCTCCTATCCACCTAACTCATGAGGTAGCTCCACATCCCCGCCGGGCGCTTGATGCCCACTGGAGCGTTCCATGGCATCAACCTGGGGGTGACCCAAACACTAGGCATGTCACGCTGTCCTTCATGTTTGCGACGCTAGAAAATTTCTGCACCGAGAACATCACATTCCTCATGGCGAAGATTCTCTTGCCCTAGAATGGCATCCTCAAAAGACCTGCCTTGGCCATGTTCATGGTAGCGATGCATTATGAGTACAACACCATGAAGATCCCGGCCAAGAAAGGAGTCATCGTTGTCATGGCGGATCCTCGGGACACGGTCTTCTGCATGGAGCAGTCCTAGGTTTGTCCTGCTACTGCATCCGGTCGGCTACCGGTGCCTCCCAGCGGTGGAGGTTGTTCCTTCCCGCAAGTGGCTGTACCGCTGGCCCTCGCCCGAGTTTCCGCTTCTCGGTTTTATCGGTGTTGCAACATATAGGGCACGGTGAGATGGTGGTGGTGATTGCAAGACCATGGTGGCGCACACTGGGTGGGTGGCAAACTTGATGGAGCATTGCATAATGCCCAGCGGCGTGATTTTTTGGGGGTTGGGAGAAATCCATGTTGTCCCGGCACTGACACGGTGACGCCTACGGGTGTCGCCTTCCTTCCTGGAGGGTGTCGGGGGAGGGGGGTACGTCTTCTCCAACCTCCATTGCATACTAGGGGAGACCCTAGGATGCGTACCGGGGATAACCCTTGGTACGGTCCGGGTAGCATCGTCATCGTTTGCTTACCTTTTTGGAGGTGCTGGTTGGTTCGTAGTGCTGGGAGTGTGGTGGAAATTTCCGGAGGGTGCAACGGTTACGAGTCATCTCTATTTTCGTTGAACCATCGGTGTTGAAATTGTTTACTCTTGTTTTTTTTTTCCTTCTTTTGGGTTTGTTTGTGTTGTTTTGCCCCAAAAGTGGTGTATCAGTTGTATTGGGTGGTTGCTATATTAATATAGGAGAGTGAAAGCCTGTTTCGAGGAGGGAGGCGCATAGATCCAAGCTTTGTGAATAGATCCAAGCTTTGTATTGTAAGATTCCTTCTTGCTTGTTATTCGGTGCGTATTTGTGAAGTTTTCCATGCCCAGTTAATCTTTTATTAGAATGTCTATAAAAAAGTAATGGTTATTGCTACTTAGAAAAAGGACTGCATAAGAGGCTATAAATTTTTAAAAGCCTTCAGCCTACAGAATCAACACGGTATAAGATTATTCCGAGTTCTAACTAGCTGACTGATTACTCGATCATTTAGCATATTGAAGTAGAATACTTATACTGTACTACTCTCTCCGATTCTTAATATAAGGTGTATAGTTTTCTTACACGAATATTAGCGCACAGACTGAGAGGACAAATTGCATTACTTTCGGACGTGAATATCCTAGGTGATTGACGTGATATAGAGGGAACATATGAAATAAAGGTATTCTCTCTCTCCTGATCGGATTAATTGCCTTCTAAACAAGAGGAACAAATCCTAAAATTCTCTATACACCTTATATTATGGATTTTTAAAAAAAAACTATATATACACCTTATATTAAGAAACAGATGAAGTATAATTTAATAAAACAATCATGTTTTACTCTAGAGATATGTGTATTATCGTCGTTAAACCTACACTCAGGCCAGCTGTTGATATGTTATCATCTAGACCTCAGACACCGCCCATCCACATTGAATATACAACAAAAAATCAGTTGTCGTTCAAGGGGGTATCATCTTTGTTCCAAAATATTAAAATCATACTCTTCAATTGATACCAAAAAGGTCGTGCTCCAAAATACTGAAATCACATGCACTCACTTCTTGTTTTAGTAATCAAATCGATCTAACCACATGGTACATATTAGTATGACGGACACAATCATATATGACTTAACCATATAGCTGGGAATTTTTTTTTAAAGGGGAATAAGACCCCGGCCTCTACATCGGTTGATGCACAGAACCTTTTATTTAAAGTTTCAGAGTATTAGTCTCAAAATTATTTCCACACAAAGAATATATATCTTATGAGTTATAACGTTACCATTATAGGTGGACATTACTGTACTGCGTAAGGTCATTTAAAATTTATTCCGAAGAATCACTAACAAGTACTCCCTCTGTTTTATAATATAAGATGTTTTAGCTTTGTGAAGGGAGTGTATCTAGACCACTTTTAGTGTGTAGGTTCATTTTAAATCTAAATGAATCTACACACTAAAACAGTCTAAATACCACTTTTTTTATAAAGCTAAAACATCTTATATTATGAAACGGAGGGAGTAGAAACAAACAAATAGGGATATCTTATCAGATATCCTCGACAGATGGGATACAATTAGGGACATTCAAGCAAGGAGAAAAAAATTAGGTTAGAACAGAACGATCAAATTTAGGGGAGAAGTCAGGTTGCCTGCACAATTAATTCCCAAGTGTCCAACAGAACATTCTAATTTAGTTTGTCAACTTTGTAAATGTAGAAGTATGAGGGGGAAAACACTTCGGTGAGGCCTCCTGGGACGCTCTCATGGGGGACTCCGGAGGCGATACGCGAACCATAGCCAAACACCCCGCCCCCTCGCCGCCGTCAGGCCTGGCCCGCGCGGTGGACGGTGGCGTCAAGGCCTCCTCCTCGCACCTTGCTGGAAGATGGAGGTCCTGACTTTCCCGTGTGATGGCGAGTTGGTGTGGCAATTGCAGTGATTCTGGTAGGCGGTGGAGCGGCAGGATGCTGCTCCAACAGGAAGGGGTTCGGGAGGGGTGCATGGTTGTGCAACCATGGTGGATCTGGCCATTGCGGGCTTGTGGGTTAGGGCAGGTGCCTGGGCCCTGGCAAGCCCATCTCGCCCCCTTCCCTAGATTCGTCGTTGCTAATAGCCACGGGGTTGTTGGCCATCGATCTTGTGAGAGGACCTATCTCTCTCTCTTCGGATTTGGTCGCCCTCCACCACTAAATTCCAGCTTTGGTGTCCGTAGCAGCCGTGGGGGTTGCAGTGCGCCAAGATGGAGATGTCTTCGGGACCGATATTGTTGTGCGGGTGCAGAAGTAACGAGGTCGTGCGCTCTTCGACCGGGCCAGTCTCCCCTGCAACGGCGGTGGTTATCGGTTCTGTCCAAACCAGCAACGCGAGGAGTTTGGAAGCCGGGGGCAGTGGCCATGGAATGTGGGATCCATGTTGGCAGGTGGGCAAATCGCTCAGATACTGGCTAGTGTCCACGACCGTGAGAGTGGCGTGGTCCTGGAGAGACACATGTTGAGGCGGTGTGTCGGGTGCAGCTTCGGCGCCATCCTATTCGCCATGTAGAAAGAGGAATATGCCAAGGGTATCGCTTGCCCTTTGGGCAGCGATGGCGATGACCGAGGACGTCATCCCCTTCTTGAAGGCTTCGTGGTGGCTTCACTCTCTCCCTCTTATTGCCCCGGGTGAAATCCCAAGAACCTCGGATTGGGCGGTGATGACGCTCTTGTGTCGTTCTCTTCTTGAAGATGCCGCCTTGGAGCGATGGGCATGTGGCTCTCTGTCGGGGGTGTGGTGGAGTTGCGGTGCTTCCTAGGATGGCGGCGGAACCATGGTGTGCTTATTCGGCAGGGCTTTGTTTGAGTTCTACATCCTCGGTTCCTTGTTGGGGCTCCCTTGGCACTGCTTGTTGGTTTGTTGGCACCGCCTTGGAGCGCTGGGCGTGTGGCTCTCTGTTGGGGGTGTGGTGGAGTTGCGGTGCTTCTTAGGATGGCGGTGGAACCATGGTGTTCTTCTTCGGCAGGGCTTTCTTCGAGTTATGCATCCTCCGAACCTTGTTGGGGCTCCCTTGGCACTGCTTGTTTGTTTGTGGGCAGCGTTGGTCGGTTCCTGGTGGTGGTTTGCTTCTGGTGGCATTTCCCGCGCTGGACGGCATGCATGTTCCTTGGCTTGGCCTCTTAGGTGAACTATGGGTCGACACTATTGCCGTCTAGCTTTGCCTCCCTTTCGTCGTAGTCATTGTAATAGCCGCGCCAATTGTTCGCGCTTTGTTTGTTAGCTTCCTCAGTAGTCTTCTTTTATGGGTGTGCAGTTTTTGTTTATAAGCAGGGCTCAACACCATGTATGTTTTCGCCGTTGTTGGTGTTACTAATTTAACATCAGGCCTTTGGCCTGTTATCTAAAAAATGTAGAAGTATGATAGTAAACATAAAAGAAAAGCACATGTTGTTTTAGAAGGACGCATGGCTCTTCCCAGATTGAATGATGAAGAGGGGAAATATCCACTTACAAGAGCGTGGAGCCCTACTTACAGGCAACGCTGGAACAAATAAAAAACTTCATAATACCACAATGAACATACTTGGTTGTACAGAAGCAAAGGCTATACCCCATTATCTCATGCTTATTGTATACTACCCCTTTATCCCATGGTCATACAACATGTTCGGAATAATAACATCTAACATGTCTGCTGACAGGAAGAAATTCTTCCACGGTTCCACTATCTGTCTTACTATTTAATTAACTTTATAGTGAAATGATCTATGAACAGTGACATTTGTTTTTTGTATACAAACTAATCCCTGCATGCTATGACTGGATTTCATAGAATCAGAGCGGTAAACAGTTTTGATTTTGGGCGGGTGTCAGGAACATTTTCATATATCTACCATCAGTTGGCAAACTATCAAACTTCTCACAAATATATTTGAAAAAGCAGCTACCAAATTAAATATCCTCTGGAACGTACCCAGCAATGAATCTATACTTATATTAAGTACATGTAAAGAACCTTATATATAAGTAGCCAGACATATTAGAACAACCGCAACCCAATGTTTTCCATAAAATTACGGCAATCCCTACCCAGCTAACATTTTGTAGATCTCAGTAGAACAACACATGCTATACTCAAGCAATTCGGTGGTTCATATATAATGGAAAATTCCACAAATAAACTTCAGGTTGCAGTACAAATTTAATGAACATTTCTGGTTTGCAAATACATGAAACAACAACAGGGCAAGAGTACATCTCCTCCCACCACATTATTACAATGCTAGCGGCCTGGTACATAACGAGCTGTCAAAGGGGTCAGAATTTGACAATTCGAGTGTGCCTTTGATCACCAGCTAATGGAGCCCTCAAAATGAATCCGAGCATTTGGAGAAGCTCTGTTCAGAAAATCCATCTGCTTGCGTTGTTTAGACATCCATTTATTGTGAAAGCTAAAAGGCATATGAAGCTTCACCGACTCTAGCACCCTTGCGTTCAAAACAAAGAATTTGACAAAGTTAACATCTGATATCTTGCCTGAATAGTCTGTCACTTTTATTTGTCTGAGATGATTTTGAACGCACTCCAAGGTGGTACAATCACCTGGCTTGTCGTTTATCTTCATTGGAACATGGCGCATCTGTGACTGTAAAACAAAGACAGATCGATGTGGGGAATAAATAATTTATAGTGGAGCGCCCTCAGCATATGGATTGATGAACAAAATCTAAGATGCCAGAAAGATAGATTAACTACTAACTCACCAAGATGTGAAGCTCCTGTAAGGAGGGAAAGCACTTGAGGACGCCAATGACATGGTTTAACTTGAGAGCTTGGATAGTGATGCACAAGATCTTCACATTTTGAAACGATAACTTTCGACTGTTTTGAACCAGTGCCTGGATCAAATGAAAGAGAATATATAGAAGAAGGTAAGTAAATAAGCTAGGTTGCAGGCAGAAATATAGAGAACAACATTGGGTTTTAGTCTGTAACCTGGAATGTTGTCTTCTCCTGGTGTACAGTGGACATCATGTCAGTGTGCAGGCAATCCAAAATCTCAAGTTTTGGTGCAAACATTACTCGTATGCTTCGTGGACTGTCACCACGCTTCTCGACGGTCAGTTTTTCTAGGCTTGGAGCGTAGATGATGTTGAGCTCATCCATCACATGATTGTGTTGGTCAATCAACACTCTGATGCTTACAATGCTCGGGGACCAAATTTTGACGCGACTGAAGAAGTAGTTTCTGTCCATGAACAAGCTCCGGAGACTAGGAGATGCCGCAATTATGGCGTGGAGGGTGTTCTCGTGGTTGGTGATCCGAGAGAGTGTGAGCTCGATGAGATTCGGGAATCTGATGCCCATGCCCAAGAGATTATGAGGGAAATGGCAAAGGCCAAAGGTGGCGACGCGGAGAGAGGAAAACCTGAGGGCGGACGGCGGCAGGGGCGGCATCAACTCTCCGGCCTCAAGGGCGGCGTTGCCGAGCACCCGCACGTAGCTGAAACTAAGCTCCTCAAGGCGATCAAGCACTGGGGACCGGAACCAGCCGTCGAAGATAGGATAGCGGTCTGTGTCGCCGGAGTGACGACACAGCGTGTTGAGACAAAGCCGACGGGCGAGGGTCTGGCGTGGGGTGTGGAGGATGTCCGAGATCACGGGGACTAGGTTGTCCCAAGAGACCCATGGGTGGAGATCACTGTCGTCGAGGTTGAGCGGGGCGGAGGAGAGCCAGAGGTGGATCCACCGTGGGGAGATCGCCTGTGTGCGCACGGCCACGTTGGTGGGGAGCAAGGAGATGATGGTGCCGAGGACGTCGTCAGGGAGGGCGCTGATGTAGTCGGCAACGGGAACAGGAGCGGGCGCGTCCACTAGTGGCTCAGCCACCAGCACCGGCGTCGGCGCCGGCAATTCGCCGGCGAAGCTGCAGACGTGGCCCTTCTTGGGAAGGCCGCAGCGACTGCAGCAGTATCTGCTGCGTTTCGTGGGTGTCGTCGAGGCCATTGATTGATGTCTGCTCGAACCTAGGGGCTTTGGGGAAGGTTGCAGGTCGTTGATGGAAGGGAGGAATTGGGGCTGGGGAGATGGTGGAGATGCCGAGGTTTTCTCTGGGGCTTGCAGATGAGTGAAAGAGCCGACGAAAGTCTGCGAGATATCGGTTTCTGGTCCGTTCGTCCGAGGTCTGACTGTCTCTGTGTATGTTTGGTCAGCTGGTCGGCGTGACCCACGTTCATCATGCTAGCTCTAAGGGTGGATGACGCCAGGACTGTGACCGCACATTGGGTTTCTAGTACTCCTACAATTTTGTCTGTTCTTCTTGTGCTAATTAACCATGAATTGGACCAGCGATAATATAATAAGTATCCGAGGGTGATATCACATGAGTGGTCTCCACTGAAAAAGTGCAGTTAATTAATTTGTGAGGAAGTGCAACTTGAATTTATTCAAATAAATATTTCTAAATTCCAAAAAAATGTGCGTAATTGCTCCATATCTGCATTGTGATTTAGTTCGATCCTACCTCATCTTAAACTGACCGCTTCGCATCACTCCCCCACGAGCGACAGAAGCGGTGCCCCAAGCCCTAACTCTGACCCCCTCCACTACTCCTCCCTTCCCTTCCCCCCACCACCGGTGTGAGCCGTCAGGCAAAGCCCATGAGGTGCCGGCCACAACGGCTTTCCTTTCCCCGGCGGCCATGAGCTCTGAGCGGGACCGTCTGTCGCGTGTGTGGTGCTCTTTGGTAGGTGGTGAGGAGTGCGGCGTCCGCGGCCGGTGGCGGGAAGGGCCCAACCTAACCCCTGTAGATTTCGACCTACCTACGCTCGTGGCACGACGGTGCTGCTCGGGAGGCGTGAATTCGGCGGTTGGCTGAGGTGCGACAACACGGTTTCGTTTGTTCCCTCCCAGGTCCGACTGTCTCTGTGACTCCGTGTGTGTTTGGTCTTGTCGCTTGACATCATGCTAGCTCTAAACAGCTGTGAGAGGTTGAATGACCGCACCTTTTTTTTGAGAATGTGTGACCGCACATTGGGTTTCTACTGCTCCTACTATTTTGTCTGTTCTCTTCTTATTTTTTTGCAAAATCTCTTATGCTAATTAACCATGAATTGGACCACGAGAATAAGCATCCCAGGGTGATATCACATGAGTGGCGTGCATTAAAAAGTGTGGTTAATTTGTGGCAAAGTGCAACTGGAATTTATTCAAATAAGTATTTGAAATCCCAAAGAAATATGTGTAATTGTTCCATGTCCACATTGTGAATTATTTGATTCGGAAACCACAAGAAACGGGGGAAAAGGAGGGCAACTTGCAAAACCCCAATCGTCGGAAGTGCACTTTCTTCTTTGTGCGTCATGCGTGTAGAGCTCCTGCGCTAGCTGGCCAAGCAAGTCGGTGAGGGAATGATTGTATTCATTTATATGATTTAAGTGTCAAAATTATGATCCACTTCAATTTTTATTGAAACTTGTTGACATAAGACTAACATATGTTGTACTCGTTTTTAAATACTTCCTCTGATGCGTTTTTCTCTTGCAATAGATCATTCTCTCCTCCTCTCTCTATCCACACACGGTTCGGTACGAACTTTTTGTTCATTGTGAAATCAGTTACTAATACTAAATAGGTTCCTTTTCATAGAGGACATGCCTTAAACATGTATTAACCATTTTATGCATTAATTTCTAGATATTTAATGCCCGTATTCCCAAATATACATTTTTTTGAAATGGGGTTGACCCCGGCCTCTGCATCCTCGGATGCACACAACCATTTATTAAAAAGAGTGTCCAGTATCAAGAGTACAAAAAGGGAAATTACATCTCATTGATCAGATGAGGTTGAGACAAACACGAACCATCTGAGGAAACCAGAAAACCTCACAGTCGTGGTGCTGCTGGCCCCGATTCAAGTTGTTCCTTTTGCCCCTGTCTTGTAGACCTCGTAGCAATTGCATCGGGGAGACAATGATGGTGATTTCATGACCGTGATGACGCGTGCTAGCGGACAGCGAGATCGATGGTGGTGAGGCATCAACCTCGTAGGGATCGTATGTAACGAACGGTCCGAGGGTTGTGGATGAGGTTTTTCGGGAGAATCCTTATCAGCTCTCCGATACCATCATGGTGGCGCCTTCAGGTGGCACCATTCCTTCTTGAAGGGTGTCGTAGCTACTCATGGTCCATTTCCTTGTTGTCCCGACCCTAGGACCTGTGCGCTGGTCCGGGTAGTAGTGTCATCGATGCCCACCTCACTTCTTGAAGGTCTTGCTTGGTACTTAACACTTTGTTGCTAGGAGCGTGGTGGGATATCTTCAGAGAGTGTAGCGGTTGCGGGTCATGTCGCTTAGTCGATCCATCCTAAGCTCCATTTTGTTTCTTGTTCTCTATCCATTTGGGCATGTCTTTGTTATTATGCTATTTCTTTCGGATCAGAATTTTTGTTTTTTTATGGTGTGTTGCTATACTAATATAGCAGTGTGAAAGCCTGTTTGGAGGATTGTGATTTAGTTCATTCAGAAACCCAGAGAAAAATAAAATAATGTGCAAAATTATCGTGTGATGTGGGCCTTTCTACTTTCTGTGTCATGTGTGTGCAACTATGCCGCTAGGTAGCTAAGCAAATCAGTGAGGGCATGATTGTATATATTTTTATATAATTAAGAGTCAAAATTATGATTAAACTGTGGTATTTTTATTCCTAAGCTTGGTGCAATAAGACTAACATATAACATACTCATTTTTAAATGGGTTAATTATTGGTTTGCCACGCCATATGCTCAGTTTTACCACTAGTACGGAATGATGCTCATTTTGTCACTATTTCAGGCGTAGCTGCTATGGCGACGCCAACTGGCCAGTTTAAATGAGCATAACAAATTAAAAAAAATCAAAAACATGAAAAACATACACATATAGTCTTCTTATGTCTTATACTAACGATTCAAGTTGACAAGGTCTACATACATTCAAACGAAAAATTCATGTATTCATGTATGTAGACCTTGTTTATCACGTATTCATGAATTTTTCGTTTGAATGCATGTAGACCTTGTTTTTCAACTTGAATCGTTAGTATAAGACATAAGAAGACTATGTGCGCAGGTTTTTTATTTTTTTTATATTTTTTTAAATTTGTTATGCTCAATTAAACTGGCTAGTCGGCGTCGCCATAGCAGCTGCGCCTGAAATAGTGGCAAAACTGAGCACCATTTCGCGCTAGTGGCAAAACTAATCATATGAAGGCCTATAGTGGCAAACCAATAATTAACCCTTTTTAAATAGTTTCTGCTAAGCGTTCTTAGGGCATGTAAAAACGCTCGGCTGTTGGGCAGGGGCTTGAGTCTCCAAAAAAAATTATATTTTGAGAAATATAAAGAGAAGAGTAGCTAGCCAAATTATGTAGAAATGATAATTTTTTTAATAACATTGTTTCTTCTTCTTTGCAGGTGATCTATCGCACAACGGCTATCCTTAGATCATAGATTACGCTCTAGCGTATGGAGTTCCGCGACTTGTTTGCGGAGGGGTGTATGCGATTGGAGGACGCGGCGAGGGATATTTTCTCCCGACATGGATGGCAGCGTGATCTGCGGATTGAACTGTCATAGCCGCAGGCCGTTCTATTTTATTATATGGATTGTAATGCTTGTACTTTAGTTTGGTACTCGTTGTATGGTTGATCAGCTGTGTGCATTTTAGATACACAGAGGCCAGGTGTAAACATTGCTTATGAATAATAAAGCACCCATAAGCCACAACGATAGGTAGGCGCGCTTTAGGCGCTTAAAAGTGTTCATCCCGCGCTCGGATATCAGGATTGGCCCGTCAATCTGTTTTCTCCGGGAGAAAAGAAGCTAAGCGTCCCAAGCAAAATTTAGCGGCGACGCAAACTAAAATCCCGCGGTCGGCTGGCAATCACGAAAAACAGAAATAATCCTAGCGCCTCCTTTAAGCGTCCGTATTGTACATGTCCGTGCTTCACCCGTGTAGAGCTACGCTGCGCGAAAATGTGCATTGTCTAGTTTGTGCGTTGTGCGTGTAGAGTTACGCCGCTAGGTGGCCAAGCAAGTCGGTGTGGGAATGATTGTATTTTTTATATGATTAAGAGTCAAAATTACGATCCACTTAAATTTGTATTGGAACTTGTTTAAATAATACTAACATATATTCTACTCATTTTTAAATACTTTTTGCGCGGTGTTCTTTTGTTCCAATAGATCATTCTCCTCTCTATCCACACACGGTTCGGTATGAACTTTGCATTCATTATGCAATCAGTTACTAATAAGTAGGTTCCTTTTCAGAGACGACATGCCTTAAAAGTGTACTAAACCATTTCGATGCATTAATTTCTAGATATTTAATGCATGTATTCAATATACATGTGCTGGTGAAAATTGCTTTTTGGTAGGAGATGACCCTCAAGCTATGGCATCATGGTGTCTGCCCTTTCGCGCCATGAAGTGGAAACATATAATATGGGGCACACGCACGAACAACAAAGAACTTGATCATACTAGATTCCTTGTATCTATGTGTCAACACACGCGCATAACATGTGGCTAGATTTTTAGCGTCGCACAAGAGCTGACGTGGAATGGCGAGAGGGCTATGAAAATCTATTTTAGAAAAGTTTAGACCGTGTGTTTTAGGCTATCCTTTATTGAGTGAGTTATGGGTAGTTCGATGCTACATGACCGCCATCTAGATGCTTCCTTATAAATTAGCAAAAGAGATTTACGATACCACATAAGTACTATGCCACCAGGTTGTACAAATATAAAGTAGATGCTCATAATTGCATTCACGCTCCTCCTATAATGAGTTTTTTTCTAGGAGATGATATTCAAGCCATGGCATTGTGGTGTTTGTTCTTTTATGGTGTGAAGTGGAAAGACAAAGCAGCCGACTATAGTTTATTCTTTTTCTTTTTGTGTCAATCTACAAGCCATGACGTGGGGTTTGATTTAGCATCACGTCCTAATATGGAAAATCAGGAGGACTAGGAAAACATATTTTTTTAAAGGATGAAGTTTGTTTTCTAGGCTTTCCTTCAAAGAGTGAGTTGTCTAGGGAATGAATAGTGCACGGCCATCATCAAGTTGCTTCCTTATGTAATTATCTTAAGAGCAATATGATTTGGCATAGTTATCGTGCCAATAGATTGTACATATATATAATAGATGCTCCTAGGTGCCTCTACACTCCTCTTGCCATGAGTGTGATTCTGATTTTCATGGTATCTGCTTGGTACCATAGCTCTTGTACCCTCAGATCTTAGATTTAATATTTTCGAAATCATCATGGAGCATGCAAATTTTGGGCATGGAATTGAACGAGCCATGGAAAATATTCACCTCTATAGCTTAATCCTGAGCGAAACGGAGCGTTCTGAGGCTACTTGGTGGAAAGCAGCGATTCTACCGGCGCCGGTATGTACCGGCATCGGATCAGCCACACGTTGTCTTTTTGAGATTCGGACCCATTTTTTCCTAGAAGACACCGTTTATTGCTTCCGTTTGCATAGATTCTTACCTTTTGGCTGGATCCCACCCGTGTAGTGTATTCTCGCTGGCTGCACGACATCTCCTTAACTGCTTGACCCTCCTTGATTCTAGCGCTGGCCATTAACTACTCACTCCTTAATTCTAGCTTTAGCTA
This sequence comes from Avena eriantha, assembly GCA_910589775.1. NCBI lineage: Eukaryota > Viridiplantae > Streptophyta > Magnoliopsida > Poales > Poaceae > Avena > Avena eriantha. The sequence continues at coordinate 14,822,067 of OU342740.1, forward strand.
AAATATTGTTAACTAATCCAGTGTTAGGAAGGCATGCACGGTCAAGCTCATGCATGCATACAGATATCAAGCGATTAATTAGAGGGTTTTAATTAGATAAGCGGGACTTATTCCGGTGGTAATTTGAAATAAATAGTTTTTTAAACTAGACCTAAACACCGGAACGGAAGGAGTACTCTAAGAGCATCTCCAACGGACGCTCTATATCGCGGGCACGCTAAAAAACTCTCGTTTAACGCGCGAATAGCCTCTCGTGCTTCTCCAGCGGACGCACCAAACATTTCCGCACTCTATAAACTTTGCCGCACGAGCTACTGCGTTATCCTGGACGCCAGAACTTGGGCACCCTTTGGGGCGCGCGCTGTAAACCGGACACGAGCGCGCCGCTCAACTGTTTGCAAATAACCTCGTCCATGGGTCAAGCTAGTACGGGTATTCAGGCTTATTTGCGGTGTAATAGATGCACTCGATATGCTCACCTATATATACGCGTAGATCGACTCGGTCCCTGCCGGTTGCGTGGTCTCAGGATAAGAAACCAGTGGATCGGGTCATTGGCGCGAGGTCTTTACCGGCAAATGACCAGCAGAACAAAGCCGGTCTTGGCTATAGCCAGCCTAGTTAATTCCACACGTCGAGGATCAATGAAAAAAATAACGCGCTATAGCGCCGCTATAGCGTATTCGGGAGGCAGACGCTATGCTATGCATAATATGCTCACTATGACGCTAATCATGTTTTAGCGGCGCTAAATGGCGCTAATCACGCTATACGTTATAACGTAATAGTGCGCTACAAAAAACTTGAAAATATCGGCATCCATCTGGTCCATTCAGCCCGCACGAGTCAACAAAGCTAGCTCACCCAACTCCTAGCCCCATGTCGCATCCAATTCCCCATCACACAACGGTGGTGGCGGCTACAAGCTGTAGCATCTTCCTTCATCTCCCACAGCTCCGGCCAGCCGGCCGCCTCCATCCGGCACGTCCCCAACCAAAAGAAGTGCAGCTAGCAACGCCGCAGCAAGCGACGCCCCGCGGATCTCCACTTCTCCTCCATCTTGGAGAGCACCCGAATGTACTGATGTAGCATTTAGTATTGTAGATGCAGTGATGTACTGATGTAGTAATTACTAATTAGCTGAATTAGTGATGTAGATGCAACGCTGTGTAGATGTACTGGTTTCTTGAAGAAACACGGCCACTTTATGTGACTGTCTGTAAAATATGTCCTTTATTTTGAATTTGATGATCATGATCCGTACTTTGTCATTTGTTCATCACTGGTTAATTGGCTATGCATGTATTACTTTGCACAATTTTTTAGCTACTGAAATCCTTAGTATCCAGACTATATCTGTCAAACGCTATTTTAAAAAATAGCACGCTATTAGCGCGCTATAACTTGTATAGCGTTTGGAGAGAGGTGGCGCTAAAGTAAATAGCGCGTTATTTTTTTCGTTGCGAGGAACCCGACGATTCTACCGATGCCGGTATATATCGGCGTCGCATCATCACTAAATCGAGATTCGTGTTGCGATGTCTCTTCTAAACGGTCATTTGGACTTTCCGTCTAAACGAATCTATCGGCTTTTGTAGTGGTCCCACCCACTGGCGCCCCTCCCTCTTTTGAGTAGTTTCCTTAACAAATGACTCAGTACAGATATGAAAAGTGGTGGTAACGAAATTTAGGGAACTAAATAAAAATAGATTAAATCTAGTACTCCGATTTAAATTAGTTAACTTAGATTTATCTAGATTTGATTATATCTAGACATGATTTGATATTAGATACAGCCGTATCTTAACAAATTTGAGTCAACTAATTTGGATCGGAGAAAATATAAATAACTATGAATCAATTAATATTATAATTTATACAAATAAAATGCGTCGTTTTTACAGGCAACTTTTTGGGTGGCCACATGAACCTATGTTTATTTCGTCTATGGGTCCCATCCCGATTACGAATGGAGCAACCCAAAAAGGGAAAACAAAAAACTACGAGGTCTGTACCAAATTTAGCAAAAGAAACAAAATAAAATTAGATCTGAGAACTTAAATCCCAAACCTTGCAAGTACCAAACAACGGCGTCCCCTTTAGATTTGTACCTGAGCACTTTCGGTTCATTAACAAAGAGTGAGGAGTAGAACAAAGCCTAAGGAAAGCTGGATTTCTTCATAAGACGGAGGTTGCTCCTTGGGCGATGGTGGTCGTGAAGCCTATCCCTACGCCATTGAGGCTTCGGTCTCCACCATGCACGTCGTTCGGACTCTGGCGTCACCATGCATAGGGCCTCGATGACCCGTGGACGCGTGGTGGATGAGGCGCGATGTCGGCCGTAATACGTGGTGGTTTCAATATTTCAAACATGACATTATGGTTTTAATATATTTGAAATATGGTTTTGTGGTTTCAATTAAATGAAATTTAGTCTTGTGGTTCCGGTTCTTCTTATGTGATGATTTCAATTTTTCAAACATGTATTAGTGGTTTTAAATGTTTCAAACATGTTTTAGTGGTTTAAAATATTTGGAGTGGTGGTTTCAAATGTTTCAAACATGGTTTTATTATTTCTATTAAATGAAACTTGGTCTTATGGTTCTGGTTCTTCTTATGTTGTGGTTTCAATTGTTTCAAACATGTATTAGTGGTTTCAAATATTTGAAACATGTTTTCATGGTTTCAAAAGTTCGGAGTGTTGGTTTTAATTGTTTCAAATATGATTTTATGGTTTTAATTAAATAAAACTTAGTCTTCTGGTTCCGGTTCTTTTTATGTGGTGGTACCAATTGTTTCCAATATGTATTAGTGGTTTCAAATGTTTCAAATATGTTGTAGTGGTTTCGAATGTTTGAAGAGGTGGTTTCTATTGTTTTAAACATGGTTTTGTGTTTTCAATTAAATAAAACTTGGTCTTGTCTTTCCGGTACTTTTTTGTGGTGGTTTCAATTGTTTGAAACATGTATTGGTGGTTTCAAATGTTTGAAACATGTTTTAGTGATTTCAAAAGTTCGAGGTGGTGGTTTCAATTGTTTCAAACATGGTTTGGTAGTTTCAATTAAGTGAAACTTGGTCTTCTGGTTCCGTTACTTGTTATGTGGTAGTTTTAATTGTTTCAAATTTGTATTAGTGGTTTGAAATATTTCAAACATGTTTTAGTGGTTTCAAATGTTTGCAGTGGTGGTTTCAATTATGGATGAAGTCATTGTTAGGTGGTGGTTTTAATTGTTTGAAACCTATTTTAGTGGTTCGAACTATATGAAATGGTGGTTTCAATTGTTTCAAACATGATTTTGTGGTTTCAATTCAATAAAACTTGGTATTGTGGTTCTGGTTCTTGTTATGTGGTGGTTTCAATTGTTTCAAACATGTATTAGTGGCTTCAATTGTTTCAAACATGTTTTAGTGGTTTGTACTATATGACGTGGCGGTTTTAATTATTTCAAAAATGGTTTTGTGGTTTCAATTAAATGAAACTTGGTCATGTGGTTCCGGTTCTTTTTTTGTGGTGGTTTCAATTTTTCAAACATGTATTAGTGGTTTCAAATGTTTAAAAAATGTTTGAGTGGTTTCAAATGTTTGGAGTAGTGGTTTCAATTGTTTCAAAGATGGTTCTGTGGTTTCAATTAAATCAAAGTTGGTCTTGTGGTTCCGGTTCTTCATATGTGGTGGTTTCAATTTTTCAAATATGTATTAGTGGTTTCAAATGTTTCAAACATGTTTTTGTGGTTTCAAATGTTTGGAGTGGTGGTTTCAGTTATTTCAAATATGGTTTTGTGGTTTCAATTAAATGAAACTTGGTTTTGTGGTTCCGGTTCTTCTTATGTGGTGGTTTCGTGGTACCAATTGTTTCAAACATCTTTTAGTGGTTTAAAATGTTTGGAACATGTTTTAGTGGCTTCAAATGTTTGAAGTGGTGGTTTCAATTGTTTCAAACATGATTTTGTTGTTTCTATTAAATGAAACTTGGTCTTATGGTTCCGGTTCTTCTTATGTGGTGGTTTCAATTGTTTCAAACATGTATTAGTGGCTTTAATTATTTCAAACATGTTTTAGTGGTTTGTACTATATGAAGTGGTAGTTTTAATTTTTTCAAAAATGGTTTTATGGTTTTAATTAAATGAAACTCGGTCTTGTGGTTTCGGTTCTTCTTATGTGGTGGTTTCAATTATTTAAACATGTATTAGTGGTTTCAAATGTTTCAAAAATGTTTGAGTGGTTTCAAATGTTTGGAGTAGTGGTTTCAATTGTTTCAAAGATGGTTATGTGGTTTCAATTAAATCAAAGTTGGTCTTGTGGTTCCGGTTCTTTATATGTGGTGGTTTCAATTTTTCAAACATGTATTAGTGGTTTCAAATGTTTCAAACATGTTTTTGTGGTTTCAAATGTCTGGAGTGGTGGTTTCAATTGTTTTAAATATGGTTTTGTGGTTTCAATTAAATGAAACTTGGTTTTATGGTTCCGGTTCTTCTTATGTGGTGGTATCAATTGTTTCAAACATCTATTAGTGGTTTCAAATATTTGAAGTGATGGTTTCAATTGTTTCAAACATGGTTTTGTGGTTTCAATTAAATGAAACTTAGTCTTGTGGTTCCGGTTCTTTTTATGTGGTGGTTTCAATTGTTTGAAACATGTATTAGTGGTTTCAAATGTTGAAACATGTTTTAGTGGTTTTGAAAGTTCGAGGTGGTCATTTCAATTGTTTCAAACATGGTTTGGTGGATTTAATTAAATGAAACTTGGTCTTCCGGTTCTAATTCTTGTTGTGTGGTGGTTTCAATTGTTTCAAACATGTATTAGTGGTTTGAAATGTTTCAAACATGTTTTAGTGGTTTCAAATGTTTAAAGTGGTGGTTTTAATTGTGGTTGCAGCCATTGTTAGGTGGTGGCTTTAATTGTTTCAAACATGTTTTGGTGGTTTGAACTGTATGAAGTGGTGGTTTCAATTGTTTTAAATATGATTTTGTGGTTTCAATTCAATGAGAGTTGGTCTTGTGGTTCCGGTTCTTGTTATATGGTGATTTCAATTGTTTCAAACATGTATTAGTGGTTTCAAATGTTTTAAACATGTTTTAGTGGTTTGAACTATACGAATTGGTCGTTTTCAATTGTTTCAAAAATGGTTTTTTGGTTTCAATTAAATGAAACTTGGTTTTATGGTTCCGATTCTTCTTATGTGGTGGTTTCAATTTTTCCAAGCATTTTTAGTCGTTTCAAATGTTTCAAAAATGTTTTAGTGGTTTCAAATGTTTAAAGTGGTGGTTTCGATTATTTCAAAGATGGTTCTATGGTATCAATTAAATCAAAGTTGGTCTTGTGTTTCCGGTTCTTCTTATGTGATGGTTTTAATTGTTTCAAACATGTATTAGTGGTTTTAAATGTTTTAAACATGTTTTATTAGTTTCAAATATTTGGAGTGGTGGTTTCAATTGTTACAAACATAGTTTTGTGGTTTCAATTAAATGAAACTAGGTCTTAATGGTTACGGTTCTTCTTATGTGGTGGTTTCAATATTTCAAACTTGTATTAGTGGTTTCAAATATTTTAAATATGTTTTTGTGGTTTCAAATGTTTGGAGTGGTGGTTTCAATTGTTTCAAACATGGTTTTGTGGTTTCAATTAAATGAAACTTGGTCTTGTGGTTCCGGTTTTTCTTATGTGGTGGTATCAATTGTTTCAAACATGTATTAGTGGTTTCAAATGTTTGAAACATGTTTTAGTGGTTCCAAATATTTGAAGTAGGGGTTTCAATTGTTTCAAACATGGTTTTGTGGTTTCAATTAAATGAAACTTGGTCTTATGGTTCCGGTTCTTTTTATGTGGTGGTTTCAAATGTTTGAAACGTATTTTAGTGCTTTCAAAAGTTCGAGGTGGTGGTTTCAATTGTTTCAAACATGGTTTGATGATTTGAATTAAATGAAACTTGGTCTCCCGCTTCTAGTTCTTGTTATGTGGTGCTTTTAATTGTTTTAAAAATGTATTAGTGGTTTCAAATGTTTGTAGTGGTGATATCAATTGTAGCCATTGTTTGAAACATGGTTTTATGGTTTCATTTATGCGTGGTTTCAATTGTTTTGAACCATGCATGTGAGGTGCGAATTGATTCATATATGTTTCGACATGGTACGATATGGTTACAGTGTTTTCAACAAGGTTCAATTCGTTTTTAAAAAATTGATAAATAGTTGATGTGTAAGAAAAACTGTTTTTCTGAGTTTGACTCTTTGACAACTCAGCTGGCTGTGTGGCTGTAAACCAGGAATTGTTTAAAATATCCTCAAGTTCTCGGAATGTGTATTTCTTTGCTAATTAATATGTAAGTAACATATGAACCACTTTATAATACTTACCCACAAAGAAAAAGAATCATTTTATAATACCATAAATAAACAAGAATATATGAACCAAATAATACAACAAAAATAGCTTTATCCAGAATCCATATTATAGCTTTGTAATTACTTTAAGAGAAATTCATTTGAACTAGCAAATCATCTCGTGCACTAGAATAATTTCTGCATTTGAAGTAGTCTCGAGGAAAATACTAGTACCAGTACTAGTCCCGCAGCAACATCAGCAAGCAAACAAAAATGTCTACAACAAGCAGCAGTAGTACTCTACAACAGTAGCACACGCCAGCGGGGAAGCAAGCAGCAGCAACAGCCGTCACTCGGTCGCCGGTGGACATGCAGGACGACGGCCTGGAGCGGGTGGAGATGTGATTGGGCGACAGGGAGAATGGTGGCCGGGAAAGAGGTAACGCGGGCACAGAAATACAGTCGGCGGCAAGCTGGGCAGGGCAGCGGCGCTAGCTACGGTCGTCTGCAGGCGCCGCCCATGCCGATGGTCTCCTCGAGCTCCAGCCGCGCTCCTGTCGCCGCGACCTCCTCGAGCTCCAGCCGCGCCCAGCCACGCCGCACTCCACGCCCACGGTGAAGACGAGTAGCCGAGCAGCGCGGGCGCACACGCGAAGGAAAAGGCAGCGAGGGAGCGGCGCCGTCCTCCAAGACTGCCACCGCCTCGTCCAGCCGCGCCTCCACGGCTCCACCTCCCGCCGGCCGGAAATCCATCTCGCGCTCACTGTGGCCGATGTTGTCGGAAGTATCTCGCGGCCTGCTTTGGCCGCCACTTCGCCGCCCGCACACGCGGTCGCCGGAGCTCCATCTAGCTCTCCGCCGCTCCGATCTCCTAGGATCTCACGCCTGACGAGAGAGAAGGGAAAGCGGTCGAAGGGGAAAGAGAAGAGACGTATGCCTGTCACGCGCTGTCAGGTGGAGATATTATCGAGACCGCGGGCTCCACTCGAGGCAGACGCGGGGACGGAAGGAAAACGGCAAGAAACGACGGCTGCACGAATCTCCAACACACGTTCGGTGGATGCGACGCCGACACCGGTAGAATAGAGTTTTCGCTACTTGGTGTCGTATGGTTTTTTTTTGAGAGAAACATAACTTGTGATTGTAAAAAAAAGATCGGTCGACACATCCAACTTATTCTTTCTCTACGAGGCCTCTCACTACAGCGGTGTTCAGAGAGAACGAGGCCTCTCACTACAGCGGTGTTCAGAGAGAACTAGGGTTCTGCCGCCACCGCAGCCCTCGGCCCGACCTCCGCTCTCCTCCCGCCGCTTACCCCGCCGCTGCCGCTCTCACTGGATCAAGTCGCGGACCGCCTCTCCACGTACAGCGGCGTCTGGAGCCCGGCGCGGATGGCCGAGCCCGTCTCTCCACCGGTAACGGCGCCCGACAACTGACACGAACGACCGAGTCCGCCTCTCCATCCGTAGCGGCGACCGGTGACTACCGAGCCCACCTCTCCACGCGTAGCGGCGACGACTGCCAAGCACACCTCTCCAGCCGACAATCGAACCCGCCTCTCCGCGCTAAGCGGCGACGGCAATGACAACCGAGCCTTCCTCACCACGTGCAGCAAGCGACCGCCACCGATCTACGTCCTCCTCGATCGAGTCCACCACGCGACTTCCTCCTGGCTGCCAACTGTATAAATTGAAATCCTTGCAACTTTGTAACATCAATTTGTTCCAATTTTGTTTTTAATTATTTGCAAGTTCATGGACAGAAAGTGTTCTTTGGAGAGGTTAAGTTTTCTTGTGCCGATAATTTAATATTTGTGACTGTGATATCAATTGTTCTTTCCCTATATCTTATTGTTCATAATTTAATTCTATACGATACCGTAAGCCTTAGTATTTATCATGTTCATCGTGTTCAGCAAATTGCTTGCAACCATTTTGCAGTTCAGTATTGGCAATGACGTGACATGCATTACGGTGAAAGCTGATTGATATACAAAGTTTTGCGTCTATTTCTCGGCATAGTGGTCATTGCCTCGTGTTTGAATCAAGAAATGACCTAACAGTTGTGACCTCATCCCCAACTGTCCAATCCATGCCTCACTTGCACATGAACCCACTCAGGCCGCCATCATGGTGGCCGTCTTGATGAGGAGGCGCGGTAAAGTTGGTACAAATGAGTTGTGTGCTTGAGGTTGACTGGCTTAGAGCTGAGAACAGTGATTTGAGGATGCCTCCCGGAACCTGTGCATTCCTCATCGTGGGAGAGCTGCCACCTCCACCATCGGGGATTCCGTCCGGCGAACCACCGTAGAGCTGCCTGGTGCGCAGTCTTCCGAGTTTCGAAGAGGAAACCACTTCATTCCATCAGCCGTCGACGCATCAGAGCGCTGCCTCCATCCGGCTGACGGGTCTAGCCTTCCAGTTCCTCGACCCGTGTCTCCTGCGACCAGGCTGCTGCCACTTTTCCGTGGGCTCTGCCTCCACTGCCGAATCTTCAGGCTCCTGGCAGCAAGGTACCTGCTCACCCTTTTCATGTTGTTCTTGGCCAGCTATCCTCCTAGCCTGCTTGCTGTTCTTATTGGTTGGCGTTGACCTGTTTTTGCTATTTTGCTGACCTGACCCGAAGGTCTTTTTTCCGTTCCAACTGATCTCTTGCCTTAGAACTGAAATTATTTTATTTAAAGTATTTACATGCATACTTTTTTGTGGTTATGAATGCTGGGAGATAAACCTATATGGTACGTTGTGGCCGATATACTAGGAAGAGTTCACAAAATTAAAGCCAATTGTGTCCGTTCTATCAGTTAACAGTATGAAGTAGTCCACATACACTCAATGGTTGCAATGGTTAATTCAGATTATGCACTATAAGATCCATATGTTGTAGTGTTCCAGTTACTTCTAATTACTTCTGTGATTCTGCCAATGACATACTATTGTATCCTTCAAACCTTCGCCCCTAGATGTATCATGTATTATTTCTTCATCAGAAAATAAGCAATGTATTTTTGATTGCTACAGGCCTACAGGTAAAGCAAGCAATGTCTTTTGGAGTGTGAGTAGAAAAGATGAGGAGTTTCTCTACCAAGAGGACAAATAAACTGGCCCAAGTAGTAAGAATTTAAAAATTAATTTGTTCAGGTACTGTGCCATCCAAACAAGAAATTAGAAATTAGAAAATTTTAGTTATTGCATTATTATCATGAGCTAGAGTTGTTTGCCCTCCCCCTTCATTTCTTCTAGCAGTGTTAAAAAATTATATATCTTCTCGCAGCGGCGAGTATAGATTGTAATCGTGCTTGGCTCAAGATAATTGTCTCAAACGCCAAAGAGTAGGTAAGCCTCCCTGATTTGATTATCTAATATCATTACATCTTCTATTTTCTTTCTTGAAGTTCTAGGGTATTTTTTCCTAATTGGTTTAGTTTACTATGAAGTCAAAAGACTGAGGGGTTTTTTAATCGAATTTTGTCATATATATGAAACCCCTCTCTGTCATAAGGTGTGGCCCATGTAACCAGACTGTTTATCTCAATTATTGTATTTTCTTATTAGATATAAGTTAGAGGTTTCCTTACATTTTATGATTTCCATTTTAAGTAAGCTAGGAATATCACTGGTGTTAAGTATAACAATTTAAATGTTCTCTAATTTTCATGTGAAAATGTGTTTGGAGCTCTACACGTGCTTTTGGTAAATAAATTCATCTGTAGTGTAGTAAATAAATAATTGTTCTACATGGATTTTCTCATGAATTTATGTGTTCTGCAATAGTAACTTATTTTTGTAACCCACTGATTGAATTGATGTGTTCTGCAATAGTAACATACTTTTTGTAGTCCACTCCAAACTATTTTACATTTTTGCTACAAAGGAAATAGGTCTATTGAACTAAAATTTTGGCATTTTGTATATATTACATTGCAAAGATCTCCCTGTACATAGGTCTTTTTGAAGCCAATTGGTTTAATTTGTGATTGTCTTCTAACTGTAGACGCGAAAATTGGAAAGTTGATTCCTTCTAGATTATGGATGTTTGGACATAAAAGATACTCATGCCTTTGTTTTCGTACCTCTTTCATCATTTTGGTGCTTTCTTTTATTCTGGTTGTAGTACAACTTCCAAAGAGTAAAAAGTTTGAGGCCTATGGATACAAATTTTATCTTTTGTATGTGGGTTACTGGGCTCTATCTCCCAATTGTTGGATGATCGGCTGATGTTTTACTTTCTCTACCATTTACCGTGGGTAATTATTTGATTCAGCTGCTCCCCTAGGCATATATGAGAGAACTCGGTTTGTTATTTTATAATAGACTCAATAAGATATTTTTTCTCGAGGGAACAATATAACTTGCTTTGCTCTTTCCTTTCTTAAATGGTATGAGGGTCTATGGAATCTGTAATCTTTGCTTCATGAATATGAGCGGTGTATAATCTATGGAATATTTGGTGAGGTTTTTGGCTAACTACTTTGTGATAATGTAAAATACCACATCTGGAACCCCACTTTCAAGTGTAATTATCTGAAGGCTTAATCTTGGCCGTTAGCCACTCCTCTCAGGCCATCTGCCGTGTCGTGCTGGCTGTGGGGCTGGGTGCGTTACATGTTGTTTTGTTGAGTGGTAGGATGTCGTCGTTGTGGTCTGCCCCATCTGTCTGATGGCCCTTCAGTTCGTGGGCCCTACCTGGCACTGACCAACCATAGGTGGAGTGGTTGTCGATCTGTCGGGCGGTTCCATCCACGGGGGTGGGGTGTCTTCTCTGAGGGCCCGTCTTCTCTGGTTTCCTCTGCAGTCCCGCCTCATTGGGATTGGATCCATGAGAATCACGGTCTGGATCTTTGGGGGTGATGTTTTCTTCTTGGCGTGATGTGATGCTCCTATCTAGGCTAGTCCCTGGGTGCTTGTCTCCGGTGTGCTGGCTAGGTCGGTTGTGTTAGCTTTCGGGCGGCGTCGTTGCTCCTCGGAGCTACTACTGCCTAGAAGATGCAGGTTTGTTCTTAAATTTTTGCTCCCCTGCAATTTTTTCCTTTTTATTGGCCATTCTTTTGTTCCTTATTTCGCCTCCTCTACCAGCCGTATGTGTCCAGGGACGCTGACCGGCAAGAGCTGTTGTGCTGCATCTCCACCATTCTCTATTGTCTTTTGGCGTCACCGCACAATCCCGAGCACCTTATCCTCGTGTCATCTTGCACCACTGCTCGATGTTGCCTTCCACTCTTTCTTCTGCGTTGGTGTCCGGCGACCAACTACCACGAAGCCGAACCAAATGCCCCTAAGTCTTCCTCACTGCGCCGCCTTTGGAGGTACAAAATCGCCTCCTCCCTGTCCTCCTCATCACATCTGTCTCCACATATCTCCACATCCACTCCATCGTCGTCGCCCAATGTAGCGGCCACTTGCTAGGGATGCCAGCCCGCCACCATTGCCTTTATCCTTCTATATGTTCTTAGAGAAGAGGAGATAGTGGTCACAACTAACGAGGCGAGGAATAGGGCACGACGGTGGCATAAACGAGGCAAGCGTGTGGGCATTCATATCCAGCCCCATCCCATCCCTTCACCCAGTGACCCAACCAGTGCAATGTTAGGCCCTATTGGCAACAACAGTCACGGAATCTGTCGGAGAAGCAATAATGGAGGCACACGCTAGGAGCAATAGGCTACCCCCACGAGCTGCCCTCATTCTGTTGTGTTGTTAGTTACTTCCTTTGCATGCATTGATTGTGTCCTCAGATAGATATTGTTGGCGATAAAAAGTAGGCCAATGAAGAGATCAATGTGCCAATATGGTGTCGTGAGATTTTTGGATAGGTTCTTCCTCTCTTTATGAAAAGGTAGCGCTCCTGTCGCGTTTTGAAAAAAAAAGATTTGTGGATAGGTCAAAAAAGTAATTATTATCCATAATGAAGGGAATTAATGATTTGTTTTTCTTATCATGCCGTGCATAGGTCCTAGAAAGTATAAATACATTGGGTATTTTTTTGAAAGCAAGCTCTAATGTATGCGATCTCTTCATTTCTATAGTAATTTCACATGTGTACCATGACAGTTGATTTTAGAAACTTCATCCCACTGATGGATCCTTCTAATTTCAGCATCTCTTTAACCATCCTAACTGATTTTTTATCTATGTAAGGATTGTAGGTTATTAGTATTTCAGTACATAGTTCTTTTAAGTTATGTTATGTACCTCTACATAGTTTAACCTCAAATATGTCAAGTCTTACCACAATGTCCTGGTATGGTTTAGCTCCTCTCTCATAATTATGACAGGAATTCATGGTTGCAAACGAATTCTAGAAGCTAGGGATTTCAGTACAAACTAGATAGGGAGTTTAAGAATATGTTGCTTCCGATCTTATCCCTACAAAGCAATATGGTGCCATCTAGGAAAAAAGTCTAGCTTTCTGATAATATGTTGTGGATGGTAATTGCGTACATGAATTTTTTTCATTTTTCATTTTTATTTTTCACGGGCACAATTTTTTGTTTGATGCTTGCAGTGTAATCAGAAAGATGACCAATTTTGTGTTGGTTAATTGTGTGCACTGTTAGATTTGCGACAAGTAAATAACGAAGAACGAAAACAAAATCACAGCAAGGGGACACAGATTTAACGTGGAAAACCCTCTACAACAAAGAGAAGGGAAAAACCACGGGCGCCAGCCAGCGAAACTTCACTATAACGGAGAGTGTTTACACAACGCCGGGGATTTCACAGATGCAACTTATCCCAGCCGGCGGCTTACAAGAAGTATATATAGCGGTGGTAACCTAGGTCATCAACGATCCGTACCGCGGGGGGCTGTCGCCCCCCGCACCTCGCTCCGCTCCGTCAGAAGTTGGTCTCTACTTTGTAGAATTTGGATGAACATATAACATGCACAACACTCTAATTCCTTGGATTTATGCGCCACATTTTCACGGCGTTGCAATTTCAGCATTTTGATTGGTTATTTCTCAATGGAGCAGAAATAGCAGATGGGGAGACAATTTCTTCGAGTAATGCATACCGAAAGTTTATCCAGAAGATGAAACCACCAAGGTGCCACCATTTCCTCAACACCTATCAGTATTAATACTACAAAGCCATTCTCATAAAAATTAGTACCAAGCCCTAACAGTGTGGTACTTATTTAGTAACTCAAAATCATGATTGACAATACATCAAGTGTTCATGCCATAGTTGATCATTTAAGTACCTAACAAGTAAAGGAGTATTTTAATATGTAATTCTATATATTCTTGGTTGTCAACTGAATGCACTGAGGTTTTATTTTTGTAATATGTTTTAGGCTATAAAAAATCAGGATAATTGTTCAAAGTTAGCGAGTGCATTTGCATGTAAGGAATTTACCTGCATAATCCTGAATTGCCTTTTGTTCTTCACAATTTTGACAATGTATAGTTTCAAGTACCCATTTGACTGAAAGGGTGTCATTTTCTAGGTTCTATTCTTTATTCTATTGTTAGGCTGCTTACATAATGGATGATATCATTGCTAGGCATTTCAACAAGGTGCCAGACATCGAAGAATTGGGCAATAATGATGTCATCTCTTCCAGCCCTTCAGATTTATATTTTTACATGAGTTGCATGTTCATCTGTTATTCTAATTTTGTTTATTGATCTTCAATCTCAGCAGTATGCATTGTGTATCATGCACTGATCCATCAATACTGAAAATATACTAATTAAACTAGATATTGAAACAAACCTATATTTCCTAGAATATAGGGACAGATTATATCACAACCCTCTTTTCAAGATCACAGTGTCATCGCACATTAAGCTTCCAAAATATCTACTTATTACATTATTAGTTGGATAGCATGCATGTTAAACGGATTTGTTAACCTAAATTTCAAAACATTCATAGTAATAACGTATTCTATAAGTACTCCTTTTTGGGTATGTAATACTAATTTAAAGGGTGATTTTAGAGTAAGCTTCCCAAAGATGTATGTCGACTGGTGTCTGAACATAGATGTCAAATTGCTTTCCTAACATAAATGTCGGATAGCTCATATGAGCATAATTATAGAATTGCTCCATTTTTCTTTTTATTCTGGCCTCTCGTTCTAATTTCAGGTACAAGTTTGAGACCGGTGTCAATATAGTCTTAAGACTTTGCATCGATGTTGGGAACAATTACTTAGTGGAAACATTTGCATGAGATGAATCTAATTTCATAATATACTAAACTACTCTTCGAACGGATGTTGGCATTTATCTAGAAATTGTTAGCTCATATGAGTTGATCCATTGCACAGTCTTCTAAAACACTATGACATAAAATTCTTATTTTATAGGTGGTATATTGTTGTGGGTAAATGTACTTTTTGAATTGTTGGTTAGAATAATTTATATGGCCAAAAATAATACTGCTGCAAAACTGGGACACTGTATAAACCATGCCGTCTACCTATAGTTACATGTGATCAACATGATTTTGTCCGACTGCGTCGCAGAATGAAAGGCCCACAGATGTATCGCACTAGCCATGCCATGCAACAACAAGCAGGTAGCGCGGCGAAGCGCGCATGCCCGTCTAGTATATATCGTTTGTATAAAATATCAAATCTATCCTATAAGGGAGATTGTATATACAAAGCCTACTTGTTGAAGGGGCCTAAAACTGAACACATATGCCATGTTCAGTTTCCTCTCGCGGGAAATGAGGCGCAATATTCTGGAGAACTGGGTTGGAGTGCCCAGGTTACCGGAAGATCTAGGTCCCCATGTAGATATTCTCTGGTTGTATCCGACTACTCTAGGTGTCCTTGGCTAAAGACTCTAGGTCTTGGAGAATTCTCATATTGCTTCTCGTTATGTTTATTTATCCTCCGCTTCGATGGCTTGAGCTATTGTGCATCCTCGACCTACACCATTGTTTTGTCCTTCCTCGGTCAAACATAAAGGTACTATGGGCTGGAGGGTCAAATATTATCCCTTCGAAAAGAATAATTGATGGTCACACATAAAGGAGAAGATTCTCCTTTGAATGCCATGTTATGTCCATGAGTTGGCTAATACGCGTGTTAGTTGTCGTTCGAGAATGTACGGTAAACCCACTCTATCACCCCCTCTGGATGCGATTTGTCCTAGACTCTAGTGCTTAACCACCATGTTGAGCAGGTAGACTAGCGTTTTTTATCTTGGTGCACACCATGTACTTGTTATATTGATGCTTGGTGAGGTTACTTTGGGCTCTTCATGCAAGGTTATATTTCTTCGAGGTATGGGTTTTGAACCTAAGCTCATCCATAAGTAGCTCTGTAGAGGTCATTTTGCCAACTCATGTTCTTGTTAGGTGTAGAAATAAACTGTTGTATCTACACAAGAAAATTAAAAATACCAAACAAACAATGTGTGTGTGCATGATGGACAAACAAATCATTCAATGATATGTCCCTTCATAGGCAGATACCACTATCACAAAGTAGTATATAGTGAAAACAATTCATATGAACATGCTCAATATTGAGTAACTCAAAGTCACCATAAATATATGAGAAGGCTTTGGGGTTAATCTCATTTCAAAAGTAATATCATTGTTGCAATCAAAGCTTCAAAGAGTAATTGTTCATCAAGTTGAAACTGGCGATGGGAGAACTAATCATGTAAACATTCATAACAAGGCATTCTCAAAGCTATAGTGGTTGCAAACAAATATTTGGAAAGAGAATTTTTCCATCATATTTGTTTCAGCACAAAAATGCATCCTATTAAATGTTGATGTAAACATGGTAATCACAAGGTGAATCCATGTCACTAACATGGTCGCTAGCAAACAAAGGAAAAAACAATTGTTCAAATTGTTTGTTGTATCTCCTCAGCTTGTTCCAAGAGACGAAACACACTTAAATTTCTCTCAAGAGCTCCTTTCGACAACACTCATGTTGTGTGGAACTAGACATGTTAGCATGGGTACCTGCACCCACATGGGACTAAAAAGTGTGTGCATGACAGATAAACACATCATCCATCATGATGTGTCCCCTCATTTTCACAACACCATTAGCACAAATAAAGTATTAAGAAGAAGTATGGTTAATGTAAAGACAACTGGGAGAAGTATGATTCACATGTGTAGTATCAAAATCTCCACCAACGGTATGAGCAAAGGATATGGGGTACTCTATTGTTCCAACATGATATCAGAATGACAACATAATACCTTCTGACATTTAATATTAGTCCTATTCGGATAAGCCAAGTACAATGGAACCTTCACCATAACGATATCTTTCCTCGTTCCATTTGTCCACCACTAGTACCTTCATAGTTACAGAAAAGTAACATTATATTTCAAAGACAATATATACGGATTGCAATAGCTTTATAAAAATACTTTAAATGAAAATGAACAAAAATGAATTTAGCAACTGCGATATAGTGTGGTTCAAGGCTTCGACTCATGTTCAATTCACAGTTTCTAAAATGAGCATCATAGTCTGATAAGGACTTAAGTTTAAATAATGGAAATAAGTTGTGGTGCATAGATATGCTAAGCTAGGTTTATTATTTGATTACCCCAAATTTTCAAGTATTTATTTTTAATTAAAACCATTTTAGGATTTATTTTAATAAAAACACCCATTATTTACTTCATTTATTATTATTGATGATCATGAAATTTTTATTGATATCCTCTTAATTTCAATTTATTAATATGAATTGATTTCCAAATATTTCTCATGTTTTAAAATAATTAGTTTACTTATTTTTAACTTCATAGTGATTTTCTAATAATTATATTTTAGCTAAACTGAATTTGGAACTTAGAATGTATTAATTGATCACTAAAAAGAATTAACATCATATAATTGTAGTTTACAAGATTTAGGTGACGTGACATATGAGGAAGCGGAAACTCTACTGAAAACATTCCACGGACACGAAATCCTGCATGTTAAAAGGGAGAGTAATTTTGTAGGTGATGCTTTAGCCAAATTAGCTAAACCCATCAATACTGGGCAAATACCCTTCCACCAAATGTAAAAGAGCTCGTAACAAGGACATCACCTCAGGTGATGTGCATTAATATCTCTCTCTATTTCCCTCAAAAAAAGAAACTTGCTAATGGTTCATAACAGAAGTCTACTGACCGGTGTGTGAGAGGAATACATGTATGTACAAACATGTAATTTGGCACGCTGATATCCTTTTATAAAAAAAAATCGTACCCCAAAAAATGTGTAAATACATACTTAATGATATAAAAGAAACCGTATTCAAGAACATGTTTTTATCCTAGCAGTTCAAAACAGATGCTTGGTGCTACAAACTTGCTTTTTGTCGACTAAATTTGTTTATATTGTCAAAAATATTCCAACGTGTATTACAGTCACTTCTATATATAATGCACATATTAGCAAGCCATGGCATCATGGCACCTGTCGTGTTGTGGCATGAAGTGGAAAGAACTAATATGGGGATACTGGAACGAGCGAGGGACAAAGAAGTTGACCATAGTAGAAGTTGAAGTATGATCCAAATTTAATTAAGGAGGCTAACTTCTGACGAAGCGGAGCAAGACCTGTTGCTAGATCGTTGAAGACCTAGGTTTCCACTATATACCTCTTGTAAGCCGCCGGATGGGACAAGTTGCATCTATAAAATCAACGACATTGTTTAAACACTCCCTGTTATATTAAAGTTTCGCTGGCTGGCGCCCGTGGTTTTTTCCTCTTTAGTTGGAGTGGTTTTTCCACGTTAAATCTGTGTCCCTTGCTACGATTTTGTTTTTCGTTCTTCGTTGTTTGCTTGTCGCGAATCTAACAAGTGGTATCAGAGCCCAATGTTCTAATCTAGGATTTGCGACATGTCGTTATTTAAGTTCGATCTACCACAGCTGGACTACACCACAAGATTCTCCTAGTGGCAGGTGAAGATACGGACGATTCTCAAACAAACTTCTGATCTGGATGAAGCGCTGGATGGATTTGGCCAAAAGGATGTAAAGGGATGGTTCGACGAAGAGGAGCGGAAGGAACGTAAGGCTTTGTCTTTGATTCAACCTTATCTATCCAATAATATCTTGCAGGAAGTGTTGGCGGAGAAATCTCGTGCTGCCCTTTATGAAAAACTGGAATTGATCTGAATATCAAAGGATCTAACCAGTAAAATGCATGTGAAATGAAGTTGTTCTCGCATAGGCTGCAAGGAGGTGGATTGGTAATGAATTATTTATCTATTTTTAGAGAGATTGTTTCTGATTTGCAATCTATGGAGGTAAAATATGATGTTGAGGATCTAGATCTCTTACTCTTATGGTTGCTGCCTAGTTCTTATGCACACTTCCGTGATACAATATGGTTGAGCCATGATGAACTAACCCTTGACGAAGTACAAGAGGCCCTCAAATAGAGGGAAAAGATGAAAACGATGGTGTAGGCAGATACGTCATCATCCAAGGCTGAAGCTCTACATGTTCGTGGCAGATCCGAGCAAAGATTTAACAACTATGGAAACAGAGATAAGAGCGAGCTCTACATGTTTGTGGCAGGTCCGAGCAGAGATTTAACAACTATGAAAACATAGATAAGAGCAAGGACGGTAGAGGTCGTTCGAAGTCCAAGGAAAAGGACAAGTTCTGCAGGTACTGTAAGAAATCTAATCATACTATTGATGATTATTAGAAGCTGCAGAATAAGGAGAAAAGGAATAGAACTTACCTAGCGAAAGATAAGTCTAAAGGTGTTGGTAAGGCTGCTGTTATTTCTGGTGATAGTTCTGATGGTGAATGTTTAGACATTTTTGCTTCTTGTGCTTCTCCTGATGATGAATGGATACTTCATACTGCATGTTCGTTTCATACTTGCTGTAACAAAGATTGGCTCAGTTCATATGAGTCTGTGTAGACTGGAGATTTTACACGTGTGGGGAGTGATAACCCATGCCATATTGTCGGTGTTGAATCTTTTAAGATCAGGACACATGAAGGCGTGGCACATATGTTGACTGAGGTGAAGCACATACCAAGCATGGCCAGAAATCTGATATTGCTGAGTACCATGGATGTTGATCGATATAAGTACACTGGTGGGCTTAGATTGTTAAAGGTATCAAAAGGTTCGCTTAGTCACATGATTAGTGATATGAGTTCTACTAAATTATATGTTCTTAGAGGTAGCACTTTGTCTGGTATTGCTACTACTGTTACTTCTAATGATTCTGATGATTGTGGTAAAACAAATTTTTGGCATATGTGTCTTGGGCATATGAGCAAACATGTCATGGTAGAATTGGTAAAGAGAGAACTGATTGATGGTTGTAACTTGAGTATGTTTGATTTCTATGAGCACTACATTTTTGGTAAGCATAAAAGAGTTAAATTCAATGCTTCCATTCATATCACCAAAGGCATATTAGATTATGTGCATGCTGATGTATGGGAGCCTTCCTGTAAGACTTCTATTGGTGGTGCTAATTACATGCTTGCTATTATTAATGACTACTCAAAAAAGTGTGGCCATATTTTCTGAAACATAAATCTGATGTTTTTTATGCTTTTAAGAAGTGGAAAATTATTGGTGAAAAGCAAACCGAAAGGAAGGTAAAAAGTACTACATGCTGATAATGGTATGGAATTCTGTTCTAATGATTTTGAGGAGTTTTGAAGTAATGATGGTATGATCATGCACCACACCATCCCTTACACTCAGCAGAACGGCGTGGCTGAGCACATGAACAAAACCATCATATTAAGGGCTCGCTGTATGTTATCCAATGCAGGTATGGGTAGGCGTTTCTGGGCTCAAGTAGCGAAAAAATCATGCTACCTCATCAATAGGTTACCTTCTATTCCACTTGAGAAGAGAACTCCCATTGAGGTACGGTAAATTAGTTTGCTGATTATTCATAGTTGAGAGTTTTTGGTTGCACTGCATATGCTGACGTTGATAATGGAAAGTAAGAGCCTAGAGCTGTTAAGTTCATATTCCTTGGTTATGGTTCAGGAGTTAAACCATATAAATTATGAAATCCTAAAACTAAAAGGGTTTTATTGAGTAGAAATGTTGTTTTGAATGAATCATTTATGTATCATGACAGTTTGCCTTCAGGTCCTACTCATGTTTCTAGTGAAGACGAGAGAGTTATTGTGTAGGTGGAGCACCTGCAGTAAACTATTGATAATGATGTTGTCGTTGATGATACTCATGAGGAGAATATTGATGATCATGTTGTTTAGCACTCACCTACTGTTTTGCAGTAACCACATGAGTCTATTGCTTTTAATAGACCGAGGCGTAATATAGTTCCTCCTCCTTATTTAATTGAAGAGTGTAATCTTTCTCATTATGCTTTGAGTTGTGCTGAACAGGTGGAGCATGATTCTTAACCTATTACATACAATGAAGTTGTTGACCGCGAGAAGTGGGTTTCTTCTATGCAAGAAGAGATGCAATCGCTTCAAAAGAACGACACATGGGAAGTTTTGTGCTTGCCTAAACAAAATAAGGTCGTCCGCTGTAAGCGGATATATAAAAGGAAGGAAGGTGTGTCTCCTAATGAGCCTCTAAGGTTTAAGGCAAGGTTAGTAGGAAAAGGTTTCAGCTAGATTCCAGGTATTGACTATATTGATGTTTTCTCTCAAGTTATGAAGCATAGTTCTATTCGTGCTTTATTTGGTATTGTCGCTATGCATGATCTTGGGCTTGAGTAGCTAGATGTAAAGACTACTTTTCTGCATGGTGAACTGAAGGAGGAGATTTACATGGACCAACCTGAAGGGGTTCATGGTTCCTGGAAAAGAGGATTTTGTGTGCAAATTGAAGATATCGCTTTATGGTTTGAACCAATCTCCAAGACAGTGGTACAAAAGGTTTGATTCATTTATGATCTCACAAGGTTTTAAGAAGTCTCAGTTTGATAACTGTGTTTACATAAAATTTGTTAGTGGATCACATATATACTTGCTGTTATATGTTGATGATATGTTAATTGCTGCCAAGAGTATGAAAGAAATCACTACTTTTAAGGCACACCAAAGTAGTGAATTTGAGATGAAAGATCTTGGTGCTTCTAAAAATTCCTATATATGGAAATTAAACGGGACAGAAAATCTAAGTTATTATTTCTTAGTCAGCAAAGTTATGTTGAGAAAGTTCTCCAACGTTTTAATATGCATGATGCAAAGTCTGTTAGTACTCCTATTGCTTCTCATTTTAAATTGTTGGCCTTGCAATGTCCTAGTTCTGATGAAGATATTGAGTATATGTCACGAGTTCCTTATTCTAGTGTTGTTGGTTCCTTAATGTATGCCATGGTTTGTTCTCGTCCTGATTTATAATATGCTTTGAGTTTGGTGAGTCGTTATATGGCTAATCCTAGTAAAGAACATTGTAAAGTTGTTCATTGGATTTTCAGGTACCTCCGTGGCACATTGAATGCTTGCTTGAAGTTTGGCAAGACTGGTGAGGGACTCGTAGGCTATGTGGATTTAGATTTTGCTGCCGATTTGGATAAGAGAAGGTCCCTCACAGGTTATGTGTTCACGGTAGGTGCATGTGCTGTGAGTTGGAAGGCAACACTGCAACCAGTCATTGTTTTATCTACAACCGAAGCAGAATATATGGCTATCACTGAAGCTTGTAAAGATTCTATTTGGTTGAAAGGTTTGTATGCTGAGCTTTGTCAGGATGATTCTTGCATTAACCTGTTCATTGAGAGCCGAACTGCCATATACCTTACTAAGTATAACATGTTCCATGAGAGAACAAAGCACATTGATATCAAGTACCATTATGTTCGTGACGTTCTTGCATAAGGTACACTAAAGGTAATGCAAGGTACGGACTCATGATAATCCTACTGATATGATGACAAAGCCTGTGCCTGTTACTAAGTTTGAGTTATTCTCAAGCTTAGTTGGTATAATTATTTATTCCAAGTGGCTCATGGCGCCGAAAGTGTTTTCTTTGTTTGTTCATGGACATGATTATTGTTGATGCTACAAGAAGGAATTTGTCTCATGGTGGAGTTTGTTGATGTAGGGGTTCCGCGCATAAAAACAATAAATTTTACTCTACGCCCCTGAACCCCTGAAGCTGCCAGGACCTATCTATTAGTAATAGAGTAACGGGAGGGGCTTTTCGCGAACTTACCCTTGAAGACCGAAAAACGTTGTCAACGCTCAGGAGCACGTGGTTGATGTAGATGAGCCGAAGCCGACCTCAAGGTCGTGATGAAGTCCTTGCGCTCCTTCTGGCTCCAACGACTTGAGTGCCTCAAGTGCGACACCTCGCGAGGAGTTACACATGTTCGGTGCCTGACGATGACTCCCGCTTCCTCGATCCAACATCAGTTGCGGAAGTAGAGCTCCCGGATCCGAATCCCACAGCGCGACGGCGCTCCACGGTGAAGATGTCTCTCGCTCGCGCAGTCCAGACTTGGGACCATGGTCATGAGAGAGAGAGAGTGGGAGAGAGAAAATATTAATTAGAGGTCCTCCCAAAAGTGGGGAGACCTTTATTGATTATTGGTGTATTTTTCTAGGCCAAATACCCCACTTTATATAGGGGGAGGGGAGGTACTACCTCCCCCAAAGTCCCGGGGTGGGACTAAAGGAGAGGAGGTGGCCGTCGGCCACCTAGTGGGCCCCGCGCGGGGGGGGGGGGGGGGGGGGGGGGCTAGGCCCAGCCGGCCTCCCCTTTGCCCCTTCTCCCTCTCTCCTTTCCCCTAATGGGCCCTCTCCCTCCGGAATTGGCCCATTAAGCCTTTTTGACCTTTAATTGATTTTCTCTTTATTAAATAATTATGAATAAGTGATTAAATCAATATTTAACATTCATTCACATATTATCTAATCTCCGTGGCCATGTAACACCTTCCACCTTGATACGTCCATTTTGCATCACTATTCTATGTCTCAATTCACTATTATTCATTGATATATTTCGTATTGACAGGTGATACTTATGTTATTTCATCTGTTTTTGCATGGTTGATGACTTTTGGAGCATGGACCGTTGCAGTCAGGATTCTAATGGAAAAGGTGCTGTTTGGAGGCAAAATTCGCGAAGATCAGAAAATCCGGGAAAATATACAGAAAATCCTATTTTCCAGAAGAGTAAGGATGCCAGAAGACGGAGTGGAGATGGGCCACAGGGGGCCCACACCACCCCCTGGCGCGGGCAGCCCTAGGCCGCGCCAGGCGGTGGTGTGGCCACCTTGGCCCACTCAAGCCTCTCCCCTCTGGCGTATATCATCCTCCCGAAACCCTAAGATTAGGGGAGCGACCACAGAAAGATTCCGCTGCCTCTGCGCGGCAGAAAACACCGAGAGAGAAAGATCTCCCTGGCAGACAGATTTCTACCGGGGGAATTCCTCCCCGGAGAGGGGAGATCGTCGCCATCAACACCACCATCAAGCTGGACTTCATCGGGATCATCATCATCATCATCACCATCATCACCATCAACACCCTCATCACCATTTCCATATTGCTGTAACAATTGAGTTGAATCTTGCATTAGTTCATAGGGGAAACTTTCTCGGTGTTGATTACTCTTTGTAGTTGATGCTATTGAGTGAACCGTTGAATTATTGTTTATGTTCAGATTGTTATACATCATTATTCCATCTCTGATCATGATCCATATGATGTCTTGTGAGTAGTTCGTTTAGCTCTCCCAGACTTGATGGCACACTTTACTTTCTTGCACTTAATAAACTTGAACCATTGTGCTCACCTATGTTGCGTATATGCTTGTGCTTTGTAAGTTGTGAATTAGCAGAACCATGCTGTCATGTGGAACGCTTTCAACATTGCACTGGTACTTTGTACCAAGTTGATATCATGTTCTTTTGTCTATGGATGTCATCGGTGTGAAATGAAAGGGGAGCTTGTAAGTCCATGGAGTTATGCATATGTGTTAGAGAGACGCCTGGGCCGCTGGTCTGATCCATGCTGACATGGTGGAAACTTGCAGCATAACCATAACGAGTATCTATGAAGCATTCTTCTTATAAAAAA
The DNA here is from genome assembly GCA_910589775.1 of Avena eriantha. Classification (NCBI taxonomy): domain Eukaryota; kingdom Viridiplantae; phylum Streptophyta; class Magnoliopsida; order Poales; family Poaceae; genus Avena; species Avena eriantha. The sequence goes on from OU342740.1 coordinate 14,846,371, forward strand.
AGACTCTGATATTGAGAAAAAAGAGAAAAAGGAAAAAAAGAGATATTATGAAAAGAGGAAAGAGAGAAAAAAGCACCATATTCCCATGGTAAATAAGAAGATTGATGAGATGCTTGTTGTCTGCTTGCCTTGTCATTTTGATATGGGGATTCTTCCGTATCATCGGGCAAGGGGTACCCTGTTGGCGGTTCTCTATGATACACATATGCTTACGATGACAAGAACTTACCCGTGACTAAACTTGAGTAGCACGAGGAGCGGCCCTCGTATTCAAGGGACATGAGATTCTCAACTTACAACTTGTCAATGCATATCCTCATTTTTGATCACTTTAACCTTAATCACCTAAAGATGCCTATGATAGGGGCAATGAGAGCTGAAAGCTAGTAAGTATCATAATTTTTGGGAGCTCTTTATGAGACTTGCAATCCCTGCTTCCCTCTGCAAAGGGCCTTTCTTTTACTTTGTAGTTGAGTCAGTAAACCTATTCCCTTCTATCTCAGCAAGTATTTTGAGTTGATGTGTTTCATTCATTCATATGATGATTTATTCAATCATGTTTCTTATGTTCCTTGCTTTGCACATTGCTCTTATCTTGAAGTTTACTACTTTGAAAGCTTTCATTGAAAACCAGCTATTTGTGAACTCCAGAAAATTTCAACTATTCTTCGACCAAGAGCTAAGTTTGCCATTACCAATTATGATTCACTTTATGTATCTTTATTTGTGTTTCCTTTACTCATTGCAAGTTGAGTTATATAATAGAGTTATCTTCTATTATGATCTATGTATTTGATGAATGTGATGCTTCTTGTCCGTATTCTTTTATTGACTCTTCACTCCATAAACCTGAGGCCATGTTTATTGAGCTCAGTTCGCTTGAGGACAAACGAAGTCTAAGCTTGGGGGGAGTTGATACGTCCATTTTGCATCACTATTCTATGTATTAATTCACTATTATTCATTGATATATTTCGTATTGAGAGGTGATACTTATGTTATTTCATCTATTTTTGCATGGTTGATGACTTTTGGAGCATGGACCGCTGCAGTCAGGATTCTGATGGAAAAGGTGCTGTTTGGAGGCAAAATTCGCGAAGATCAGAAAATCCGTGAAAATATACGGAAAATCCTATTTTTCCAGAAGACTAAGGATGCCAGAAGACGGAGTGGAGATGGTCCACAGGGGGGCCACACCACCCCTGGCGCGGGCAGCCCTAGGCCGCGCCAGGAGGTGGTGTGGCCACCCTGGCCCACTCTAGCCTCTCCCCTCTGGCGTATATCATCCTCCCGAAACCCTAAGACTCGGGGAGTGACCACAGAAAGATTCCACCGCTTCTGCGGGGCGGAAAACACCGAGAGACAAAGATCTCTCCGGCAGACAGATTTCTGCCGGGGGAATTCCTTCCCGGAGAGGGGAGATAGTCGCCATCAACACCACCATCAAGCTGGACTTCATCGGGATCATCATCATCATCATCATCATCACCATCATCACCATCATCACCATCAGCACCCTCATCACCATCTCCATATTGCTGTAACAATTGAGTTGAATCTTGCATTAGTTCATAGGGGAAACTTTCCCGATGTTGATTACTCTTTGTAGTTGATGCTATTGAGTGAACCGTTGAATTATTGTTTATGTTCAGATTGTTATACATCATTATTCCATCTCTGATCATGATCCATATGATGTCTTGTGAGTAGTTCGTTTTGTTCTTGAGGACATGGGAGAAGTCTTGTTGTTAGTAGTGGAGATGCGTTGCGAAAGATTCAATAGATTGTTATTTAAGTTGTGGTGTACTTATTCTAGTTGTGTCATGTGAACGTAGACTACATGACACTTCACCTATATGGGCCTAGGGGAATGCATTGTGTGTTTGGCTACTAATCGTAGGGATTGCCGGAGTGACAGAAACCTGAACCCCCGTTAGGAAACCATTGCACAAGGGACGTAAGGGTCTTAGAGTTTAAAGCTGTGGTTAAGTTTCTACCTTAATTACTTTCTTGTACTTACGGATGTTTGCAAGGGGTATAATCACAAGTATGTATTAGTCTTGGATGGTGCGGTACATTAGCACAGGTTCACCCACACAACACTTAGCAAGCTAGAGAAGATTAATCAGCTATATGAAGCGAAAGCACTTGACAGTCTTCCCATGTGTCCTCGAGAACGTTTGGTCATCTTAAGTAATACAACCGTCTTGTCCTTTGCTGCATAAAGGATTGGGCCACTTGCTGCATTTATTCCTACTGTCTTTTATTCACTCGTACTTTGTTTACTTGCTTTATCGAAAACCCCTAAAAATCCGTTTGCTAAGTATTTGCAGAGAATTCCTGATCCATACCACTAGCCAGCACCTTTTGCTCCTCGTTGGGTTCGACACTCTTACTTATCGAAAATACTGCGATACACCCCCTATACTTGTGGGTCATCACACCTCCACTCCGGACAAGCTCCGGACTTACCAAAACCCTTCCGATTTTCTCCCTTCTTTTCTTCGGTGATTCTACCGATCCTATAAACACTCTCTAAGCATCATCAAGCCCTTAAGCGTGATACCCCACGGTTCGGGAACACTCCAGACATGGTCGGGACACTCCCGCACCAATGATCGACAGAGGGACCTGGATGGCCATGTGACCCCTGTGCGTTCCACGAAGATCTTTCATCGTTTGAACCGGGACAATCGTGTCTTATTCCCTTTGTCACTCGATACTTGCATTGCCTGAGATATGATCAATGACATCACCATGTCGTGTTCAATCTCGTTACTGAACAACGCTACTTGACTCATTCCGTCAAGTGATATCCCCGTGATCTAATCACATGTTGCGCAGTTATTGGATATAACTTTTCTGAGTGGGCCCTTGAGTATCTTCTCGTCACATGGACGGACAAATCGTGCTCTTGACATATATTGCCTCTACTGTTTCCTCCAAATACCTGAACACACCTTTATAACCACCGTTTTACCAGATGGCGTTTGATGCTATCTAAACACTCTCGGGAGACAGTGATTGATATAGCCTCATGGTCTAAGGAATAGTCTACGAGGATCCATTTCTAATCATCGTAACTTAAACTTCGTGACATGATCGGGTCACGATGTTTAGGTTGGGTATTGGTTCATCATCTCATTCTTAGAATGAGATGACCTCATTTCCAACTGGCATAAATATCACATGATCAGGAAACATGATCATTTGTTAACCAATGAACCAATGACTAGAGTTTCACTGGGAACCCTTGGTTGTTTGTATATCACATGTGTATTGATGATTCCTCTCAATATAGCTATAGCATGATATAAAACTTAATCATAAACTATATGAAATATGATAATAGTCCTTACTACTATTTGTCTCTAGGGCATATTTCCAACAGTCTCCCACTTGCACTAGAGTACAAATACACTAGCTGCATTTGTTCCCAATCATTGGCACCATATGTCTGGCACCCTAAACATGCTTTCTCATGGAAGAGGTTGAGCCTTGGGTCTGTACTTTATAGTCCCAAATCCTTTGCAACTTACTAATGTCACCTTGATTGACATTAATACTTTATCATCACATGATAGCATCTGTGTGTATGCATCATCGCTATGGCAGCAGAAAGAGGCCTGATTCCAGGAGCCTACAGTGACGTTAGATCAACCTCGAGGGCTTTCTCATGGGACTATGCCCTGGGATACATCATTCTACGTTAAAAGCGAACTAGCCCCACCATAACATTATACAACACTTTAGACGGTACCCTTATCTATTATTATAAATGTATTCATCGAAACTCTAGTGCACTCTGTGCAACTTTCGATATTTTATTCACCTCGCTTCCTACTTGACTTTAATTGGTATCTACAAGAGTTTCCAACATATTCCCTTATAACATAACCTTTTATGCTTTAAGATATGTTATCCTTTATGGATTTGGAAAATATGTCCACAGTTCTTTACTAGATGTTGCGGGCAAACTTAGCTCAACGTTATGTGATTCGAACTTAATCAATTTCAAACGTTCCTTATTTGGATCACATATTATGCTAAGTTATCATCATGGTTTACTAAGACAGAACCTATGTCTTAACATAGTGGATGACGATCATCCTTTTCTTTCTTTCAACCATTGATGTTAAACTTAATACTATTCCTAATTTGAGTTATTAAGGACCATTTCATTAATTAACTTCTATTCTGAAACCTCTTTCAGAATCCCTTAAGGAATACTACATAATATCATAATACACCTATTATCAACATCTACATCTTATGAATCATTATTCATAAGTATTTGCGCTTTCATTCTTAACATATTTAAGAATTACTTCTATAAGCTCCCACTCAAAAAATGTCAATCACATATTGTTTTAGGAAGACTTTCATAGCTCCCACTCAATTTTATGCAAATTGCATATCCACTCACTATTTTGAACAACTTCAAAATCCTTTGATTAAATATCAAACTTGGAGATTTACTATGAGATACTAGTACTTTACCAGTTTTAAATCCACTAGACATTTAGCACACTTGAATCAAATTCATTTGAATTTGTCCAATACCTGACAAATTGTGCTTTTGTCATTCACCATTTTTTCCACTACGGCTTTGCAGTCATTTGGGAAAATTCCAAATAAACCCTTTTACTTGTTAGATTCAGCAACGAATTGCTTTCTAATCTCAAGGGAATTTTACTTCTAGGATTTCTCATAATTTAGTTCACCATTATTTCCTTTGTAGTTCGTAGGTACGTCACATTTCAAAAATCATGACAAGTGATTCACAAATGTCTCCATATAAGATATGGATTCACATTTTGAATCCTACTTCATGTAGTGAAAAACAATAGTGGAGGAAAAACACAATGATCAATATCATTGATTCTTTCCTTCTGTGCAGAGAATCATTCAGGAACATTGTCTATTGCGCTTCTCAACACTGATGCAGGGTTTTGAATCCTCATCGTGTTTTTCACTAATTTCCATTTGCTTCATAATTGAGAAACATCACTAGAGGTGAGCTTTCTCAAGAATGCACCAAAATCCAAGAAATACGAATCTTGCTTTCTTTTTGGTCTCAGCTATGGATTTAGTATTCAAAGTTTCCAATGAATAGACTACAAGGTTTTATTCGCTATTGTTTTGGTTATATCAAATAACCCCAAAACTTTCACGAATTCAAATGGTTTACTACATTCTAATTGAGTGCTAACTATTTCTAAGCTAATGGTCTCTACATCTACACTACAATGATTTATTTGGCGCCTTCTATTCAACCCCCTTTGATATCTAATATCACATTGTGATGCTTTGCATTTTGACGTTTCAAAACGCTTTGCATTTCACAATTTCTTTTATGCCATTCTTATAAAGTTGAATTTCATTACTATTGATCAAATCATAGCAATTGGATTCTCTTTTATATTTATACCCTTTTACTGATGAAACACTTTGATCAAATCAAATAGTTTCATATTCATGTTTCCTTTGGTAAACTACTTTACACATTTAAACAATCAATTAATGATAATTACCATTTTTCGTTAAAACATAATACATCAGATATGTATTTACTTTTAACAATTCATTAAACACTTTGTATTCAAGTAATACACGGTGTTCAAGTTATTTTGCCGAACTTAGGCATGATTTATATGTGATAAGAAATCGAATGACTTTCACATATTATCACATAACTTTGAATTAAACAATGGTTTCATTCATTAATGAACATATCATTAAGTTGGGTATTTTTAAACAAGGCATTTTGATGTTTTACAAATGTTCATGCATTATCAATTAGTTTCAAACAATAAGGATAATATAATCAAACACGATATGAACACGAATATAAATCATTCATAAAAGTAGAACAACTGTTTGTTACAAACTCATATGAATAACCGTCTCACTAAGTGTGAGACACACTAAAGAAGTTCACAATCTCTTGATTACATTAATCATCCTAAAACACAAACTAAATGATAAATGTTGAGGGAGAGTGTCTTCGGCCATCATCATCATGCTCGCGATCAACACGCAACGTCACCTCCTCTCCAGCAAGCACCTCTCATGCAGAAGGACCTGTTTTCATCAAAACAGAACAAGTATCAGATATACTCAACACAACAATGTGTTTGCAAGATTATAACATTTATAAAACTGTATATCAAATATATACCTTTGTCGTTGACGACTCCAGCGACGTTGGGTTCATCTATCACATTTCTGAAATGTGATATGAACTCGAGGAAATCCAGTGTTTCCGTGTCGCCTCTCATAACGCAGATCCTGACTTGTGCTTGGAAGCTTGGAGGAAGCGACCGTAACACAACTCCCATCGCAAATGAGCTTGAGAACTAGTTGTCCAGGTAGTATGCCAGACTCATGTACGCATCGTAGAGGGGCAATAAGTGCTCATCCAGTGAGGAGCCCTCCTCCATCTTTATGGAGAGGAAGTCCCCCATCAGCTCATACTCCCACATGCGCATTTGTTCCACCAAATGAGCTCTCAGATGTGCCATGACCACCCGAGGCTTGAGACTCCCCACTATTGGCCATAGCCCATCCTCCATTCCGAGGCGCATGGTCACTGATATGAATGTGGCCATCATATGACAACGATAACGCAGATCCCGCTGCTCCTGGGTCTCATGAGAATAGGGTGACTCCAAATACATCTCGCAGGTCATGTAGTCCGCTACATTGTTCTCCCCAAGGAGATCAAATAGCCGTATGACCCATGCAAAAAAGTTGGATCCATCTAACTTGAGTTTTTCTCCTTTTAACCAATCGTCGATAGGAAAGGTAATCTCGGAAAGAACCATTTTCTACATTTATAATTGCAAAAGGAATTTAGACTAAGTTTATAATTAAATGAGTTAGTAATAACTCCACTCAGAAACACCTATCCCCAAAAGGGTTCCTAGTGATAACACGAGGGAAAGACCAAGAGATCCAATCATAATCATGAAAACTAATACAACTCGCAAAAGAAAAAAAATCAATGCGGGGCGGACACGATCTAAGAAATCCACATCACAACTCAGAGAAATAATAGTGTGGAGATTTGCTACCTCGCTGAGACGTGGAACGGGACCGAACGGGTCCTGCAACACCTCCGTCATGGTGGATTATGGATCCACAGCTGGTGTGTAATACTAGAAGAGAAAGAGCAAGAAGAAGAAGAAAAACAAGAAGAAACAGAATAAGATCATGATGGAGAAGGAGATGGAGAAGAAGTAGAACAAGAAGACCATACCAAGAGGATCCCTCGCCCGCTAGAACATTCGGCACCATTGTCGGGAGATATTGGGCCTAAGTGAGAGGGGGCTTGAGGGGCTGGTAGAGCAAGAACTAACTCGCGGCGAGCTCTCTCCTTTTTCTCTGCGAGGATGGTCGACCGGCCTCTCCTCAAGGGAGCCATGGCTTGTAGGGGGAGGGAGGTGGCGGCAGGATGAAGATAGTGATTAGTGTGGGAGAAGAGTCAAAGAGTACATGTCGTGGTTCAGTAGTACTACTACTATTATGCAAGACCACCATGTATGGTCTACATTCTCAAAGAAGCCAAGGAGGCAGGGATAGGGAATCGATGGGACTTGTCTTTATTGTGATGGACAGTTCAATGGTCTTTAGCACCCCCTAAAATCCAGTATATAATAAGAGGAGTGTGAGCTTACGCTTAAACAAATGAGTGGAGCTGGGTGGTAATCACGGGCATCGGCGTGCACGTCCTGCATGCGTGTGCCACGTGTTGATGGGGCAATGACACATGCAACTACTGCACGATCACGTCGGCCCGTCGAACTCCGTTGAACTCCACGTCAACAGGCAATCACGTGATATTTACAAGTCTAGAATACGCTGTGCCACTTTTGTTGTGATCAAATTATGTTCAGTATGCGAGATATTACATTTTTTATAATCGACAAATGCATGCGTGTACACGACGCACGAAACCGTTGCTCGTCCTTGATCAGATCGGCACCCAACTCTATGTACCCGCCATCGATCATTCCGAACAACTTCCTCAAGTAGGATGCCCCCTCGTTGTGGCAATGGCAGGTCCAAGCCGTCCACTGGCCGTCCTACGTCCCCTGCTCTTCGCTGCATCATTCGCGCTCGCGAGTCGCCTACTGAGGCAGCACGTCATGTATGACGGTGCCAGGATCCATCAACACCAGCACTCGAGGACACCACGACGTCGAAGCTCATACCGGCCACGCATGAGGAGTGTGGGGTACCTGCAGCCACGGATGAGCGCAAAGCAGCAGCCAGAACGGGGGCACGTGTTGCACCGGCGAGTACGGACAATAAGAGGAATGAGAAGAAGACCAAGAAGAACAGAGGAGACAGATATTTGGATGAGTCGGACTCGGCCAACAAGGAGGCGTTCATTGATCAGTTGGAGGCAGAAGCGTAGGAGAGTGACGTGGACCTGTGGGACTATGAAGAGGAGGAGGAGGACTCCAACGTGGAGATAACACGCTTATACGAAGAAGGGGGCGGTGTCGAGTCATCAGAGGAGGACACCGACAGCGGCGATGGCAAGGACCATGGCGTTGATGAAGACGAGGACGAACGGGAAGACGAAGACAATAGCTTCTTTGAAATATGATCATTTATTTTATTTAGATGGATTTTCACTTGTTTATGGAGGTAAAGTATCGGTGGCACGGATAGAGAGGTGGCACGAATAGACCCTGCATAAACAAAGTGGATAAGGGAGGGGTTAAACGGTTGGTAGGCACGATCCGCGTGACATCTGTGTCAGCCAATCAGGGTGTAGCACCCAGAGTGAGCACACGTTTGGGCTTTTGTGAGATTTGTGACCGAGAGAGAGGGCAAAACTGAGTAGTATCAACAAACCAAGGGCAAGACAAAATAAGGGATTCAAATAGAAAATAGAAAGAGTAGGCATGTGTGTTCCTTTAATAAATGGAAAATGCATGTTTCTAACTAAACCACATGGATCAACCAGTGTCATTTGCATGTTGTCTTCTTTTCATAAACCACGACTAGAGTCATTGCATGTGTTTCCTTTTCATAAACCATATGGATCCACCAGTTGTCATTGCATGTGTGTTGTTTTCATAAACCACATGTATCCACTACATGTCATTTCATGTGTGTCCTTTTCATAAACCACAACTAGAATCATTGCATGTTTGTTCTTTTCACAAACCACCACTGGGGTCCACTGCATGTCATTGCATGTGTGTCCTTTTCCTAAACCACAACCAGAGTCATTGCATGTTTGTTCTTTTCATAAACCACCACCTAGATCCACCAGAGTCTTTACATGTGTGTCCTTTTTATAAACCACCACTAGAGTCATTGCATGTGTGTCCTTTTCATAAACCACCACCTGGATCCACCAGAGTCACTACATGTGTGTCCTTTTCATAAACCACCACTAGAGTCACTTCATGTGTGTGTGTGCATATGTGTCAGTGTGCATCACTTTGGTTTTTGAAAAGAACAAACATGCAATGATGCCACTCCAGCACGTGGTGTTCTTTTTATAAACCACATGGATCCACCAGTTGTCATTGCATGTGTGTCCTTCACATAAACCACATGGATCCACCAGTGTCATTGCATGTATTTGCACGTGTGTTATTTTCATAAACCACCACTAGTGTCATTGCAATGTGTGTCATTTTCCTAAACAACAACCAAAGTCATTGCATGTTTGTTCTTTTCATAAACCACCACTTGGATCCACCACAGTCTTTGCATGTGTGTCCTTTTCATAAACTACAACTAGAGTCATTGCAAGTTTGTTCTTTTCATAAACTACCACCTGGATCCATCAGTGTCACTGCATGTGTGTCCTTTTCATAAACCACCACTAGAGTCACTTCATGTGTGTGTGTTAGTGTGCATCACTATGGTTTTTGAAAAGAACACATGCAATGATGCCACTCCAGCATGTGGTGTTCATTTAATAAACCACATGGATCCACCAGTTGTCATTGCATGTGTGTCCTTCTCATAAACCACATGGATCCACCAGTGTCATTGCATGTCTTTGCATGTGTGTTCTTTTCATAAACCACCACTAGTGTCATTGCAATGTGTGTCCTTTTCCTAAACCCCAAAACAGAGTCATTGCATGTTTGTTCTTTTCATAAACCACATGGATCCACTACATGTCATTTCATGTGTGTCCTTTTCATAAACCACACTAGAGTCAATGCATGTTTGTTCTTTTCATAAACCACCACTTGGATCCACTGCATGTCATTGCATGTGTGTCCTTTTCATAAACCACAACCAGAGTCATTGCATGTTTGTTCTTTTCATATACCACCACCTGGATCCACCAGAGTCTTTGCATGTGTGTCCTTTTCATAAATCATCACTAGAGTCATTGCATGTGTGTCCTTTTCATAAACCACCACCTGGATCCACCAGAGTCACTGCATGTGTGTCCTTTTCATAAACCACCACTAGAGTCACTGCATGTGTGTGTCAGGGTGCATCACTGTGGTTTTTTAAAAGAACAAACATGCAATGATGCCACTCCAGCATGTGGTGTCCTTTTCACAAACCACATGGATCCACTAGTTGTCATTGCATGTGTGTCCTTCTCATAAACCACATGGACCCACCAGTGTCATTGCATGTCTTTGCATGTGTGTCCTTTTCATAAACCACCACTAGTGTCATTGCAAAGTGTGTCCTTTTACTAAACCACAACAAGAGTCATTGCATGTTTGTTATTTTCATAAACCACCACTTGGATCCACCAGAGTATTTGCATGTGTGTCCTTTTCATAAACGACAACTAGAGTCATTGCATGTTTGTTCTTTTAATAAACCACCACCTTGATCCACAAGTGTCCTTGCATGTGTGTCCTTTTGATAAACTACCACTAGAGTCACCGCATGTGTGTGTGTCAGTGTGCATCACTTTGGTTTTTGAAAAGAATAAACATGCAATGATGCCACTCTAGCATGTGGTGTTCTTTTCACAAACCACATGGATCCACCAGTTGTCATTGCATGTGTGTCCTTCTCATAAACCACATGGATCCACCGGTGTCATTGCATGACTTTGCATGTGTGTTCTTTTCATAAACCACCACTAGTGTCATTACAATGTGCGGCCTTTTCCTAAACCACAACCTGAGTCATTGCATGTTTGCTCTTTTCATAAACCACCACCTGGATCCACCAGAGTCTTTGCATGTGTGTCTGTTTCATAAACCACAACTAGAGTCATTGCATGTTTGTTCTTTTGATAAACCACCACCTGGATCCACCAGTGTCACTGCATGTGTGTCCTTTTCATAAACTACCACTAGAGTCACTGCATGTGTGTGTGCATGTGTGTAAGTGTGCATCACCGTGGTTTTGAAAAGAATAAACATGCAATGATACCACTCCAGCATGTGCTGTTCTTTTCATAAACCACATGGATCCACTAGTTGTCATTGCATGTGTGTCCTTCTAATAAACCACATGGATCCACCAGTGTCATTGCATGTCTTCGCATGTGTGTTCTTTTCATAAACCACCACTAGTGTCATTGAAATGTGCGTCCATTTCCTAAACCACAACTAGAGTCATTGCATGTTTGTTCTTTTCATAAACCACCACTTGGATCCACTACATGTCATTGCATGTGTGTCCTTTTCATAAACCACCACTTGGATCCACTTCATGTGCGTCCTTTTCATAAACCACCTAGATCCACCAGAGTCATTGCATGTGTTTCCTTCTCATAAACCACATGGATCCACTATCTGTCATTGCATGTGTGTTCTTTACATAAACCACCATTAGTTTCATTGCAATGTGTGTCCTTTTCCTAAACCACAAACAGAGTCATTGCATATTTGTTCTTTTCATAAACCACAACCAGAGTCATTGCATGTTTGTTCTTTTCATAAACCACATGGATCCTCTACATGTCATTTCATGTGTGTCCTTTTCATAAACCACCACCAGAGTCATTACATGTTTGTTCTTTTCATAAGACACCACTTGGATCCACTTCATGCCATTGCATGTGTGTCCTTTTCATAAACCACATGGATCCACCAGTTGTCATTGCATGTCATTGCATGTGTGTCCTTTTCATAAACCACATGGCCACAAACAATCGGGATGCAGAGCTAACCAGCAACTGCTCCGGGCTTCTAGAAGACCCGACCCCTGATTGTTAGGCGCCGTTGGATTAGGGTGCGTGGATGATAAGGATGTCCTCCGTGAGGGCAATCGGTGAAAAGTCTGTTCTGCGAACTGATGGGCAATGGCATCCATGAATGGGCCTACGTCCTTTCCCTTATCCACTTAACCTCGGGGCTGAAGCTCAGATCGTGTTCCTTCATCGCCATGGAGAGGGAGAGGCCCAAACTCAGCTTGAACGAGGCTCAGATGTTCGCCCACTACGACATACTCGTGCCGCCATTCGCGAGGCTTCCGGCCTAGGCTTCGAGCTCAATTATGTCGGGGTTCCTGTCGCATCGCTCTTGCGCGACAACACGTTGGCGATGTAGATTGACGAGCGCCGCTGCCAGCTGTCGGAGCGGAAGAGGGAAATGGCATGGTACTCGAGCACGAGCGCGTACTGGCAAAAGCTGTTCAAGAAGGAGCAGATGGATTTGATTGAGCTATGCGAAACCCACCAGCGGGAGATCCAGCCGGATCTGCGCAACCCCGAAGGGAGGCAAATCTTCTGGGCAGTGCTTGGGCGTATGACCTCCACCGTTATCGATGCTGTGCGCCGTGAAAAATCCATGAGGAGGAAGAACACTGCCGGGAACGTCGACATCGATTCTGACACGGAGGAGGCTAACGGCAACATGGACAACATCGTTGATGATGGAGACTGTGGGAGTGTCATAGTCGATTAGGGCCACTTAAGCATAAACTAAATCTCTGTACGACATCTTAATGCCCTCTTTGGATCCGGGTCACTTGAGTCATAGTCGATTAGCGTCATAATCTATATATGTTGGCCATGTTTTAGGTGTCCTTGTCTTTGAAACTAGTCGAAACTCGTCTGATCCTGAAAATAAAGTTCATGCGTTCCTGGCATATCGGATGGGACACTATGTTGACTCTGCTCTCAGCACTTGATGGCATAGCCATAATTTGGAGTGCACTAGAGGAGATGGGGTCAAGTGTGTTGTAATAGTGTACTACTTCTGTCCAGATATTTAGTTCTAGATGGAGGGAGTAATAATATTTTTTGAGGAATAGTTTCCGGTGGCATATATTGGCCATGTTTTAGGTTTCTTTGTCTTTCAAAATAATCAAAAGTCGTCAAATTCTAAACAAACAAAGTCATTGCGTTCACATCTGATGGGACAATACGCTGACTTTGCTACCAGCACTTGATGGCACGGCCATAATTCTAGAGTGCGCCAGAGGAGATGGGAATCCAAGGGAGATGGGAACTAGTAGCTGCGTCCATACGCAGGTAAAAAATTAATGTAATAATATTTAAAAAATTGTAAGATGGTCCACAAAAAATTGTAATATGGTCCACATGACCCCATCACAGACACGTTGCACGCGCCAAATATAAATAAAGACGACACAACTAGTTTAGTTTCAATGATAATTCAACATATGACGTTACTGTGCCCGCTTCTTTCGGCTCCTCTTATTAGTCTGCTAGCCCACGCTGCATTAAGCAACAGTTGATGAGGATGAAAAACAAATGATAAATTGGCAAATAAAACAATCTTTAAGCTTAACTTTCATCTGGAGAATCGTACAAAGTTGAAATTGGCAGAGATTTATTATTTCTCTTGCAGTTAGCCGAAAGATCCTCAAGAATATCCTCAATTACTCCTGCAACTTCTTCATATTCTAATAAACCTCCATTATTTGCCTTTTCCTCCCCATTCCGCTTACCCTTTTGTTTATTTTCACACCCTTTTCTCGCTGATACCTCCACTTCTTCATCAATTTGCTGCTTACCTACGTTTTCCTCCGAGTGCTCATCACCGTTTTCCTCCACCTGCTGCACTTCCTCAAGTTCTTCATCTTCGCGCTGCTCTTCCTCCAGTTTTGGCCGAGAAGCCTCATTTTCTGCCATCGGGGTGTGAACAGGGACAAGATCATGTGTAACTGGGTTTTTGCACAACCTGTTGATATGGCCGAATCCTCCACAACGTTTGCATTTCCTTTTCCTAGCTCCCAGCCTTGAACCTTTAACGTTGGAGGTTTCGATCCTTAGCTTTCTAGGCCTCCAAGGTGGCCTCCTAAGAACATGTGGTTGAAGTTTGAACCCTGGATCGACAATCTCCTAATCATTTTCATCAGCCATAGGTGGTATGTTTTCTGCATAAGTTGCAGCAAACTAGTCCACGGAGAAATAGTTGTCAACATAGTTCTCTATTTCAGCTCCGCTACCTCTAAGCTTTAAGATGAAGTACAGTGCATGGTGACATGGTAGACAAGTAATCTGCCACTACATGCATGAACAAGTCTTGTTTCCAATGTCTATAGTGTACCTCCATTCAGTTCCATGCTTGTATTCTGCATAAACCTCAACCAATGTTCTAGAACTTCTGACCATCCTCATCTTTATTGTTCTCATTGCCCTGGTTTTTTGCATTCAGTAACATAACCACCTTTGGAACTATTTTATGGCCTAAAAATTTTCTTGCACAAATGATTTCCCTTAAATTTATCTTCACCATTATGCACTGCCTTATTGCATCCAACAAAATTACAATTCCAAGTGTCTTCATGCCCGAAATCTTAGCATTGAAACTCTCTGCCAAATTATTGCAAACAAAATCCACCTTCCTTAACTCACCAAACTTGCTTCTGGACCATAGCTTGGTGTGATGTTCTTCAAGGTATTTTTTCACCTTTGGCACTACATACATGTTCTGCAAGTAAGTAGCATGCGTGCTTGGGGTGTATGTGTATGCTGATCGCCACAAGTCCTCTTCAAAGATCTTTCCTTTGAACTTCTTCGTGAAGTTAGTAGCGAGGTGCCGCATGCATTCCCTATGCTCAACCCCAAGAAACACATCATCATCAACATTATCAAGACCCTTGCATGCACCAGTGTGTATCACCAAGCCTTCACGGTGACCAAGTACTACCCGTAGTCTCTGCATGAACCATGTCTAGCTTTCATTTGATTCACCCTCAAGAACAGCATAAGATATGGGTAGAAGCCAATTATGCGCGTCCAAAGCACAAGCAGAAGCAACATGTCCCCTGAACTTCCCTGTTAACGAAGTTACATCTATTTCCACGTATGGCCTGCTGCCGTCTAGGAACCCCTTCCAGCATGCCTTCAGGCAGACAAAACATCTCCTGAAGCATTTCTTATGTGCCTGCTTATACCTGACCCCCCTTGAGATCTTTTATCTTCCTTTCACAACCGCGTAATCGATGTCAACAACACTACTAGGTGATGTTTTATCTACCTGAGCTTTGAAACTATACAACACGTGAAAACTATCATTCCACTTGCCTTGAATGAAGTCTAGAGCCATCTCCTTCCCATCAAAGACTCTATGGTAAGGAATCAGAATGTTACACTTTTTGCTAATCTTTGCTCTGAGTTCAGTAGGTCCAATGTTATGATCCTGCCTCACCCAGTCAAGTACAGTAGCAGCAATCCACATGGTAGTCGCCGGTCTAATTTTATCACTTAAAGAAGTATTAGGGAAGTTGTGTTTCTTCATGTTGACTTTGATTTGCATTCGATAAGAATCCAAATAATTCAGAGCTAATTATTAGCAGAATAAACATGAGAAAGACTGAAACTAAATGTAGCTATTGCAACCTGAAATGGGTGTCCACCCCACATTGGAGATGCATGTAATCTCCATTTACACACATTACTTTCCCTACAATGCACCCTAAATCTCTTTTGGTCGCTCTTTTCAATGATAAATTCGAACCTAACTCTAATTGCATAAGTTGCAACTGCATACCTGCAGTCCTCCACATTCTCAAAGACAGTCCCCTCATCAATTGTAGGATGGTCCCTGTCAAAGTGTATCACTGGCATGTCCTCATCTTCATCGTCGTATCTACATCCCATTTCCACATCTTCGCATTCCTCTTCCTCATCAGTCCCATAGTCAGGCTCAAAGTTCGAATCAACCAAATATTCCCTACTCTCCATCCTATCAGGGGCAGCAACCATGTCTAGATATCCTTTCTCATCATCATCCGCACCGCCACAAATTTTAGTGTCTCCATGCTCTCTTGACAAAGCATCATGCTCAAGGACAAGCTATACAGACGTCCTACGGTTACCAACACATATCATTGCCATCACCATGGGACTAGAAATTCTAATTAGGGTATACAGAAAAGGAATCACAGTTCTTACCCTTCAATGGGGACATACGGCACCTTCTCCGGGCTCCATACCTCCAAAGCTCTGCACCCCGCTTCCTCTTCCCCTATTTCATTCTCCTCTGTGCTCTCTAGACTTGAATGAGATTTCGTGCTCTCTAGTCTTGCAGCACCCATCTCCATGTTCTTAAGCCTCGCAGGATCCATCTCCGAGCGGGATCCGGATCACCAGCATCGTTGGGCGCCTAACCCAACTGCTGACTCTTGATTTTCGTTTCTAGACGCGCCTGGGCGATGGATGACGGCAAGGAGACGTGGGAGGGAGGGGAGGGGAGGGGACGTGAGGGGATGGCAGGGAGGGGAGGGCGGGAGGACGACGGCCCAAGGAGAGGACAAGAGCGGTGCACGACTAAATGGAGTGGCGGTGGCAGGAGAAGACGATCGGGGCAGAGCAGAGCTGGTTGTGAAAAAACATGGAAAATTGCACAATAATGTGTTGGTGGGCGGCACTAGTCCACGAACCTGGGATGCCCGCTGTCGAAGGTGGAGGAGGCGGGCCTGCCAGTCAGAAAACATGCCCCATCACCTTCCCCTATTTCTGATGCCCTTTAAAAAAATAAAACATGCCACGTCGTCATCCCCTGTTTTTGATGGTGTTGCTACAATTCAACGGTACATAGTGGCATAGAAATAATATCGTATAAACATAGGGGCATAGTCGTTAACATTTCTAAAATGGAACCCGGTGTCTTACCTGTGCTGGTACATTGCCTGATGAGGTGGATAGCCATGACCGATCTTTTTAATATGTTCGCATGCTGAGAAGGGAAATAAAGATTGAGCGGTTAATGCAACGAGTGTCGAATTATTACCCTCTAAGGAAATGGGAGATGATTATTTTCATGCATGCCCATAGTACAAACCTACTATCAGTCTGTCACTCCCCTTCTCTAACAAACCATAGTTCACCTTGCGCAGCTCCGCCACACCGCACCACCTAGGGTAACATGGCCCCGCCTAAGCAGCCGCCGTGATAGCCGTCGAAACTGGGGTATTTAGCCCCTCTAAGGCAGGCCATGAAGCTTGATGACCCACAAGTATAGGGGGTGTGTCGTAGTATTTTCGATAAGTAAGAGTGTCGAACCCAACAAGGAGCAGAAGGTGTTGATGAGTGGCTTGGAACAGGAATTCTCTATAAATACTTAGCAAACAGATTTTTAGGGGTTTTGATAATGCAGATAAATAAAGTACGAGTAAATAAAAGACAATAATAATAAATGCAGCAAGTGGCCCAATCCTTTCTTTAGCAAAGGACAAGCCGGTTGTATTACTTAAGATGAACAAACGTTCTCATGGACACACGGGAATATCGTCAAGTGCTTTCGCTTCATATAGTTGATTAATCTTCTTTAATTTGATAAGTGTTGTGTGGGTGAACCTGTGCCAATGTACCGACCTTCCTAGGAATAATACATACTTGTGATTATACCCCTTGCAAGCATCCACAAGTACAAGAAAGTAATTAAGATAAAAACCTAACCACAGCTTTAAACACTGAGATCCTAACCTCCCTTGTGCAAAGGTTTCCTAACGGGGGTTCAGGTTTCTGTCACTCCGGCAACCTCTACGATTAGTAGCCAAATACACAATGCATTCCCCTAGGACCATAAAGGTGAAGTGTCATGTAGTTGACGTTTACATGACACCACTAGAAGAATAAAACCACAACTTAAATAACAAACTATTGAATCTTTCTCAACACAATTCCACTACTAACAACATGACTTCTCCCATGTCCTCAAGAACTAAACGAACTACTCACAAGACATCATATGGATCAACATAATATATGAAATAATGACAAGTAACAATCTGAACATGAACGATAATTCAATGGTTCCACTCAATAGCATCAACTAGAATAAGTAATCAACATCGAGAAAGTTTCCCCTAAGAACTATGCAAGATTCAGCCCAATTATTACAGCGGTATGGAGTGGTGATGATGGTGCTGGTGGAGATGGTGATGGAGATGATGATGATGATCCCGATGAAGTCCAGCTTGATGATGGTGTTGATGGCGATGATCTCCCCTCTCCGGGAAGGAATTTCCCCGACAGATTTCCGCCTGCCGAAGAGCTCTTTCTCTCTCTGCAGTTTTCTACCCCACAGAGGCCGCGGAATCTTTCTATGGTCGCTCCCCGAGGCTTAGGTTTTCGTGGGGATAATATACACCAAAGAGGAGAGCTAGAGGTGGGCCAGGGTGGCCACACAACCTGGTGGCATGGCCAGGGGTGGCCTATGCCAGGGGTGGTGTGGGCCCCCTGTGGCCCAATTCCGCTCCCCCTTCTGGCATCCTTCGTCTCCTGGAAAAATATAATTTTGCATGTATTTGTTGGGATTTTTTGATCTTCGCAAATTTTGCCTCCAAATAATGCCTTTTCCCTCAGAATCCTGACTTCAGCGGTCCATCCTCCAAAAGTCATCAACCATGCAAAAACAGATGAAACAACATAAGTATCATCTCTTAATATGAAATATATCAATGAATAATAGTAAATTATGATATAGAATAGTGATGCAAAATGGACGTATCAACTCCCCCCAAGCTTAGACTTCCTTGTCCCCAAGCAAAAACTGAGCTCAATAAACATGACCTCAGGTTTATGGAGTGAAGAGTCGATAAAAAATATGGACAAGAAGCATCACATTCATCAATACATAAATCATAATAGAATACAACTTACTATTATATAACTTAACTTGCAATAAGTAAAGGGAACATAATAAAGATACATTAAGTAAATCATAATTTGTAATGGAAAACTTTCCTCTTGGTCAAAGAATAGTTAACAATTTGCAGGAGTTCAATCATAAATGGGTTTTCAATGATAGCTTTCAAAGTAATATTCAGTAAGATAAGAGCAATGTGCAAAACAAGGAACATAAGAAACATGATTGAATAAATCATCATATGAATGAATGAAACACAACAACTCAAAATACTTAGTGAGATAGAATGGAATAGGTTTACTGACTCAACTAGAAAGTAAAAGATAGGCCATTCGCAGAGGGAAGCAGGGATCTCAAGTTTCATAAAGAGCTTCCAAAAATTATGGTACTTATTAGCTTTCAGCTATCATTGCCCCTATCATAAGCATCTTTAGGTGATTAAGGTTAAATTGAACAAACTATGGAGTATATGCTTGACAAAGTATAAGTTGGCAATCTCATGTCCCTTGAATACGAGGGCCGCTCCTCATGCTACTCAAGTTTAGATAATGATAAGTTCTTGACATAGTAAGTACATGTGTATCATAGAGAACCGCCAACGGGGTACCCCTTTCCCGATGATACGGAAGAATCCCCATATCAAAATGACAAGGCAAGCAGATAATAAGCATCTCATCATCTTCTTATTTACCATGGGAAAATGGTGCTTTTTCTCTCTTTCCTCTTTTCACATCTTTTTTTCTTTTTTCTCAATCTCTATCTCTTTTTTTATAAGAACAATGCTTCATAGAATACTCATTATGGTTACGCTGCAGGTTTCCACCATGATTAGGCATGGATTAGACCAGCCGCCCAGGCATTTCTCTAACACACATACATAACTCCATGGACTTACAAGCTCCCCTTTCATTTCACACCGACGACATCCATAAACAAAAAAGCATGATATCAACTAGGTACAATGTACAAGTGCAATGTTGAAAGCGTACCCTATGACAGCATGGTTCTGCTAATCCCAACGTATAAGTGCAAGCATATACAACATAGATCACACAATGGTTCAAGTTTATTAAGTGCAAGAAAGTAAAGTGTGCCATTAAGTTCGTGAGAGCTTTAATCACTAATTTTCACATAACAAGTTTAATTCGGAAGGTAGATAAAAACATGAATTTACTTTGAATAGCAATAATGCTAATAGGTAGGTATGGTGGACACAAATGGCATAGGTTTTGGTTTAAGGATTGGATGCACGAGAAGCATTCCCACTCAGTACAGGTTTTTGGCTAGCAAGGCTAGGTAGCAAGCATAAGTGTTGAAGGAAACAAACAAACATACATGTGATAAAAAAACATGCAATCTTCCTTGGAAACACAAAAAGATCTTAACTAGAGAATACTAAGCTTATGAGCCAATCAAGAAAGAAAGATGATGAAATTATATTTCTCAAGAGTACTTTTATCTTTTTCATTCAATTCTCATAATAGTGTTGCTACTGACCGAACCAGGTTTTCCAAAACCACCTAAATTTACTCAATGATCTCAAAGTGATACCAATACTAATAACAAGATCAATCATATAACAGAAATTGAAAACTAATATAAGATATGCAAAAGAGTAAATGATAGAACTTCTCATTAATATTACATAACGGGAACTCACAGCAAGGGATACATAGATATCTAACGAGAGTGGGACACTTCCATAATGCAAACCATCCTACATGATACATTCTCTATTCATGACATGACTCTACTGAAAAGGTAAAAGATAGAAGAGAGTGATGTGATATCGCGGCACTCACCCAAGCTTGGAACAAACTAAGGGGATGCCGAAACCTCATGACGAATTACTCCTTCGGTGGTGGTGGTGTTCTCTCGTCATCGTTCGACTTCCAAGGTAAGGGCTCCCCATCAACAAAAGACATCCTGGTCTCCAACATCCTGAAACTAGCAGCTGCACTTATGCGTTTAAACCTAACCTCATACTCACAGTTTTGATTTTGCATGTCGTAGAGCTGTGGTTGTAGTTGGTTGGTTGTTTGGTGGAGTGAGAGAATTTCATCCTTAAGCTCAGAAGTCTCCTTCTGGTGCTCGGCGATGACTCCTGAACTAATATTATGGATGATATCCACTTCGCATAATGCCATCTTCTTGTACATAAAGACTTTTTCCTCTAGTGCTTCCATCTTATCGTCCAGACTGCCTTCACCTTTAGGTCCCTGATACGTCCAAAACGTATCTACTTTCCCGAACACTTTTGCTATTGTTTCTCCTCTATACTTGTGTGATTTGGATGCAACTAATGCGAAATGATGCCGTTTTCAGCAGAATTGCCTTGGTGTCTACTTTTTGTGCAGAAAATCAACTATCAGGAAAAATCCAGGAAAATATGCCAAAAATCCTATTTCACCCGAAGACTCCAGGAGCCAGAATACGAGACGGAGAAGAGCCCTGGGGTGGCCACACCACCTGGTGGCGCGGGCCAGGCCAGGCCGCACCAGGGGGTGGTGTGGGCCCCCCAGGCACCCCTCGGCCTCTTTCTTCGCCTATAAGGAGCCTTCTGACCTAAAAACTTGAGGGGGTTCGATGTTTTTCCATAAGGAGTTCCGCTCCACCGCCACCACCAGATTCCATGAAACAGCACCAGAAACTCCGTTCTGGCACCCTCCGGGACGGGGAATTGGAGGAGATCATCGCCATCATCATCACCATTGCTTCTTCATCAACCATCCATGTTTCCCTCATCTATGAGTGAGTAATCCCCCGCTGTAGGCTATGGGGATGGTAGGGATTGGATGAGATTGTTCATGTAATGACATCAGATTGTTAGGGCTTGGTGCCTAGTATCTTTTATTAGTGCTTTATGACTTTGTTGCAACTTGTTGTGCTTAATGCTTATCACTATGGCCCGAGTGCCATGATTTCAGATCTGAACTTATTATTGATTCATTATGATAGTATTGTTTTTGATCTTATCTACAAGTTGTATACACACGTTGTCTGGAACCTATGGCCCCGAAGTGACAGAAATCGGGATAACCGGAAGGGAAAGGCTTTGATGTGAGGATCACATGTGTTCACGGAGTGTTAATGCTTTGCTCCGGTGCTCTATTAAAAGGAGCACCTTAATTGCCAGTAGTTCCCTAGAGGCCTCGCTGCAAACGGGTTGGCAGGACAAAAGATGTTGTGCAAGTTCTCATTGCGAGCACGTATGACTATATATGGAACACATGCCTAGGATTGTCTAGTACTTGGGTGCTTTATCTTATTTATCTGCAATTGCCCTATGTTCTGATTGCTATGTGAATTGTCTTGTCCATGCAATGACCATCCATCCCTATGCCTACCGCACTCGAATCCCATTGTTTAGTGCTCTTGTTACTACTGTCTTTGCTTTGCTACTGCTGTTACTTTGCTATTCCTACTACAAAACTGTTGCTACTGATATACTGCTGTGAGCAAGATTGTTTCCAGGTGCAGCTCAATTGACAACTCAGTTGTTAAGGCTTATAAATATTCTTTGGCTCCCCTTGTGTCGAATCAATAAATTGGGTTTCACTTCCCTCGAAAATACTGCGATACACCCCCTATACTTGTGGGTCATCAAGACTATTTTCTGGCGCTGTTCCCGGGGAGCATAGCTTTATTTATCAAGTTCACTTGGATTCTCTATTGTTCGCTGCTATCCATCCATCATGGGTAAGTCTCGTGATGGCAAGGTTCCTATTTTACCATGCACTACAAGAAGAGGTACGGTTCTAAACACCTCTGCTGCTCTTGATTCACCATCTGTTATAAGTAAGCTCGTTACACCACCACATACACATGCTACACATACTGCTACTACTTCTGAATCTGAAACTTCTGATGCTTATGATGCTGCTTCTACTGTGCTTGATAAGAGTGGTTCATTAGGTCCTTTCCTAGATGCTACGATTGCTAGAACTATAGCTGGAAATACCGAAACTCCTAATGAAGACACTACCACACCTGTTAGCTCACCTGGGTCTAGTGAGAGTTATGATATTGAAGAAGATTATGTTGAGATGACCGATGAGTTTATTAAAGAATGTAAGAACACCCATGATCGGAGCGCTGCTAAGAGTCTCCTTGAGAGGCGTACTATTAGACCCAAATTATCTCCTGCTGCTAAGTTTGCTGCTTCTCCCATAAACATTATAGATGAAGATTATGATTTCTCTCTCGATCTATCTTACATAGCTATTGTCGAGAAAGAACCTTTTTGTGGGACTAAGAATGAAAGTGCGGTAGCACATATGAATGAACTTTCTACCATGAGTGGTTTGTTTTCTGATGATGTTAAGATGCGTACTTACTTTGTTGCTAAGATTTTTCCCTTTTCACTGAAAGGAGAAGCTAAAACTTGGTTTAGTAATTTACCTCCTGGATCTATTGATAGCCCTAAGTGCTTGATTAGTACTTTCCTGCAGAAATATTTTCCTCCCAGTGCTAGACATGCTATTTTGCAGGAACTTTTTGATTTTAAACAGGGAGAAAAAGAGGTATTGCCCGAATCTTGGGCAAGGTTTTGTGCTTTGATTCATGCACATGCTGGAAGTCCTTTACCTAAGAATGAGCTTCTTGATATATTTTATAATGGACTAACCGAAGAATCTAGGACATACCTAGATAGTTATGCTGATTGTGTTTTTAGGAATAGGACTCCTAAGGAAGCTGAGGAATTAATGGCTAAAATAAGCAAGAATTATGAAGATTGGACTCCTCCTAAACAGGCTACACCTGAAGTAATTGTACCTGAACCATCTATTCCTGTGCCCATTCCAACATCAAAGAAGAGGGGAGTTATTGAATTAAATGATGAAGTGATGAAGGAAGCTAAGAAAAGTCTTAAGGAGAAGGGAATTAAAGCTGCAGATGTGAAGAATTTACCTCCTATAGAAGAATTATGTAAGCCTATTCCCTACTCACCCACTATTGAGGTACACTGTCTCCAACACTTTGATGAAGGTGATATCCCTTACTTGAAACCTCCTCATCAATTCTTAGAAGAATTTGATATCTTTATTGTTAAGCAAGATAACTTTAATAAAAGGGTGCAAAATAATCTAATGGAAAACACTAGAGCTATTGTTGAGTTGAAAGATATTGTGGAAAGAACCTCTAATGATGTTAAAATGATTGTTAAACACTTTCAAATGGTTCAAACTCAAATAGATCAACTCGTTAAAGTGCAAAACGACTTGCTAGTTAATGCTGCCAAAGAAAAACATGCTTCTGAAATTAGAACTAGAAGTGGAGCTGCTACCCAGGATCCTCTATATCCTGAGGGGCATCCCAATAGAATTGAGCAGGATTCTCAACAAGCTGAAAATAGTGGTTCTACTCGTAAGAAAAGGAAAAAGAAACATAAAACTATTGTAGAACCCTCTGAACCTGCTATAGATCCTAATAGTATATCTATCTCTGATGCTGAAACTGAAAGTGGTAATGAAGAAAATGAAGTTCCTAATGAAGAAAAAGTTGAAGAAGAACCTGAAAATCACACTAAGACTTTCTAAATACACTAAAGAAGATTTTATTGCTAAGAAACATGGTAGTGAAAGAGAACCTTGGGTCCAAAAACCTATGCCTTTCCCTGATAAGAAACACAAGTCAAAGGAAGATGAACACTATAATAAGTTTTGTGAGTGGATGAAGCCTTTATTCTTGCAAATTCCTTTGACTGATGCTATTAAATTGCCTCCTTACTCAAAGTATATGAAGGACATTGTCTCAAATAAAAGGAAGATCCCTAATGAAGAAATCTCTACTTTGCTTGCTAATTATTCTTTCAATGGTAAGGTTCCTAAGAAACTTAGAGACCTAGGGATCCCAACTATCCCTTGCTCTATTAAGAACAGTTATGTTAGAACTGCTTTGTGTGATTTGGGAGCTGGAGTTAGTGTTATGCCTTTCTCTCTCTATAAGAGGCTTCAGCTTGAAAAATTGATACCAACTGATATATTTTTGCAAATGGCTGATAAATCTACCACTATTCCTGTGGGTATATGTGAGGATGTACCTGTTCAAGTGGCTCATAATTGCTTGATATTAACTGATTTTGTTGTGCTTGAAATGCCTGAAGATGATAATATGTCTATTATTCTTGGGAGACCTTTTCTTAATACTGCATGAGCTGTTATTAATTGTAATCAAGGAAAGGTGACCTTCAATGTTAATGACAAGGAACATACTGTCTATTTCCCCAAGAAGATTGAATGGACTTATGGCTTGAATTCAATTGAACATGTTGAAGGCATTCAAGTTGGAGAAATATATTGTCCCATACCAAGAGAAAATTTTGAAACTATTATGATTGGGACAATTGGTATCAAGGTTGAGGTAACATAATCATTAGTGGAGTACAAAGTTTTGTCTCATATGCAATTGTTTTGGTAGCAAGACTTGATCAACCTTGCTAACAAAAGGATTCCATTGAACAAAACAATGTTTTCATTATGATTATCTCCGTTTATTTCTATCCTTTGCATTTTAGTTTTTGCTTTCGTTTAGTTTTCTTTGTGTTGTTAGTTGCTTGCATGTTAGAACTTCATTAGTTCTAACCTTGTTTTTTCCTTGCATCATGTTTCCAAAAAGAAAAAAATATGTCTGTCAGAAAAATCATTCTTCTATTTCTGAAAAATGCCCAAAAATAAAGTGTCTCGAAAAATTCCAGAAAATTCATATTAAATTTTTACGTGAAAAAAGGGGCAGAGGAGTACCTGGTAGGTACCAGGGGGGCTCACCAGGCAGGCACACCATGTGGTGGCGCGGCCAGCCTTGGGTGGCGCCATGCCCTGGTGTGGGCCACCCCTGGCCCCCCACTAACTCTCTCACCTGCCACTTTCTTCTCTCTCCCGAGTAAGTTCCAGTTCATAGCTCAAAATCGCGTTATTTCTGTGCTTGCTCTCGATTTCTTCGATCTCCTTGCTCAGCCCATCTTTCTTGCTGAAATTTGGAGCATTTGTTCCCTGGTATGTGACTCCTCCCCTTGTCCAAATAGATTTGTGTTTAGTGGATTATATGTTGAGTATTTTGCTGCTATAGGTGACTGGTTTTGAGAGCTTGTAAGCTTGTTTGATGCTTAGAGATATAGTTTTGATGCATTTTTAGGCCTCTTGCAAGTCCCTATGAGTAGAATCCTTCATTATATTTACTTTGTAATCACTTGTGTAATAGGTGTTTAAATTTCAGAATAGAAGATGAGTGAACACCACCTAAACCAACATGAGCTTTGGGTGCCTGAGGTCATGAAGGTCCACCGGGAGGAGGAAGTTTTTGCCTCCATTTATCCATGCTCTGAGTTCATGAGAGCTGCAGGAATTCTACAAGATTTCCACACATTGGTTTCTAATGTAGGGTTAGAGAACTTTTTGGAAGATCAACCTTGTCAATTTGTGAAGCTAACCATGTCTGTGGTGCAGGACTTCAAATTTAGTCACTCTTTGCCTAACCCCATGGTCCATTACAAAATTTACAATATAGCTGTCGACCTTTCTCTTGATGATTTTTGTGCAGCTATTAAGGTACCTCAATGGGGATCATGTAGGAAGATTAAAGAGAGACCTGAACCACTCATGGATTTATATGCAGAAATTTTCCAAGGGAGTAGCTTCTCGAAGGAGAGTGGAAAAATCCGTAACATTCATCTTCCCTCCATTCGCTACTTCGCCTACTTTATTGCCAAGTGTGTTCTTGCTAGGAAAAGTGCCAATAAGTTATCTTCGTTTGATCTAGCATTTATCTCTGCTGCTCTTAGACGAGATAGGTCTTACAACTTGGGTGCTTTGATAGCTTTCCGTCTTGCTGCTAACCATGAGAAAGGTGGAATTTGTGGAGGCCTCATTGCTTCTCGCTTGCTAGCATTTCATGGTTTAGTGCCTCATCATCTAGACCTACAGTTTCCCATAGAGAGGATTGATTTTAATTCCATGATACAACATAAATTTATTTCCTCGTGGGCTCTTGAGTGAGTTGTCTTATGAAATAACCTTTCTCAAAGCTGGCTGGAGAAAGAGCAAGTCCGAGCGTGTTGTTCTTTTGCCTGCACCCATTTTGCTTAACCTTGATAACAGGAAAGGATGGTCCCTCACTGAGGAGGAGCTTGACACGTACTTGGGAGAGCTCTCCCAACAGGAGCAGGACACTAGAAGGGAGGTCACGGATGATTCGGTCCAGCCCTCGAATGAGGGAGAGTCTTCACATCAGCAGCCCGCTTATGATTGGGGAGCTTCCTCTTCTTCTCATGGGCCCAGCTATGACCATTCTTACCAAGATCCGCCTGCTTGGAACCCCTATTCGTACATGGATTGATACCCACTTAGGCCAAAAGCCTAAGCTTGGGGGGAGGTACGCCGACACCGCACTCATCTCCATATCATGTTGTGTCGGTACTTTGTATATTCATGTTTTCATTCTCTTTTTAGTTTTCATTCTTCTTTGCTCTTGCTTTCTAAAAAACACAAAAAGACCAAAAATATTTCTGTTGTTTCTCTTTGGTTTGCTTCTTCTTTTGCCTTGGTTTGTTTTTCCCCTTTTACTTTGTTTGAACTATTCGAAAAACCCAAAAAGATTTTGCTTTGCTTGTTTCTCTCTTTTGGTTCTTGTTTAAAAATCGAAAACACCAAAAATATTTGTCGTTCTTCTTTGGTTTTTGCGAGTTTGCTTCAGGGTTTGGCAGTTCTCAGTGGATATTGGTTTCATATTATTATTCAAGCCACACAAGTGAAGAGCAATAATGAGGATCAATGACGACTTGAGGCGTGGTAAGAGGCTGGTAACGAACTCTATTTGTTTTCATTTTTGTACATATACTCATCACTGTGGGCATGCTTAGTCCGTTCTTGTAGAGTGTACGTTTTCTTTGGATGCTTAGTAGTTCTTGCCTTCTTATGATTAGCTCCAGCTCGCTAATAGTTTGTAACATGTCTCATGAATGTTTGCTTGCATTACTCTATTCATAAATTAGTATGACACCGTGGTATACTCCTCTAAATGTTTCATTTGAATTGACTTGGCACATGCTCATGCATGCACATGACTGTAATAATCAGTTAAGCCTTGATGAATTATTTTGCCTTGAGGATATTGAATCACTTTCATGCCATGAGTAGTCTTGTTTTGTTGCAAGCATGATAATGACAGCTATTGTTCTCGTTTGTCGCTCCCTTACTATTGCTAGCCTTCACTTCCACTGAGTGTTTTACTCATGTTTCCAACTCCCTAAACCAAATATTTCCAAAGTGTCCGCCATACCTACCTATTAGCATCATTTCCTTCTTTCGTGCATATTCAACATGCCTTGTTTTCTTCCGAATAAAATGTTTGCTTGTTATGGGAAAATTAGTTAGTAAAGCTCTCACGAACTTGATGGCACACTTTATTTTCCGCACTTAATAAACCTGAACCGTTGTGAACTCTCCATGAAAGTTATATGCTTGCAAATTATAGGCTAGGGATTAGAAGAACCGTGCTGTCATGGGGAACGCTTTCAACACTTGTAAATATATACCCAGTTGATACCTTGCTCTTTTGTCTGCGGATGTCGTCGGTGTGAAATAAAAGGGGAGCTTGTAAGTCCATGGAGTTATGTATGTGTGTTAGAGAAACGCCTGGGCCGCTGGTCTAATCCATGCTGACATGGTGGACACCTGCAGCGTAACCATAATGATATCTATGAAGCATTCTTCTTATAAAAAGAGAGAGAGATAGCTATTGAGAAAAAGAAAAAAAAGAGAGATTTATGAAAAGAGGAAAGAGAGAAAAAAGCACCATTTTCCCATGGTAAATAAGAAGATTACTGAGATACTCATTGTCTGCTTGCCTTGTCATTTTGATATGGGGATTCTTCCGTATCATCGGGCAAGGGGTACCCCGTTGGCGGTTCTCAATGATACGCACATACTTACGATGACAAGAACTTACCGGTAACTAAAGTTGAGTAGCATGAGGAGCGGCCCTCGTACTCAAGGGACTTGGGATTTTCAGTTTATAGTCTGTCAAGCATATAACTCAGATTGGACCTCACTTTCACCTTAACTACTTTAAAGATGCTTATGATAGGGGCAATGAGATCTGAAAGCTAATGAGTACCATACTTTCAGCATTTGGAAGCCTTTCAAAATTATTCAAAACCTTTTTCTTCTACTTGTTGAGTCTCCACATATTCTTTGAGCACCTTCTTGAGAGCATAGTTGTCATTATTTGTGTTTGTTCCATTACTTGATTATTTGTGTTTGTTCCATTACTTGATTATTTGTGTTATGACTTTGATGATTGTATCTTTGATATCTTTACTTCTAGTCATCAATTGAACTTCAGAGGTGCCTTGGCATTCATAATCAAAGGCAAGCGAGATACCACTCTATAATACCTTTCTATGAGCATTGTAATGTTGCTTATGTTCGTGCTTCATGCTACTTATTATTCTTGAGTTGGAATCTCTTCATAGCTTGCAATGACTATTAAGTAGACTTAGTTGCATACTCTTTGTTATGAACTGTCTAAGTAGTTGATCACATTGCTGAGAATATTTACATCATATGAAGCAAATGTGTTCGTGAAAGTTCTTTTATCGCACTCAGTTTTCAACTGAATTGCTTGAGGACAAGCAATAAGCTAAGCTTGGGGGGAGTTGATACGTCGAAAACGTATATACTTTCCCGAACACTTTTGCTATTGTTTCTCCTCTATACTTGTATGATTTGGATGCAACTAATGCGAACTGATGCTGTTTTTAGCAGAATTGCCTTGGTGTCTACTTTTTGTGTAGAAAATCAACTATCAGGAAAAATCCCGGAAAATATGCCAAAAATCCTATTTCACCCGAAGACTCCAAGAGCCAGAATACGAGACAGAGAAGAGCCTTGGGGTGGCCACACCACCTGGTGGTGCGGGCCAGGCCAGGCCGCGCCAGGGGGTGGTGTGGGCCCCCCAGGCACCCGCTCGGCCTATTTCTTCGCCTATAAGGAGCCTTCTGACCTAAAAACTTGAGGGGGTTCGACGTTTTTCCAGAAGGAGTTCCGCTCCGCCGCCACCACCAGATTCCACGAAACAGCACCAGAAACTCCGTTCTCGCACCCTGCCGGGACGGGGAATTGGAGGAGATCATCGCCATCGTCATCACCATCGCTTCTCCATCGACCATCCATGTTTCCCCCATGTATGAGTGAGTAACCCCCCGCTATAGGCTATGTGGATGGTAGGGATTGGATGAGATCGTTCATGTAATGGCATCAGATTGTTACGGCATGGTGCCTACTATCTTTTATTAGTGCTTTATGACTTTATTGCAACTTGTTGTGCTTAATGCTTGTCACTAGGGCCCGAGTGCCATGATTTCAGATCTGAACTTATTATTGATTCATTATGATAGTATTGTTTTTGATCTTATCTACAAGTTGTATACACACGTTGTTGTCCAGAACCTATGGCCCCGAAGTGACAGAAATCGGGATAACCGGAAGGGAAAGGCTTTGATGTGAGGATCACATGTGTTCACGTAGTGTTAATGCTTTGCTTCGATTCTCTATTAAAAGGAGCACCTTAATTGCCAGTAGTTCCCTAGAGGCCCCGCTGCAAACGGGCTGGCAGGACAAAAGATGTTGTGCAAGTTCTCATTGCGAGCACGTATGACTATATATGGAACACATGCCTAGGATTGTCTAGTACTTGGGTGCTTTATCTTATTTATCTGCAATTGCCCTATGTTCTGATTGTTGTGTGAATTGTCTTGTCCATGAAACGCCCGTCCATCCATCCCTATGCCTACCGCACTCGAATCCTATTATTTACTGCTTTTGTTACTACCGTCTTTGCTTTGCTACTGCTGTTACTTTGCTACTCCTACTACAAAACTGTTGCTACTGATAAACTGCTGTGAGCAAGATTGTTTCCAGGTGCAGCTGAATTGACAACGCAGTTGTTAAGGCTTATAAATATTCTTTGGCTCCCCTTCTGTCGAATCAATAAATTGGGTTTCACTTTCCTCGAAAATACTGCGATACACCCCCTATACTTGTGGGTCATCAGGCCCTGAACCTCTTTTATCTGTACCTCCCCATCTTCGAGCAATAACTCCTTGGGATGAATTCTCAACTCATGCATGTATGGGTTGATGATGTCCGCAGAGGAATCTTCCTTGGCTGATCCATAGGAAGACATTGTGGCTCCAAAACCTAAACTCTACCTGTCAGAAACAGATCAAAACGAAAACACGACGAGAACACGATATACAAACCTCAGGGGATCCGGGGGATTATATATTAAGAAGTTTAACAATAAGAGGAAGGTACTAGAAGAAAACGGGTCGGAGACGGACTCCGGGGTGGCCACACCCCTTGGTGGCGCCGCTAGGTGGGCCCACGCCACGGGGTGGTGTGAGCCACCCTAGCTCCGTTTCCATCCCTCTTTCACTTCGTTGCTTTCCTTGTTAGATAAAAACTGCAAAAATATAACTTGACAGATTTTTCGCGGACCTTTTCTTACCAGAACTGTTACCTATACGAAAACACACTCTGCAGGACTCTGAACTTGGTATTTAATAAATTCTTCCGGAATCACCGCTTGAATAACATCAATATCTTCATCTTCATACACATATTGCTTGAGCCATTTAACCTTTCACCATATTATTACACCATTTTCTCCTACAACTTGGAAATTTCTTTCACACAAAACTTCACACAATTCTCATTAGCAACATTAGTGTATGCAAGATAATAAGCCTTTTAAGTTCAATTTCAACTGAAATCCATCAAAACATAAGCTACTGAAACAACTCCTTCCGAAATCCCAAAGGAATTCAAAAAGGAAATCGATTTAAGAGGCAAATGCAAGAGTGGCGAAAATCTGTCAAAACAGACTAGCAGGTAAAGGTCAAATTTTTCGAAAACCTTATGTTTCTCAAATCAAAAAGTTCAAAACTAACGAAAGTTAAATAACAACCTTGGGTAGAATCACAAAACATTTCAGCTCAATCCGGCATATAGAGATTTTTCACGAATTTTTACAGTGAAGCATAAAAATCTGTTTCGGGACAACAACTTTCCCAAATATTACTTCTCCCTCATTAGAGGTTGATCTTGACACAAAAACCAAAAAAAAAGATATGTAGAGGTTATTGCATAAGCAATAACTTCCAAGACTCAAATAAACAAAAACAAACTGAAAGCACAAATATATTGGGTTGTCTCCCAAAAAGCTCTTTCTTTACAGCCATCAAGATGGGCATGATAATTTTAATGATGCTCACATAAGAGTGAGAATCAAAGTAAAAGGGAGCATCAAGAAGCAAAAATACACATGTTTAAGTCTTACCCACTTCCTATGCAAGGGAATTTTGTAAGCAAACAACTTGTTGAAACCAGGGACTGCTAGCATAGGAAGGCAAAACAAGTGCAACATAATGATTTTTAGCATAAAGCGAGGAATCTTAATATCATTGGAATGCACAAGAGCACTTTTCCCTCTCTCGTAGTAACTTCCAGTATCGTACATAAATTTAATGATATAACTATCACAAGAACCATTATAGCAATGATCACTTATTCTAACAGAAAACACAAGCACACTAGTTCTTATAACACTACTTTGTGAAACAATATTAGAAGTATCCTTACAGAGGATAGTGTGTCCATCTTCTACATATTTAGTGACAATGTCTTTCACATTTGTTATCATAGGTTCAACAGCTACTTGTTCATCAGGTTCAACAACTTTATTTGTACTTTTATTAATCATACTAGCTATCATAGAATGTTCCTTGATCTTAACTAGGAAAGGCATTTTCTCAATGTAAGGTTCGGGTAAAACATGATTAGCAGTATAAGATTTAGTATTTCTTGCAGGAACACAATTAAAAATGTCTTTATAAGGTGCATGATACTTATTCCACTTCTTTTTCGGAATTTCAATATAAGAAGCAAAAGCTTTAAAATAACTTGCAATAGCTTGAGAGTCTAGACCATAAGCATTACTAATATTCTGAAAGTCGTCAGTTCCCATAAAAGATTCAATGCATTCATAATCATAATTTATACCTGACTTTATTCCTTTATCATTCTCCCATGCTTCAGCATTGTCTTGAATACGGTCTAGAAGATCCCATTTAGCTTCTTCTTTCATGCGTGTAAATGATCCAGCACAAGAAGCATCCAATAGATCCTTATCATGAAGAGAAAGTCTTGCATAAAAGTTATTGATAATAATGTTGTTAGGGAGGTCATGAATAGGACATTTGAGCATTAGTAACTTCAATCTCCCCAAGCTTGAGCTGTACTCTCTCCATCAAGAGGCCAAAAGTTGTATATTTGATTCCGATCTTTATGAATCTCACTAGGAGGGTAAAATTTGGAATAAAAGAGAGGCACTACTTCCTCCCATTCAAGAGATTGGCCATTCTTCAGCAGCTTATACCATTCCTCAGCTCTTCCTTTCAGTGATAATGAGAATAACTTCTCCTTGACTTGATCGGTTGTAATACTTGCACACATGAACAACCCGCATAATTCGTGTATAAAGAGCAAATGATCACCGGGATGGACAGTTCCATCTCCAAAATAGTAGTTATCCATAACACGATCAATAATTCTTGTAGGTATTTTAGAAGTATCATTTTCAGCAGGTGGTGCTTCATCTACTACCTTAGCAGTGGTAGTAGCATTATAGAATAAGAAACTAAGTGAATTATCCATATTGAAATAAAGTAACTAACAAAAATAAACAATAATCACAGTAGAAGTTTCCTTTACCAGTTCCGCTCTCCAATAGCGCTTCACTCCCCGACAATGGCGCCATAAAATAGTCTTGATGACCCACAAGTATAGGGGGTGTATCGAAGTATTTTCGATAAGTAAGAGTGTCGAACCCAACGAGGAGCAGAAGGTGTTGATGAGTGGCTTGGAGCAGGAATTCTCTGTAAATACTTAGCAAACGGATTTTTAGGGATTTTTGATAATACAGATAAATAAAGTATGAGTAAATAAAATACAATAATAATAAATGCGCAAGTGGTCCAATCATTTCTTTGGCAAAGGACAAGCTGGTTGTATTACTCAAGATGACCAAACGTTCTCGAGGACACAAGGGAATATCGTCAAGTGCATTCGCTTCATATAGTTGATTAATCTTCTTTAGTTTGATAAGTGTTGTGTGGGTGAACCTGTGCTAATGTACCAACCTTCCTAGGACTAATACATACTTTTGATTATACCCCTTGCAAGCATCCGCAAGTACAAGGAAGTAATTAAGATAGAAACCTAACCACAACTTTAAACTCTCAGATCCTAACCTCCCTTGTGCAAAGGTTTCCTAACGGGAATTCAGGTTTCTGTCACTCCGGCAACCCTTACGATTAGTAGCCAAATACACAATGCATTCCCATAGGCCCATAAAGGTGAAGTGTCATGTAGTCGATGTTCACATGACACCACTAGAATAATAACACCACAACTTAAATAACAAACTATTGAATCTTTCTAAACACAATTCCACTACTAACAACATGACTTCTCCCATGTCCTCAAGAACTAAACGAACTACTCACAAGACATCATATGGATCAAGATCAAAGATGAAATAATGACAAATAACAATCTGAACATGAACGATAATTCAATGGTTCCACTCAATAGCATCAACTACAACAAGTAATCAACACCGGAAAGTTTCCCCTAAGAACTATGCAAGATTCAACCCAATTGTTACAGCGATATGGAGTGGTGATGATGGTTCTGGTGGAGATGGTGATGGAGATGATGATGATGATCCAATGAAGTTCAGCTTGATGATGGTGTTGATGGTAACGATCTCTCCTCTCTAGGAAGGAATTTTCCTGGCAGATTTCTTCCTGTCGGAGAGCTCTTTCTCTCTCTATAGTTTTCCGCCCAGTAGAGGCGGCGGAATCTTTCAGTGGTCGCTCCCCGAGGCTTAGGGTTTCGTGGGGATAATATACGTCAAAGAGGAGAGATGGAGGTGGGCCAGGGTGGCCACACCACCTGGTGGCGCGGCCAGGGGTGGCCCGCGCCAGGGGTGGTGTGGGCCCCCTGTGTCCCAACTCCGCTCCCCCTTCTGGCATCCTTCGTCTTATGGAAAAATAGAATTTTCCATGTATTTTCTGGGATTTTCTGATCTTCACGAATTTCGCCTGCAAACAGTGCCTTTTCCATCAGAATCCTAACTTCAGTGGTCCATCCTCCAAAAGTCATCAACCATGCAAAACAGATGAAATAACATAAGTATCATCTCTTAATATGAAATATATCAATGAATAATAGTAAATTATAATATAGAATAGTGATGCAAAATGGACGTATCAAAGCTCTACTTCAAGGCCGGTCTCCCATTCGCCTGCAAGGCGGATGATTTCGCTGAATGTGCCGAATCGGCTACGACAGCGCTGTTGTCATCGAAGCCGGATGCGGCGAGCAGGGCCGAGAGAGCGATGTGGAGCAATCGCGCGGTGGATTACGGCGTGCTCTAGGCAGAGGAAACAAGGTACGTATCAAATTGTTCATGAGAGCATGCCGCCGAGGGTCCACACCCTCGAACTGGGCAGCGCCAAGGTCTAGGAACTCTTGTGTCCACGCTTAGGCGCGGGCTACCTTACTGTAGTGGGGGAGGCTGGGAACACGCCGTCTGTGGCAAAACCGCTCCATACAATGCACCATCGGAGGCCTTACCGCGGCGGCGACCAAGAGTATACACTCAGCATGTTGGATTGTTTGACAGATGGAGCCGGCAACGGGCATCAGCTCAGCGCCGGAATTCAGGTTCTTGTTCACATAGACCTACGATCCCAAAAGGAAGATGCCAAATTTCAGTTTTGAAGAAATTGTTGTGGTGGCGCGGATGGTCGTACTAAACCGGGACTGGCGCACGCAAAGTGGTCGCGCATGAACGATGCAGATTTGTTGTAGTTTGGCAGGAAGGCAATAGATCAGTTTGGGTTAAATGATCAAAGAACTTACATCCTCTCAAGGCAATTGGCGAGCCAACTTTTCTGGTGGAGATCTGTAATTTCTTAAGTGTAGAATAGTTAAGTTTAGACTGAAGTATGGCTTTTGTAGATGAAATGCTATAAACAAATACTTATGTTACAGATCTCCACCAGAAAAGTTGGCTCGCCAATTGCATCTACAAAAGCATTACTTCAGTCTAAACTAGTAGGAAGTTTAGACAACTTTTGTGCAGGTATAAGACCCTTTTGTATGGAAGTACTACTGTTGTAAACAAATACTATCAAGTATCTATTTCCTTCAATTACTACTCGTGGTTAAATCCAGTTAATTGACATTTTTTTCCTAGATAGATAAAATACAGATGACAGTTTATGTACAGATTTTGCGTCTGTTGTCTGTGATGTAAACCATCTTCCTTTGTCTTGTGCTGTCTGCAAAATGGTCCTGCATTTCAACGTGTTACAAATCTAGCTACCTTGTACTTGAAGAGGAGATGGACTACATTTTCATGGCATCCACAGAATTGACATTGCTCATGGCCAGACCACCCTCTTTTCATGAGGTTGTCCTTAGTTATTCACAGAAATTATAAAGCATGGTGTTCAACACAGATGCATTAGACACACATACTTCAAATTCATTACCCAGACATACTACATCGATTCAAACTATTCCACATTTTTAGTCGATCCTAACTTCTTGCTACGCTCTCCATACTACAAATTCATTAGCCACACATACTACAACAATTCACTAGAGTTATGTCTTCACTCGAGGAAATCAGAGCCACTAGCTTGTCCAAGCCCAGTTCCCCCACCGAAACTATGTGTGCTGTCACAAAATGGTGGTGGTCCTGTGCCATCGATTCTTCTAGGCGAACACGGCAGGCAACGAGGACGCTTTCTGGCCGCATCTTCGGGGTCCTGAATGCCATGTACTGATGCTAGAACCTCATCCAGGTGGATGATGACCGGGTGCTTCCAGCAAAGTTATCGCCCTGCCCTGCTTGGAATCTAGACCTCGTACATCTTAGGAACGACGCCAGGATCTTTTAGCCACGCCTTTACCTCGATGACCCATCTATCGCTCTGTGGCATGATTTCCACCAGCTCGCCACCAAGGCTACTGACGACCTGCTTGAGGGCCTCCGGCTCCCAAGCATCCAATGGGAGGCCGTCAAAGCCGAGTTTGGAGAAGAAACAAAGTTTCCCCAAGCGATTGACCCACCCACACGCGTGATGCCAACGCATGAAGCTCGTTTTCTCCTCGCAACACTCGAAAGAATGGGAAGAATGCAGAACACGCTCGGTGTCTGAGCTGTGTTTGAACTGGACAAAAAAAATCGAATGCCGGCGCACATACCTCAATCTTGACCTCTTTTTCGTCTGATCCCAAAACGAGACCTGAAAGCCGACAGCAACTCATCCGGTGACACGGCGGGACGGATGCCCAACACAGTGGCCATGAGAGCGTGGTTATAGAAGTGCTATGCCAGGGCTAGCATGCGTGGGGTGCGTGGCAACACGCAACTGCCCGAGGCCGGTCGCCGGCCAGGATCGCCCAACCGGACTCGCTCCGCCGTGCGAGAAGGACTAGCCAGAGGCGAGATATTAGTCCGGGGACATGAAGCTCTGATATGACGGATGATGTGATGGCGACGGCTACGAGCTTAGATTAGGGGCGTGTGAGGTTGACCGGACATGGCGGGGACGCAAATTAGAGCAAGTGCGACCTCCGATCTGAGACGAGCAGCCGAAGCTGAGAAAAGGTTTATGGGGAGGGGAGTAGGGGAAAGAGCAGAGCAGAGCAAAGAAATAGATCTGGTCCACGCAGGGGTAAACTAGTCCACGACCGCAAAAGATAACAGGGAATATTGATAGGGTGGGCCAATAAGAGTTAACCTAACGGCGGTATTTGAGTTCAACCATTTTTCGTTTGGTTCAAACGACCGTTTGACTATTAGATTTGTATTCACCCCCATTTGGCCTTTCTGGACAATTGGCAATTCTACTACAGCCCCTCCATGAGATTGATGCCAACACGGGTATCGAGATGCACTCGCCCACAAACTTTTGAGCCACAAACCAACAAGCCCTGCTTGGAGGCGGACAACTTAAGAGAACCCATGAACAAAGACTATGGGAGGGTGAGAAAACGCAAGGTTTTACCCACTAAGTGGGTGGGCTGTGAGTTTCTCTCATACCAGGGTCTGCTGGAGGACTTCGACAGGAGGATCATGCAAGCTGGCATGGTCCCTTTCTCCTACCTATCCACCGATACCTTCGAGCTCGCCACGTATGAGTTCCTATCATCGTTCCATGATGACCTTGAGACCCAAGAGCGTAATTGCACTGTAAGTTTTGTGCTTAATGGGAAACCCCACAACCTCACTTTCTATCAATTTTGCAATTGTTTTGGGTTCTCATGTGAGGGAGAGCTCGATATAACTAATGATGTCCTTGTAGAGGCAATGCATGATGGGGAAGATATTTCTGACCACGGGAACACCGATTATTTGCGCAAGAAGAGCGCCACTATCAAGAAGCCCACTATCTGCTACTTCGCCAGCTTCTTGGCGAATTCTATTTTTGGGAAGGGAGATACCGGGGAAATGGCAGACCCCAAGATAAGTTTCATTTATATGGCACTCCATCCCGAGATGGAGAATAAGGTAACCTTGTGTTCTTTTCTCATCCATCACTTCCGCTGCCAAAGATCGGCTCCCTCGAGTGACATCCGCTGTGGTGGCTTGATCACATAGATCACCTATGCAAGCGAGTTTATCCTGCCCCATGAGAGAGTTGAGGCTGGTAGTAAGATTCTAGATGACATTCACATGGCTAGCACCAAATTTATGGGGGTCTATAGGCCCCAACGCCCCCTTTGTGCTTATCAATTTTATTTTGAGCCTAATGGTGATCTCCACCAAGTTTTGCTTCCATTTGTCCAAGCTTTTGGTTTGCCAGGTAAACTAAATTGGTTCTTCAATGAGGAATTGTTCCAGGAGGCAATGATCTCCTCGAGAAGGATTGCCCCCTGGATGGTCACCCAACTAGGAGGACA
This sequence comes from Avena eriantha, assembly GCA_910589775.1. Lineage (NCBI taxonomy): Eukaryota > Viridiplantae > Streptophyta > Magnoliopsida > Poales > Poaceae > Avena > Avena eriantha. Next base: position 14,885,438 of record OU342740.1, read on the forward strand.
CATCCGCCAACTAGCAGTAGCAGGAGCAATGAGGACAGGACTGGAACACCACGAGCTGGGATGACTACGGATAGCAGCACCATCATCAACAACCTTCTCCCCAATACCAGCAACAAGGTATGCCTCCACCTTAGTCGGGATTCAACTATGTTTCGAGGAGTGAGTTTGACCAGGTGGTGCATCATATCGACAACATAGAAAATATGTTGCACGAGGTGAAGGCCAACATCGTCAACCTCACCCAAGACTTCACCACCTTCATAACCGACTTTCCAAGCCACTATCTGTACTTCCCATATCAGCAGCCACCGCCCTAGGATGGTAGCAATAATTGATCCAAGATAGGCGAAGAGCCTAAGCTTGGGGAGGTTGAACTCCTCCCCACCTTTTGCATTCATATTTTTCATTATTTTTTTGATTTATTTATTCTTTTTCTAGTGCATGTTTACTTTTAGTTTGCATTGATACAAGAAAACCCTAAAATATTAGACTAGCTTTTATCTTGATTTGTGCAAAGTTCTCTTGGCTCTCGTTAATTTTTCTGCAGGTTATTCACACCTAGTGACTTAACTATAGAGACGAACACAAGGAGTTGACCCAAGTGGAGATGAGCAAGCAAGAGGAGGTACCACATTCCTATTTTCCCTCTTTCTATAAGTTTATTCATGAATGTATTATGTTTATTCAGTTGCACTTGAGTTCTACTCCATGCTTAGCTCATTATCTTTTAGGACTTAATCTCAAGGTTAATGTCACTACTTTAGTTTCGACTTATGAAAATTATGATCAGTCAGAAAAACAACCCATTGGATTAAATTCCAAACTTTTGAGAACAAGAGAAAGTTTCTTTTGACAACTTTGGTGCCATGTTTTTGTCTTAAGGGCTTAATCTTAGTAGTACTCAACCCCGTATGCTAATCATTTGACTTGATAATAGCTTCTGAAAATGATTGTTTGATGGAACGAACATTTTTATGGATGTTGAGGGAGATGCCAAACCTATTTTGATCAGCTAAAAAGAAATGCTTTATCTGAAAAAGAATAATGAGAGTACCCAAACTTCATGGAGCTAACAACTCCTATGGCCTATGAACGATCTTGAGTTCATCGCCGATTTCAGTTATGAGCTGGTTAGACATTTGCAACATTGCTGAGGTGGGCAAAATTTTAGTTCCATGGGCCCAAGTACTTGATTGAAAAAAAGAACTACAATCAAAATATGAGCTGAAACATTTCAATTATTATGAGAGTATTGGTATCACCTCACCACCTAAAAAGAAAGACTAGAGTTCTAGAAAATTAAGGAAGAGACAGGGTGTTAGATAGCCATGATTTCCGAAGTGGAAGTTAATGCAAAGCTCTAAGTTTATCCTTCTTTTGACATCTACTTGCGCACACACCCTTAAATTGAGTAAAGCATCCTTTCTTGAAAATATTTTTACCCTCATAAAATAAGGCACTAAAAAGAATTGATTCGCAAACCTAGCCAAATTTTTGATTGTCTCTTTTGCGATTAAGAATTATTAGCTAGCGACTTACTTGCGGTTAGGAAGCAAACTTAAGTGCAAGTTTTTAGATATATTATGCTCATGTTTTAGGTTGTAGGATTTGTGACAATGGAATATGATACAACCTTTAATTTGTGAGTTTTCCTCTTGATTCAATTTCTTGCTATTATTCATTATAGCTTTGTCACTCGAGGGTGAGTAACAGCTAAGCTTGGGGAAGTTGATAGTTCTAAATTTCAACACTTCTTATCTTTGTTTTTCCTTTTGGTTAGTGTTGGGTTTCACTATATTTCACCCTTTTTTACTAATGATAACATCGCAATTAGCAAAACCTTGGTTTCTTGTGATGGCTTTCAGGTAATGAGCATTTTTTGAAGATCTGATAGCATATATGGACTAATTACACATGAAGAAATAGGTCCACAATTGGACCCCCTTGGTTAGAGGCGTTATGAGTGCATAATGACCACTGTTATGGCCGGGACGCGCCCGTACCATCCGCCTATTACCATGAGTCATTTCTCTCCACGCCTAACTTCTCATCTATAGGAATCTCGAACACTTTCCTTCCTTCTACTTTTATGTTTTTTACTTCTAGCTCCTTTACTCAAGTTTCCTCTATTATTCACTCACCCATTCCACCTTCAACAATTGCAGTCAATTCACTCAAGACATCATGACACCTTGAGTGCGATAGAAACACCGCATAAAGACACTTACCTAGGCTCCTTGTTGGGACTGATATAAACTGGAATTAATACTTCCGTGAAAACAGGCTCTGATGAAAGTATGCACTTGTAGGCCATCAGTGTACAATGAAGATTTTTTTGTCCTTTTGCAAATAACACCTTAGCGCATGTGGCCTGAACTGCAATCGCGAGAAAACTTTGGTGGTTGGCTGCTAGGTTGGGTTGGCAATGAGGTGGGATGGGAAGTGGGTTGCGGTCCGATTAGGGTTTCTATGTTTTTTCTTCTATTTCCTTTTTCCTTTTCTATTTCCATTTTTTGTATTTTATATTTCAATTATGTTTTGGGTTTCGTTCTCATTTCAAATGAGTTTGTTTTATTCAAATACTTGGTTGGTTTGGAAAATATATGAGAGGTATTTTATGATCTCTCATAATTACTTTGATATTGGATTTAAGTGATTTATTTCTCACATTTAATATGTGGTATTCAAATATGTCTTATCCATTTCAAATGATTTTATCCACAAGAAATATTTTGGTCTTCACAAAAATATGACTATGGGTTTGGATATTGGATGTAGGTTTGTACCATCGATATTGTATCACCTTTCTTAAAATTGAATGGTAAGAAATAATTTCCTATTAAGGAAGAGTTTTTATAAAAGAAAATAATATTGGAAACCTTCTAGTGGATTTATTATTCAAAATGTTTTGAACACTAGAGATTTCCATGGTCTCTAGTCCTAGCGGGAGAGCTCAAGAGGGGCAAATGAGGTTTGTGAGGGCTTTAGGTGGTGGTCGGGGCTATTTTAAGTGCTGGAGGTCATTTTGATCGTGTGCTTCTGACACAGAGGACGCATGGGCTTGACAGCTGCGTTGTCGGATATGAAGAAGATGGTGTGCAATGACGGCTATGTCATCCTTTTGCAAATAACCCCTTGGTGCATGTGGCCTTAAGTGCAATCGGGGGGAAACTCTAGTGGCTGGCTGCTGGGCTGGGTTGGCAGCTAGGTGTGATGGGAAGTGGGTTGCGGTCCGATTATGGTTTCTCTCTCTTTTTCTTGTATTTCCTTTTTCCCTTTCTATTTCCATTTTCTTTTTTTTGTATTTTATATTTAAATTCTGTTTTGGGTTTTATTCTATTTCAAAATGAGTTTGATTAATTCAAATACTTGGTTAGTTTGGAAAATATATGAGCGGTATTTTATAATCACTCATTACTTTGATATTGGATTTAAGTGATTTATTTCTCACATATTAATATGTGGTATTCAAATATGTCTTACCCATTTCAAATGATTTTGTGCACAAGAAATATTTTGGTCTTCACAAATATTCTTACGGGTTTTAATATTGGATGTAGGTTTGTTCCACATATTTTGTGTCACCTTCCATAAAATGGAATGGTAGGAAATACTTTCCTATTATGAAAGAGTTTTTAGAAAAGAAAATAATATTGGAAACCTTCTAATGGATTTCTTGTTCAAATTGAATATTTTGAACACTAGAGGTTTCCATGGTCTCTATTTCATTTCTTCCATGTGATTAACTGATGAAAGATTTCTACCATATTTTCTTGTCGTGATAATATGTATAATATCACTAGGGTTTAAATTTTAGAGAAATCTCAAATGAGTTTTATTTATGTGTTAGAAGTACTTCGTAATAAGCTCTTGAACGTCTCAAAATTGTGTTAAGACACTTATAAATAATTTGATATGTGATTACAGTTGGTTCACTACTAACAGACAAAGATAATTTTGGGTAGTTGTGCTTATAATAAAAATCATAAGATGACCTTTTTGTGTTTTACCCAAGTAAATACAAGGCACTTGTCCCTTTTGGTAATATTAACCATTGGACAAATTTTTAGGTTTATCCCACCTAGATACTTGTGATCATATTCATATCAACCTAACACTAGGGTTTAGTGTTAGAAGAATAGATTTTCTGTACAAGAGTCTGATGAATGGATTATCTCAATACTTGAGTTCTACATGTATAAAATATATGCAAAATTGTCTTATAACCATAGGTGTATTCCTATGTTTATTTGTGTCACAACTATGCATGCAAACATAGTATGGGCTTTCTCTCTAAATCACTATGGCGTATTATATATGTCCTAGATTGGAGTAGAGTATATCAACCACTTAATTTCCCCTAGAATTAAGTAGGAATTATACTCACTTAAAAAGATTAGGTAGATGAATTTCTTAAGAGTTTGATTAAGATTGTTGTATTACTACTAAGATTCTCTAATTAAGGTTTCCTAGCCTTGTATTACTTTTTCTAGAGATTCTACCTTGTTCACTTTTGTAGTTTGTGCATTGGGATGGTGATCATTCTTCTCCACGTTTTTTCTCTTCTACTCATAGATGCTTCACTTGTCTCTCTCTAGATCTCTCTCTAACTACCTCCCTTGTGGTTTCTAGTTTGTGTGGATTGGGGGTTGTGAGGTGAAAGGCTCATCGGGTCTCCTATTTATAGGCTTGAGGTAACTTGAGATCTAGGGTTCCTAAGGTAACTTGGTATCCAAGGTACTTGGTGGCCTAGGTACCTAGGTGTCATGGTTATCCACTTAAAATATTTATTTTCGATAATGACAAGTGGCATTTGTCACTAGATATGCTTTGAGCTGAATTGGATATCTGGGACGAATTGCATCTTTAAGTTAAAATTTAATTGCAAATATGGGCTGATAATTTTAGGCCTCATTAATTTAGTGAAATCTTTGTTAACAATATTGGTATAAAATAGGATCTAAATATGACTTCAGTTCCAATGGTTTTGATTTCACCAAGGCATGATCATTTGAGTTGCAAAAATCTAATAGCTAATTTTATTCAAATACTATTTGAGGGAATTAAAACGGGTTTAGTTGTATTAGATTCCATATATTTAATAAGTTATGAGTGGTTTAATAATACATGGATATTATGTACTTTAGACCTCCTGGTTTTCCATATTGCTATAAAAGGTGTTAGGATATATAGTGATTTACATTGATTCAGAAAATCTGGATAATATGGGATGAGGTATAAAATGTAAGAATATAATTCATCTTGTTTTGATTGATTGGTCATGTGCTAAAGAATTTATTGAGTACATGTGTGAATTGATAATTTAGAGAGATGAGTTAAGCAACAAGTGTTTATTTGTTTCTTAAGGATGTATTATGTGTTGGTCCACTTTTATTCACGAGTCTTAATTCTACCGTCCTAAGTATAGAATTTTACCAAAGGTTGTTTCAAAGTTTTAACACTTAGCTTGATGAGCTTGTCCTAAATCATCAACTTAAGTGAAACTTCAATCACCTTAAAAGGTTCTATCAAAAAGTTTTTAATTTCCTCGGATTTTACATGCACGAACGCAATGCACACATCTATGTTCTACCAATTCGAGTCTCTTGAACTACGGGATGTTACAGAGTTATACCTCTATTTAGATATAATCTAGAATAGACTACACAGGTGTTTATGTATCTCCGTTGACACACTCCCGGAGTGCAGGACTTGATCGCACTTCGATGTGGTGTTGCTGATCACGTGCGTGTGGATATAGTGGATGTGTTGCGCGTGCGATACAATATTGTCGGGGCCGTTCTTGTGATGATGCATATCCTCGCGACTTGATAATTCTTGTTTTGGGGATCAATGCTTGTCTTCATCAACCTCGTCATTGACAAACTTCCGCTGGTTTGATATTTGAGGGTATGGTCTTTTACCTTACTCCCGCACAACTTGATCCGGTTTACGCAGTAGAATTTTTTGTTTTCCATAAGACATTTCCCAACTGGATGAATCAAGGAGATGTGTATCGGATAAGGTCACGTCATGAAGTCTTGGGCACAAGTGTTGAAGCGCCAACTTCATAAGTTGCATATGGAGGAAACATAATTGGTGAATGACTACACCATGTGTATCACTGATGACTCCAAAAATAGCCATCTTCCACCTTGTTTAAATATTGTTTTTACTCAAGAAATTGACAAGAAACTCCCTATCATTTCCACTTAATGACTAATAATTGCAAAGATATGCAAACCATTGATGACAGGAAATCACGCTTTTTAATGCGAAATATGGAGTCATAATGAAGGTTTTGAGGAAGTCCACGCGACCAAGTAATTCTGGAGAAAATGCCAAGAGTCTGCAGCCGTAACGACCACTGGTACGGGCAGGTCCCGCCCATACCATGTGGTGATGGCTTCATCCCATCAAACCCTACAACTTTCATGAAGACACCTATATATTTTGAGGCCTCAGCCGCCGCACAGAGGGACGCCATTCTCAGATTGCATCACAACACCACCAAAGGAGATCCACATCATTTTTCATCCCTTCCATCTTCCATCCCCTCTATTAGCCATAGCCATTACTTTGTACTTGAGATCTGCTTATGATTCGGTGACCATTGTAACAATATTTGATTTCAGTCTAAGTATTTTGCACAATATTTTCTATCCTTGATCTTATTTTTATGAGTGAGTAGTCCTCACCTGCTGCGGGTTGGGGAGAAACCTTGCAGCGATTATATGCATCTAATCTATTGGAGCATTGTGTATTGTTTGAAAGAGGGATTTGAATATTTTGTTTCTTTGTATCTTGTCTTGATCTTTGGACTTGTAGGTACCCAATACCGCATAGATTGATAAAGGCTTGAGATGGGATACTTGGCTAGTGGCGATCTCATGGGAACCCCAGTGACATAAAGGGTAGTACAGTCTTCGCTTAGTGACCCATTTAGGATCACAACAACATCACCATTTAATGCTTTGATCTGTGTTTTACACTTAATAATCGTTTGTAGCCTGATGCTTCGTGGTACACTCAGTTGGATCAAAAGACTATTGTTATGCATGTTGCCTCTCATGGGCTCTAGTATATTAGGATGTGTTGCCGACACGAGATTATCCCTATTAAAACATTACACATGACTATGTTTATTATTATCTTTTATCCCATATGATGTGAAGTTGCAGGTGGATCTTAAACCCTAGCCTATCACCATTTATTGGTTCAACCCACGATAAAGTAAACTAGATTGGTCTGGTAAATGAAGGTAAAACAAAGAAACAAAGTCTTTTAGACGTGTCCTTTTTATTTTCTATTAGCGTTGTTTCCCAAGGTCGGATTAAACCTAGTTCTTCTAGGAAAAAAGACTATTATACTACATCCGTAATTTGGATCGAAGGTATCAATCACCTCTTTGGTGGGAGAGATCCGCTTGCTTGGTTCAAAGCTCCAGGAAGTCGTGATCGTGGAGAAGTTTTTTAGCTCAGTGACTGATAAATTCACACACATCATCGGCATGCTTGAGCATCTTAGTGACAACGAGAACATAACCATAACAATGGCGATTGGACGCTTGTGTACATGGGAAGACCATTCACATGGTTGTTACAAAGGCAAAGGAGTCGATGATTAAATGCTCTACTCACACGCTGACTCGGATGCCCCAAGGAGCAAATGAAAGCGGGAATACAATGAATCAAGCAAATCAAAGTGTGGCGGTAACAATGACAAAGGCCAAGGAAAAGGAAAATCTCAAGGGCATGGCTGAGGTGATCGATTTGGCGAGCAGAAGCCATGGAACTTGGATATGTCCAAGGTCAAGTGCTACAACTACAATACGATGGTTCACTATGCAAAGCAATGTCTAGAGACTAACAAGTGGGAGATGAAGTCAAATATGGAAAAGCGAGAACATGATGATACAACTCTTCGAATGGCCAAAATTTGAGATCTCATGGTTGAAAAAACAAATAGGAAGGTGTGACTTCAGGAGAAGAAAGTAATACCAAAGCTATTTGGGAACCAGAACATGTCATTGTATCTAGAGACGGGTGCTAGTAATCACATGATGGAATGCAAGTAGAAATTCCGCGAGCTAGAGATCAATGTTGAAGGCTCAGTAAAATTTGGTGGCGGTTCAACCATCAAGTTTGTAGGAAAGGTTCCATACTATTTGAGTGTCTCACAGGCGAACACCACATAATCATTGGAGTACACTCTACATATCCTGGCTTTGTAACGAAATTATATATATTAGGCGACTTGATGAGAACGGATGCAAGGTGAACATTGAGGACAGATTCATGACGATCTATGATATACTCCAATACATGCTGGCAGGACAGATTCATGACGATCTATGATATACTCCAATACATGCTGGCGTGTGTAAATCACATGCGGAATAGACTCTATATGCTTAACCTTGATCAATCTCAACTAGAGTGTTCTCACCAATAGTGATAATGATTCGTGGTTACGACATGCTATATTTGTACATGTTAACTTCCACGGCTTGAAGTATATATCCAAGATGGAGATGGAATTTGGGACTCCATTACTCGACCATGTTGATCGAGTATGTGATTGGTGCTTAGTTGGAAAACAACATTGTATACCATTCACTATTATGTCTAACTATCGTGCAAGTGTTGCCGTTGAGCTGCTCCATGCTATGTGACCCTATCACCCCAGCAACTCACGCAGGAAAGTATTTTTCCTTGTGGTAGAGGACTACTCGAGATATATATGGGTCGTCCTCTTGTGGTCTAAAGGTGATGCGTTTTAAGCATTTAAGAAGCTGAAGGATGCAACGAAGATGGAACACAAGCTCAAGATTCAGGCTCTACGGACATACCGTGGCGGAGAATTTATGTCAAATGAGTTCATGGAATACTACGATAAGATTGGAATAAAAATGTTCCTCACAACACCTTATATGAGACAGTAGAATGGGGTCGCTGAAAGGCATAATCGCACTATCATGATCATGGCAAGGAGATTACTCAATAGCAAGCACATGTCGAGGTCCTTCTGGGTGAAGTTGTCACGACGGCAGTCTACCTTCTCAACCGGGATCAAATGAAGGCGGTGATTGGAAAGACTCCTTATGAATCTATATACGTACATAAGCCAAGTGTGTCACATCTAGGGATCTTAGGGTGCGTGACTCATGTGAAGACAACGAAGCCTCACCTCTCAAAAATTGCCGATCATAGCACCAAGATGGTGTTCATTGGATACGAGAGGAATACTGGCACCAAGACATACCACTTCTATGACCCACGAACTAAGCACCTGAGTTTCACACGCAGCGGACGAAGCTCCAAATAGTAATGTATTCATGGTTCACTTCCCAACTCATGGTGATGCAAGGAGGATGTCCATATGTCAGTGACACACCTAACCATGGTTACCAAGGTGGTCAGGATCACCACGATGCAGACACCAACATTGATGTTGCGGACACTGAGGGAGACCTTGGCAATGATGATACGACACACAATAATGATGACCACTATGAGGCGTAAAGTGTTGATGGATATCACGATGACTACTTCGATGACACGGATGTCGATGACACAGCGAAAAGCATGCCAAGAAATTCTCCACCTTCCTCAAGTGCATCGACACTGACACAATTTGTGCCCGTCCTTCGCAAGCCACAATGGAATCCTATGGTCCACAATTTGTGCCCCTCCTTCGCAAGTCTACAAACACATCAATGCAAGCCCATTATGATAGAGTACTCTAGACTATGTTTGCTCGGAGTTGATTATCCGGTGAATTTTGTAGAGGCTATCAAAGGTCCAAGTTGGAAGCACGCCATGGATGAGGATTTGAAGGCGATTGTGAGCAACAACACATGGACCTTGCTAACCTCACCTTCGAACCATAAGCCTATTGGTTTTAAGTGGGTATACAATTTAAAGGAGAACACGAAATATGCTAGTGTGAAGTACAAGGCTAGACTCCTCGTAAAGGGATATGTGAAACTTCAAGGATTTGACTATGAGGAGATGTTTGCTCCAGTTGATCGACTCGACACTATGAGGCTAGTCCTATATTTGGAAGTGCAAGAGGATTGGAAGGTTCATCACATGTATGTTGAATCCGATTTACTCAATGGAGATCTCCTAGAAGAAGTCCACGTGGAATAGCCCCTAGGCTATGAGAAGAAAGGCGGAGAGGATAAGGTTTACAACATCAACAAGGCACTATACGGATTGAAGCAAGCGCCAAAATCTTGGAACTCAAATCTGGATCAATGTTTGGTCTCTCTCAGACTCAAGAGATGGCCCCCCGAGCACGCAGTCTATACAAGGAACTACAAAGACTCGAACCTGCTAGTTGGACTTTATGTCAATGATCTGATTATAACCGGAGATAGGACGCAAGAAATTGAAAGTTTTAAGGCATAGATGAAGAAGAAATTTAGCATGAGTGATCATGGATTACTCAGATTACTTGGGCATCGAAGTGAAGCAAAAATCCAAAGAAAAATCCCCATGTCAATCAGCTTACACGGTCAAGTTGTTGGACAAGTGTGGCATGGCATATTGCAACACAATACAAGTTGCAATGGAACAATGTCACAAGTTAAGCAAGATCAGCTCAAATCAACCAGTGGACACCACAACATATCGAAGCATTGTGGGTAGACTATGATGTTTGGTGCATACCTGACCTGACTTCGCATATTCAGTCGGGATCGTGAGTTGTTTCTTGGAGAATCCCACGACCGAATACATGAACACCGTCAAGCAAATCTTGCGCTACGTGAAATGAACTATCAATCTTGGTTTCACATACAAAAAGGAAAATAGGGATTAATCCTTAATGGCTACTCAGATAGTGACATGGTAGGCAGTGTTGATGATTAGAAGAGCACATTGGGCATGGTATTCTACCTAGGTCTGAACCCTATCAGCTGGAATTCTGAAAAACAAAAGGTGTTGACACTATCTTCATGTGAGGCAGAGTACATAACGGCAAGTATGATGGCTTGTCAAGGTGTGTAGCTGAGAAGAATCCTAGCTGATCTTGTAAGGAAACTGGTGCAAAAGGTGTCAAATAAAATCAACAACCAAGTTGTAATCTTATTGTAAATAAACCCGGTTCATTATGAGAGGAGCAAGCATATACATACTTTGTTCCACTACATCCGTGAGTGCATTGAGGAGGATATGATCAAGTTGCAACACGTGAACACCAATAATGAGCTAGCCAATATTCTTATAAGATCCCTTTGAACACAAAAGTTCATCGAGATGAGGAAGAACGTCAGAGTGCAAGTAGTGAAGAAAATCAACAAGGTTAACGAGGTGATTGTAGATGGTAACCTTGATGTTCACCATATACGAATATGATTAGGTGAAATTTTAGGACCTAGTATAACTAGAATTTCTAGTGCTAGTCTAATTTTTTAGTCCTATGAAAACATGTAAGGATGCTTATTGTAACAAAAAATCACCAAAATATATAATAAAGCAAGACATGCACGAGATGACGTGTCTATGACAATCCAAACAAATCGTATTTTTCTTTCACAAAGTTCACGATGAGCGAGTCACTGAGAGGAATCAGTCATTCGGATCAGGCAAGAGCTAGCCAGCTCGTTCACGTAAGAGTACAAAATTGATTATATCAGAACTATTGGGATATAATCAAATAAAACCTTCTAGATTTGTATAGATTTCTTCGTGATGAACAACTAGAGCTGTTTCACCTGAACTTTGATAAGATTATTTTATTATTGAATAAGGTTAATGATTCAGAATGGATCCAACAATATAAACCGATTTTATTTTTTTAATGTTAGCTTTAAATTATTCACCAAAACCGTAACGACTAAGCTAAATTCAGTGGCTGACCAAATAGTTCATCCCACTAAGAATGCTTTTATGCAGGGAAAAACATACTAATGGAGTGGTAATCCTTGGTGAAACTGTGCATGAACAACATATGAAAATGTTGAATGGGATATTTTTTAAACTTGACTTTGCAAATCCTACGATAAAGTCATGTGATCTTTTCTCTAGATGAATGGTTTCTCTATAGAGTGGTGTGCTCTTATCCATAGTTTCATGTTAGGAGGTAGTGTTTCCATCAAAGTAAATGATGATGTTGGCTGATACTTCGAGACAACAAAAGGACTGACCAAGGTGACCCAGTATCGCTCATACTATTTAATATACTGGCAAATATGTTGCCTATCTTGATTGAGTGTGCCAAAGATGATGGAAAAATTGAAGGGGTAGTTACTCATCTAATTGATGATAGACTTTCTATTCTTTAGTACGATGATGATACGATTGTAACACCCCAGTTTCAGTTAATCTTAATTAGGGCTTTGATTGTTCATTCATGAGCATCATCTTTTAAAATTCATGCAAAAGAAGTAAAGCAAAACCCTAAAACCCTATCCTTCTCTCTCTTTGAAAACCTATTCAAAATTGTTTGAGTTTTGAAAAAACTACAAAAGGTGTGGAGCCCAAACAGAATACAAGGGCCCCACAATATTTTCAGATACTTAAAAAAAAACCTCTGGTATTTTCAGACGGCTCCAAACAGTTTTGAATTTGGAAATACAAATAGAAGAGGAGAAACATAATTGAAAATGTTTTAGCTAAAAAAATAGAAACAGCAGTAGACCCGCACCAGGCCGGCCCAGCTTCCTCTCCCTATCGCCCGTGCGCAGTTTCGATAGCCCACAACGGCCCAAGCTAGCCCATATGCGGCCCGCGTACCGCTTCGTCCTTCTGTCTCCCTCGTCGTCTTCGACACTGACGGAGAGCAGTTCCATGTCACGCCACCCGCCGTCCGCTGCAGCTGCGCGCCAAGATTCGAGCCACCGCCGCCGTCCTGAAGGAGGATAACAACGCCACAAAGCCCTCTCTCTCCGCCTCTGATCTTATCCCCTCCCCACGCTCTTTGTGTGTGTGTGCGGGCCGAAACCCTGGCCTCTCAACCGCCACGCCGCCCTACCATCTCTGGCCTCCCCTCGTCCATCCGACAGTTCCAGGAGCTCCATCTCGTCTCCCTCATCCCCTCCACAGAAATAATCGGGAAGGGGAAACCCCAATCGACGTCATCGCCTGTTTCCTCTCCGCCTCTGACGACCACCTCCGTTGTCAGTGTCATCGCCACAACCCTCCTCCGGCCTCTCCATCGCGCTCTCCATGCTTAGGGTGGGATTCCAGTACGAAGGGACCACCTTCTCGTCCTCCTCCTGCTCTGTACCGAGCTCACGTCGCACGCCACCTCCCTCTGCCGCAGACCACCATCACCATTGTTGCTCCGGTGACCAAGTCCTAGAGGCACCGCCATATTTTTGTTCGCCTCGATGTGCTTGATCGAACAAGCTAAACCATAGCCCCGCGCGAGCCCTCCATCATCGCCCCCTCCGCCGATCTGAGGCCATCGCCATGCTGGCGTCACGCTGATGTCAGCATGTCGTCAGCGAGCGCGATCAACGCTGTCAAACCGGCTATCGGTCCCACCTGCTGGCATGGCTGCTGAGGTGGCACCGGGCCCCTTCTGTCAGCTTGTGTGGCTAGGTTTAGCCCAGTGTAAATGTTTTAACCATTTTTTTAATAATTGCAAAAATTGAGTTAATCTTATAAATTCAATAAATAATTATTTATAAGTCAGAAAAATATGTATAATATATCAAAATGTTCAAAAAATGATATCTACACTTTAGCATCATAATCATGCATTGTTAAACAACTTTAATTGCATGTTTAATTAGAAGAACAATTGAACCCCCGTAGGTGACTCCGAGGTTCCCCTGTTCTAGGGTTTGCACCCCTCGGATTCCGTTTAAATTGCCAGGCATGCCTTAGGGTTACAATTTAATACTATTTAACTTGTCATATCATCATCCTTGCTTGAGAATTGCATCGATGCCATGTGTTAATTGTTTTTCCCTTTCTTTCCGGTGTTTGGTTCTTCCTGGTATACCGACTCTGAGATTGAAGACCGAGATCAACACCATCGAAGCTTGAAGAACAATACTTGACCAGCTGCAATCAAGTAACGCACAAGGCTTTCGAAGATCTACTTATTGGTTATGAATAGGCAAAGGCAAGCATAACCCCACCATTATGCAATTATATGGTTTCAAAAGAATTTCAATTCTTGCCATGTTGCATACGATTCTACTACGATTCTACTGTGGTCTTTTATCAATAGATAGAGTATCCTATCTATTGCATTACTCCCTTTGAGCTTATATTACCTGATCCATTGCTCCTAGCATAACTAGGTTTGGCTTGTGTGCACCGCTAGATCTTATATATGCGTCTTGCTTAGCCATGCTTAGTTGTCAGTGCTGGTTCATCTAGATGATGTATCCGATGTAGATAATCTAGTATTACAGGAGAACGTGATGAGATGAGATCAATGATAAAGGTTAAACATGCTAAGGCTTGTATGGGAGGCCATGGTGGGATGTGGTTTTTGTAGTCCCATGGTCGCCACCATTAGGACCCGGGTTCTTTCCCTCGGAACCAAGACGAGCGTACAGTCACACGGGACTGGGAATCTCTCAACCAACTAACTTTCCTAGTAGAATCCATGAGTCACCTAGTTCGGGCCTTCCATTCGACATATGCATATTTGGTTGTTCTCGAAGGAGGTGAAGGAGGTGCATCATAGTAAGTAGGGAAGCATGGACCAAGTTGCTTGGGGTAGACAATGCGCCTGATAAACCAACCTCGCCCACATCTCTAGGGACTGGATTTAGGATTTGACCCGTTATGGCGGAACCATCCTTAGGGTGTGACTCATGGTCTCGGCGAAAGCAAGGTAAAGGTTATGGCCAACCATCCTCTTCCGGCCTTCCAAGGAAGAGGGCTTATCTAGTGGCATTAAGAGTCGGTTGGTACGTATGGGTAAAGTTGTACACCCCTGCAGGGTTAAATCTTTTCGAAAAGCCGTGTCCACGGTTATGGATGACTTGGGAATGAAGGTGAGATCCTAGAGAACATTAACCTAATCGTAAAACTTGGCAACTAAGGTTTGTTACGGATGCTTCCTCATGGGTACAAGGGGCGATTCTAGTTGTGAGATGAGGATTACTTTGGTGGATATCAAAATAAGATGATGATCAATGCTTTGGAGATGTCACTTTCTTATCCTCTTTTAAAATATTCTAATTAGACGAGCTTCTTCTCCCTCTTGTTTTATAAATAAAACTGGCTTTATAATAAATGTCCCCCTGAAGACAAGTTTGGTACGACATCGACACCGACGAGTAGCTTGGGGTTCCTGGGCGGCAGCCTAGAATCTATGGGCTGGGACGTCATCGTTATGCTTCAGGCCACTTAGGCTATTTGTTAAGTTTGCTATACTTAATAGCATAATTTTCCTTCTGTTGTTTGATGTTTGTGGTTAGTGACCTCTCCTTGTAATATTTTAGTTCTTTGCTCAGTTATGAGCTTGTTGTAATAACTTTTGTGTCACAGGGTTACTATTGTATTACCGATTTCTCACTGAATATCCTTGAGCTCTAGGTTAAGCTTATGCCATGCTAAGGTCTGGGATTTGTTTAACCCTAATCTCGGGGGTGTTGCATTCTATTTATGAAATAAGACTTGGAAAGTCAAAGAATCTGAAATTAACATTATTATCATTCGAGAAGCTTTTGGGTCTAAAGATTAACTTTCATAAGAGCGAATTATTTTGTTTTGGTGAGGCCCAAGACGATCTCCACTTGTATGCTAAGCTATGTGGCTGCGGTCAAGGACAGTTTCCAATCAACTACTTGGAGATACATATTCATTATTGGAGACTTACCAACGTTGAATGGAAACATGCTAAGGAGAGACTACAAAAAAGTTTAAGAAGTTGAAAAGTAAAAATGCTTTCACTAGGAGCGATATTGGTGCTCATAAATTCTGTACTAAGTAATATGGTATTGTATATTATCTCCTTACAGCTTCCTAAAGGAGTCGTGCATAGATTAGACTATTTCGATCTAGATACTTTTGGAAACAAGATAGCGAGAAAAAATAAATATCGACTAGCAAAATGGAGTGTGATTTGTCATCCCAAAGACCAAGGGTATTATGTTGTCATGATCTCGAAGTCAAGAAATTGCTCTACAAGGTAAATGGCTTTTCAAGCTACTTATTAAAGATGGTGTATGGCAAGCCCTCCCAAAGGAAATACGTGGGCTCGGAAGCAGTGCCCCAAGTACCAAGGAAGCCAGGAGATTCGCACTCGTATCATGGAATGCTCTCTTCGAGAAGGTGTCTCTAAACATAATTTTGCAGGGTAGCTTTGTCAAGGTGAAATTCTTACGAGACATAACCTTATCAAAAGGAATTGACATGAAAGTACGAAATACATATTTGTCACCATGATGTGTCAACTAAACATTTATTTTCTCAATGCAAATTTACGCGTTCTATATGGCCAGTCATCCAAGTAGCTTCTAGAATTTTTCCTCCGCGTAGTGTTGCTAACATATTTGGAAATTGACTACATGTAATTGGTAGTAGGTCCAGATTTTTTATTAGGGTGGGAGCGCTTGCCTCTATTTGGTCGTTTTAACTATGTAGAAATGATAAGGCGTTTAATGATAAAAAATATTCTCTTATGCATGTTATCTTGCGGTGTACCTCTATGTTATGTTTATGGTTATCTCTACAACGTGTGAAGTCTTTTCTATTTATAGCCATTTGTACACGCTTGAAGGATACAACGAGAGATATTTTTATCCAACGTGGGTGGCATCATAATCTTCGTATTAGCCCTCATTCACCTTAGGCATTATGTAGTACCTATATTATATCGTGTATTATGTCTTTTTACTTTTCGATTTTTGCTCTAGGAATTGCTACCGCTTTGTGCATCCTAGTTTTACAGAGAGAGGGTGTAATACTTAAATCTTATAAGTAATAAAATGTGTTGTTAAAAAATGCTACCTACACACGATTTCAAGTCTAGATAGTTGAGTGTGTACAAGTTTCTAAAAACCTACATGGGAAGGTTTGGGTCAGGGTTTCATTCTAGGGATGGGGAAGGTGTAGGTCGATGATGGAACGGAGAAATTGAGAGGACAACAAGGGTAAGAGCGCCAGAAGAAGATGAAGATTCTAAGGGAAGGACACCATTTCTGGGGTTCCCGAGGTTATATGTAGCTTGAAGATGAGAGTAAGAGTCGACGGAAGTATATAGGAGTGATTTCAGTCTCTGCTCTATACGTCTGTCCACCCATTTGTGTGTGTGTGGACCTCATTCATCATGCTCTAAACAACTGTCAGGGTGGATGACTCCAAGGATGGAAATTGGCTACGGTGCTCTGGATGTAACTACTTGTGTGACCACACTTCTTTTAAATGTGTTACCGTGCAGTGTGTAAATATTAATCACTCCATCCACAAGTAAGTGATTTGGATTTGTCTAAATTCAAATGTATATAGAGACATTTTAGCGTATAGATACATACAAATCTAGACAATCTCAAGTCACTTATTCCCAGACAGAGTGAGCAGTTTTGCCTTTTATTTCCTGCTTATTATAAACAAGAATTGGACAAGCGAGAATAAGCCTCCTACGGAGATATCACCTAAGTGGTGTGTATTGCAAAGTGCAGTTTAATTTATAGCAAAGTGAAACTAGAATTTATTCAAAGAAGTGTTGAAATTGCAAAGAAATCTCTATAACGTGTGAAGTCTCACGTTCTATTTATAGCCATATGTACATGCTTGAAGGATACAACGAGAGTTATTTTTATCCAACGTGGGCGGCAGCATGATCTTCGTATTGGCCCTCCTTCACCTTAGGCATTTTGTAGTACCTATATCATATTGTTATTTCATATTTTTTACTTTTCGATCTTTGCGTTCAGTTTTGTTGCAGCTATGTGCATCCAAATTATGCAGAGAGAGGGTGTAATACTTAAATCTTATAAGCAATAAAATGTGTTATTAAAAAATTCTACCCACACACGATTTCAATTCTAGCAGTTGAGCGTGTACAAGTTTCTAAAAACCTACATGGGAAGGTTTGGGTCAGGGTTTCATCCTAGGGATGGGGAAGGTGCAAGTCGATGATGGAATGGAGAAATTGGGAGGACAACAAGGGGAAGAGTGCCCGAAGATGGTGGCAATTCAACGAGAAGAACTCCATTTTTGGGGTTAGATAGGTTCTCTGTAGCTTGAAGATGGAAGGAAGAGTCGACGAAAGTATATAGGCGAGATTTCAGTTTCTGATGAAACAGTGTTAGGAGGAACTAGACAATGTTTTGATATAGTAGAAGCGGGTCGGGGTGAGAATTCCGGAAATTCTTCCCTAATAGGGATCGAACTTCATTCGTTGGGATGCGCCCACTGCGACCCAACAACTAGTCTATTGCCTCGTTCTCATAAAGTTTCAGTTTTTGGTATGTCCGTCCGTCTGCCCGTTTGTGTGTATGTGTGTTTGTACTGGTCGCATGACCTTATTCATCGTGCTCCAAACATCTGTCAGGGTGGATGACTCCAAGTATGGAAATTGGCTACGGTGCTCTGAATGTGACTACTTGTGTGACCACACTTTTTAAAAAGTGTGACCGTGCAATGTGTGAATATTACTCACTTCATTCACAAATAAGTGACTTGGATTTGTCTAAATTTGAATGTATATAGAGACATTTTAGCGTATAGATACATGCGAATCTAGACAATCTCAAGTCACTTATTCTCGGACAGAGTGAGTATAGTTTTTCCTTTTATTTTCTGCATATTATAAACAGAAATTAGACAAGCGATAATAAGCATCGAAGGAGATATCACATGAGTGGTATCTATTGCAAAGTGCAGTTAATTTATAGCAAAGTGCAACTAAAATTTATTCAAAGAAGTATTGAAATTCCAAAGAAATCTCTACAACGTGTGAAGTCGCATGTTCTATTTACAGCCATATGTACACACTTTAAGGATACAACAAGAGGTATTTCTATCCAACGTGGGTGGCAGCATGATCTTCGTATTGGCCCTCCTTCACCTTAGGCATTATGTAGTACATATATCATATCTTTACTTCGTCTTTTTTAATTTTCGATCTTTGCTTTCGGTTTTGTTGCAGTTGTGTGCATCCTAATTATACATACGGATGGTGTAATACTTAAATATTTTAAGTAATAAAATGTGTTATTAAAAAATGCTACCTACACAATATTTCATTTTCATCTAGTTGAGCGTGTACAAGTTTCTAAAAACCTGCATGGGAAGGTTTGGGTCATGGTTTCATTATGGAGATGGGGACGGTGCAGGTCAATGATGGAACTAAGAAATTGGGAGAACAACAAGGGGAAGAGTGCAAAAAGATGGTGGAGATTCTAAGGGAAGAACACTATTTTTGGGGTTGTCGATGTTCTCTGTATCTTGAAGATGAGAGGAAGAGTCGACGGAAGTATATAGGCGAGATTTCAGTTTCTGTTCTGTCCGTACATCCTCTCGTTTGTGTGTGTGTGTTTGGTCATGTCGCATGACCTCATTCATCATGCTCTAAACAGCTGTCAGGGTGGATGACTCCATGGATGGAAATGAGCTACGGTGCTCTAAATGTTACTACTTGTGTGACCACACTTCTTTTAAATGTGTGACCATGCAATGTGTGAATATTACTCACTCCATCCACAAGTATGTGATTTGGATTTGTCTAAATTCGAATGTATATAGAGATTTTTTAGCGTATAGATACATGCAAATCTAGACAATCTCAAATCACTTATTCCCGGACAGAGTGTGCAGTTTTGCCTTTTATTTCTTGCTTATTATAAATAGGAATTGGCCAAACGAGAATAAGCATCCCTGGGAGATATCACATGAGTGGTGTCTATTGCAAAGTGCAGTTAATTTATAGTAAAGTGCAACTAGAATTTATTCAAATAAGTGTTGAAGTTTCAAAGAAATCTCTACAATGTGTGAAGTATCACGTCCTATTTATAGCCATCTGTACACGCTTGAAGGATACAACGAGATTTATTTCTATCCGACGTGGGTGGCAGCATGATCTTCGTATTGGACCTCCTTCACCTTAGGCATTATGTAGTACCTATATCATATCTTGTATTTCGTCTTTTTAGTTTTGGATTTTTGTGTACAGAATTGCTGCACCTGTGTGCATCCTAATTATATAGATAGAGGGTGTAATACTTAAATCTTATAAGTAATAAAATGTGTTACTAAAAAATGCTACCTACACAATATTTCATTTCTAACTCGATGAGCGTGTACAAGTTTCTAAAAACCTACATGGGAAGGTTTGGGTCAGGGTTTCATCCTAGGGATGGGGAAGGTGCAAGTCGATGATGGAATGGAGAAATTGGGAGGACAACAAGGGGAAGAGTGCCCGAAGATGGTGGCAATTCAACGGGAAGAACTCCATTTTTGGGGTTCGAGAGGTTCTCTGTAGCTTGAAGATGAGAGGAAGAGTCGACGAAAGTATATAGGCGAGATTTCAGTTTCTGATGAAACAGTGTTAGGAGGAACTAGACAATTTTCTGATATAGTAGAAGCGGGTCGGCGTGAGAATTCCGGAAATTCTTCCCTAATAGGGATCGAACTTCGGTAGTTGGGATGCGCCAACTGCGACCCAACCACTAGTCTATTGCCTCGTTCTCATAAAGTTTCAATTTTTTGGTATGTCCGTCCGTCTGCCCGTTTGTGTGTATGTGTGTTTGTACTGGTCGCATGACCTCATTCATCGTGCTCCAAACATCTGTCAGGGTGGATGACTCCAAGTATGGAAATTGGCTACGGTGCTCTGAATGTTACTACTTGTGTGACCACACTTTTTAAAAAGTGTGACCGTGCATTGTGTGAATATTACTCACTTCATTCACAAATAAGTGATTTGGATTTGTCTAAATTTGAATGTATATAGAGACATTTTAGCGTATAGATACATGCGAATCTAGACAATCTCAAGTCACTTATTCCCGGACAGAGTGAGTATAGTTTTTCCTTTTATTTTCTGCATATTATAAACAGAATTTAGACAAGCGATAATAAGCATCGAAGGGAGATATCACATGAGTGGTATCTATTGCAAAGTGCAGTTAATTTATAGCAAAGTGCAACTAAAATTTAGTCAAAGAAGTATTGAAATTCCAAAGAAATCTCTACAACGTGTGAAGTCGCATGTTCTATTTACGGCCATATGTACACGCTTTAAGGCTTTAAGGATACAACAAGTGGTATTTTTATCCAACGTGGGTGGCAGCATGATCTTCGTATTGGCCCTCCTTCACCTTAGGCATTATGTAGTACCTATAGCATATCTTTACTTCGTCTTTTTTACTTTTCGATCTTTGCTTTCGGTTTTGTTGCAGCTGTGTGCATCCTAATTATACATACGGATGGTGTAATACTTAAATATTTGAAGTAATAAAATGTGTTATTAAAAAATGCTACCTACACAATATTTCATTTTCATCTAGTTGAGCGTGTACAAGTTTCTAAAAACCTACATGGGAAGGTTTGGGTCATGGTTTCATTATGGAGATGGGGAAGGTGCAGGTCAATGATGGAACTAAGAAATTGGGAGAATAACAAGGGGAAGAGTGCAAAAAGATGGTGGAGATTCTAAGGGAAGAACACTATTTTTCAGGTTCCCGATGTTCTCTGTATCTTGAAGATGAGAGGAAGAGTCGACGGAAGTATATAGAGGAGATTTCAGTTTCTGTTCTGTCCGTCCATCCTCTCGTTTGTGTGTGTGTGTGTGTGTTTGGTCATGTCGCATGACCTCATTCATCATGCTCTAAATAGCTGTCAGGGTGGATGACTCCAAGGATGGAAATGAGCTACAGTGCTCTAAATGTTACTACTTGTGTGACCACACTTCTTTTAAATGTGAGACCATGCAATGTGTGAATATTACTCACTCCATCCAGAAGTATGTGATTATGATTTGTCTAAATTCGAATGTATATAGAGATTTTTTAGCGTATAGATACATGCAAATCTAGACAATCTCAAATCACTTATTTCCGGACAGAGTGAGCAGTTTTGCCTTTTATTTCCTGCTTATTATAAATAGGAATTGGCCAAGCGAGAATAAGCATCCCAGGGAGATATCACATGAGTGGTGTGTATTGCAAAGTGCAGTTAATTTATAGCAAAGTGCAACTAGAATTTATTCAAATAAGTGTTGAAGTTCCAAAGAAATCTCTACAATGTGTGAAGTCTCACATCCTATTTATAGCCATATGTACACGCTTGAAGGATACAACGAGATTTATTTCTATCCGACGATGGGTGGCAGCATGATCTTTGTATTGGCCCTCCTTCACCTTAGGCATTATGTAGTACCTATATCATATCATGTATTTCGTCTTTTTACTTTTGGATTTTTGTGTACAGAATTGCTGCACCTGTGTGCATCGTAATTATATAGATAGAGAGTGTAATACTTAAATCTTATAAGTAATAAAATGTATTACTAAAAAATGCTACCTACACAATATTTCATTTCTAACTGGGTGAGCGTGTACAAGTTTCTAAAAACCTACATGGGAAGGTTTGGGTCAGGGTTTCATTCTAGGGATGGGGAAGGTGCGGGTCACTAATGGAACAAAGAAATTGGGAGAACAACAAGGGGAAGAGCGCCAGAAGATAGTGGAGATTCTAAGGGAAGAACTCTATTTTTGGGTTTCCCGATGTTCTCTTGCTTGAAGATGAGAGGATGAGTCGACGGAAGTATATAGGTAAGATTTCAGTTTCTGCTCTGTCCGTCCGTCCATCCATTTGTGTGTGTGTGTTTGGTCTGGTCGCATGACCTCATTCATCATGCTCTAAACATCTGTCAGGGTGGATGATGGCTACGGTGCTCTGAAAGTTACTACTTGTGTGACCGCACTTCTTTTAAATGTGTGACCGCGCAATGTGTGAATATTACTCACTCCGTCCACAAGTAAGTGATTTGGATTTGTCTAAACTCGAATGTATATAGAGACGTTTTAGCGTATAGATACATGCAAATCTAGACAATTTCAAGTCAATTATTCCCGGATAGAGTGAGCAGTTTTTCCTTTTATTTCCTGCTTATTATAAACAGGAATTGGACAAGCTAGAATAAGCATCCTAGGGATATATCTGTGTGTATTGCAAAGTGTTGTTAATTTATAGCAAAGTGCAACTAGAATTTATTCAAAGAAGTGTTGAAATTCCGAAGAAATCACTACAACCTGTGAAGTCTCACGTTCTATTTATATCCATATGTACACACTTGAAGGATAATGAGAGTTATTTTTATCGAACATGGGTGGTAGCATAATCTTCGTATTGTCCTTCCTTCACCTTAGGCATTATGTAGTACCTATATCATATCGTTATTTCATCTTTTTTACTTTTCGATCTTTGCGTTCGGTTTTGTTGCAGCTATGTGCATCCAAATTATGCAGAGTGAGGGTGTAATACTTAAATCTTATAAGTAATAAAATGTGTTATTAAAAAATGCTACCTACATACGATTTCAATTCTAGATAGTTGAGCGTGTACAAGTTTCTAAAAACCAACATGGGAAGGTTTAGGTCATGGTTTCATTCTGTGGATGGGGAAGGTGCAGGTCGATGATGGAGCGGAGAAATTGGGAGGACAACAAGGGGAAGAGTGCCCGGAGATGGTGGCAATTCTACGGGAAGAACACCATTTTTGGGGTTCGAGGGGTTTTCTTTAGCTTGAAGATGAGAGGAAGAGTCAATGGAAGTATATAGACGAGATTTCAGTTTCTAATGAAACAGTGTTAGGAGGAACTAGACACTTCTTTGATATGGTAGAAGCGGGTCGGCGTGATAATTCCGGAAATTCTTCCCTGATAGGGATTGAACTCCGGTCATTGGGATACACCAATTGCGACCCAACCACTAGACTATTGCCTCGTTCTCATAAAATTTCAGTTTTTTGTCTGTCCGTCTGTTTGTGTGTATGTGTGTTTCTACTGGTCACGTGACCTCATTCATCATGCTCCAAACATCTGTCAGGGTGGATGACTCCAAGTATGGAAATTTGCTACGGTGCTCTGAATGTTACTACTTGTGTGACCACACTTTTTTTAAAGTGTGACCATGCAATGTGTGAATATTACTCACTTCATTCACAAATAAGTGACTTGGATTTGTCTAAATTTGAATATATATATAGACATTTTAGCGTATAGATACATGCGAATCTAGACAATCTCAAGTCACTTATTCCTGGACAGAGTGAGTATAGTTTTTCCTTTTATTTTCTGCCTATTATAATCAGGAATTAGACAAGCGATAATAAGTATCCAAGGGAGATATCATATGAGTGGTGTCTATTGCAATGTGTAGTTAATTTATAGCAAAGTGCAACTAAAATTTATTCAAAGAAGTATTTGAAATTCCAAAGAAATATCTACAACGTGTGCTGGTGCATGTTCTATTTACGGTCATCTGTACACGCTTGAAGGATACAATGAGAGTCATTTTTATCCAACGTGGGTGGCAGCATGATCTTCGTATTGGCCCTCTTTCAACTTAGGCATTATGTAGTACCTATATCATATTGTTACTTCGTCTTTTTTAATTTTTGATCTTTGCTTTTGGTTTTGTTGCAGCTATGTGCATTCTAATTTTACAGAGAGATGGTGTAATACTTAAATCTTATAAGTTATAAAATGTGTTACTAAAAATGATACCTACACAATATTTCATTTCTAGCTAGCTGAGCGTGTACAAGTTTCTAAAAACCTACATGGGAAGGTTTGGGTCAGGGTTTCATTCTGGGGATGGGAAGATGCGGGTCAATGATGGAACAAAGAAATTGGGAGAACAACAAGAGGAAGAGCACCAGAAGATGGTGGAGATTCTAAGGGAAGAACACTATTTTGGGGGTTCCCGATGTTCTCTGTAGCTTGAAGATGAGAGGAAGAGTCGACGGAAGTATATATGCGAGATTTCAGTTTCTGTTATGTCCTTCAGTCCATCCATTTGTGTGTGTGTTTGGTCTGGTCGCATAACCTCATTCATCATGCTCTAAACAGTTGTTAGGGTGGATGACTCCAAGGATGAAAATTGGCTCCGGTGCTCTGGATGTTACTACTTGTGTGACCGCACTTCTTTTAAATGTGTGACCATGCAATGTGTGAATATTACTCACTCCATCCACAAGTAAGTGATTTTAATTTGTCTAAATTCAAATGTCTATAGAGACGTTTTAGCGTATAGATACATGAAAATCTAGACAATCTCAAGTCACTTATTCCCAGAAAGAGTGAGCAGTTTTGCCTTTTATTTGCTGCTTATTATAAATAGGAATTGGAGAAGCGAGAATAAGCATCCCAGGGAGATATCACATGAGTGGTGTCTATTGCAAAGTGAAGTTAATTTATAGCAAAGTGCAACTAGAATTTATTCAAAGAAGTGTTGAAATTCCAAAGAAATCTCTACACCATGTAAAGTCTCACGTTCTATTTATAGACATCCCTATACACGCTTGAAGGATACAACGAGAGTTATTTTTATCCAAGATGGGTGGCAGCATGCATATTGGCCCTCCTTCACCTTAGGCATTATGTAGTACCTATATCATATCATGTATTTCGTCTTTTTACTTTTCGATTTTTGCGTACGAAAATTTTGCAACTTTGTGCATCCTAATTATACAGAGAGAAGGTGTAATACTTAAATCATATAAGTAATAAAATGTGTTATTAAAAAATGCTACCTACACATGATTTCAATTCTACCTAGTTGAGCGCGTACAAGTTTTTAAAAACCTACATGGGAAGTTTTGGGTCAGGGTTTCATTCTGGGGATGGGGAAGGTTCAGGTTGATGATGTAACACAGAAATTGGGGGACAACAAGGCGAACATCGCTAGAAGAAGGTGGAGATTCTAAGGAAAGAACACCATTTTTGGGGTTCCATAGGTTCTCTGTAGGTTGAAGATGAGAGGAAGAGTCAAGAGAAGTATATAGGCGAGATTTTAGTGTTTGGTCTGTCCGCCCGTTTGTGTGTGTGTTTTTGGTCTAGTGCATGACCTCATTCATCATGCTCTAAACAGCTACCAATGTGGATGACTCCAAGGATGAAAATTGGCTACGGTGCTCTAAAGGTTACTACTTGTGTGATCACACTTTTTTAAAATGTGTGACCGTGCAATCTGTGATATTACTCACTACATCCACAAATAGGTGACTTGGATTTGTCTAAATTCGAATGTATATAGAAGACGTTTTAGTGTATACATACATGCAAATCTAGACAATCTCAAGTCACTTATTCCCGGACAGAGTGAGTACAATTGTGCCTTTTATTTTCTGCTTATTACAAACAGGAATTGGATAGGCGAGCATAAGCATCCCAGGGAGATATCAAATGAGTGGTGTGTATTTCAAAGTGCAGTTAATTTATAGAAAAGTGCAACTAGAATTTATTCATAGAAGTATTTGAAACTGCAAAGAAATCTCTACAACGTGTGAAGTCTCGCATTCTATTTACGGCCATCTGTGCACGCTTGAAGGATACAACGAGAGTTATTTTTATCCAATGTGGGTGGCAACATGATCTTTGTATTGGCCCTCCTTCACCTTAGGCATTATGTAGTACCTATATCATATCGTTATTTCGTCTTTTTTACTTTTTGATGTTTGCGTTCAGTTTTGTTGTAGCTGTGTGCATCGTACATGGGAAGGTTTTGGGTCAGGATTTCTTTCCGGGGATGGGGATGGTCCAGGTCGATGATGGAACGGAGAAATTGAAAGGACAACAAGGGGAAGAGCGCCCGAAGATGGTGGAGATTCTAAGGGAAGAACATCATTTTTGGGGTTCTTGAGATTCTCTGCAGCTTGAATATGAGAGGAAGAATCGACGGAAGTATATCGGTGAGATTTCAGTTTTTGGATGGTACATTTGTCCGCCCGTTTGTGTTTGTGTGTGTTTGGTCTGGTCGCATGACAAAATTCATCATGCTCCAAACAGTTGTCAGGGTGGATGACTCCAAGGATGGAAATTGGCTACGGTGCTCTGAATGTTACTACTGGTGTGATCGCTCTTTTTTGAAATGTGTGACCGTGCAATGTTGTAATATTACTCACTCCATCGACAAATACGTGACTTGGATTTGTCTAAATTTAAATGTATATATAGACGTTTTAGCGTATAGATACACGCGAATCTAGACAATCTCAAGTCACTTATTTCCGGACAGAGTGAGTACAATTTTGCCTTTTATTTTCTGATTATTATAATTAGGAATTGGACAAGCAAGAATAAGCATCCTTGGGAGATATAACATGAGTGGTGTCTATTGCAAAGTGCAGTTAATTTATAGCAAAGTGCAACTAGAAATTATTCCAAAGAAGTATTTGAAATTCCAAAGAAATCTCTACAACATTTGAAAACTCGCATTCTATTTGCGGCCATCTATACACGCTTGAAAGATACAACGAGAGTTATTTTTATCCAATGTGGGTGGTACATGATCGTCGTATTGGCCCTCCTTTACCTTAGGCATTATGTAGTACCTATATCATATCGTGTATTTCGTATTTTTTCTTTTCGATTTTTGCATTCGAAATTGTTGCAGCTGTGTGCATCCTAGTTATACAGAGAGACGGTGGAATACATAAATCTTATAAGTAATAAAATGTGTTATTAAAAAATGCTACCTACATATGATTACAATTCTAGCTAGTTGAGCATGTACAAGTTTCTAAAAACCTACATGGGAAGGTTTGGGTCTGAGTTTAATTCTGGGGATGGAGAAGGTGCAGGTCGATGATGGAATGGAGAAATTGGGAGGATAACAAGGGGAAGAGTGCCAGAAAATTATGGAGATTCTAAGGGAAGAACACCATTTTTGGGATTCCTGAGGTTCTCTGTAACTTGAAGATGAGAGGAAGAGTCGACGGAAGTATATAGGCGAGATTTCAGTTTGTGGTATGTTCGTTTCATTCGCCCGTTTATTTGTGTGTGTTTGGTCTGGTCGCATGACCTCATTCATCATGCTCTAAACAACCATAAGGGTAAATGAATCCAAGGATGGAAATTGGTTACGATGCTCCGAAAGTTACTACTTGTGTGACCGTACTTTTTTTAAATGTGTGACCACGCCGAGGAAGTGACTTGGATTTATATAAATTTGAATGTATATAGAGATGTTTTAGCATATAGATACATGGAAATCTAGACAATCTCAAGTTACTTATTCCTGGACAGAGTGAGTACAGTTTTGCCTTTTATTTTCTACTTATTGTAAATAGGAATTGGACAAGCAAGAATAAGCATCCTAGGGAGATATCACACGAGTGGTGTGTATTGCAAAGTGCAGTTAATTTATAGCAAAGTGCAACTAGAATTTAATCAAAGAAGTATCTGAAATTCTAAAGAAATCTCTACAACATGTGAAGTTTCGCGTTCTATATACGACCAACTTTACACGCTTGAAGGATACAGCGGGAGTTATTTTTATCCAACTTGGATGGCTGCATGATCTTCGTATTATCCCTCCTTCACCTTAGGCATTGTGTAGTACCTATATCATATCGTGTATTTCGTGTTTTTACTTTTTGATTTTTGCATTCAGAATTGTTTCAGCTGTGTGCATCCTGATTATACAGAGAGAGGGTGTAATACTTAAATCTTATAAGTAATAAAATGTGTTATTAAAAATTGTACCTACATATGATTTCAATTCTAGCTAGTTGAGTGCGTACAAGTTTCTAAAAACCTACATGAGAAGGTTTGGGCCAGGGTTTCATTCTGGGGATGGAAAGGTGCAGGTTGATAATGGAATAAAGAATTTGGGAGGACAACAAGGGGAAGAGCGCCAGAAGATGGTAGAGATTCTAAGGGAAGAACATCATTTTTGGGTTCTTGAGGTTCTTTGTAGCTTGAAGATGACAGGAACAGTCGATGGAAGTATATAAGCGAGATTTCAGTTTCTGGTTTGTCAGTCCATCCGTCCATTTTTTATGTGTGTGTTTGTTTGGTCTGGTTGCATGACCTCATTCATCATGCTCTAAACAACTGTCAGGGCGGATGACTTCAAAGATGGAAATTGGCTACGGTGCTCTGAATGTTACTACTTGTGGACCGCACTTTTTTTAAATGTGTGACCGCGCAATGTGTGAATATTACTCACACCATCTACAAATAAGTGACTTGGATTTGTCTAAATTTGAATGTGTATAGAGACGTATAGATACATGTGAATCTAGACAATCTCAAGTCACTTATTTCCGAACAGAGTGACTACAATTTTCCTTTTATTTTCTTCTTATTATAAACATTAATTGCACAAGCGAGAATACGCATCCCACGGAGATATCACATGAGTGGTGTCTATTACAAAGTGTAGTTAATTTATAGCAAAGTGCAACTAGAATTTATTCAAAGAATTATCTGAAATTCCAAAGAAATCTCTATAACGTGTGAAGTCTCGTGTTCTATTTATGGCTATCTGTACATGCTTGAACGATACAACGAGAGTTATTTTTATCCAATGTGGGTGGCAACATGATCTTCGTATTGACCCTCCTTCGCCTTAGGTATTATGGAGTACCTATATCATATCGTTATTGTGGCACCCCGGGATCAAGGTTAAACAAATCTTAGACCTTTGCCTGACATAATCTTAACTTAGAGCTCGGGATAATCTAGTGAAGATTCGGTAACACAATAGTAATCCTGCGACACAAAAATTATTACAGCAAGCTCATCACTGAGCAAAGAACCAAATATTACAAGCAGAGGTCAGTAACCACAAACATCAAACAATGAAAGAAAAATTATGCAATTAAGTATAGCAAACTTAACAAATGGCCTAAGAGGCCTGAAGCATAACGATGATGTCCCAGCCCATAGATTCCAAGCTATCGGCCAGGAACCCCAAACTACTCATTGGTGTTGATATCTTACCAAACTTGCCTTCATGGGAACACTTACTCTACTACAAAAGTATCAACAAAGCAAGAGTGAGTACAGGGTATACTCCGCAAGACTTATAGCTAGTGGGGATATGTTGCATAAAGTCATCTTTGTTTATAAGATAAGAGGGAGAAGAAGCTCGTCTACTCAGAACAATTTAAAAAGGGGATAAGAGAGCGACATCTTCAAAGAATTGGTCATCATCTTTTGATATCCACCAAAACATCATCACCATCTCCTAACTAGGATCACCCCCTCGTACCCGTTAGCAAGCATCCTTAATCACATGTTGAAACCCCCAAGTTTACGATTAGGTTAAAGTTCTCTATGATTTTAGAATCAGGTCACCAAGCGTTCATAACTGTGAACACGACTTTTCGAAAATATTTAACCGTGTAGGGGTGTATGCTGACTCCTGTATTAACGAGCTTGTTGGGGAACCCGAAGATGAAGATATGATGAGCACAGCAGTAAGTTTTCCCTCAGTTATGAAACCAAGGTTATCAATCCAGTAGGAGCAAGGAAACACCCCAAAGGTGTAGCTAGCTGAACTTTGGCAGGGCGGCACAACCGGTGCCAGCAGCAACGTGGAGACCTACACAACACAACCACATAACTCTGTCCCCAACTTGCGATGACGTTGTCAATCTTACCGGTTTTGCTAAAAACAAAGGATTAAACGTATCGAGTGGAATAAAGTAATAGTTTGCAGAAAGTAAACACAAAGCAGTAAACAGGTGATTGTAGATTGATAGTAAAAGAAAGGACCGGGGTCCATAGTTCACTAGAGGTGGCTCTCCTTAAGATAGATAACATGTTGGGTGAACAAATTACAGCGGGGCAATTGACAAACAACGAGAAAGCATACAAGCATATACTACTCATCTTGACTCCTTTGAGATTCGATTGGGCATTACAACATTATACATAGACCGCCATCCAACTGCATCTATGACTAATAATCCACCTTCAGGTTATCATCCGAACCCCCTCTAGTATTAAGTTGCAAGCAACGGATAATTGCATTACGAATTGCCTGTAAAGTAAACAATACGATTGTTCTATGAACAAAGGATTGTTGTTTTCTCCCTAGTTGCAACAACACATCTAGTACCTTAGAGATTTTCGTCACTTCCCCAGATTACCAGAGGCATGAACCCACTATCGAGCATAAATACTAACTCTTGGAGTTGCTAGCATCTACTTGGCCAAGATAGCTACTAACAACGGAAAGCATGCAAGATCACAAATAACAAAGACATGATAGAATCAATAATCAATCTGAAATAGCATCTCAATATCCATCGGATCCCCGCAAACACAACATGCAGAATTACAAATAGATGATCTTGATCATGAACGGAGCTCACAAGATCTAAACATGAAAGCACAAAGGAGGAGAACCAGCCATCTAGCTACTACATGGACCCATAGTCTAGAGATGAACTACTCACACATCACACCGGAGGCTTGCATGGTGATGAAGAAGGCCTCCAGGGTGAATTCCCCTCTCTGGCAGGGTGCCGGGAAGAGCTTTAGATCCCTCCAAATCTAGGTATGGAGATGACGGTGGCAATATACTCTTTCGTGGAATTTTGATCGGGTCCTTACGGTTTCCGTATCAGAGGCAATATATAGGCGGAAGGAGAGGCCGAGGGGGTGCCTGGGGCGGCCAGACCACCCCCTAGCGCGGGCCAGGCCTGGCTGCGTGGCCAAGTGGTGTGGTCGGGCCCCAGCCCCTCTCCGTGTCGTATTCTGGCTCCAGGAGTCCCTCGGTGAAAAACTGACTTTGGCTTTTGTCCTGTCCAATTCCGAGAATATTTATTTTCTGACTTTCCTGGAACCAAAAACAGAAGAAAACAGGCAGCTGGCACTGTGTCTCTTGTTAATAGGTTAGTCCAAGAAATCATATGAAAAGTACTCCAAAGTGTGGACAAAACACAAGAAAGTAGATAAAACCAAGAATGGAACATCAGAAATTATGGATACGTTTGCAACATATCAGTGTACAACTTTACCCACACGTACCAATCGACTCTTAATGTCAAGCTATTAGCCCTCTTCCTTGGAACGCTGGCTAGTGGTTGGCCACAACCTTTACCTTGCTTTCGCCTAAATCCATGAGTCACCAAGAAAGGATTTTCTCGGCCCAATCTCTATGTCCAAGGATCAGGAGTACTCCCTGAGCCTCCTTCCTCCTTGGCCACGCCCTATATGATGCACCATCTCCATCCCATCAAAATATGTAGCCAAAACTCTAACTACGGACTCATGGATCAGACTAGGCAAGTTAGTGAGTCGAGGGGTTCCCAAGCCCCATATGGTTGTACACTCGTCTCGGTTCCAAAGGAAAGAACTCGTTTGCTAGTAGTGGCGAGCATGGGACTACAAAAACCATACCCAGCGTGGCCTCCCATACAAGCCTTAGCATGTTTAACCTTTACCACAAATCTCACCTCATCAGTATATCTTGATCTCCTGTTATACTAGATTCTGTGCATCTGATACATCATATGGATGAACCAAAAATTATAGCTAAGCATGGCTATGAAAGACATAGATAATAGCTCTAGAACGTTTTAAACAGGGTCCGAGGGGTACAAACCCTAGAACAGGGGAACCTCGGAGTCACCTAAGGGGTTCAATTGGTTCTTCTAATTAAACTTGCAATTAAAGTTGTTGAACAATGCATGATTTTGATGCTAAAGTGTAGATCTCATTTTTTTGAACATTTTGATAAATTATACATATTTTTCTGATTTAAAATGAATTAGTTATGAATTTTCCCAATTTCATCCAATTTTAAATCATTTTAAAATAATTAAACGTTTTTAGAATATATTAAATTATTTTCCAACCTGGACCCACATGTTCGTTTTTATTAATTACACAAAACATTTTAGTAAATGATTAAAATGCTGACAGGTAGGACCCACTAGGGTATTTTTATTTCTAGAAAATAATTTACAAAACATTTAAATAAAACAAAGGTACTTATTGCGTCATGCTAATGTCATCAGCAATGGGGATGCACCTAGGTTGATCTCGAATCCGAGGATTCGCTGCGTGCGCTGGGCTGTGCTTAGGTTGGTTCGATAGAGGAGGTCTTAGCGAATGTAATGATGGTTGCGCCACTAGAAAACGGTCACCAGAGCAGTGCTCACGGCGGTGTGCTGCGGCGGCAAGTGGCGGTGCACAGCGCGATGACGATACGAAGAGAGAGGGGGAAATTGGAGGGCACTAGGAGGAGCAGGAGCTCACCGCAAGCATGATAAAACGGTCGGCGAAGCGAGGCTTGGCTAGAATCTATGGAAGCGGCGGTGGCTGGAGCTTGGGCATAAGGTGTCGATTGCAGCACATGGAGTTGCTCCAGCTCGCGTGCTTGAAGAAGAAGAACCGGAAAAGGGAGAGGGTTCCGCTGGTGAGCTTAGCTGGGCGAGGGAAGGGTGGAGTTAGTAGGGAAGATCAGCGGTTGGAGCTAGGGTTCAGGAAACCTCTATGTAGAGGAGGAGGAGGACAGTGCTAGGGAAAAGAGAGGAACTAGGGGAGGGGGATGATGTCTCAAAATATATCAAGCTTGTTGGGAACCCCAAGAGGAAGGTATGATGAGCACAACAACAAGTTTTCCCTCAGTTATGAAGCCAAGGTTATCGAACCAGTAGGAGCAAGGAAACAACTCCAAGGTGATGTTTCCAACTTGGAATCTTGCACAACACAACTATAGAACTTTGCCCCAACTTACAGTGAGGTTGTCAATCTCATCGGTTTTGTTGAAAACAAAGGATTAAACGTATTGTGTGGAAGATAGTAATTGCTTGTAGAAAGTAAACAGTAAACAATATATAGTAGATGGTTTATCAATGGTAAAAGAATGGACAGGGGTCCATAGTTCACTAGAGGTGATTCTCCTTAAGATAAATGACATGTTGGGTGAACAAATTACAGCGGGGCAATTGATAGACTCGAGAAAGCATACCATGCATATACTAATCATCTTGACTCCTATGAGATTTGATTGGGCATTACAACATTATACATAGACCATAATCCAACTTCATCTATGAGTAATAATCCACCTTCAGGTTATCATCCAAACCCCGTCCAGTATTAAGTTGCAAGCAACAGATAATTGCATTATGCAAAGTGTGTAAAGTAAACAATATGATTGTCCCATGGACAAAGGATTGATGTTTTCTCCCTAGTAGCAACAACACATCTAGTACCTTAGAGATTCCTGTCAGTTCCCCGGATTACTAGAGGCATGAACCTACTATCGAGCATAAATATTTCCTCTTGGAGTTACTAGCATCTACTTGGCCAAGACAGGTACTAACAACAGAAAGCATGCAAGATCACAAATAACATAGACATGATAGAATCAATAATCAATGTGAAATAGCATGTCAATATCCATCGGATCTCCACAAACACAACATGTAAGATTACAAATAAATGATCGGATCATGAACGGAGCTCACAAGATCTAAACATGATAGCACAAAGGAGAAGAACCAACCATCTATCTACTACATGGACCCGTAGTCCAGGGATGAACTACTCACGCATCACACCGGAGGCAGTCATGCTTATGAAGAAGGCGTCCAGGGTGATCTCTCCCCTCCGGCAGGGTGCCAGGAAGAGCTTCAGATTGCTCCCGATCTAGGGATGGAGATGGCGGTGGCTACAGACTCTTTCGTGGAATTTTGATCAGGTACTTAGGTTTTTCGTCCCGGGAGGCTTTTATAGGCGAAGGGCAAGGTCGGTGGAGCCTCGAGGGGCCCACACCAGGTGGCGGCGTGCCTAGGGCTTGCCACGCCACCCTAGGGTGTGGCCGCCTCGTGTCCTCCCTTCGGCTGCCCTCCGGACTCCGTGTTGCTTCGGGTAAAATATTGACTTGGGCTTTTGTCCGGTCCAATTCTGTGAATATTTCCTTACTAGCTTTTTTGAAACCAAAAACAGCAGAAAACAGGCAACTGGCACTATGGCATCTTGTTAATACTTTAGTTCCAGAAAATGTATAAAAATACCTCAAAGTATGAACAAAACATAAGAAAGTAGATACTAAACAAGCATGGAACATCAAAAATTATTGATACGTTTACGACGTATCAACATCCCAAAGCTTAACTCATGCTCGTCCTCGAGTAGGTAAGTGAAAAAAAGAATAATTTTTGAGGTGACATGCACCATCACAATCTTGATCAAGGTATTTGTAAAACATTGATAGCTGGGATCATAGTACTCTAACATAGACATGAAAGATATAGTTCTAACAATAAAACATAGCAACTATGTTGTAACATGAAACGGTACAAAGAAAAGATTCATGAATAAAAATCTTTGAAAGACGTTTATTTGTTTCACATATAGAAAACATAATGAGAATGGTATTCAGTTTGTCCCTCATGGTGTAGAAAAACATAAATGCATAGGACACTTTCGAAGTTCATAAGGGTGACTAGATACAAATACTTTAAGAACAAGCAATATCAAAGTGATGAATCAATCAACAAGTTTTGGGACAATGCACATTAAACTAAGAATGACCACTATGCTCTCTCAATAGGTGCATAAAGATAGAAGATGGAGACTCAACATAAAAGTAAAAGAAAGGCCCTTGATAGAAGGAAGCAGGGATTCAAATCTCATAAAGAGCTTCCAAAAATTATGGTACTTGTTAGCTTTCAGCTCTCATTGCCCTATCATAAGCATCTTTAGGTGATTAAGGTTAAAGTGAACAAATATGAGGATATGCCTGACAAGTTATAAGCTAAAAATCGCATGCCTCTTGCTTACGAGTAACGAACCTCATGCTACTCAACTTTAGTCACAAGTAAGTTCTTGTCATTGTAAGTACATGTGTATCATAGAGAACCGCCAACGGGGTACCCCTTGCCCCATGATACATGAGTTTTCCCATATCACAATGCCAAGGCAACATACAATGAGCATCTCAACGATCCTTTTTTATTTGCTATTTGCATAGGCTTTGCTATTTTTTCTCTTTTTTTATTGAGCATGCTTTACAGATTGCTCACTATGGTTATGCTGCAAGTTTCCACCATGATTAGGCATGGCTTATGCTAGCCGTCCAGGCATTTATCTAACACATATACAAACTCCATGAGCTTTATAAGCTCCCCTTTCATTTCACACCGTTGGGATCCATAAGCAAAAGAACATGATATCAACTAAATAAAGTGCAATGTTGAAAGCGTTCCCCATGATACATGATTCTGCTAATTCACAACTTACAAAGTGCAAGCATATACGCAACATAGATGGGCACAATGGTTCGAGTTTATTAACTGCAAGAAAGTAGAGTGTGCCATCAAGTTCGTGAGATCTTTAATCACTAATTTTCACATAGCAAGTTTAATTCGGAAGGTAGATAAAACATGAATATACTTGGAATAGCAATAATGCTAATAGGTAGGTATGGTGGACTCTTTGGAATAACTTGGTGTTATTTGGAGTTGGATGCATGAGTGGAACACATACTTGGTACATGTGGAGGCTAGCAAAAGACTGGGAGCGACCAACTAAGAGAGCAATAATGGCTATAATCACGCAAAGAGACAAACATTATTAATTAAAGCATAAAGTGATATTACAAGTCGAAAACTAAATGATCATAGAGGCTATGGTGACTTGGTATAGTTTTCACATGGTGTGAGCATGCGCCAAGTCAACCCAATTAAAGCATCAAAGGAGAATACCACAATATTATGCTTTTATATGCTAAAACAACACATGATTCTTTAAAGGCACATTAAGCAATCTCAATTGTTTGTAACAAGTCATGCTACAGCAATAATCACCAAGAGTCAAAGAAATATCAAACATGACATGATAAATTCTAGGCCATAGTCAAAACAAACTGCTTTTTGTACCACTCATAAGCATGAACTTTCCTACTCTTTTCCAATCCAAATCAACTTATTTTAAACTATGTATGAATGGGTGGTCCAACCAATTTATTTAAGCAGACTAAGAAAAAGAAAACTAAAAACGAAAACGAAGACGCTCCAAGAACAACACAATTGTGCATGAAACAATAAAAATGAAGTGTTTGGAAGAAACCTGAGATTTTTATTGATGATGAAGGGGATGCCTTGGGCATCCCCAAACTTTAATGCTTGTACTTCTTGAATATTTCTTGGGGTAACACGGGTGGCATCCCCAATCTTGAGCTTTTGTCCATACTTCATCTTATCACATTGTTCTTCCCTACACTTTAAAATTTCCTTCATGTACTTAAGAGTAGGAACAACACAATCTCATTAGCAATATTAGTGTACTTAAGATAATAAGTCTTTAGGTTCAGTTTCAACACAAGTAAAACTTCCATTAAAGCACAAGCTACTGTAGCAATTCCTTTTAAAAGTTCAAGAAACTGGCAAGAACTCAAAGAGAAAGAGATTAAGAGGTAAATGCAAATAATGGTAGAAATCTGTCAAAACAGACCAGCAGGTAAAAATCGATTTTTTCGAAGATCTTCTGTTCCTCAAATTGAAAAGTGATAAACTAACGAAATTTAGATAACAACCTGGGGCAGAAGGACAAACAATTACAGCTCAATCCGATGTACAGATATTTTTCTCGAATGTTTTCAACGAAGCACAAAAATCTGTTTCGAGACAGCAACTTCCCAAGCATTATTTCTCTCTTATTAGAGGTTATTCTTGGCACAAAAACCACACAGAAAGGATAAGGATAGGTTATTACTGAAGCAATAACTTCAAAGACTCAACAAAAGAAAAAAAATTGACTAAAAATTTGGGTTATCTCCCAATAAGTGCTTTTCTTTAATGCCTTTGAGCTATTCTCGAATGAAGAAGCATTAAGATAATTTTTTTAATAGGAGAGGCAGAAGGAATGTTCTCTCTATTTTTAGGGAAGTGTTCTATACCTTTCTTGAGTGGAAATTGATATTTAATGGTGCCTTCTTTCATATCAATAATGGTACAAACAGTAATAACGAAAGGTCTTCCCAAAATAATAGGACAAGAAGCATTGCATTCAACATCCAAAACATAGAAATAAATGGGGACATAGGTATTGTTAACCATAATCAGAACATCATTAATACTCCCCATGATTCTCTTTTTAGCATTATCATCAAGTTGGACATTTAAATAACAATCTTCCAATGGTGGGAAATCAAGCATTTCATAGATCTTTCTAGGCATAATAGAAACACTACTATCAAGATCACATAAAGCCTTGAGATCAAAATCATTCACTTTCATATTAATGATGGGTTCCCAACCATCTTCTAATTTCATAGGGATAGAAGCTTTATGTTTCATCTTTTCTTCTTTAATTTTTATGAGAGCATCAGTAATGTGTTTTGTAAAGGCCATATTCATAGCACTAGCATTAGGACTTTTAGCAAGATTTTGTAGGAACATAATTACTTTAGAGATATTGTAACCATCAAGATGAAAATCATAATTACCATCCAAGGTAGTAGAGCTATTGTTTCCCATATTTCGAAGAATTTCAGCATTTTTATTGGAAAATGTTCCATTGGTTTTGGGCATTGTTCCAAAAGGAACGGGGCTTCATGTGGTTTGCTAGCATAAACATTGGTGGTGGTAATAGTACAAATACTATTATTTCTATAAATTTCATCTTCTCTTTCCCAGTTAGCATGCAATTCAGCTAACAGTCTAACATTTTCATCAATTCTAACTTGTATGGCATTAGTAGCAGCAAAGGGATTTTCTATGGTTTCAGGTTTAGCAGCCATTTTATTAATCAAACAGGATTGTTCTTCAGACAAAGATGATATATTTCTTTCAGCATTAGAAAGTTTTTCCTCAATATTTTTATTGAAAGCAGTTTGTTTACTAATAAAATCTTTAAGCATGACTTCAAGCTCAGAGGGTGCACCCCTATTGTTGTTGTAGGAATTTCCATAAACATTACCATTATTGGGAGGATATGGCCTATAATTATTATTACCAAAATCATTCTTGTAGGCATTGTTGCTCAAATTATTATTTCTAATAAAGTTCACATCAACTTGCTCTTCTTAAGCAACCAAAGAGGCTAAGGGAACATGATTTGGATCAATATGAGCTTTCCCATTAAAAAGCATAGACATAATAACATCAATTTTATCACTCAAGAAGGAGGTTTCTTCAACCGAATTTATCTTCTTACCTTGTGGAGCTCTCTCAGTGTTCCATTTAGAATAGTTAACCATCATATTATCAAGGAGCTTTGTTGCAGCACCCAAAGTAATGGTCATAAATGTACCTCCAGCAGCAGAATCCAGCAGATTTTTTGAAGAATAATTTAGTCCTGCATAAAATGTTTGGATAATCATGCAAGCAGTCAGTCCATGAGTGGGACAATTCTTTACCAAAGATTTCATTCTTTCCCAAGATTGAGCAACATGTTCATTATCGGATTGTTTAAATTTCATTATTTCACTTCTCATAGATATAATCTTAGCAGGAGGATAGTATTTTCCAATGAAAGCATATTTGCATTTAGTCCAGGAATCAATACTATTTCTAGTTAGGGATAGCAACCATTCTTTAGCTTTTCATCTCAAAGAGAAAAGAAACAATTTAAGATTAATAATAGCTCCATCTATATCCCTATGTTTTTGCATCTCACAAAGTTCAACAAAGTTATTAAGGTGAGTAGCAGCATCTTCAGTACCAACACCAGAGAATTGTTCTTTTAGAACAAGATTGAGCAAAGCAGGTTTAATTTCAAAAAAAGTAGCTTCAGGACCAGGTGGAGCAATAGGTGTGCACATGAAATCATTCTTGTTGGTGCTAGTGAAGTCACACAACTTAGTGTTTTCAATTGTGGTCATTTTTTGTGTTTTTAATAAAGGAAGCAAACCAGTACAACTATTTTTTTGTGTTTTTGATAAAAGAAACAAGAAAACAAAGCAGAAATAAACTAAGCAAAACAAAAAACAAAGTAAAGAGATTGATTATGAGGGACTCCCCTTGTGAAGATGTCCTTAACTCCCCGGCAACAGTGCCAGAAAAAAATCTTCATGGCTCAAAATATATCGAGCTCGTTGGGAACCCCAAGAGGAAGGTATGATGAGCACAACAAAAAGTTTTCCCTCAGTTATGAAACCAAGGTTATCGAACCAGTAGGAGCAAGGAAACAACTCCAAGGTGTTGTTTCCAACTTGGAATCCTACACAACACAACCACAGAACTTTGCCCCAACTTACAGTGAGGTTGTCAATCTCACCGGTTTTGCTCAAAACAAAGGATTAAACGTATTGTGTGGAAGATAGTAATTGCTTGAAGAAAGTAAACAGTAAATAGTAGATGGTTTATCAACGGTAAAAGAATGGATCGAGGTCCATAGTTCACTAGAGGTGATTCTCCTTAATATAAATGATATGTTGGGTGAAAAAATTACATCGAGGCAATTGACAGACTCGAGAAAGCATAACATGCATATATTAATCATCTTGACTCCTATGAGATTTGATTGGGCATTACAACATTATACATAGACCATAATCCAACTACATCTATGACTAATAATCCACCTTCAGGTTATCATCCGAACCCCCTCCAGTATTAAGTTGCAAGAACAGATAATTGCATTAAGCAAAGAGTGTAAAGTAAACAATACAATTGTTCTATGAACAAAGGATCGTTGTTTTCTCCCTAGTAGCAATAGCACATCTAGTACCTTAGAGATTTCTATCACTTCCCCAGATTACCAGAGGCATGAACCCACTATCGAGCATAAATACTAACGCTTGGAGTTGCTAGCATCTACTTGGCCAAGATAGCTACTAACAACAGAAAGCATGCAAGGTCTCAAATAACAAAGACATGATAGAATCAATAATCAATCTGAAATAGCATCTCAATATCCATCGGATCCCCGCAAACACAACATGTATGAATTACAAATAGATGATCTTGATCATGAACGGAGCTCACAAGATCTAAACATGATAGCACAAAGAAGAAGAACCAACCATCTAGCTACTGCATGGACCCGTAGTCCACGGATGAACTACTCACGCATCACACCGGAGGCAGTCATGGTGATGAAGAAGGCCTCTAGGGTGATCTCTCCTCTCCGGCAGTGTGCTGGGAAGAGCCTTAGATCCCTCCCGATCTAGGGATGGAGATGGCGGTGGCTACAGACTCTTCGTAGAATTTTGATCGGGTACTTAGGATTTTCGTCCCGAGAGGCTTTCATAGGCAGAAGGGCAAGGTCGGTGGAGCCTCGAGGGTCCCACACTAGGTGGCGGTGCGCCTAGGCCTGGCCGCGCCACCCTAGGGTGTCGCTGCCTCGTGGCCCCCTTCGGCTGCCCTCTAGACTCCATGTTGCTTCGGGTCAAATATTGACTTGGGCTTTGTCCGGTCCAATTCCGAGAATATTTCCTTACTAGCTTTTCTAAAACCAAAAACAGCAGAAAACATGCAACTGGCACTATGGCATCTTGTTAATAGGTTAGTTTCAGAAAATGTATAAAAATACGTCAAAGTATGAACAAAACATAAGAAAGTAGATACTAAACAAGCATGGAACATCAACAATTATAGATACATTTACGATGTATCAGGGGAGAGGCGACGCGACAATCTTATCTCCTCTCCAGAGCAGCGGCGTTCAACTTGGCATGACGAGCTGACGGACGGCATCGGCGGGGGACATCGAGAAGCTTCTCCTCCGATGCGAGGAAGAAGAAAGGAGAAACACACCCGAAGGGCTACAGGCTGATTGGGCCCTCCTTTTTTTCTTTTTAAAGAGTGCCATTCTATGTCCAATATCTCGATCAAAGTATAGAGGTCAGAATAAATAGACTAATGATGGATGGAAAAAAGAGAAAAATCCTTTAGCTGGATAAGGGGCGGATGTAGCCAAGTGGATCAAGGCAGTGGATTGTGAATCCACCATGCGCGGGTTCAATTCCCGTCGTTCGCCCATCGCATTATTGCAAATTCCAAAAATGCAATTTTCCATATTTCTAATTACGTGTGTGGGCTACAAATGGGCCTCGACAACGGTTGAAGGAAGAGATGATGTGGGCGCGCTGAGCGGTAGGTAGAGGAGAAGGAAGGATGGGTTGCGGCCTGTTTATATTCGGCTCTATTTTTTTAGATTCCCATTTTTAAATTCATTTCCAAAAAATTAGGCATTTAAAAATTCCACATATTTTGTAAAGCATTTAAAATAGTGTGAGACCCTTGTAACAATTTGGGCTTCACAACTTTTTGACCTTTTTCAAAATATTTAAAACCATTTGAAGGATTTTCAAAGAGAGGGGAGAATTAGGGTTTTAGGGTTTTTGCATTCTTTCTTATTTGCATTTGGTCTTAGCAAAATATTTATGCTCATGGTAATGCACAATCAAAACCCTAATTAGTGATTAGCTAAAACTAGGGTGTTACAGCTCTATCTCCCTTATGATAATCTCGACCCGAGATTCCAAAGGTAGGAAGAGAGAGAAGGAAACAGGGTCACTCTAAATATAAGAGGGAAACACATGAAACAACACACCGAGTATCTCATGGTTAACTCATGAAGGAGTGTTTAAAAACAACTTTGACGTAACGAACATGAAAAATGTCAAAGTAAAATAGGAAACAAGAGGAGAAGGTTTCAAGTTTTTAGATAGATGCTCTTCATAAAGATTGAGACCATGGAGCTTCAGAACAGTTTAAGCTTCTGAAAGGGGAGAGCTTCCAACGTAAAGAACACAACCACAGACTTCGAGAGATGAACCTGTACTAAAAGACTTAAGTAGAGCTTCTAGGGATACTATGTTATGGATAACCAAGCCGTTGAACTACTTTTGAAATAGAAGGGTCACTTTTGGTTCAAGAGAAGGTCAAGACGGAAAGTGTTTTGTGGTGAGGTCTTGTAAGAGTCACATGGAACAAGTAGCAAGAGAAACTTGTGATTACAAAAAGTAGAAAATAATTATACATAGAGATTTGATTGGGTAGTACAACATTATACATATACCGTAATCCAACTGCATCTATGACTAATAATCCACCTTCAGGTTATCATCCAAACCTCCTCCAGTATTAAGTTGCAAGCAATAGATAATTGCATCAAGCAAAGTGTGTAAAGTAAACAATACGATTGTCCCATGGACAAAGGATTACTATTTTCTCCCTAGTAGCAACAACACATCTAGTACCTTAGAGATTCCTGTCACTTCCCCAGATTACTAGAGGCATGAACCAAATATCGAGCATAAATACTCCCTCTTGGTGTTGCTAGCATCTACTTGGATAAGATAGTTACTAACAATGGAAAGCATGCAAGATCACAAATAACATAGACATGATAGAATCAAGAATCAATCTGAAATAGCATCTCAATATCCATCAGATCCCCACAAACACAACATGTAAGATTACAAATAGATGATCTTGATCATGAACGGAGCTCACAAGATCTAAACATGATAGCACAAAGGAGAAGAACCAACCATCTAGGTAGTACATGGACCCGTAGTCCTGGGACGAACTACTCACGCATCACACCGGAGGCAGTCATGGTAATGAAGAAGGCCTCCAGGGTGATCTCTCCCCTCCGGCAGGGTGCTGGGAAGAGCTTTAGATCCCTCCCGATCTAGGGATGGAGATGGCGGTGGCTATAGACTCTTTTGTGGAATTTTGATCGGGTACTTAGGGTTTTCGTCCCGGGAGGCTTTTATAGGCAGAAGGGCAAGGTCGGTGGAGCCTCGAGGGTCCCACACCATGTGGCGACGCGCCTAGGGCTAGCCGCACCACCCTAGGGTGTGGCCGCCTCGTGGCCCCCTTCGGCTGCCCTCCGGACTCCATGTTGCTTCGGGTAAAATATTGACTTGGGATTTTGTCCGGTAAAATTCCGAGAATATTTCCTTACTAGCTTTTCTGAAACCAAAAACAGTAGAAAACATGCAATTGGCACTGTGGCATCTTGTTAATAGGTTAGTTTCATAAAATGTATAAAAATACCTCAAAGTATGAAAAAAGCATAAGAAAGTAGATACTAAACAAGCATGGAACATCAACAATTATAGATACGTTTACAACGTATCAGGGGAGAGGTGACGCGACAACCTTATGTCCTCTCTAGATCAGCGGCGTTCATCTTGGCATGACGAGGTGATGGACGGCATCGGCGGGGGACAGCGAGCAGCTTCTCCTCCAATGCGAGGAAGAAGAAAGGAGAAACACACCTGAAGGGCTATGGGCTGATTGGGTCATGTGTGGGCTACAGATGGGCCTCGACAATGGTTGAAGGAAGAGATGTTGTGGGCGCGCTAAGCGGTAGGTAGAGGAGAAGGAAGGATGGGTTGTGTCCTGTTTATATTCTAGCTCTATTTTTTTAGCAAATCCTTTTCCCATTTGTAAATTCATTTCAAAAAAATAGGAATTTAAAAATGCCACATATTTTGTAAAGCATTTAAAATAGTGTGAGACCCTTGTAACAATTTGGGCTTCACAACTTTTTAACCTTTTTAAAAATATTTAAAACCATTTGAAAGATTTTCAAAGAGAGGGGAGGATTAGGGTTTTAGGGTTTTTGCATTCTTTCTTATTTGCATTTGGTCTTAGCAAAATAAGTATGCTCATGATAAAGCACAATCAAGACCCTAATTAGTGATTAGCTAAAACTAGGGTGTTACAGCTCTATCTCCCTTATGAGAATCTCGACCCGAGATTCCAAAGGTAGGAAGAGAGAGAAGGAAACAGGGTCACTCTAAAGATAAGAGGGAAACACATGAAACAACACACCGAGTATCTCATGGTTAACTCATGAAGGAGTGTTTAAAAACAACTTTGAGGTAACGAACATGAAACACGTCAAAGTAACATTGGAAACAAGAGGAGAAGGTTTCAAGTTTTTAGATAGATGGTCTTCATAAGGATTGAGACCATGGAGCTTCAGAATAGTTTAAGCTTCTGAAAGGGGAGAGCTTCCAACATAAAGAACACAACCACAGACTTTGAGAGATGAACCTCTACTAAACGGCTTAAGTAGAGCTTCTAGGGATACTAAGTTATGGATAACCGAGCTGTTGAACTACTTTTGAAACAGAAGGGTCACTTTTCGTTCAACAGAAGGTCAAGACAGAAAGG
Organism: Avena eriantha; assembly: GCA_910589775.1. NCBI lineage: Eukaryota > Viridiplantae > Streptophyta > Magnoliopsida > Poales > Poaceae > Avena > Avena eriantha. Next base: position 14,930,416 of record OU342740.1, read on the forward strand.
TGTTTTGTGGTGAGGACTCGTAAGAGTCACATGGAACATGTAGCAAGAGAAACTGTTGATTACAAAAATCATAGTCGCTCTTCGAACATGGTTGAAAAAGGAAGGAAACTCTTTATTCATCTAGGTTTATCAAAATCTTTGCTGGAGTTAATGATATCAATTTACACCACCGGATGAATAATGAACAAGATTCTTGATGACACGAGGAAAAAGAAACTTCATTCTCATACTTCAATTACTTAGCACAACAAGAAGCTTGCCAACATAAAGGGTATGGAGGATCGCCGGAGAGACATTTAGCAACACTACTTCAAATGTTCTCCTTAATGTTCGAGAAAGAAAACATCAAGTAAAGGTCGGACTTTGGTTACAAAGAAAACCATAATCATAACTCCTATAATTAAATCATAGAAGATGCCTCATGAAGAGTGGTTGTTATTGTTGATTCAAGAGAATATGACAATAGGCTTCCGACTGATTGTGTCAACCATTACATCAATATTGCCGGGTTTATGGAGAGACCTATGTCAAAACCTTGAGAAATACCAACCATCATATAAGCTTAAGATTCAGATTTAGTTAGGTGAAATGATACTTCAGACTCGGCATGTCCGAATAAAAAGCTTGCAACATTTACCACAAGGATAAAGTCACTAGATTCTCAAGATGTGTACTATAGTGTTATGCTCCAATAGACTAAGCTAGGTTGCTAGACCCATGTATTGGCAAGTTGTCAAATGATAGCTGCTCATACATCAAGTACTTACAACAAAACACACGTGTCCTTGAAGGAACGAAAACAACTCTACTCGAATCCATGATGACAAATTTCAACAAGTGCACGTGAATCGAAGAAGGTTACTTCTGTCATCCAGAACATTTACTTTGAGATAACACGAAGAAGGTTCTTAAATTGTTTCCAACATTAATGCCAAAGGTTCCATATGAATCTATTCCATCATGAAGAAAATAAGGATATTGTCGATGGGCTCAACAACAAACTCATCGAGATACTCCAGGAAGATAGACACATATGTTATGAACAAGGAAAGATATTGGTTAGACCGAAGGACATGAGGATGTACTCAAGTGAAACGTCACAAGTAGATACATTGTCAAGATAATCCTTGGAACTGATTTTGACTTGACAATAACCCAAATCAAATCAAAGGTGGGGGAAGATAACATATCCACGAAGGAGATGCTATCTTCCTTCATCACGAACAAAACTAGACATCCCTTTAAGATGACTAAGTCGGATAGAGCTCTTGTCTTACAACTCTCCAAGTTGTTGTTTAAGCTCAACCAACTAGTCCAGGGGTATCCAGTACATATCCTTGGAGAAAGAAGTAGTTCAGAGAACTTACTTGCTCAAGAACTTGACAACACGGTCATGTGGCAACATGGTGATAGTTCTAGAAAGATGTCTGGAATATCACGGACCACCGTTATGTCACTTAGTTCGAGAGGGAACTTGCTTGGTAAGGCAAGAGGACATAGTCTTAGAGCTTCGGCATGAGCCTAACTCTTTGACCGAAGAGAGTGCACCAGAGTATGGACTTGGTGACACAATCATCCTTTGTTTAGTGATAGGGTTAACCATCACACTAAGAATGACACAAATGTCCTAGTAGTTCAAAGCAATAAGAATTACTAAGAATCTCAGATGGCCACATCAGTACACACACGCATCATTCACAAGCATGAAATCTCGGAGGAAGGGTGGGTAATTATGTGTAAGAGCATCACTTCATTAAGAGGGTGATGAAACTCAGCATGACCTCTTAGTATAATAGGGTGTGATACTCGAAGGCAGAGTAGACAGAAACTAATCAATGCCTCTTGGTCTGCGGATTGCAAAACTTTGACCTAGTCCTAGATATGACGAGGTACCGGAGTTTGTTTCTCCTGACATCCTGAAATGGTTGGGCATGACAGACCGCAAGAGTATCTTGCATCAGAAGGAACCGATGCGCATTACTACTTGGCTACCAACTAGTAGACAAAGGTCGGAAACAACAAGGGAAAAAGAACATGCTCAGGATAGAATCGTGAGATGTGGATGCATAGATTAACAATCTTCTAAAAAATCGATGCATGGAGAAAAATCTACGGCAGAGTCACGAATATGGATGTGAGACTCACCAGGAGTAGTCTTGTCGTGATCTATTTGGTTCAATTAAAGAACATCTTCCATAGCATGTGGTAGGGGAAGTCCTTAGTTGTCGAAATTCAATTGCAACAATATCCACAAGCTCGACGTCTAGAGTTGTAGTGTCAGCCATCCTAAGGTAATGATTAAACATTAGCAACGGGGGGTTAAAGGAATGGATGTTGGGTTAAAGATCATCTTCATGTACAAGATTCACAACACTAGAATCACACACAATCCAGGATCTTCGATTCAAGCCCAAGGGTTAAAACCCGAGAAAGAAGTAACTACTACTTGAGTGACACAATGCATACTGCAAAATTGTCATCACGAGGTAGCTTCCAAAAGAAGAAACAACTTTTGAAGTACCTGAACAAACAAAAAGGAGGCACACAAGGTGAAAGGAATCCTCGAAGCCTAGAGCAGAACATTATGAAACATTATATTGTAGGTACCATAAGATAGAGAGATCATGATGGAAAGGAAACCTCTCCATGAAGTAGAGAAAAAGGGAACAAGGAACACAACACACACAACTCTAGAGAACTCAACACTAGGTCCACTGGCTGAGAAACGACATGCCAGAAGGCACCTAAGCTTTCAAAGACCAGAAGAGATACCAAAACTTTTCCAAATCAACACAAGGTAAGATGACCCAGAGTTGGAGCGATACCAGATGATATGCATACTAGAGTTTTCGCAAATATTTTTCATCTTTAAAATATTTTTCACAAGCATTATACTCAACATCGACTAGTAGCAAGGTTTTCCTATGGTCGGTACTGCTCTGATACCAAGAACCGTGACACCCCTGGGATCAGGGTTAAACAAATCCCGGACCTTATCCTGACATAAGCTTAACCTAGAGCTCGAGAATATCCAGTGAAGAATCGGTAACACAACAATAACCCTTCTACACAAAAATTAGTATAGCAAGGTCATAACTAAGCAAAGAACCAGATATTACAAGCAGAGGTCACTAACCATAAACATCAAACAATGGAATGAAAATTATGCTATTAAGTATAGCAAACTTAACAAATGGCCTAAGAGGCCTAGAGCATAACGATGATGCCCCAGCCCATAGATTCCAGGCTACCGGACGGGAACCCCAAGCTACAGGTCGATGTCGATATCTAACCAAACTTGTCTTCAGGGGAACACTTTTTCTTCTACAAAAGTATCAACAACAAGGGTGAGTACATGGTTTACTCCTCAATACTAATGGATGGTGGGGTTATTTTGCAAAAAGCCATATTCGTTTATAAGATAAGAGGGAGAAGAAGCTCGTCTACTCAGAACATTTTTAAAAGGGGATAAGAGAGCGACATATCCAAAGTATTGATCATCATCTTTTGATATCCACCAAAACATCATCACCATATCCCAACTAGGATCACCCCCTCGTACCCGTGACGAAGCATCCTTAATCACACATTGAAACCTCCAAGTTTTACGATTAGGTTAAAGTTCTCTATCATCTTTGAATCTAGTCACCAAGCATTCGTAACCATGAACATGGCTTTTCGAAAAGATTTAACCCTGTAGGGATGTACAAATTTACCCACATGTACCAACCGACTCTTAATGCCAAGCTATTACCCCTCTTCCTTGGAAGGCTGGTAGAGGGTGGTTGGCCACGACCCTTACATTACTTTTGCATAAATCCATGAGTCACCAAGAAAGGGTTTTCTCAGCCCAATATCTATGTCTAAGGATCAGGAGTACTCCCGGAGCCTCCTTCCTCCTTGGCCATGCCCTATATGATGCACAGATGAGTGCATATTTGCATCATGTTTTATATTATTATTTTTCATTGTAGATGTAGGATCTTGGTATTTTACGGCGCTCTCGTGCACATTTTATGTCTGTTTTCACCAGAATCAGGAAATATGATTGATACAATGGACACAATTCTTGGAGAAGTTGTACTAAGGAGGAAAGGAGTCAAACACAATGTAAATCGCTTATTTGGGAAATATCAATAATACTAGAAGAAAACCCGAAGCGAACAAGACGTACAGACGATTCAACGACCAACTATATGACCAGAATACTTTTTCGGCCGTATAGTTCCGGTCGTATAGTTCGCGCCGCCACCGCCTCTTCAAATAGTTTCACCCTGTGCAACTGGATCGGAGAGACAATATACAGAACACCCATAAATCGCTGAAACCTCACCTCCAGAAGGCATCTGGAGGGGGAACTCGTACACCGGGGATCCATCTTCGCCCTGTGTAGATACGGGAGGCTAAGGCATCGATCTTCATCATCAACCGCTGCATCACCACCATCTCCATCCATCTCACCTAAATCTTGTCTAGTTGTTGTAATTTCCGTACTCGTTGTGGATTTATACAAGTACTATTCATCTATGATAGATTCCTTTGCTATTGCCATGATGTTGATTGCCTCCATGTCTGAGTAGATCATTAGTTCTTGGGGAGATGGAGAAAGCCTAGTATGAGATTGAAATAAGATAAAGTTTATTATGATATTCATCGCTATGCCCATGTGTTAGATTGTCTTCATCTTGATGTTGAGAGAAGTCGACCTCTCAATATTTGCCTCGCATTGGGACTTGATGGAGTGAACTACTTGTTGGTAGACGGAGGTGTGTTAGCACTTACACTGACTATAAAGCTGTTGGCACTCCTTACGTATCAACTTGGGAACCGAGGAAACTCACGGAAAACTATCCATTCCATGGGATACGTCCTACGGGATTAAGTCTCTTAATAGCACAGTAATTCGATTGATGTCGATTGCTGACTGTTATGGTTATGAGGATGATGTGAGCAGTGGTTGCTGCCTATTTGTCTAAATACGGAGTTCCTCCCACACATACATAGTTGTGAATGTTCATGACAATATTCTTTACTTTAGCTCCTTATAATACTAGAGGTGTATTGATGAGTGCATATTTGCATCATGTTTTACATTATTATTTTGCATTGTAGATGTAGGATCTTGGTATTTTACGACGCTCACTGATACCTTCGATCCGGATTACGGATGTAGTATAGCTTTTTTTCCCTAGTAGACCTAGGTTATTGAATCCTCGGGAAGCGAATGCGTAGTGAAGTTACTTTAATGGAACTTCGGGAGTTTTAGAATTCCTTCTGTGTTTTCACCGGCCCAGTAGTTTGCATCTTTTTGTTGTTGTCAATGATGGAGAGATAGGGCCTAGGGCATTCGGTTTCACCTATAGCTGTGCAAAACATATGATGGAAAGAAAAGATAGAAATAAAGTATGTGATATGTTGCAAACATTTCTATAATTTTTGATGTTCCATGCTTGTTTTATATCTACTTTCTTATGTTTTGTCCACACTTTGGAGTATTTTTATACATTTTCTGGAACTAACCTATTAACAAGATGCCATAGTGCCAGTTGCCTGTTTTCTGCTGTTTTTGGTTTCAGAAAAGCTAGAAAGGAAATATTCTCGGAATTGGACTGGACAAGAGCCCAAGTCAATATTTTACCAGAAGGAACACGGAGTCCAAAGGGGAGACAAAGAGGGGAGCCAGGCCAGCCACACCTAGTAGTGGCGTGGCCAGTCCTAGCCGCACCACCAGGTGGTGTGGGTCCCCTAGCACTCCACCGACCTTGCCCCTTCGCCTATATATTGCCTCCGAGACAAAAACCCTAAGTACCCGATCAAAATTCCACGAAAGAGTCTGTAGCCACCGCCATCTCCATCCCTAGATCGGGAGGAATCTGAAGCTCTTCCCGGCACCCTGCCAGAGCGGAGAGATCACCCTGGAAGCCTTGTTCATCACCATGCTTGCCTCCGGTGTGATGCGTGAGTAGTTCATCCCTGGACTACGGGTTCATGTAGTAGCTAGATGGTTGGTTCTTCTCCTTTGTGCTACCAAGTCTAGATCTTGTGAGCTCCGTTCATGATCAAGATCATCTATTTGTAATATTACATGTTGTGTTTGCGGGGATCCGATGGATATTGAGATGCTATTACAGATTGATTATTGATTCTATCATGTCTTTGTTATTTATGATCTTGCATGCTTTCCGTTGTTAGTAGCTATCTTGCGCAAGTAGATGCTAGCAACTCCAAGAGGGAGTATTTATGCTCGATAGTGGGTTCATGCCTCTAGGAATTTGGGGAAGTGACAGAAATCTCTAAGGTACTAGATGTGTTGTTGCTACTAGGGAGAAAACAACAATCCTTTGTTAAGAGAACAATCATATTGTTTACTTTACACACTTTGCTTAATGCAATTATCTATTGCTTGCAACTTAATACTGGAGGGGGTTCGGATGATAACCTCAAGGTGGATTATTAGTCATAGATGCAGTTGGATTACGGTCTATGTATAATGTTGCAATGCCCAATCAAATCTCATAGCAGTCAAGATGATTAGTATATGCATGTATTCTTTCTTGATGTTTGTCAATTGCCCCGCTGTAATTTGTTCACCCAACATGTCATCTATCTTAAGGAGAATCACCTCTAATGAACTATGGGCACCAGTCCATTCTATTACCATCAATCTACAATCTACTATTTACTATTTTCTATTTACTTTCTACAAGCAATTACTATCTTCCACACAATACGTTTAATCCTTTGTTTTCAGCAAAACCAGTGAGATTGACAACCTCACTGTAAATTGGGGGCAATGTTATGTGGTTGTGTTATGCACAAGTTGGAAACAACACCTTGGAGGTGTTTCCTTGCTCCTACTGGTTCGATAACCTTGGTTTCATAACTGAGGGAAAACTTGCTGCTATCCTCATCATACCTTCCTCTTGGGGTTCCCCAATGAGATCGACGTCTTGAGTCCGATCATCAAGCCTTTTTCTGGCATTGTTGCCGGGGAGTCAAGGACATCTTCACAAGGGGAGTCCCTCATAACCAATATCTTTACTTTGTTTTATTTGTTTTTCTTAGTTTATTTCTGCTTTGTTTGCTTGTTTCTTTATCAAAAATACAAAAAATTAGTTGTACTAGTTTGCTTCTTTATATTAAAAACACAAAAAATGACTACTCTTGAAAACACTAAGTTATGTGATTTCACTAGCACCAACAACAATGAATTCATGTGCACACATATTGCTCCACCTGTCCCTGAAGCTACTTTCTTTGAAATTAAACCTGCTTTACTCAATCTTGTTATGAGAGAACAATTTTCTGGTATAGGTACTGAAGATGCTGCTGCTCATCTTAATAACTTTATTGAACTTTGTGAGATGCAAAAACATAGGGATATAGATGGAGATATTATTAAGCTAAAATTGTTTCCTTTCTCTTTGAGAGGAAAAGCTAAAGAATGGTTGCAATCCCTAACTAGAAATAGTATTGATTCTTGGACTAAATGCAAAGATGCTTTAATTGGAAAAATATTATCCTCCTGCTAAGATTATATCTATGAGAAGTGAAATAATGAAATTTAAACAATCTGATAATGAACATGTTGCTCAAGCTTGGGAAAGAATGATATATTTGGTAAAGAATTTTCCCACTCATGGACTGACTGCTTGGATGATTATCCAAACCTTTTATGCAGGATTGAATTATTCTTCAAGAAATCTACTAGATTCTGCTACTGGAGGTACCTTTATGACCATTACTTTGGGTGCTGCAACAAAGCTTCTGGATAATATGATTGTTAACTATTCTAAATGGCACACTGAGAGTGCTCCATAAGGTAAGAAGGTAAATTCTGTTGAGGAAACCTCCTCCTTGAGTGATAAAATTGATGTTATTATGTATATGCTTGTTAATGGGAAAGCTCATATTGATCCAAATCATGTTCCCTTATCCTCTTTGATTGCTCAAGAAGAGCAAGTTGATGTGAACTTTATTAGAAACAATAATTTTAGCAACAATGCCTACAAGAATAATTTTGGTAATAATAATTATAGGCCTTAGCCTCCTAATAATACTTATGGTTATCATGGTAAACCTGGAATACCTACTGAAGAAAGAATATCATAAGTTGAAAGAGCCACTAAAAACTTCATGCAAATGCAATATGAGCATAATAAATTATTTACTAAAACTATGGAGGAACAATCTACTATTTTGAAAAATATTAGTCATCAACTTGAGAGTTTAAATAGGGAAATTCCTAGTTTGCAATTAAAACTTTCTAATGCTGAAAGAAATATATCATCTTTGTCTGAAGCACAATCCTCTTTAATTAATAAAATGGCTGCTAAACCTGAAACCATTGAAAATCCGTTTGCTTCTACTAATGCCATACAAGTTAGAATTGATGAAAATGTTAGATTGTTAGCCGAATTGCATGCTAAGGGGGAAAGAGAAGATGAAATTGCTAGAAATATTCGTATTTCTACTATCACTACCACTAATTTTGAAGCTAGTAAACCCAATGGAACCTTTTCTAAGAAAAATGCTGAAATTCTTCGAAATATGGGAAACAATAGCTCTACTACTTTAGATCATAATTATGATTTTGATCTTGATGGTTGCAATATCTCTGAAGTAATTATGTTCCTACAAAAATCTTGCTAAAAGTCCTAATGCTAGTGCCATGAATATGGCCTTTACAAAACACATTACTGATGCTCTCATAAAAACTAAAGAAGAAAAGTTGAAACATAAAGCTTCTATTCCTATGAAATTAGAAGATGGTTGGGAACCCATCATTAATATGAACGTGAATGATTTTGATCTCAAAGCTTTATGTGATCTTGATAGTAGTGTTTCTATTATGGCTAGAAAGATTTATGAAATGCTTGATTTGCCACCATTGGAAGATTGTTATTTAAATGTCCCACTTGATGATAATGCTAAAAAGAAACTCGTGGGGAGTATTAATGATATTCTTTTTATGGTTAACAATGCCTATGTCCCCGTTGATTTCTATGTTTTGGATGTTGAAAGCAATGCTTCTTGCCCTATTACTTTGGTAAGACCTTTTCTTAGAACTGTTGGTGCCATTATTGATATGAAATAAGGCACCATTAAAGGCATTCGAAACGAGTGACCGACCCGCACGATTTCCGAGGCATGCCTCTCTGAGGCCCATCCCACCAACACTCGCCGGCGCCACTCCGGCGCCGTCGCACACATACTCATGGGCTCTCATTCACTGTATTCATCTGGTGGTGGCTGGAAAATCACCTATTCTGGAAGCTCCACCGATGGTAAGTTCCTCGTTGGATCACTTATTCTCTCGGATAATCGATGGCTGGTCATTCTCAATGCAAATGGTTCACCACTGGAAGGTAGAAGCTTGGTAAATGGGGAGGTTCTCATGATTGGTTCTGTGGTGAGGTTCCCCTCTCACCTTGCAAGGATCAATGATATTTTGCCACCAACATCTGATTTTCTTGGGACTTCTCATGTCCATGCATGCAAGAGTGATGATTTGAAACTTATGTGGCATGTTACTAGCTCTACCTTGCCATCTGATGTTTTGGACAATGCTCCTGGTTTTCTGGTCCCGTATACTCTTGCTAAGCGGTTTGTGTTACTAAATCGTGACAAGGTGGTTATTGATGCTAGTTTCATTCTTCAAAATGAGAAAGTTTCGTCTAGTGTTATCTTGGATCTTGTCGTCAAAAGAGTGGTAGTGGGTGAAAAAATCTTCGATGTCCCCACTACATCAACCAAACACAACGGCATTTCTGTGGATTTCTCTAAAGGGCTGAAGTTTGAGGATAATATGTTCAAAAAATTTGGACACCACATTAATTTCTCAGGAGGATTTCACAGAAGACCTTTCTTCCTTGTTGGTTCATTTGGTCATGCAAACTTTAAGATTGATATTCATACTATTGGCATTGTTCTTCAAGCTTGTTTTGGGGGTCATGCATCAAAATTTCAAATCAAAATACTCCAGGACAGAACCTTTCGATTCTCGGTTGCATCAAGAGCTGTGGGATTTGAAATATATAATTCTGGTTCTTTCTCTGATGAGTCGTTCATATTAAAGATCAAACTTTGGGGTGATGGTGGCCCAAATTGGAAATTCGAAGAGAAAGAATATTACAAAGAATTGGACAAGGATTGGACATTTGTTTCATACAAAAGAAAAAATAAATCCTCTGTTTTTGATCGTATTGGTTCTTTGACGTCACCTGTCCCATGCAATAACGGTCAAAATAAAGGTGACATTACTCGTGTAGTACCGGGTGCATCATTTGCGGAAATTGTGATTAATGGTAATGGTATTAATGAGGCGAAATCAACTGCAGTCAACAAATCTTCTACAATTAATTTGCCAGGTCTTCTACCATTTTTGAAATTCCCTACTTTCCCTCCTTGTCCATGGCCCGACAAATCTTACCTGCATTGGTTCAAGGCCCATGTCACGCCGCAAGTTTCGCAGCCTAGGGTGTATGATTGTCTTAAGGATTTTGTTCTTGCCCAAAAAATTAATTCGGCCAAAACCCCTGTCTCCTCAAATCCCTCGCCTGGAGAAACCCCAACTGCCTTGCTCTGCTTGTCGCCCGCGACAACCACCGACGCAATGGCCAACATTCCACTTGACCCTCAACTATTTCTTCCCCATGGCTTCGAGATTATGCAGGTGGCTGGCAGGAATCGGGTCAAAAGGGTGGTGGTTCCTCGCTGACCAAGGGCACATGAACAGTATGCCATTGTGCACATCCATCCCCTTCGTCCTGGTCTAGTCCCTTTTGGTAATATCAGGGATGTGTTGCAAGATTTCTTTATCAATGATGCACATGTCGAATTTCGTGATATTCAAGATTGTCCATTTGGTTCTGCATATGTTCAATTTGCAAATGTCAGTGACTGTAACTACCTCGGTGAATTACGCTCTTAGTTGCATGCCTGGATGAACGAAAGTGGTTAAAATAGTACGGTTTGGCCCAGGGCCACTCACGGTAGACCTTTCGGCCGTCCTAACCACTTCAGAACATCGGGACAAGAACGAGCGGCGTAATCGGCAGGCGAAGGGATCAACTACATACACAAATGAGTATGTATGCAAGCCACATACAACAGTCCTCAGAGCCATTCCATCTAAAAGAAATAGAAATATTGCAATGCCATACAGCAAGATTCAAATATCCTAGATAGAGATAATAATTTAGGATAGCTCCTCATACAACAAACATCAGAGTATCAGGCGGAAGCGGAAAACAAGATCCGAGTACGGATAAGAAGCAAACCGGCATAAGATGCCACATAAATAAACACATCCCGCCCACAGATCTCATGAATCCCCGTTCCCGGAATCTCTACACCGAATGATTGTTGCCGACATCATCTGTTTCCTCCACCCAGTATCCATCTTGCGAATACACCTGTTCATCTGAATCAAACAATTTATCGTGTGAGACCCTAGGGGTACTCAGCAAGTCTTTATGCCACTAAAGGGGACACAACCTGGGGTGACGCAATTGCAGCAAAAGATAATATCTGACAATTCTATAGATACTCGCTAACCATCCGCCTAACCAATGATAGACGGATGTCCGTGAATTAAGAACAACAGTTATAACAGTATAATTAACAGATCCATCCTCCTCCTCGCTTACCAACGAGGAAGCGGACGAACAACCCCCATCATCCGTTGGCATTTTTATTAACCATTCCATGAGCATTACACTATTTACTAGTCAAGTACTTAGTCAATTTAAAAGAGGTACTTTAGTTATACTTGTCTATGATCGAGAAACTGTGCTCCAAGTTGTCCATAACCGCGGACACGGCTTTCAGAAAGATTTACCCTGCAGGGGTGCACGAATAGCAACACACACTCGATCAACCTCGGAAAAACTAAATCAAAACCCAACGAGGCATTCACGACAAAGCAATCACAGGATTCAGAAATATTTCAGGGGGCCACCCCATTAAGCTACCCGCAACGAAGTTCGCCGACTCCGAGACGGACCCAAGGTTTGCGTCAATGGTTGTAAACGACTGGGAACCCGAAAGTGTGACTAGGCCTATCGATACCGCGAAAACACTCCGCATCCAAAACAGTATAGGTGCTCCACGCACAATATTAAATCAAACAGTAAAGCATGGCATAAGTACAGGATAGTAACAAAGCCCCAAACTACTTTGTGGCCCCAAGAAATAAGAATGAATCAAGCTCTGGCTCAGGGGGGTCCATAAGGCCTCCCGGATGTGGATAGTGCGAATAAACAAGGAACAGGAATCAAGTACTCGGGGTCCTACGGGACACAAGTGAGCATGAAAAACCAAATAGCAGATATTGCTCACCGGTGCCTCTTTCATTAGTTATCCCATTACTACACAGGTTATGTTGTTTAGGTACCTCATTATTCATCAGACACTCACATACCCTACACATGCTTTTCTACAACTCGCATGGCTCAAACAACTCCTGTAGTAATGGCTCATGGGATGGAGGAACAAGCTTCGATGGGGTTTAAAAGTAAAGGCTATGCAGTACTTGGGATTCAATTTAATGCAATCGCGGCTCAATGATGCAAGAATAAGATAGAAGCAATAGGTACTATATGTATGCAAGCATGTGGTAGTGCTTGCCTGGCAGCTCAGTTGAAGCGAGAGATGGATCTGGGTAGTACTCATGTGATTCCTGGTAATTCTCCTGCTGGGCGTCTATTCGAAGAAGAACCAAACAAACAAGGGCCAACATAAATAAAGTGCACAAGCATATGAAATAAAATGCGACAAGCAAACAAGCATGCCATGATGAATGATAAACAATTTACATGGCATTAAAGTAGCATGGCATGGTGAGGTGTGGGGTACAAGAATAAAGCATTTTAATAATTACTTAGCCAAGTTTTATTGTCATAAACAGTCCCGATTTTTGATACTGACATGATGCATGCCTCAATTCAGAACAAGGACTGCATAGATAGAACGGGCTCGTTGCGCTGATCGATTTAGACATATTATTTGTCAAATTTGGAGTTATAAAATTAAAGTTATTAATTTATTAAGAAAAGGGCATTTTATTGTAGTTTTAATCATCTCGAAATTTTAAAGTGCTCAAAAAATATTTTGAATGGCATATTTGAATTCCTCACATTTTTCTGATTCCAAAACATATATCATTTGTATTATTTGGATTTGTAATTCAAAAGTTATTTAAAATCTGATTTGAATTTGAATTTAAACAATTTCTGGAAATGTTTAATAAAACAGAAATTGGAAAATACTTTTTGTACTGAGCTGAACCTAGCCACAGTCGCTGACGGGTGGGGCCGGTCTGACTGGCGACGCAGCGCGCGAAAAATCTTTTACACCGCGGGCTTACCTAGCTGCTGCGATTGACAGGCGAGGCCAGGGGGCTAGGGCCCATGTGCCAGTGGTTGGACTCGCAGAGACTGACAGGTGGGAAGCGAGCTGGAGTGCGGGTTGAGGGGCTAAGAGCTGGGGGGCTTAACTACAAGATTGCCAGGGTGGCTGGCAGGTGGGGCTTGGTGTACCGCGGGTTGAGGCGTAACAAAAAGGAGGGGGTTTTCTGTAAGATGGCCATGGCCCCACTGTTCATCTGTTTCCTCTGTCGAAACTAACAGATCGGTGCTCGACTGATAGAGCGCGGCGTGCACGGTGTGGGGGATCGAACCCGGGACCTGCGGTGTGCGCGCCGAGGGCCTGTGCCAGTGCGGCTGGTGTACGGATGGTGACAGTAGGGTGGACGGGGGCTAGGTAAGGTTCTGCATGACACGGGAACGAGCCAACGCGGTGGCCGACGGCGCGCGCAGCGTGTTCGACGAAACGAACGACGGATCTAGACGGCCACAGCGAGCGTGAGGATGTCAGCGAGGAAGAGGGGCTCACCGAGGAGAGGTCGGTGGTGGTGGAACGGAGAGAGGTGCAGCGGATCGTCGACGGAGCTGGCAGCCGGAGATCTAGGGTTTCGGCGGAGCGGCGAGGGTACTGGCTCCTGGGGGTCCTCCTCCTCGTTGCCGAGCACAGGGCGATGCCGGGGGCTCTCCTTGGTCTCCTCGACCACTTCCATGTCGCGTACGCCGGCAGGAACGAGGAGACGCCAAGGTACTGGTGGTGGCCGGCGAGAGACGGTGGCATCGGAGAAGAAGAAGAAAGAGTAAGGGCAGGGCTTGGGGATGGATCTGGCGAGGTAGAGGAGGCGTGTGGGAGGAGGACAACACGAGAGGGAGAGAGGAGAGGCAGCCGTGGGGATCAGGGTAGATAAAGTGGCTTCGGCCACCTTTTCACCCTCCTCCTCACGTGCTTGTCATGCACGACCAGAGGCAGGGAGAGGGGCTGCCGGTGGACCAGGGTGAGGGGAAGGAGGCCGGCTCGGATGGTGGGGCCTCATGGCAAGGGGATAAAGAGAGAGATAGAGAGAGGGGCCGAGAGGGAGAGGAGAGGCTCGGGTTAGCTAGGTGGGGGCTCGGGTTAGGGTTTTGGAGAGAGGGGGTGAGGAGGCTAGGTGGGACCAGCATGGTAGAGAGAGAGAGAAAGAGAGAGAGGTGAGGTGAAGGTTAGGGTTTAGCTTAGAATTAGGGTTAGAGGGAAAAATAGAGGAAACTGGGGTTAGGGGATTAGGGTTCAAAATAGGGTGACATGATGGTGTTGGAGAGAGGGTAGGGTGTAGGTTTAAACCACATGAGCATAAGCATGATCAAGTATGAGGGGTTGGTAAGCTGATGAGGGGTTTTGGTATGGATGACCAAGTGAGAGAAATGAGGGACAAGGGGATGGTTTTACAAGATCATGCATGGCATTACACATGTGAGGTTGATGAGATAGAGATGAAGAGAGAAAAGAGAAAAGGTTCCACTCAAAGCAAGGAAAAACCAAAAGAAAAGAAAAGGTGATGATGATGGTTTCATGGCCCATGCAAAACATTAAATGCCCTGTATTATTTTGTGAAAACAATAATAATGATATGGCATTATTCTTATGCATCCCCAAGAAGTGGAATAAAGACCAAGCAAAAGAAATTATAGAATTAGATCCACACTAACCCACATGAGCTAAATTAAGAGGCAAGAATAATATAAAGCCCATGGGTAATTAGGGTGGTGGAATTATAAGGTGGTGAAAAGAAAGCTGATGGATTTGAATAAAAGATATTCCCCCAACTCAACTTGGGCATTAAACAATATATCAATAACCAAATACAATATCAAGATGCAAATAGAATTAATAATACATATGAGAGAAGAACCAAAGAAAGAGGGTTTTATATGATGCTCAAATGCAAGGTGGCATGATGACATGAGCATGATATAATTATGATGCAACAATTATATATAGGAAGTAGCCATTATCTTACTAGACCAAGTAGCATTACAATTGTTAGACAATTGGGATGCTACAACTCTCCCCCACTAAACAGGAATCTCGCCCCGAGATTCTAGGAAGAAGAAGAAGACTCAAAGAGGGTAGGGTACTTGGTACGGAGCTCATCTTCACATTCCCATGTGGCTTCATCGACGGAATGGTGTGACCACTTCACCTTTCAGAACTTGATGGACTTGTTGCGAGTCCTTCTTTCTGCGACTTCAAGAATTTTTATGGGGTGTTCTTGATAAGACAGATCTTCTTGGATATTGATGAGTTCATGGTCCACGGTCCTGCCGGGATCCTTGAAGCACTTCTTGAGTTGAGAGATGTGGAAAACATCATGGACTTTGAGTTGTTCAGGGAGCTCAAGAGCAGAAGCAACTTCTCCTCTTCTTCCACGAATTTTGAAAGGACCAATGTATCTAGGAGCCACCTTTCCTTTGATACCAAAGCGGTGCGTGCCTCTCATTGGAGTGACACGAAGGTAGACGAGATCACCAGGGACATACTCCATGTCCGTGTGCTTTCTGTCATAATTGCTCTTCTGGCAACTTTGAGCAATCTTCAGGTTTTCAAGAATGATGTGAACTTTCTCCTCCGCTTGAGTTACAATGTCGGGGCCAAACAATATTCTTTCACCTGCGCCCGACCAACCAATCGGAGTTCTGCATTTAGGACCATA
Organism: Avena eriantha; assembly: GCA_910589775.1. Lineage (NCBI taxonomy): Eukaryota > Viridiplantae > Streptophyta > Magnoliopsida > Poales > Poaceae > Avena > Avena eriantha. The sequence goes on from OU342740.1 coordinate 14,946,470, forward strand.
GAGAGCCTCAAATGGTGCCATCTTTAGACTTTTCTGGAAACTGTTGTTGTAAGAGAATTCAGCATAAGGAAGACATTCTTCCCACTTCATGCCGAAAGAGATAACGCGAGCACGGAGCATATCTTCCAGAATCTGATTGATCCTTTCCACTTGTCCTTGCGACTGAGGGTGGTAAGCTGTGCTGAAGTTTAATTTTGTTCCCAAAGCATTTTGGAAACTTCCCCAGAACTTGGAAGTGAAGATGCTTCCACGGTCTGAGCTGATCTCAAGAGGAACTCCATACAGAGAGACAATTCTGTTGATATAGAGCTTAGCCAACTGAATTGCAGAAATTGTTTCCTTGACTGGAAAGAAGTGAGCTACTTTGGAAAGCTTGTCAATGACAACAAAGATTGCATTGTTTCCCTTCTGCGACCTTGGAAAACCAGTGATGAAGTCCATCTCTACTTTCTCCCATTTCCATTCCGGAGGCTTCAATGGCTGTAGAAGACCGGAAGGTTTCTAATGGACAGCTTTAACTCTGCGACAAACATCACACTTCGAGACATACTTGGCACAATATCGTTTCAAACCAGGCCACCAATATTGTGTTTTCAAGTCCATGTACATCTTAGTACTGCCAGGGTGGATAGAAAGAATAGAATCATGCGCCTCCTTGAGAACTTTCTCTCTTAAAACCGGGTAGTTCGGAACAAACATCCGGTGTTCAAAGAAAAGAGTGCCTTGGTCGTCTACGTGGAAAGACTCATACTTTAGAAGCTGAATGTTGGAGATGATCTTTTTAGTATAAGGATCACCAAGTTGAATGGAACGGACCTTTTCTTCCAAGAGAGGTGTTGCTAGAAGGTTCAGAAGATACCCTTGATCCACAATTTCAAGGTTTAGCTTGCGGAATTCCTCGCACAAGAGAGGTTGTTGTTCTTCCACCATGAGGTTGTTGACATAAGCTTTTCGGCTGAGAGCATCGGCCATGACATTAGCTTTGCCCGGAGTGTAGTTGATGGTCAAATCAAAATCATTGATTGTTTCAATCCACCTCCTTTTGACGAAGGTTGAGATCAGGCTGTATGAAGATATACTTCAGACTCTTGTGATCAGAAAAGATCTCACAACGGTTGCCAAGCAAGTAATGCCTCCATACTTTCAAAGCAAAGACAACTGCTGCGAGTTCGAGGTCATGTGTAGGATAGTTGATCTCATGCGTCTTCAACTGTCGAGAGGCATAAGCAACAACTTGTTTTTCTTGCATAAGGACCGCACCCAATCCTTGCAATGAGGCGTCACCGAATATCTGGAAAGGCTTTGATGTATCTGGAGGAACCAAGACTGGTGTGGAAGTGAGCTTCTCTTTGAGTGTTTCAAAGCTTGCTTGACATGCAGGAGTCCAAAGGTATTTCTTGCCTTTCTTGAGGAGATCGGTAAGAGTTTTCGCAATCTTTGAGAAGTTTTGAATGAAGCGACGACAGTAACTGGCCAAACCAAGGAAACTCCGGACTTCTTTGACATTTATGGGTCGAAGCCAGTCCATAATTGTCTTAATAGTTTCTGGGTTGACGGCAATGCCCTTGGCAGAGATGACGTGACCAAGGTATGTGACTTGAGGCAGCCAAAACTCACACTTGGAGAACTTTGCATACAGGTGATTCTCACGAAGCTTGTTTAGGACACACCGAAGGTGTTCTTCATGTTCTTCTTTTGACTTAGAATAGACTAGAATGTCATCTAGATAGACCACAACGAACTTATCAAGATACTCCATGAAAACCGAGTTCATAAGCCTCGAGAAGGTGGCAGGTGCGTTGGTGAGACCGAAAGACATAACCGTGTACTCATACAGGCCATAGCGGGTGGTGAAAGCTGTTTTAGCAACATCTTCCTTGTGGATCTTGATTTGATGATATCCACTTCTCAAATCGATCTTAGAGAATACCACAGCTCCAGCTAGCTGATCAAAGAGATCATTAATCCGCGGAAGGGGATATTTATTCTTGATTGTTTTAGCATTGAGTGCCCGATAGTCAACACAAAGTCTATCGGTCTTGTCTCGCTTCTTCACAAAGATGGTTGGACTACCCCAAGAAGAAGTATTGTGCTGAATGAAACCCAACTTCTCTTGTTCATCCAACTGACGTTTGAGTTCAGCCAACTCAGCAGGACCCATTTTATAAGGCCGCTTGGAGATAGGAGCGGTACCAGGTTCAAGGTCAATGACAAACTCAACCTCACGATCCGGTGGCATACCTGGCAACTCTTCAGGAAAAACATCTGGGAACTCACAGACTACAGGAACACTCTGAATACCTTCCATAGCATCATCATTAAGAGCCGCCAAAGAATAAAGCTGAATTGCAGGAGTCAGACTTGGAGAATAGACTATATGGCCTTCAGGAATTTTCAGAGAAACCGAACGTTCAGCACAATCAATCACAGCTGCATTTGTTGTTAACCAATCCATGCCCAAGATAACATCAATATCAGAATTCCCAGAATAATTAAGGAAGCCGTAAACGAAGAACCACCAATCTCAATTTGATTGTTATGGCTGATGTTAGAAGATGCCATTGTTGCTCCAGGAGAAAGGACCATTAAACGCTTGGGGAGAGGATCCATTGCTAATTCATTCTCATTTGCAAACTTGTGAGAAACAAAAGAATGTGATGCACCCGAATCAAACAAAACTCGTGCAAGAACTGAGTTAACAGGAAGCATACCCATCACAACTCCAGGTGCATGCTCAGCTTGAGCGACATTGACACAGTTGGCACGAGCAACCGTAGACCCAGGCTTGGTGTTGATGTTGAGAGCTCGAGGTGGAGGTGCACGAATCATAGGAGCACTTGCCACAGGTCTTGGAGGTGGTGGTGGAAGAGCTTTGTTGTTCATTGGACAATTCCAGTGCTGATGCCCAGTGTTTCCACAAGTATAGCAAGCACCAGGTGGACGTGGAGCAACGTAGCCAGGGACTCCGCCAGGCGCTCTAGGGTAGTTGTGGTTGTAGCCCCTGGGAGCCGCAGTGAAGGAGTTTGGTGGCCTTGCTGCGTAGCTTGACGGTCTTGGTGGAGCAGGGAGCGACGGTGGGGTGTTAGGAACCCAGACACGACGCTTAGAAGGAGCTGTCATAGCAGAAGAGCTTGCTATATCACGGCTGTGTTTCTTTGACTCCTCGAACACTTGCCTACTTGCTTCTTCCTGCAGAGCTGTGTGTTGGAGTTCCAGAAAAGACGCCGGCCTTGCATGAGTGATTGCATATTTGATGGAAGCATTGAGGCCTTGCCGGAACCTCTTTTGCTTTTTCTTGTCATCAGAGATCTCATCGCCACCATAACGAGAAAGGTTCATGAAGTTTCTGATGTAGGTATTGACATTGTCAGTGCCCTGCCTGAGGTTGAGAAACACTTCCTTCATCCTTTCCATGACAATTTCTGACAGATATTGCTCTTTGAAAGCAGCAGTGAATTGCTCCCAAGTAGGCTGAAAACCAGAGAGATCTGCCTTGAGGTAATTTTCCCACCACAGAGCTGCATCTCCCTTCAGAAGGTGAGTGGCACATTTGACCCATTCTTGCTCGGGAACATCCGCAGTCATCAGCAACCTTGACACTTCCCGCAGCCAATCATCTGCATCAAGTGGCTGATCAGACACCTCAAATTAACGTGGGTTGAACTTGAGAAAACTCTTGATGTCTCCTCGCTTGGGAGGTGGAGGTAGCGGAACAAACTCATTCCTCCTCACGCTTTCCTCGAAGCGCTGTTGGTTCTGCTGCATAGTGCCCAAAGCATTTGCAATACTTGCCAAAGCAACCCCAAGTTCAGGTGGTATGTCCTCCTCAGAACGGCGTGGTGGTGCCATCCTGTGAATGATATAAAACACAAGTCAGTACTATAATGGAGAATGATAATAATCCAAAATAGTACCAAAATGGAGTTAATCAAGATTAAAGGATACAATTCACTGAGATGATATTAAAATATCGACAACGTTAAAGACAAATAGAAGATATTAAGCATAACGCACACGACTGAACAAGGAGTGTGGTACACAAGCTAACAAAGAAAAAATTTCCGCAAATTTCGGCATTAAAATACCACTATATGCGCAAAACCACTTAACGAATCAAGATTAGTAACTCTACTAGTTCAATATACAAGAGAAAATGATAGAAGTAGTGGTACGGTCGCGACTCCATCCCGCACTCAAATCATTACTCCGCACATGAATCAGTAAAACACATATCCCAACACCTTCTTCTTAAGATGAACCTAAAGATTGGTAACTACGAAAAAGAACACCCCAACAAGATAACATCGGATAACAAAGAGTAAGATAGATCGCATCGATATACAACGAATCAGAAAGATCGCATCGGTTTACAAAGGCCTGTCGGTATGGAATGTACCAACAGTTGATAACCAAAAGGCAGATAGTGATAACATTTGGATGCAACAGATGGACAAGGAATTCACACGCACACACACAGACACACCTATGGTACTACGGAACCCAGACCACATGAATCCTAATTTGAATTTTAGAAGAGAATTGAAAATGTTACACTTCCTTACCAGAAAAGGGTGGGTGGGTGGGTAAGAAGAAAAATGGAAGCAGTCCTACTCTCACGTTTTGTTTTTCCCTAATATACATAACTACCAAAATATTTGCTAGACTGACAACGACCATTTTGGCTGAGACCCGGAAGGGCGGGATGGCTCTAATACCAATTGTAACTACCTCGGTGAATTACGCTCTTAGTTACATGCCTGGATGAACGAGAGTGGTTAAAATAGTACGGTGGGGCCCAGGGCCACTCATGGTAGACCTTTCGGCCGTCCTAACCACTTTCAGATCATCGGGACAAGAACGAGCAGCGTAATCTGCAGGCGAAGGGATCAACTACATACACAAATGAGTATGTATGCAAGCCACATACAACAGTCCTCAGAGCCATTCCATCTAAAAAGAAATAGAAATATTGCAACGCCATACGGCAAGATTCAAATATCCTAGATAGAGATAATAATTTAGGATGGCTCCTCATACAACACACATCAGAGTATCAGGTGGAAGCGGAAAACAAGATCCGAGTACGAATAAGAAGCAAATCGGCATAAGATGCCACATAAATAAACACATCCCGCCCACAGATCTCACGGATCCCCGTTCCCGGAATCTCTACACCGAATGATTGTTGCCAACATCATCTGTCTCCTCCACCCAGTATCCATCTTGCGAATACGCCTGTTCATCTGAATCAAACAATTTATCGTGTGAGACCCTAGGTGTACTCAGCAAGTCTTTATGCCACTAAAGGGGACACAACCTGGGGTGAAGCAATTGCAGCAAAAGATAATAACTAACAAGTCTATAGATACTCGCTAACCATCCGCCTAACCAATGATAGACGGATGTCCGTTAATTAAGAACCGCAGTTATAACAGTATAATTAACAGATCCATCCTCCTCGTCGCTTACCAACGAGGAAGCGGATGAACAACCCCCATCATCCGTTGGTAGTTTTATTAACCATTCCATGAGTATTGCACTATTTACTAGTCAAGTACTTAGTCAAATTAAAAGCGGTACTTTAGTTATACTTGTCTATGATCGAGAAACTGTGCTCCAAGTCGTCCATAACCGCGGACACGGCATTCAGAAAGATTTACCCTGAAGGGGTGCACGAATAGCAACACACACTCGATCAACCTCGGAAAAACCAAATCAAAACCCAACGAGGCATTCACGACAAAGCAATCACAGGATTCAGAAATATTTCAGGGGGCCACCCCATTAAGCTACCCGCAACGAAGTTGGCCGGCTCCGAGACGGACTCAAGGTTTGCGTCAATGGTTGTAAACGACTGGGAACCGAAAAGTGTGTCTAGGTCTGTCGATACAGCGAAAACACTCCGCATCCAAAAAAGTACAGGTGCTCCACGCACAATCTTAAATAAAACAGTAAAGCATGGCATAAGTACAGGATAGTAACAAAGCCCCAAACTACTTTGTGGCCCCAAGAAATAAGAATGAATCAAGCTCTAGCTCAGGGGGGTCCATAAGGCCTCCCGGATGTGGATAGTGCAAATAAACAAGGAACAGGAATCAAGTACTCGGGGTCCTACGGGACACAAGTGAGCATGAAAAACCAAATAGCAGATATTGCTCACCGGTGCCTCTTTCATTAGTTATCCCATTACTACACAGGTTATGTTGTTTAGGTACCTCATTATTCATCAGACACTCACATACCCTACACATGCTTTTCTACGACTCGCATGGCTCAAACAACTCCTGTAGTAATGGCTCATGGGATGGAGGAACAAGCTTCGATGGGGTTTAAAAGTAAAGGCTATGCAGTACTTGGGATTCAATTTAATGCAATCGCGGCTCAATGATGCAAGAATAAGATAGAAGAAATAGGTACTATATGTATGCAAGCATGTGGTAGTGCTTGCCTGGCAGCTCAGTTGAAGCGAGAGATGGATCTGGGTAGTACTCCTGTGATTCCTGGTAATTCTCCTGTTGGGCGTCTATTCGAAGAAGAACCAAACAAACAAGCGCCAACATAAATAAAGTGCACAAGCATATGAAATAAAATGCGACAAGCAAACAAGCATGCCATGATGAATGATGCACAATTTACATGGCATTAAAGTAGCATGGCATGGTGAGGTGTGGGGTACAAGAATAAAGCATTTTAATAATTACTTAGCCAAGTTTTATTGTCATAAACAGTTCCGATTTTTAATACGAACCTGATGCATGCCTCAATTCAGAACAAGGACTGCATAGATAGAACGGGCTCGTTGCGCTGATCGATTTAGACATATTATTTGTCAAATTTGGAGTTATAGAATTAAAGTTATTAATTTATTAAGAAAAGGGCATTTTATTGTAGTTTTAATCATCTCGAAATTTTGAAGTGCTCAAAAAATATTTTGAATGGCATATTTGAATTCCTCACATTTTTCTGATTCCAAAACATATATCATTTGTATTATTTGGATTTGTAATTCAAAAGTTATTTAAAATCTGATTTGAATTTGAATTTAAACAATTTCTGGAAATGTTTAATAAAACAGAAATTGGAAAATACTTTTTGTACTGAGCTGAACCTAGCCACAGTCGCTGACGGGTGGGGCCGGTCTGACTGGCGACGCAGCGCGCGAAAAATCTTTTACACCGCAGGCTTACCTAGCTGCTGCGGTTGACAGGCGAGGCCAGCGGGCTAGGGCCCATGTGCCAGTGGTTGGACTCGCAGAGACTGACAGGTGGGAAGCGAGCTGGAGCGCGGGTTGAGGGGCTAAGAGCTGGGGGGCTTAACTGCAAGATTGCTAGGGTGGCTGGCAGGTGGGGCTCGGTGTACCGCGGGTTGAGGCGTAACAAAAAGGAGGGGGTTTTCTGTAAGATGGCCACGGCCCCACTGTTCATCTGTTTCCTCTGTCGAAACTAACAGATCGGTGCTCGACCGATAGAGCGCGGCGTGCACGGCGCGGGGGATCGAACCCGGGACCTGCGGTGTGCGCGCCGAGGGCCTGTGCCAGTGCGGCTGGTATACGGATGGTGACAGCAGGGTGGACGGGGGCTAGGTAAGGTTCTGCGCGACGCGGGAGTGAGCCAACGCGGTGGCCGACGGCGCGCGCAGCGTGTTCGACGAAATGAACGGCGGATGTAGACGGCGACAGCGAGCGTGAGGATGTCAGCGAGGAAGAGGGGCTCACCGAGGAGAGGTCGGTGGTGGTGGAACGGAGAGAGGTGCAGCGGATCGTCGACGGAGCTGGCAGCCGGAGATCTAGGGTTTCGGCGGAGCGGCGAGGGTACTGGCTCCTGGGGGTCCTCCTCCTCGTTGCCGAGCACAGGGCGATGCCGGGGGCTCTCCTTGGTCTCCTCGACCACTTCCATGTCGCGTACGCCGGCAGGAACGAGGAGACGCCAGGGTACTGGTGGTGGCCGGCGAGAGACGGTGGCGTCGGAGAAGAAGAAGAAAGAGTAAGGGCAGGGCTTGGGGATGGATCTGGCGAGGTAGAGGAGGCGTGTGGGAGGAGGACAACACGAGAGGGAGAGAGGAGAGGCAGCCGTGGGGATCAGGGTAGATAAAGTGGCTTCGGCCACCTTTTCACCCTCCTCCTCACCAGAGGCAGGGAGAGGGGCTGCCGGTGGACCAGGGTGAGGGGAAGGAGGCCGGCTCGGATGGTGGGGCCTCATGGCAGGGGGAGAAAGAGAGAGATAGAGAGAGAGGCCGAGAGGGAGAGGAGAGGCTCGGGTTAGCTAGGTGGGGGCTCGGGTTAGGGTTTTGGAGAGAGGGAGTAAGGAGGCTAGGTGGGACCAGCATGGTAGAGAGAGAGAGAGAGAGGTGAGGTGAGGGTTAGGGTTTAGCTTAGAATTAGGGTTAGATTGAAAAATAGAGGAAACTAGGGTTAGGGGATTAGGGTTCAAAAGAGGGTGACATGATGGTGTTGGAGAGAGGGTAGGGTGTAGGTTTAAACCACATGAGCATAAGCATGATCAAGTATGAGGGGTTGGTAAGGTGATGAGGGGTTTTGGTATGGATGAGAAAGTGAGAGAAATGAGGGACAAGGGGATGGTTTTACAAGATCATGCATGGCATTACACATGTGAGGTTGATGACATAGAGATGAAGAGAGAAAATAGAAAAGGTTCCACTCAAAGCAAGGAAAAACCAAAAGAAAAGAAAAGGTGATGATGATGGTTGCATGGCCCATGCAAAACATTAAATGCCATGTATTATTTTGTGAAAACAATAATAATGATATGGCATTATTCTTATGCATTCCCAAGAAGTGGAATAAATACCAAGCAAAAGAAATTATAGAATTAGATCCACACTAACCCACATGAGCTAAATTAAGAGGCAAGAATAAAATAAAGCCCATGGGTAATTAGGGTGGTGGAATTATAAGGTGGTGAAAATAAAGGTGATGGATTTGAATAAAAGATATGCCCCCAACTCAACTTGGGCATTAAACAATATATCAATAACCAAATACAATATCAAGAGGCAAATAGAATTAATAATACATATGAGAGAAGAACCAAAGAAAGAGGGTTTTATATGATGCTCAAATGCAAGGTGGCATGATGACATGAGCATGATATAATTATGATGCAACAATTATATATAGGAAGTAGCCATTATCTTACTAGACCAAGTAGCATTACAATTGTTAGACAATTGGGATGCTACAGTGACCGTGACCGGTTAATTGCGGCGGGTCATATTCCCTTCCAAGATGTTGCTATTTCTTTTGATAGGCATAATGAAGGAATCAACTGCGTAGGACTCAGTTCAACAATGAATGTTGGGTTATGCTCCTAGGTCCTCCACTTGATCACTGGCATCATGACGACCTGAATGCTATATTCTTTGATATTGGTAAAGTTCTGCTCTGGGAGAGGGACCCTGAGCACAAGGGCAGGATCGTTACAAATATCAAAGTCACTGACCTCTTAGATGTTCCTAAAAGTGTTTGATTCACCATTGGGGACCTGGTGGACACTGAATCATGGACCTTTTCTGTGGAAATTTTGCACATCAATCTCCTGGGGGGGCCACCTGATGAGGACCCACTACCTGATGATGGTGCTGACCCTCACCCTCTACCTGTGGTGGGACCCATTTTTGGGCCCCTTCTCCACCTCCTCCTCCACAACCTGAAGGGGACATTGGTGGATGGGATCAATGGATTGAACCTGCCCCTCAGAATAATAATGTTGGCCGGGGCAACTAGAATGCGGTCTAAGGACCTATTTTTGCTCTAGGAGTTGACATGCCCATTGACAACCAGAATTTGCCTCCTAAGGAGGCTGACAATGCTGTTATTGGATCTATCCTGTTGCAAATGTTTCATATGATAGTGACAAGGCATCTGTCCATGGAGCTGAGGATATGGAAGTGGAACAAAATATTGATAATGCTAATCATGATGTGGGCATGGGAGAAGGACTGCTTAACATCCTGCAGAATTACCAAGATGAGGAAGAGGACACCATCCAAGCTGATGAGGGTAACATGCAGGATGACTGGATGATGGAGTACACTAATCTCCTCTCTCCAAATGAGGCACACCTTCAAGTTGGAATGGCCATTATTCCTTTTGTCAATACATCTGAGATGCTTTCTGCTAGGAATTCTTTCTCAAAACAAGGTCTTGAACTATGGGACAAATTCTTTGCTCCACACATGAATCCCTCACCTGACAAAGGCAATCTGCAATGTGACATTCCTGTAAGTTGGTTTAATTTTATCACTCTAATGCTCATCACTCCTGAGAAATTCAGTTAGACTAGACATTTTCTCACATCTCCACTTTGGGAGATTATTAACGAACCAATTACTGAAGAAACTACTTTCACCTTCATTATACCTGATGAATGTGTTGGACAGAATCCTCCCCATTGCCTGAATGATTCCCCATCGAGCATGATGGTGGGAAATGCTCCTGCAAAGAGGAGGAGGGGTAAAGAACCATAAGTGGAATCTGAGGTGAGAAGGATCCCCAGAATTGTGGAACTTAATGGGGGTTTTAAAAGCCATATGAATTGCTCTGATCATAATTGTCTCTCTTGCAATGTTGCTCCACCTTGTCTCAGTAATAAGGTTGTTAAGAATCTTCATGAATCATTTTGCAAGGTTAAGGAGGGAGAACTTGAGAAAAGGTTGCTGAAGAAGGGCAGAATCAATGATTTGATCACCAAGCCACCTGGAAAGCCTGGACCTAAGAAGACTGGTCCAGAACCATACCTTCCAAGCAAGAAGAAGGGAGGTGCTGCTGAATCCTGTGGACAACAGTCTAAGAAGAAAGCACCTAAATAATGTGGTTAATGTTTACCAAAATCTATCCTTTTGTGACTGGACCAGTTACTTTTCATGACTGTTATGAGTTGTTGCAGACCTATTTGCTGTTGGACATGTTTATGAATTCAGTATCCTATGATATGTTCAATCTTGTTTGTGTGACTACAAATTTTGTGTCACCCCAATGCTCACCCAATTGGTTTTTAAATGAGTAACAACAGAAACTGGAAGATTCTGAATTGGAACCTCAGGGGAATTAACTCTGAGAAAAAATGGTTGGCACTAAAAAGCAAGATCATGGAATCTGAATGTGACATTATTTGTCTCCAAGAAACCAAGAGAGATAACTTTGATATCAATTATTGAAAAAAATTCTGTCCAAACAAGTTTGACAGCTTTGATTTCTTACCATCAATTGGTGCATCTAGAGGAATTATTACCATCTAGAACAGTACATTATTTAATGGTACCAGGGCTTTCCAAAATGATTTCTCAACTTCTGTCACCTTCACCTCTCAATTATCAAATGATTCCTGGACTCTTACTAATATCTATGGTCCATGTCAAAATGATAGAAAGATGGATTTCTTAGACTGGTTTTCAAACATTACTATGCCTGATAGTATGCCTAATATCTAGTGTTAGGTGATTTTAACCTTATCAGAAGTCTCACTAATAGATAAAAGTGGGGGAGATGTTAATGAAACTATGCCCTTCAATGATGCTATCTGCAACCTAGGTCTTATTGAGTTGCCACTAAAGGGTAGAAAATTCACATGGAGTAACATGCAAAAAGATCCACTCCTGGAAAGATGGGACTGGTTTTTTACATCTAGTTCTTGGACAACCAAATACCCATACACTATGGTTACTCCACTATCCAAACCTACTTCGGATCATCTTCCATGTGTCATATCCATTGGAACTAACATCCCCAAGGCACAAATCTTCAGATTTGAAAATTACTGGCTTCATCATTCTGATTTTAAGATGATTGTACAAAATGCTTGGAATATGCCTGTGAATTATCAGGACTTGGCAAAAAGAATTTGTGCCAAGTTGAAAAATGTGAGGAGAGGCATCAAGATTTGGGCAAAACAGTTGCCTTGCTTAAAGGATCGGATTGCTAAGGTGAATGACACCATTGATCTCCTGGACCTACTTGAAGAATCTAGAACATTAACCATCAATGAATGGCACCTCAGAGATATCCTGAAATCCCATATTATCTCTCTTCTTCATAACCAAAACACCTATTGTAAACAAAGAGGGAAAATTAAATGGGTAAAACTTGGGGATGAAAACACTAAGTTTTCCCATTCCAAAGCTACCATCAGTTACAGACACAACTATATATCTATCATCAAGAATGAATCTGGACAGGAATTTACAAATCACTATGACAAGGCTGATATCCTTTGGAATGACTTCAGGGCAAGAATGGGTACATCAGTCAAAACCGAGATGCACTATAACCTTACTGACTTCTATGGAAATGGAATGACTGATGAGATGAAGAATTTACTTGAAAAACCTTTTCTTGACAAGGAAATTGAGGAGGTTATCGTTGATCTACCAAATGACAAGTCACCTAGTCCTGATGGTTTTAATAATGAATTTATCAAAAGTTGCTGGTCTATCATTGGATATGATATCAAATTACTGATACATGAGTTCTTCAATGAGAAAGTGTCCCTTGAGAGCATCAACTCTTCTTACATTACACTCATACCTAAAGTCACTTGCCCATCTACATCGGTTGATTTCAGACCAATCTCCTTACTGAACTGTATTTTCAAAATAATTACCAAACTACTTGCAAATAGACTGCAATCTATTATTCTGAATTTGGTACATAAAAACAATATGGATTTCTCAACAACAGATCTATTCAAGATTGCATTGGTTGGGCCTTTGAATACTTATTCCAATGCCACAAGTCAAAGGAGGAAATTTTAATTCTCAAACTTGATTTTGAGAAGGCATTTGATACAGTAGACCACTCTGCCATCATAAATATCCTTAAAGCTGGAGGATTTGGGAGAAAATGGATTAGGTGGATTGAAATGATCTTTGAATCTGGAACATCTAAAATTCTTCTTAATGGTGTGCCTGGTAAAAAGTTCTACTGCGGGAGAGGTGTTAGGCAAGGAGACCCACTTTCACCATTACTATTTGTCCTTACTGCTGACCTCCTACAATCAGTTCTAAACAAGGCCATGCATATGAATCTTCTAACTCCACCTATTGTGGGACCACCCAATAGTGACTTCCCTATTATTCAATATGCTGATGACACATTGGTGATACTTAAAGCTGATGCATCACGATTATTATGCTTGAAAGCACTCCTTCAAACATTTGCAATTTCCACTGGACTCAAAGTCAACTACCTGAAATCTAGCATGATGCCAATAAACACATGTAATGATAGACTTATGCATTTTGCTATGACAATCAACTGTCAAACTGGATGCCTCCCTTTTACTTACCTTGGGCTCCCATTAAGCATTACAAAGCCATCTATGGAGCACTTTCTTCCCATTGTTCAGAGAGTGGAAAGAAGATTATGTGGAATTGCTGATTTCTTGAATTATGGAGGAAAACTGCAGCTGGTCAAATCTGTTCTCTCCTCACTTCCTCTATTTTTTATGAGCTGTTTAGAGGTGCCAATAGCCATCAAGGATCAAATTATTAAATATATGAGATATTGTCTGTGGAGAAAGAAGACTGAAGATGTGCAAGCAAGAGGACAAGCACTTGTATCACGGGACAAAATCTGCCGTCCTAAAAATCAAGGGGGTTTAGGGGTACTAAACCTACAGATTCAAAATAATGCACTCCTACTGAAAAATTTGGACAAATTCTACAACCACCAGGACATACCATGGGTTCATCTCATATGGGAGACTTATTACAAAAATGGAAAACTACCTGGAAGAAGCATGGAGGGATCTTTCTGGTGGAAGTCACATATCAAATTAATTGTAACTTTAAAGGCATGGCTAAATGCAATCTGAAATCAGGTAGATCTTCTTATTTGTGGACTGACCTTTGTCAAGATGAGTGCTTGATGAATAAATTCCCTCACCTTCTGTCCTATGCTAAGTCCACAAACATCAGTGTTCATGACTTCCTTCATGCTGAATTTCTTGAAGATAACTTCCACCAACCTCTCTCTCAACAAGCTTTCTCTAAATTTTAGTCATTGAAGAAAGATGCCAAGAATTCAGAAATGACACTCAGGAGGACACCCATGATAATTGGAACTATATTTGGGGATCAGATAAATTTGAAGTTAAAAAGGCCTACTCAGCCATGATTGGATACTCCCCATCACCACCACACTTTTCTTGGGTTTGGGCAACCTCCTATCAAAATAAACACAAGTTCTTTTTCTGGCTTTAGCTACTAGACAGATTGAATACAAGAAATCTACTGATGAGAAAGAATTTCAACATCCCTGATTACAATTGTGTTACATCCAACTGCATCTCAGAAGAATCAGCAAATCATCTTTTCTGGGATTGTCCATTTGCAAAGAAATGTTGGGACCATATTTCCAGAAACAGAAGTGCAAATCTAACAGGATTAGAAGCTATTTCAAACATCAAAGAAAAGTTACATCTACCCTTTGCAATGGAGATCATTATCCTGACTTCCTGGGGTATCTGGATATGCAGAAATGAGAAGATTTTTAATGACAAAAGACCCACTTTTGATAGATGGAAAGCAATTTTCTACCAATAAATGAGATGGATACAATTCAGAATCAAAGGAAAATACAAAGAGAAATTCAAAGCTTGGCTCAATCAGCATCTAGACCAGGGATAGAATAGATTGTCTTAATTTTTTTCCTCTGCATAGATCGAATTAGATGTAACTGTTTATGATCTACCTTAGATCATTTCTCATTGTAACATACTCATATATAATAATAAAAATTGCAGTGGGGATTGTTCCCTACTGTTTCACCTCAAAAAAGGCACCATTAAATATCAATTTCTACTCAAGAAAGTTATAGAACACTTCCCTAAGAAGAGAGAGAAGATTCCTTTTGCCTCTCCAATTAAAACAAAATTTTCTCTTAATGCTTCCTCATTTGAGAATACTTGATTCTTTTCTTGCTTCGTATGCCTAACTTAAAGGAGTTAAAGAAAAGTACTTATTGGGAGATACCCCAAAAGTTTTAGTTGAGTCTTGGAAGTTATTGCTCCAGTAATAAACTCTCCTTATCATTTTTGTGTGGTTTTTGTGCCAAGAGTAACCTCTAATGAGAGAGAAGTAATGCTTGGGAAAGTTGCTGTCGTGAAACCGATTTTTGCGCTTCGCTGTAAAAATTCGTGAAAAATCTCTGTATGTCGGTTTGATCGGTAATTTTTTGTGCGTCTACCCCAGGTTGTTATCCAACTTTCATTAGTTCAAAACTTTTCTATTTGAGCAACAGAAGGTTTTCGAAAAAAATGGTTTTTACCTACTGGTCTGTTTTGACAGATTTCTGCCATTATTTGCATTTCCCTCTTAATCTCTTTCTCTTTGAGTTCTCCTTGATCATTTGAAATTTTTAAAGGAAGTGCTACAGTAGCTTTTGTTTTAATGGAAGTTTTACTTATGTTGGAACTGAACCAAAAAGACTTATTATCTTGAATGCACTAATGTTGCTAATGAAGATTGTGTGAAGTTTTATATGAAGGAGATTTTAAAGTGTAGGGAAGAGTAATGTGATAAGAAGAAGTATGGACAAAAGCTCAAGCTTGGGGATGCCACCCGTGTCACCTAAGAAATATCAATAAGTACAAGCGTCAAAGCTTGGGGATGCCCAAGGCATCCCCTTCTTCATCAATAAAAATTTCAAGTTTCTTCCAAACACTTCATTTTTATTGTTTCATGCATAATTGTGTTGTTCTTGGAGCGTCTTTGTTTTCGTTTTTATTTTTCTTTTGCTTAGTTTTCTTGAATAAATTGATTGGACCCCCTCATTCACGCATTAGTTTTCAAATAAAGTTGATTTGGATTGGAAAAGAGTAGGAAAGTTCATGCTTAAGTGGTAAAAAGGAGCTTGTTTTTGACTATGCTTAGACTTTATCATGTCATGCTTGATATTGTTTTGGCTTTATGCTTAGTGATTTTTGCTGTAGCATGACATGTTATAAACAATTGAGAATGCTTAATGTGCCATGAAAGAATCATGCGTTGTTTTAACATATAAAAGCATAATATTGTGGTATTCTCCTTTAAATGCTTTATTTGGGTTGACTTGGCGCATGCTCACACCATGTGAAGACTATACCAAGTCACCATAGCCTATATGATCATTTATTTTTCATCTTGTAATATCACTTTATGCTTTAATTAATAATGTTTTGCCGCTTTGCATGATTATGGCCATTATTGCTCTCCTAGTTGGTTGCTCCCAATCTTTTGCTAGCCTCCATACCAAGTATGAGTTCCACTCATGCATCCAACTTCAAATAAACCAAGTTATTCCAAAGAGTCCACCATACCTACCTATTAGCATTTGCTATTCCAAGTATATTCATGTTTTTATCTACCTTCCAAATTAAACTTGTTATGTGAAAATTAGTGATTAAAGCTCTCACGAACTTGATGGCACACTTTACTTTTCTTGCCCCTAATAAACTTGAACCATTGTGTCATCTATGTTGTATATGCTTGCACTTATATGTTGGGATTAGCAGAACCATGTTGTCATGGGGAAGGCTTTCAACATTACACTTGTACATTGTACCAAGTTGATATCATGCTCTTTTGTTTATGGATGTCGTCAGTGTGAAATTGAAAGGGGAGCTTGTAAGTCCATGGAGTTATGTATGTGTGTTAGATAAATGCCTGGGCCGCTAGCCTAAGCCATGCCTAATCATGGTGGAAACTTGCAGCATCACCATAGTGAGCAATCTATGAAGCATTCTTCTTATAAAAATAAAGAGATAGAGATTGAGAAAAACAAAAAAAAGATGAGAAAAGAAGAAAGAGAGAAAAAGCACCATTTTCCCATGGTAAATAAGAAGATTGCTGAGATGCTCATTGTTTGCGTGCCTTGTCATTTTGATTATGGGATAGCTCATGTATCATGTGCAACGGGTACCCCGTTTGCGGTTCTCTATGATACACATGTACTTACTATGACAAGAACTTACCGGTAACTAAACTTGAGTAGCATGAGGAGCGGCCCTCGTATTCAAGGGACATGAGATTGCCAACTTATACTTTGTCAAGCATATACTCCATAGTTTATTCACTTTAACCTTAATCAATTCAAGATGCTTATGATAGGGTCAATGAGAGCTGAAAGCTAATAAGTACCATAATTTTTGGTAGCTCTTTATGAGACTTGAATCCCTGCTTCCTTCTATAAAGGCCTTTCTTTTACTTTTATGTTGAGTCGCCATCTTATATCTTTATGCCCCTATTGAGAGAGCATAGTGGCCATTCTTAGTTCTATGTGCATTGTCCCAAGACTTGTTCATTGATTCATTACTTTGATATTGCTTGTTCTTAAACTATTTGTATCTAGTCACCCTTATGAACTTTGAAGGTGTCCTATGCATTTATGTTTTCCTACACTATGAGGGACAAGGTGAATACCATTCTCATTATGTTTTCTATATGTGAAAGAAAAAAATGTCTTGCAAAGCATTCTTATTCATGAATCATTAGTTTGTACCTTTTCATGGTATAACATAGTTGCTATGTCTTATTGTTAGAACTATATCTTTCATGCTATGTTAAAGTACTATGATCCCAGCTATCAATGTTTTACAAATACCTTGATCAAGATTATGATGGTGCATGTCACCTCAAAAATTATTATTTTTGATCACTTACCTACTCGAGGACGAGCAGGAGTTAAGCTTGGGGATGTTGATACGTTGCAAATGTATATATAATTTTTGATGTTCCATGCTTGTTTTATATCTACTTTCTTATGTTTTGTACACACTTTGGAGTATTTTTATACATTTTCTGGAACTAACCTATTAACAAGATGCCACAGTGCCAGTTGCCTGTTTTCTGCTGTTTTTGGTTTTAGAAAAGCTAGTAAGGAAATATTTTCAGAATTGGACCGGACAAAAGCCCAAGTCAGTATTTCACCAAAAGGAACACGGAGTCCGGAGGGGAGACGGAGAGGGGAGCCAGCCCTAGCCGCACCACCAGGTGGTGTGGGTCCCCTGGAATTCCACCGACCTTGCCCCTTCGCCTATATATTGCCTCCGGGACAAAAACCCTAAGTACCCGATCAAAATTCCACGAAAGAGTATGTAGCTACCGCCATCTCCATCCCTAGATCAGGAGGGATTTGAAGCTCTTCCCGACACCCTGCTGGAGGGGAGAGATCACCCTGGAGGCCTTATTCATCACCATGCCTGCCTCTGGTGTGATACGTGAGTAGTTCATCCCTGGACTGCGGGTCCATGTAGTAGCTAGATGGTTGGTTCTTCTCCTTTGTGCTACCATGTCCAGATCTTGCGAGCTCCGTTCATGATCAAGATCATCTATTTTTAATCTTACATGTTGTGTTTGCGGGGATCCGTTGGATATTGAGATGCTATTTCAGATTTATTATTGATTCTATCATGTCTTTGTTATTTTTCATCTTGCATGCTTTCCGTTGTTAGTAGCTATCTTGGCCGAGTAGATGCTAGCAACTCCAAGAGAGAGTATTTATGCTCGATAGTGGGTTCATGCCTCTAGGAATCTGGGGAAGTGACAAAAATCTCTAAGGTACTAGATGTGCTGTTGCTACTAGGGAGAAAACATCAATCCTTTGTTAATAGAACAATCATATTGTTTACTTTACACACTTCGCTTAATGCAATTATCTATTGCTAGCAACTTAATACTGGAGGGGGTTCGGATGATAACCTGAAGGTGGATTATTAGTCATAGATGTAGTTGGATTATGGTATATGTATAATGTTGTAATGCCCAATAAAATCTCATAGGAGTCAAGATGATTAGTATATGCATGTATGCTTTCTTGATGTTTGTTAATTGCCCCGCTGTAATTTGTTCACCCAACATGTCATCTATCTTAAGGAGAACCACCTCTAGTGAACTATGAGCCCCAATCCATTCTTTTACTATCAATCTATAATCTACTATTTTCTGTTTACTTTCTGCAAGCAATTACTATCTTCCACACAATATGTTTAATCCTTTGTTTTCAGCAAAACCGGTGAGATTGACAACCTCACTGTAAGTTGGGGGCAAAGTTCTATGGTTGTGTTGTGCAGGATTCCAAGTTGGAAACAATACCTTGGAGGTGTATCCTTGCTCCTACTGGTTCGATAACCTTGGTTTCATAACTGAGGGAAAACTTGCTGATGTGATCATCATACCTTCCTCTTGGGGTTCCCCAACGAGATCGACGTGTTGAGTCCAATCATCAGTATCCGTGTACTTGTTTGAGCAAGATAAATTATATCTGGGCAGTGCATCCATAATTGCTATTGCCTCCGCAACCGCTTATAGAAATAACCTACTAGTCTCATCCATAGAAGAAAGAGAACTAATGATATGCATAGTGATGTCACCGTTAATCCTAAGAAAATCCCTCACATACAGCCGTACTACCCCTTCTGTCACTGGGCTTCCCAACCTGCAGATCAGTCATCACTCATACTCCCTATACCTGGCTCAACCCTCGGGGTCTTGGGTACCTGAAAAGTCCTTGTATTGAGGCAAGAGAGGATACAATAATCATCATGTCATACAAACTAATACACGATCCCATCTATGATAATTCACATGCACAATTAGTACATGGCTAGGCTGAAGCCCTTAGCCCAAGGAGAATTACTCATACATAGACATGAGATCAACAATCACAAACATTGTAATAAAAATCATAAGATTGATAGCAATAGTCTTACAATGTCACCAATCGGAGAAGAGATATACTATTACAAGTGGTGGAATATGGCTATGGAGATGGAGAAGGGTTTGGAGATCTGGAGGCGGCTGGTGATCTATGGCAGAGACTTCTGGATGGTGCGAACTCTCTTTTCTCGTCGCTCGAGGCTTCTTTATAAGGGGTCCCTTCACGAAAGTTGTTCTGTTTGACCTAACGGAGGCGACGCCAACTATACGAACGGAGCTATACGGTCGGAATTTTGCTCTGGCCGTATAGTTGGTCGTTAAGGCATCTACCTACGTTGTAAGGCTCCTAGTTTCATCTGGTAGTTGAAAATCTCGTATCTTTGACTTTAATGTAGTGATTCCCTCCTTTAGACGACATTGTTTGTGCAGGAAAAATATAAAAGAAATGATTGCATACCCCTCTGAATATTAGCATTAGTGGCAGGGTTTAGAGAGATATTTCATCAAGAATGTGATTAATATCCATCTTAAATGTGTATGTTAGATGGCTATATTTCAGAGCCATCAACCTCCCCAAGCTTAAACTTGATTGTCCCAATCAAGAAAACCAAAATCAAAAAGGAACTCACCATTTAAACTGAAATAACGAGATGGTGATCTTACTCATGATTAGTAGTCTCATGTTTCCTCCACTTTATAAATCTGAAAAACTTCAGCATAGATAGAGCAATGGCAAGCATATCATACGGGTTTCATGCATCCTTATAGTGCAGCAAAATTATTGTAAGCATAGATAATTCAAATGAGTAAACTTTATTCCATGTCAAGTAATCAACTCATAGGCTTGCCTTTGAACAGTAAAGTATAATCATATAAATTAAGAGTGTGATAGTTGTCATGAGAATCATATATACTAGAGTATCTCAAATCTCCCACATCAATAAATCAAGACTTTTCAAGCACTACTTTTCTATTCATTGTCCTTCAAGAATTTCAGTTTTTAAGTAATTGAGAGCATGCCAAAAAAAATTATTTAGTTTACCGGGTTGTGATGGACACTCGCGGCATCACTAAGGTTTTTATTCCTTTTGCATAATGATTTCTCATAACAGCCAGAGGAGTGATTCCATCATGATTACAACTACCCGGGAGTACCAAGAATCTTACCCACTATAGTATTGCTGCTACAAGTGTTTAATCAACTCATAGCCGAAATCTAGGAGTTTCCTCCATTAAGATCGTTCGTAGGCCAGCGGAGTTGTTGGCATCCCATAAAGTTTGACACTCATAAAGCTATATCATTATTATGATTAACAAGTCAAACTTTGGCATGCTCACAAGAACCGCTAAACATTAATTCAATCGAACAAATCCTTTCAAAGAGAGCTATCAAGTCAATCAATATTTTCAGTGGTTTTGAGTATCTCTAGAAATAAGCCTTCAAGACTAAGCACTACAACACCCAAGCCTTCAATTGTGAGACATTTTCTTATTACAATTGTTTAGCAATTTTATGCAAGACTTGGTTAATTACGAGAGCTGGAACAAAATATACCCAATTAAATACCCATGCAAATGAAAATCTTACGACAATACAAAGACTCACAATATAATGTCTCAACATCTTATATCTTATATTTACTAATTGGAGGCACCAAAGGAGCCACCACGTTAATCCTGGGAGAAATGCCAGACAAAAAGGGATCCTAGCCTCAAATCTTAATCTCAACGGTTGAGGATGGATGCAATTTCCACCGAGCCGGACGTGATTTCCAACCATCGTACTAATTGGAGGCACTAAAGGAGCCACCACGTTAATCCTGGAAGAAATGCCAGACAAAAAGGGATCCTAGCCTCAAATCTTAATCTCAACGGTTGAGGATGGACGCAATTTTCACCGAGCCGGACGTGATTTCCAACCATCGTGTTTGTGCAGAAATCTTACCTTCGTTGGAAATCAAAAGACATCCATGCATGCGGGTATAGACGTGATTTCCACGAATCGTTATCAGAACAAAAGGCATGCCTGCATGTCTACATATACATATATCTCTGCACAACGTCCCTGTTGTTCGGCCGATGAGCAAAACTTGGGAATCGCGAAAAAATTTCTAGACAAACTTCTTGAGGTGAATATGACGTGCAGGCGGCAACACTCGGTAGATTAATCCGCTGGACTGCAGTTCACAACGTGGAAAATAGAAGCTGGGGAGATCCAAAGGTTAGAGAAGAAGGGAATTGGGGAAACACGAAAAAGTTGAATCAGATCCATTTATATACCAAAGCTAATGACAACATGGAGAAAATATGCGGTGTGATGTGAAAGAGTGGCGGCAAAGCGCTCGATGATGATGCGGGAGACTTTTTCAGGATCCTGCGTGATGGTTTTTCTTCCTAATCTTATGGGAGATTTCTCGCCCGCACCCGTGTCAATGATGTCGCCGTCGGCCGGACGACAAGTTAGGACATACCAAGCTGCCTCTTCGCACTATGCATGTCCCCATGTGTATCAAGTTGATCGATGGTAGGTCCGGCAGATGAAT
This sequence comes from Avena eriantha, assembly GCA_910589775.1. NCBI lineage: Eukaryota > Viridiplantae > Streptophyta > Magnoliopsida > Poales > Poaceae > Avena > Avena eriantha. The sequence continues at coordinate 14,968,663 of OU342740.1, forward strand.
AGTAGTCACAGACATGAGCAGAAGTTCAGCTTGACCAACAACTATGCCCTGCGAGTTATCGGACATGGACGTGACCATAATCAACTTGGACAGGGATCAAAATTTCCATAGGCTACGCTAACCAACATGTCTATCCAGCCAAAATTATGTACAATCTATGCTTTCTCAAGCCGGTTCCAATCCTTTTCTCTCATCTAGCCCTTCCTTATTTATTGGTGTTGGGCAATGTAATCTAGCAAGATATTTTCTGAGTTACTAACTTCTCAAAGCTTCAGTTGTAGCCAAAGGAAATTTATCAGGAATATTCAACTACTCTTCACCTCAAGAAAATAGCGATACCTTATTACTAGACAGGTAAGATACTCCCTCCCTTCAGAAATATAAGACATTTTAGCTTTCGGAACTGAATGTATGTAGACGCTTTTTAGTGTATAGGTTTCTCCGGACCTCTACGAACCTATACAGTAAAAAACATCTAGATACATTCGATTCACAAAGGTAAATTGTCCTATATTTCTAAATGGAGGGAGTATTTATAAGGGTTTCGAGATGGATGCAGTGCACCGATATGAACTTTGTTGGCCAAAAAAGACACAGATATTCCGTTATAAAAAAGAAAGGTATGCAGGATATTATTTCTATTGATCTTTCTGGTTAATGCTCCATTGTTCTTTTTCGTTATGTTCATTGGAATCAGAATTGTGTGTCAGAGTTTATGCCACTCATACACTACTACAAGGATATTTGGTAAGTACGTACCATGTTGTGACGAACTTAGTACATACTGTCCTCTGAACTATTTGCAACATAATTTTACTTAAACTACTGCAAATAAGAGCAGCCCTAAGGCCAGGGCTGCAGCACGAGCTAACCCAGTGCGTGGCCTATTTCTGGGTCCGCCCCCGGTTTTGGTTGGAAAAGATGATAGCATATTGCAGAGAACGGCGTATAGTTATATAAACTAAGATTGATGTGGATTCTTTTCTACCGGTTACAAATTTCAATTCTGCGTTATTTAACTAAAATAAACTCTATAAATCTTTAGATAATTAATCCTTTATTTGTACTATTTGGCTAAGTTAAGTTAAATAAGTGGTCATTAATTTTACATCAATTTTTATAGAAATTTTTTCCTCGGCATCCACCAAAACATGCATAGTCGAATCAATCCTACCGTATCCACTTGATCACCATCCTTTCATTTGGAAGGTGTCATCCCTATATCATATTTTGGACATAATTATCATGTACAATGAAGCTCTGTGCCTTTTGCAAGTTTAATAAACATGTTGTGCTACAATTACATGTTAGTATAAAATATCATCTTATTTGAAGGACAAATGAATGATCTATGATGGAATTCTATCAACAAGTTATGGCTTACCTGCATTGGATGAAGCAACTACATAAATGTTGTATGTATTAAATATATCATGAAACATGGGTATCACATACTTAATACCTCCCTACATTCACAAATGGATCGCAACTAGAATATGATAGCAGGGAACCTATTTACTGCTTTCTCCAAAATATTGCCTTTGTTGTATTTGGATTATTGTTCAGTAATACAAGTTGTCAACTAGATTAAATATGTGTGAGGAGAATCTCAAAAGTGTATTGTATTCAAAACTTATTGTTATTTAGTGAATGTTCATAACGACCAATGGTCATTGAGTTTATTTTCATGCAATGGTGTCCCTTTGTTTTTTGGGTAGTTTAAGGAAATAGTAACACCACAGGTATACCCTTCCTTGAGTTCTCATCTATTTCATCATATGCACTAGAGTAAGCACCTAATAAAAATTCCTATGTAATTCCAAACATAAGATCTAAAGCATATTTTTTGGTGTACAATTTATTTTACTCATAGAAAAAAATCTACAATTAATACCACGAAACAAATGAACTATTTTATGATTTTAAATAGCTAGCCCGTGCAGTTGCATGGGTTAATGACTAGTTTACTACTAACTAGCATGGGTCTCTCAAACTTCAAAAGTGGGGAGTTATAAGGCATACATCTCATGTTTGGTTCCACTTCTCTCTTCCTTTTTTATTTGTTTCTTGGAAACTCGAAGTCGACCACTCTCCTGCAAATATATGAAGACCTCGAGGCGGAAAGAAAAGGAAGAGGGAGAATAAGGAAAAATCGAGAAATCTTTTTGTGATTTTTAAGAGAGGAAAATTAAAGAATAGAAAATTGGCGGCAAAGCAAATGAACGCCACGTAAGGATACATGAGGAAACTTCCCCAATCTTAGGCTTTTGCAAGCCCTGTAAATCATTGTGGTGGCGGGAAAAAGTCGCTACTCCAGTTCGCGAATTGAGTTGAGAGGTTACTTGTTGATTCTGGGAGGTTCAAAGAGAGGTCGTGCATCCTCTCCACAGTTCCTCCAAGGCCTTGGAAATCTTGGTATGTGGCAAACCAGGTTTGTTGCTGATCCTCTTGATAAGGAACTTCTTGCTCCTCTTCTTGGTCCTCATCCTCCTCCGGAATCTCTTCCTCGGGCTGGTGTTGCTCAACCCGCGAATCATATAGTAAATGTCCTTCCTCGATAGAGAAAAGACCATTAGGCATAGAAGTGGGGTAGATACGCCCAGATCCAGCAATATGCAGGTAATAAACACCACCTCTCCTAGTGAGAACTCCACATGCTCTCAAAGTGGAGAAATCAACATGTGTCTCACCTAGTACGGGTTGCAACTCACCTAGGTCGAGGCTTAGGGTAGTGGCAAGCACGGTGATAACGCCTCCTCCTGTGATCGTCCCTTGGCTTTGGGAGGCTTAGTTCTCCAAGTTACACATAAGGATGGCGCTAAAGTTGAGTGACAAGCTTCAGTTGATGAAAGCAGCCTTTGTGAGGACTAGGATTTCCTCCTCGTTGAGTCTCGTGAACTCATTATGTACCTGCAAAGTGTTAGCAATCACATAGAACAAATAGTGAATTGTAAGATGTTGAATATTCTTCTCCTTGTTCACTCTACTAGTGAAACTCATTCCATTATAGTATCGATCGGGGGAAGGACTTAAGCCAGTAAAGGATGCGCGTAAAGCATGAATATCATTGTTTGGAAAATTAAAACATGTGCACCATGTATCTAATGTTAAATTGTAGTTGTTGTTCATCAGACGGAAAGAAATAGTATCCTCTCCTTGCCATTGTTTAACAGTGCTTTGCAATGAACTAAAGAATTCAATTGTTAAGCGGCGATAATAAGGTACATCATTGTACACAAAGTTTTGTAGGCCAGCTCTATTACGAAGTAAATTGAAGTCATCGGTAATACGGAGTTGGTTCAAATTATGGGGCAAGCCCACTTGGTGGCCTTCACTTCGCGGTTCTTGATCCTATTGAAGCGATCACGATGTGCCTCATTCTTGAACTGTGTCCCCATGCGTTCCTGAGCGGCAGCCCGCGAAGCGCTAGTGGTGGCACGAGCACAAGCTTGGCTCCTTGTGTTCATCATGTAAAACATTGAAGAAAGGAAAAAATAAAACTTTTTGATCCAACAACAGTAAGTGTATCATATTCTTCATCATAGCACACTAAAGAATTCTCCTCAAAATAATAATCCAAGCAAGAAAATCATGACAATTGGTTCATAGTAGGTCTCACCCAAGATTGATACTGACAATAGATCGAAGATGAATTTGCAAAAAGTAATTGGAGAATCGGAGGAGAAACATACCGTAGATCACTTGTGTGAGAGGAAATCGAACGAAATTGAATAGGGATAGAGATCCCTTGATGTTTTGAGAGAGTTTGGAGGTAGAAGAAAGAAAAAGGATTGAAATTTTGGAGTTAGGAGTACCTTCCCGTGCGATTTTGTGGTTGGACGCAACTATACGGGCGCAGCTATACGGTCAGAACAATGTGTTCCGGCCGTATAGTTGGTCTTTTGTCAAAAAATTAGGTTTTTCTCCTGGCGGCGCAGCTATACGGACGTAGCTATATGGGTAAAATGTTCTGACCATATAGTTGGTCGTTAAAATGTTGTCCCTACGAAAGAAAATTTGCAAAGGCATCAATATCTATACAACCGGAACTATACGGCCGGAATTTTTATTCCCGCCGTATAGTTGGTCGTTAAACTCTCAAAACATATGAAAAGAAATTGTATGGAGGCATTGGTATCTATATGACCAGAGCTATATGGCCGGAATTTTTTATTCCTGCCGTATAGTTGGTCTTTAAACTCTCTGTACATATTGCAGAATAATTTTCAATGGCAAAGATATCTATACGACCGGAGCTATACGGCCAGAATTTTTATTCCCGCCATATAGTTGGTCGTTAAACTCTATGTGTGCGTCAAAATATTTCTGTTTCTTCGTAAACTATTTCTTTTCCTGTAACTTAGTGGTATACCTTGTTTTTGATAGAAAATTGACAGTAAATATTGTCAACCAACAATAGCATGAATAAAGCAGAATTTTAAGTACTAACGAACTTCTTCTCCTCGAATGGAGTTTTCTAGCACTCTTTATTAAAATAAAACTAAAACTAAAACTAAAAACTTAACTCAAACCTTTATTTCACATGGGTTGCTTCACATGGAGTGCTCTTTTTTTGGTCAATAGCTTGACCTTGATGATACTCACTTGGGCCATATGAGTGGAACACCCACTCCAAAGTAATTGGCCTTCAAAGTGATGGCCTCCTTTTTGTCATGCTTGGCTTTCTTCTTCCTGGGGAAATGAATAACAAAAGGATCCTACGAAGGCAATTGCAGCTTCATGTTCCCTTCATGCAGATTAATCAAAGCCTTTATAGTTCTTAAGAAAGGACAGCCTAATATAATAGGAGTAGTAGCATCTTCAGGCATGTGAACAATAACAAAATCAATAAGAGCGGGACAGCCTTTAATGTATACTAAAGTGTTCTCCTTAATTCCTACAACTTGTTTGTAGGTAGAATCTGCTAGATGCAATTTTAACTCAGTAATTTCAAAGGAGCCAAGATTTAACTTGTTAAAAAGACTCTTCAGAATTGTTGAGATGCTTGCACCTAAATCACAAAGTGCAGCTATCTCGTTGGTTCCAATTTTAATCTTAATAGTAGGCTCAAATATGTTATCTAGTTTAACAGGTAATTTTTCAGCAATTTGCTTGTATTCTTCTTCAAGCTCACGTACCTTTATTGCTACTTTATTGACAAAATGTTGGTACATAGATTCCTCACTACCTTCACTTACCGGAATCTTGACGTTGATCCTTTTTGTGAGATCTTCAACGGTGTAGCTTGGTGAAGGAGCATTACTATAATCAAGTTTTTCAGGCTCCTCCCTTTGGATCCTCATCATTTTGAGTTCTTCAACAGGATTGGGCTCAGCTTTACCTACAAATTTAGCTAGAATGAGAGTTTGACTCTCGGTTATCTTACCTAGCTGTGCCCCAACAATCCTCGTTCTTCCTTGAAGGGCCTGTAAATCATTTCTCAAACCAAGCATAGCATCATGGTTCTTTGTTATTTTAACTAGAATATTATTTTCTTCATTTTGTGAGTCTATGAAAGACTTAAGTGTTTCCTAGAGACTACCATTACTATTTTCCATATTATTATTAGAGTTACCTGTAGGACTAGCATAATGTTTCTGAAAGTTAGGATTGTAACTCTTCTTCCAAGCAGGATTATAATCATTACGAGCTCTATTTCTTCAATATTTGTTTCAGGAGTGGCTCTTACCTAAGTTTCCTTACCTTTTACGGCTAGTATGATCTCATCCAACTTAGCATTGAGATCTTCGTTCCCTTTTGGTGAGACAGAGTTCACCTTCTTTGTGTTTGATCTTTCCACATGCCGTTGGGCATGGTTGTCTTGCATATTGTCTAGCAGCTGCTTTGCTTAGGTAATATGTTTACCCATAAATGTTCCTCCAGCTGCAGTATCTAGCATAGACTTAGATATAGGATTAACAGCTTTGTAAAACAAATGGAGGATTAACCAATCTTCCATCCCATGACTAGGACAGTTTCTTAGGCATTCTTTCATCCTCTCCCGTGCAAGCGCTCGTGGCTCACCCTCTTCCTGTCTAAAGCCAGTAATATTAGATCGAAGTTGCATAGTCTTTGTAGGTGGGAAAAATTAAGTCATAAATAAAGAAGTACATCCCACCCATGATGTAATAGTATTTTTAGGCAAAGATAGAAACTATTCTTTAGCTCTCCCTCTTAGAGAGAAAGGAAATAGACGTAATTTTACCGCATCAGGGTCAACGTCTTTTATATGCATCATATCACATATTTCAGGGAAAGTATTTTAAGTGCATACCCGCGTCTTCAATAGTAGAGCCTCCAAATTGATTATGTTGAACCAAACTTAAGTAATGGGGCTTAATTTCATAGTCATCAACAGCGATTGCTGGCTGAGTTATAGGAGTACGCAAATAATAATTACTGGGAGTAGCAAATTCCCTAAGCTTCTTTTCAGCCATACTTCCTATGTTTTGGGTTTTCTTAGATAAAGAATTATAACGGTAAAAACAAGAATTTAAAGACTAACTATTTTTTTGGTTTATCAAATAAAGACTGAAAGCAAACTAACAAAATTAAAAACAAGAATTAAAACTAGCAGGGTTCCTAATAACCTCACCAGGGTAGTTATTGCTTCCCCGGCAACGGCGCCAGAAAAAGGGTTGATACCTTTGATCCGGATTACGAATGTGGTATAGCTTATTTTTCCCTAGTAGACCTAGGTTATCAAATCCTCGGGAAGCGAATGTGTAGTGAAGTTACATTAATGGACCTTCAGGAGTTTTAGAATTCCTTTTTTTGTTGTCAATGATGGAGAGAGAGGGCCTAGGGCGTTCAGTTTCACCTGTAGCTGTGCAAAACATCTGATGGAAATAAAAGATAGAAATAAAGTATGCATGTACTTATTAGAGAAAGATAAATTATATGTTGGGAGTGCATCCATAATTGCAATTGCCTCCGCAACCACTTATAGCAATAACCTACTAGTCTCATCCATAGAAGAAAGAGAACTAATGATATGCATAGTGATGTCACCGTTAATCCCAAGCAAATCCTTCACATATAGCCATACTACCCCTTCTGTCACCGGGGTTCCCAACTTGCAGATCAGTCATCACTCATAATCCCTAGACCTAGCTCAACCCTCAGGGTCTTGGGTACCTAAAAAGTCCTTGGATTGAGGCAAGAGAGGATACAATAATCATCATGTCATACAAACTAATATACGATCCCATCTATGATAATTCACATGCACAATTGGTACATGGCTAGGCCGAAGCCCTTAGCCCAAGGAGAATTACTCACACATAGAGATGAGATCAACAATCACAAACATTGTAATAAAAATCATAAGATTGATAGCAATAGTCTTACAATGTCACCAATCGGAGAAGAGATATACTATTACAAGTGGTGGAATATGGCTATGGAGATGGAGAAGGGTTTGGAGATCTGGAGGCGGCTGGTGATCTATGGCAGAGACTTCTGGATGGTGCGAACTCTCTTTTCTCGTCGCTCGAGGCTTCTTTATAAGGGGTCCCTTCACGAAAGTTGTTCTGTTTGACCTAACGGAGGCGACGCCAACTATACGAACGGAGCTATACGGTCGGAATTTTGCTCTGGCCGTATAGTTGGTCGTTAAGGCATCTACCTACGTTGTAAGGCTCCTAGTTTCATCTGGTAGTTGAAAATCTCGTATCTTTGACTTTAATGTAGTGATTCCCTCCTTTAGACGACATTATCTATGCAGGAAAAATATAAAAGAAAGGATTGCATACCCCTCTAAATATTAGCATTAGTGGTAGGGTTTAGAGAGATATTTCATCAACAATGTGATTAATATCCAGTTTAAATGTGGACGTTAGATGGCTATATTTCGGAGCCATCAGTCGCGCGCACATTTTATTTCTATTTTCACCAGGATTAGGACAGATGATGGATCCAATGGATACAATTCTTGGAGCAGATGTACTATGGATAAAAGGAGTCAAAACAACGTAAATCGCTTATTTGGGAAATATTAATAAGACCAGAACAAAACCAGAAGTGAACAAGGGAGGCAGAGAGTTCAACTACCAACTATACGACCATAGCAACTTTTCTGGCTGTATAGCTCTGCTCGTATAGTTGTCGCCGCCTCCGCATCGTCAAATAGTTTCACCCCATGCAATTGGTTTGGGGAGACGACATACAGAATACCCAGAAATCGCTGAAACGTCACCTCCAAAAGGCATCTTGAGGGGGAACTCATCCGCAAGGGATCCATCTTCGCCCTGCACAGATCCGGGAGGCTAAGGCATCGATCTTCATCATCCACTACTACATCACCATCATCTCCATCCATCTCATCTACATCTTGTCTAGATCTTGTTGTAATTCCCGTACTCGTTGTGGATTTATACAAGTACTATTCATCTATGATTATTGCCATTACCATTGTTATGATGTTGATTGTCTCCATGTCTGAGTAGATCTCTAGTTCTTGGAGAGATGGAGAAACCCTAGCATATGATTGAGAAGAGATAGAGATTATTATGTTATACATCATTATGTGTATGTGTTAACTGTCTTTATCTTGATGTTTGGAGTTGTGCACCTCCTTAACATTTGTCTCTCACGGGGACTGGATGAAGGTGATTACTTGTTGGTAGACGGAGGGATGATAGCACTTACTGTGACTATAAAGCTGTTGTCATTCCTTACATACTAACTTGAGGAAATCAAGGAGAACTCATAAAGCCATGTCCATGCCATGGGAGAAATCTCTTAATAGCACAATAATTCAATTGATGTCTACTGTGGTTATGAGGATGATGTGTGCAGCAGTTGCTGGCTATTCGTCCATATATGGAGCTCATCCCACATACATACACATTATGAGAATATTCGTTATAATAATCTCGACTACTTAGTCTAAATTGCTAGCGATGTATCCACTATTCCGTAAGAACGCCATTTCCCTATTATAGTTCCAAATTTCTATTACACACACGATTCTTACTTTTTGCATTAAGTTTTTCTTCACTTTAAATTACCGTGTTCGACCAAAAACCCAAAAACAACTTTACTTTCCTTGCATCTTAAAGTTATTTCTTAAGTACTTTGTTCAGTTGTAGTTAAAAGCATTTTAGTTAAAGTTATTGCTTCATGTGGGATTGATATCTTTATTTTGAAACTAGCTACAAACGATTTGTGTACTTGCAATCATCAAGCTATTTTCTGGCGCCGTTTCCGGGGATCTTAGCGCTATAAGTCACTTTACTTTTAGTTATTTACTTTCATTATACTAATTTTTACTTGAGTTGTAGACCGCAACAATGGACAACACTCAGCATTTAAACCAGCTTGAGGTAATAAGGAAAATGGGTTCGGCCATGGACGCTTTTATAACTGTCAACAAAGCATAAATCCAGATAGAGTCGATATCCATCCTTTATTATTTGAATTATTATATTCTAAGAAATTTGCAGGTACCAATGAAGAAAGTCCATATGGACACTTACAATTCTCTGAAGACGTTCTTAGTTCCTTTATTTTCGACGACTGTAATCTTGATATGGTTATAACCCAGTTGTGTAGACAAACTCTCTCTAATAATGTTTGCAACAAGTACAAATCTTTTTGTGCAGAAGCACCAAGGACTTGGGAGGAATTGACAACCAAATTCCTATCAAAATATTATTCTAAAAGAAAAGCTCACAGGATGAGAGGTATTATTATCAGTTTCTAAAATAATCCTAGTGAGGGCTTATATGAAGGATATATAAGGTATAAAAGCTACATAGATAATTGCCCCATCATCGTTTGCCTGATTGGTTAATCATCCATACCTTTTATGGAAGGCTAAATATTGAACATAGGATGAATCTAGATACTACTTCCAATGGCAGTTTTCTATCTTATACGTATGATGAGGCTTGGGATCTAATAATAAAAATGAGAGAAGCAACAGAAAAATCTTAAAGATAAGGAAAACATTACAAATAGTTGTTTTGAATATGCTTGCATTAATGATTTCCTTGCAGATGAAAGAACTGATACAATGATTAAAACCCTCGGTATTGATTCCTACTCAATAAATAAAATTATTGAAGATTATGCAGGGCATTTGCAGATACCTACAGAATGGGAACCTCGTAAACCCCTCAAAGAAAAGAAGCGTGCAAGAGCGCTAATGGAAGAGTTATCCTCGATACCCATTCAGGGGATCTTCGAAAAAAGATAAAGAGAGGAAGAAAAAATAAAGAAGAGATCAAAGAAACCAGAAAAGAATTCTGAAGCTAAAAATATAAATAAGGTTATAATAAAGGTCTTATGGAAGCACAAATAGTGGAAGATGAAGTGGTTATGTTAGACCTTGAAACCGCAGAATTCATCAAAGGTAAGGTTCAAGGTAACGAAACTTCTAAACCAATGACCCCTATATATTGTGGATAAACTTTCTTATATGGAATTTGTGAACCAATTTCCACTATAAATATTAGGGATTTCTATTTTTGTGCCCATGGTTCATTAGTTGTACTCAGTTTTCCCCAGCCGCTTAGTTTTTCCACACTTTTCCCCTCCCTCCATTATGAACCCTCACACGCGCTCGGACAGGTGGATGCCGTCAGGTCAAAGGCTTGACCGTTACATGCTGACATGTGGGACTGTGTTGGCCGGGTCCTGCGTTGAGCGTTATGTTACGTCGTCTTGACCGTTACATGATGACAGGTGGGGCCGTGTTGGGACGGGTCCTGTGTATGTGTTGAAGGGTGGGGCCGTGTTGGTACGGGTCTTGCATACGTGGTGAACAGTGGAGCCGCATGGAGACACGTCGGACCAGCCATTCTCGCTCCGATCCTGGAACAGCTCCCATACCGCCCCTCCGCTCTGCTCCCTCGCCGTCGCGCCCTCCTACCTGAGAGCCCCTCCTACCTTATGTCTTCCTTGTCCCTCGAGCCGCCCCCTAGCCGCGAGCCTACTCCGGCTCCGCTTCCTCCCCCGCTAGATCTACCCCTTTAGCAGAATAGTATGCGACGCCGATGGGTGTACCGGTCCTCCCCGTCGAGCGTGGACAAGATTGCGTGGAATCGGAAGGATCTAACGCATGGATTCCATCTGGGTAAGTATTGTTTCCATTTGAGGATTGATTATAGGCAGTAATTGAGCGCAAATCGCTAGTGCTTAGCTAACTGCCTTGCTTTTCGAATAGGATTGATCTAGCACTGGCATTTCGGCTGGCGGTTAAACTGGATACTAGCGTAATTCGTGGTTGTGAACGGTATCTCTCTGGATTTTACTTCCTAGCGGTGGTTGCAACCTCCATAACTCTCAGAGATTTGAAATATAAAATATATTCTAAATTCCCCTGGAGCAATGGCGATTTAGTTGATTTGCAATATTTCAACATTAGCGAGCAAAGATTGCACCCACTAACTAGCGAAGATGATCTGGTAATGCTTTTCTCTTTGAATGCTGCCGAACATTTTGGTCGAATTCGTCTTCATGTGCAACCTAAAGTTGAACACACGAGAAAGAGGGCCAAAGCATCATCTGGTGGTCAGACATCATCAGGTGGTCGGGCATCATGTGTCTCTGCTGCCTCTGCTGTCTCTGCTAATAGTGTGCGGCCCCGCACACCTTGTAGGTCCACAACAGTACCATATGTTTGCACTGCGAGTGTAAGCCAAATCGCTCATGCGGCCGATGTGGAGGACGAAGCAGAGCTTGTCGAGGGAGCGCCTCCACTAGATGATGAGGATGAGTTGATGTTTCCTGAATTGGTAGATAGATTTAGTAAACAAGCACTAGAGGATCAATACACAGAGGAATTGGCCCACGGTGCCAGATTTGATGAAACTGATGAAGAAGAGAACAAGGAGAACAATGACAGTCTCGTTTTAGCCGAGTACGATGGTGAGGACTTGTCAGTAATTGAGTGGGACAGGAACGATCCTAAGATTTCAGAAGGCACCGTATTTGAAACGATGCGGGACTGTCGCAATGCCCTTACTACATATTGCATCTGCACCAATAATGACTATGTTGTTATTAAGAGTGAGCCAGCAAGGTTCATAGTGAAGTGCCCATACAAGAGGTGTAGGTGGAGGATGCACGCATCCACTATGCTCAGGAGCAGTTTGGTTCAGGTATTACAGCCAGTTTTGTATTTTAGATCATTGTGTAGAATTTGTTAACTATACCTAACATTTTCATTATATTTTAGATAAAAGGTAACCAGTTCGAACATTCTTATCCACCTCAAGGGGGAAAACCAAAGGACAAAACAAAACTAGCAAAGACTAGGTGGTTGGCAGATGCAATCATGGATTGGATGAGAGCAAACCCATCACTTGGTGCAACAGCGCTCATAAAAAAAGTTTCTGAAAAGTTTAATATTATAGTACCTTACATGAGGATGTTCTATGCAAAGGAAATGGCTCTTGATAGGATCAATGGTCCATGGAATGAAAGTTTTGAGTTGATTTATAGCTTCAAAGCTGAAGTGGAGATGGCTAGTCCAGGTAGTGTTATACAGATAGATAGGCATACAGTTCAGTAAAAAATAAGAGGGAAGACAATGGAGAAGGAGTGCTTTAGAAGGGCTTTTGTTTGTTTGAGAGCTTGTTGGCAACATTTCTAGATGGTGGCAGGCCTTATTTGGCCATGGATGCAACAACTCTTCATGGCATATTTAAAGGAAAGCTAGTAGCTGCTACTGCAGTTGATGGTGACAATTGGATGTTCCCTGTTGCTTTAAGAGTTTTGGAGATTGAGTCAGAAGAAAGTTGGACTTGGTTTCTGGAGAATTTGCACGACCTTATAGGTTATCCACCAGGACTTACTATCCACACCGATGCTTGCAAAGGTTTGGAGAAAGTTGTAGAAGCAGTATTCCCCGGAGTGGAGCATAGGGAATGTATGCGACACTTAGTGCAGAATTTTACAAAGAAATTCAAGGGTAAAGTTTATACTGACAACCTATGGCCAGCTTCATACACATGCATTTTGAGGAAGCATCTGTATCATTTGGAAGTGTTGTATAAACAAAAACCTGTGGTGAAGGAGTACCTAGATGCACATCATGGAATGGTGTGGTCAAGAAGCCAATTCATTTAAATTTGTAAGGTAGATTCTATGACAAGTAACCTTGCAGAGAGTTTCAATCCAAAGGTCAAGTCATTGAAAGGGCTTATGCTGTGGCAAATATTTGATAAGATTAGGTAGATGATCATCATAAAGATTGATTTGCGTCAAAGAATTGCATCAATAGTATATGCTAGCCATCTCATCCTCCCATCTTTGATTAAGGCATTGCATGCTAGGGCAAAACAATAGAAGATGAAATGCATTAGAAAAGCAATGGAGTCTGAGGTAACATACACTGACAGTAAAGATAGTCAATGGAGGTATCCAGTGAGTTTGGCTGACAAGACATGTGATTACAAGCAATGGCAGCTCCGTGGGAAACCCTACATACATGCATTGTTTTTCATGGGTGTTCTAGGAGGTGAACAGGGTGAAGTTGATCAGTACATGTCGGAGTATTTCCCTGTTGCCAAATTTAGGGCAGCATATGCTCAGAATGTTCCAGCCTTGTTGGGAAAAGACCAATGGATGGAAGTGAATCCAGGCTTCAAGCTATACCCTCTAGTTTTACTAGACCAGCAGGTAGGCCAAGGAAGAATAGGATGAGAGGTAGTGTAGAGGGTGGTGCACCACCTTGACGATGTAAGTGCAAACATTGTGGGATCCTAGGGCACATTGCTAGGCTTTGTAAAAATGCAGTGGACCCAACTTATGGAATGGATGATCAGGCAGGAGCAGCAAATGCAGATGAGAATGAAGTATCTAAACGAGAGGAGAATGAAGCAATAGATACATTGTAGATTGAACCAATGGATCGAGAGGAGATTGAACCAAATGTAGGAGAGATTGAACCAGATGCAGGGAGATTGAACCAAATGCAGGGGAGATTGAACCAGATGCAGGGGCGATTGAACCAATTGATCGAGAGGAGATTGAACCAAATGAAGGGGAGATTGCACCAAATGCATCAGAGATTGAAGCAATTTATTCATTGGAAGCAAAGTTCAAAAGTAAAGGAATTACACAAGAGGATGTTGAAGAAATGATGCCAATGCATTTTGAACCGTATGAACCAATGAATCGAAACATGGTTGAACCAATTGTACGATATACCGAAGCACTTGATTCATTTGATGCAGAGAAAAAGAACAAATGGAACAAATGGAAGAAGCTGATGGTGGACTCCAAGAATATTCTAGCCAGGATCACCCGGAGCAAGGTGGTGAATTCCGAGAATATTCCAGTGAAAAACACTAGGAGCAAGAAAAAATGAATTTGAATTTGTATGATGAATTTGAACTACTGTCAATGTTTGTATTGAATTTGAACTACTGTTATTGTTTGTGACGCTTCCAAGTTTGTATGTTGGATAACCCCATAACGTATGTGTTATTGCAAGTTTCTATTGTCATGCACCTAGTTGCTTAACACTACTGAGTTTTGCCCTCAACATGCACATGGGGTTTAGCTAGTTCATAGCTTAAACTATAGCAAACGTTGACCAATTGATCCAAATTTCGGCACACTTGTGTATCCTAGATTGATTTACCATATGAAACTGGAAATTTTGGATTTACTTGTAATCAGGCACATTTTTCGTTTTTTCAAAGTGATTAAATTCATATAAATGGTTTTAGGGTTAGTTTAATTCAAAAAATAAGTCAAAACATAGTGCAACCTTCGCATGGAGTCTTGTTATGTTAACTAAAACCTAGCATGAATAATAAAGGAAAAGGAAATAAAGAGAAATGGACTTCTCCCCTAAACCACTTCTTGGAATGAGCTACTAGCTATGAAGATGCATGGCTTTCTACTCAGTCAGCCTCCAAGATAACCCATCCTAAAACATACTTTGTCTAAATGAGGCAAAATTTGTCACACTTGTGTATCTTTGAGTTGCAAACAATATAATGTCGGCCAAGATGGATTATTTTGTTCAAATAACACATTTTCCATTTGTTATGCCAAAAGCTTGAATTTCCCTTAGTCATTTTTTTATCTGAGCGCCCTTGTTTTCCTTAGCTCTACTCAGTTTTTCCCTCCCGCTAAAGCTTTCCTTAGTTTTCCCCTCCCGCTAAAGTTTTCCTCACTTTTCCCCTCTCTCATGTCTCACTCTGGCTAGCACTCTGATTGGTCGAGATGTATGCCACACGGATCTTGGACAACCACCGTTTGATACATCATGATCCGACGGGATGGAGGTCTCTCTCTCCCAATGGGCGCACCTAACCTTGTACAGCAAGGAGAGCCCGACAGGCAGGATGTCTCTCCCTCCATTTCCCTGTCGCACGTATACCAGCCGCATCAACTAGCGCTTAGTTTGGTTGCGCTCTGATTGGTCGATATGTATGTCACACGGATCATGGCCAACCATCGTTGGATACATCATGATCCGACAGGCTGGAAGTCTCTCCCTCCCTTTCCCTATCACACGTATACTAGCCGCATCTTCCTCCCCTCCTATCGACGTACGGCTTGCGGTGGCGTGGATCTAAGCGCGTGGGGGTCGGAATGGCTTGCGGCGACGCGGATCTAAGCGCGGCTGCAAGAACGGCATGCAGTGGTGAGGATCTAATCGTCTGAAAGACATCGATGGAAGCCATCATTCACAACATATGTGTGATGGCGGTGGTGCTGATAGTGGCCATCGATGAAAGACACGGATGGAAGCCATCATCCATTCACATCTATGGCTGTGGAGCCGACAGTGGTGATCGATGCGACGACCGATGGAAGCCATCATCCATTCACATCTACGGCTGTGGTGCCGACAGTGGTCATCGATGCAAAGACGATTGAAGCCATCATCCACAACATCACTACGATGGCGCAGATCAAGCCCTCGTGAACCGAAGCTGTGGGAGGCACGCCGTAGCCGCGACTGGCACGTCGATGGTGAAGGCCGGATGGGAGCAATTTTCCGGTACTTCTTGGAGTACACATACGGCGGGGAGGGCGGCTAGCTCACCGTCCACTTGAAATTGGGACAAATTTAGGCCCAATTTGAACCAAAATTCTGTGACTTAAATTATATGTATGATTTGAATAAATTTGACATGTATTTGAGCCGTGAGACCGGTGGATATGCTCTAAAGCTGATTCATAATTAGTAGTACTTGCTTTGACAATCTCTGGTGGGCTTGTATAAATTTGATCAAAATATGTATGATTTGAATCAAAATTGATATGTATTTGAGCAGTGAGGACGGTGGATATGCTCTAAAGATGATTCATAAGTAGTACTCCCTCCGACCCAAATTAGTTGATTTATATTTGAATCGATTCGATTGTATCTTGATAAATTTGAGTCAACTAACTTGGATTGACAATCTCAGCCAAAAATTTGGAACGGGCAACGGATGCTGCCGCCAACGCTACAACTCTACATGGCAGCCACGATGGCAGCAACAGAGCAGTCAAAACTGATAGGCCCCAACTGGACCCTCTAGGCATTTGGCACGCCAACTATGGCCCACTAGATCTAATGGCAAGCAACTCGGGTACCGCAATGCATTCCCTTGACTACTTTGGGACTACTAGATCCAATGGCAAGCAACTCGGGTACTGCAATGCATTCTCTCGACCACTTTGGGACCGCTAGGTCCAATGGCAATCAACTCGGGTACCGCAATGCATTCTCTCGACAACTTTGGGACCGCAAAGCGACTAAATTAGTAGGAACACACAACCATATATTGAATAACTATCCTACTCTCTAAATTAGCTATCTACTCAACTAATCATTACACGTGGCACCTGATGTCTATGCACGCTTATATTCTTGTAGGCAGTGTTGGGCCTCCAAGTGTAGAGGTTTGTAGAACAGCAACAAGTTTCCCTTAAGTGGATCACCCAAGGTTTATCGAACTCAGGGAGGAAGTGGTCAAAGGTATCCCTCTCAAGCAACCCTGCAATCAAGATACAAGAAGTCTCTTGTGTCCCCAACACACCCAATACACTTATCAGGTGTATAGGTGCACTAGTTTGGCGAAGAGATAGTGAAATACAAGAAATATGGATGATTATAAGTGGTAATTGCAATTTGAAATAAGAGTGGCAGCAAGCAAACATGTAGCAGGACTGATTGTAAATGGTGTTTCAATGCTTATAAACAAGGCCCTAGGGATCATACTTTCACTAGAGGACACTCTCATATAAATATCTTCTCTGCATTATGCTACCCTGAACTACTCTCCAGTTGGACGATGTAGGGCTATAACAGCACACCTTAAAGTTCGCATTCCCCATCTAGATAACCCCTCACTATCACCTTGAGCGCTAGATGGTTTTAACAAACACCACAATCTCATAGAGACATCCAACTCAAATATACTCATGATAAGTATTTCTGTAACCTTAGCCTAAGTACCACACGGTGTGCACACTGTCAACTTCACACACGTGGGGTTAAGCAGAGATTAATTAAAGAAATTGAGTAGCAGAATAGATCAAGATTACAAAGCTCATGATCTCAATAAGATCACGCATAGAGAGAGAGAGATGAACACATAGCTATCGGTTGATCCCTTAGCCTCGAGAGAGAACTACTCCCTCCTCATCATGGGAGTCAGCAACAGCGATGGAGATGGCGGTGGAGTCGATGGAGATGGCTCCGGGGTCACTTCCCCGGCCCGACAGGGTGCCAGAACAGAGACTTCTGTCCCTCGAATCTCCTCTTCAATGGCGGTGGCACTGTGTAACTTTTCATGGAATTCTGATCCTCCCCTTAGGGTTTTCGTCTCGGGGGTTTATATAGGCGAAGATGTGAGGTAGGTTGCTTACTGAGGGGCCCACACCAGGGCCTGGCGTGCCCAAGGGGGCCGCGCCACCCTATGGCGTGGCCGCCTCATGGCTCTCCTCCGTCTCTGCTTTGGACTTCTATGTCGTGTCGGGAAAATCGGAACTTCGGCTTTTGTTTCGTCCAATTCCGAGAATATTTCTTTACTAGCTTTTTTGAAAACACAAACAGCAGAAAATAGGAACCTGGCACTATGGCATCTTGTTAATAGGTTAGTTCCAGAAAATGTATAAAAATGCCTCAAAGTGTAGACAAAACATAAGATAGTTGATACAAAACAAGCATGGACCATCAAAAAATTATAGATACGTTTACGACGTATCAAGCATCCCCAAGCTTAACTCCTGCTCATCCTCGAGTTGGTAAGTGATAAAAAGAATAATTTTTTAGGTGACATGCACCATCACAATCTTGATCAAGGTATTGTAAAACATTGATAGCTGTGATCATAGTACTCTAACATAAACATGAAAGATATAGTTCTAACAATAAGACAAAGCAACTAAGTTGCAACATAAAAAGGTACAAACAAAAGATCATGAATAACAATGCATTGAAAGACATTTGTTTGTTTCACATATAGAAAACATAATAAGAGTGGTAATCAGCTTGTCCTTCATGGATGAGCAGAACATAAATGCATAGGACACCTTCAAAGTTCATAAGGATGACTAGATACAAATAATTTAAGAGCAAGCAATACCAAAAGTATGAATCAATCAATAAGTTTTGGGACAATGCACATTGAACTAAGAATGACAACTATGCTCTCGTAATTGGTGCATAAAGATAGAATATGGAGACTCAACATAAAAAGATAAAAAGAAAGCTCTTCACAGAAGGAAGCAGGGATTTAGAGTTTCATAAAGAGCTTCCAAAAATTGTGGTACTTACTAGATTTGATCTCTCATTGCCCGTATCATTGGCAGCTTGAAGTGATTAAGGTTAAATTGACACAAATATGAGGATATGCTTGACAAGTTATAAGTTTAAAATCTCATGCCCCTTGTGTGCGAGTACCGAACCTCATGCTACTCAACTTTGGTCTCAAGCAAGTTCTTGTCATTGTAAGTATATGTGTATCATAGAGAACCGCCAACGGGGTACCCCTTGCCCCATGACACAGGAGCTTTCCCATATCAAAATGACAAGGCAATAGACAACGATTATCTCAGCGATCTTTTTATTTGCTATTTGCATAGGTTTTTATTGAGAATGCTTCACAGAATACTCATTATGGTTATGCTACAAGTTTCCACCATGATTAGGCATGGATTATGCTAGCCGCCAGGCATTTCTCTAACACACATACAAACTCCATGAGCATACAAGCTCCCCTTTTATTTCACACCGCCGGGATCCATAAACAAAAGAACACGATATCAACTGAATAATAAGTGCAATGTTGAAAGCGTTCCCCATGGTAACATGGTTCTTCTAACTCACAACTTATAAAATGAAATCATATAGGTAACATAGATGGGCACAATGGTTCAAGTTTATTAAGTGCAAGAAAATAAAGTGTGCCATCAAGTTTGTGAGAGATTTAATCACTAATTTTTCACATAACAAAAGTTTAATTTGGAAGATAGATAAACGCATGAATATACTTGGAATGGTGTAACACACCATGCAAAGGAATTTATAGTGGACTCTTTGGAATAACTTGGTTTCTTGGGAGTTGGATGCATGAGTAGAACTAATACTCAGTATAGCTGGAGGCTAGCAATAGACTGGGAGCGACCAACCAAGAGAGCAATAATGGCCATAATCATGCAAAGCGACAAAACATTATTAATTAAAGCATAAAGTGATATTGCAAGTCAAAAACTAAATGATCATAGAGGCTATGGTGATTGGTTCATAGTCTTAACATGGTGTAAGCATGTGCCAAGTCAACCCAAATAAAGTATCAAAGGAGAATACCACAATATTATGCTTTTCTATGCTAAAACAACACATGATTCTTTCAAGGCACATTAAGCAATCTCAATTGTTTGAAACAAGTCATGCTACAACAATAATCACTAAGAATATGGTCAAAGCAACATCTAGCATGATATGATAAAGTCTAAGTCACAGTCAAAAAAAGCTTCCTTTTATACCACTATAAGCATGAAACTTCTTATTCTTTTCCAACACCAATCGACTTATTTGAAACTACTCTCAAAGATAATAATCAATAAATACCACAAAGCATGTCTCACCTATCTAGAAAGAAGAACTAAAAAGTTCTAAGCCAAAAGAATAAGAAAAATAAAGCTAAACGTAGTGCTAGCAAAGGAGAACACTCACATAACAATAAGAGTGAAAACTATAGTGTTCTAGGAAATGAATAACGGGGTGTGTCTCTCTCCAAAAGAAGTGTGTTGGGATCCAACCAACTTATTGAGGCAAAGAAAGCAAAATAAAAATAAAAACAAAGACGCTCCAAGAACAACACGTAGTGCATAAGGTAATAAAAATAAAGTGTCTTGAAAGAAGACCTGGGATTTTTGATGAAGAAGGGGATGCCTTGGGCATCCCCAAGCTTTGATGCTTGTACTTCTTGAATATTTAATGGGGTGACACAGGTGGCATCCCCAAGCTTGAGATTTTTTCCATACTTCATCTCATCACATCATTCTCTCCCTACAGTTGAAAACTTCCTTCATACAAAACTTCACACAATCTTCATTAGCAATATTAGTGTATTCAAAATAATAATCCTTTGGGTTTAGTTTCAACTCAAGTAAATCATCCATTAAAACATAAGCTGTTGTAGCAATTTATTTTAAAAGCTCAAGTGATCCAAGAGAACTCAAAAAGAAACCGATTAAGAGGCAAATGCAAATAATGGCAGAAATCTATCAAAACATACTAGCAGGTAAAGACCGTTTTTTTGAAAATCTTCTGTTGCTCAAATCGAAAAGTGCAAAACTACGAAAGTTGGGTAATAACTTGGGGAATAAGCACAAAAAATTATAGCTCAATCTGACGTACTGAGATTTTTCACGATTTTTTACAGTGACGCACAGAAATCTGTTTCAGGACAGCAACTTCCCCATATCTTACTTCCCTCTCATTAGAGGTTATTCTTGGCATAAAAACAAAAAAAAAGGATAAGGAGAGGTTATTATAGAGGCAATAACTTCCAAGACTCAACAAAACAAAAATAATCTGAAAGTAAAAATATAATGGGTTGTGTGGCGACCCCGGATTTTCACCCGGGATTACCAAATTATGCAAACCACCACGATCCCATGATCAGTGCATCGTGGAGCATAACCGACATGATATCAAAGTACACACACGCATTACAGTACGGTATAATAAGTCTTACAATAACAGTCTTACAACTTTGCCTCCATGGGCACAAATTGAGAATAGAAGTGGTACTAATTAACGCGGAGGACCCGACTCAAGCCATAGCCCAACAGGTGCCTGACTCGGAGAAACACCCTAGTTCGCGAAGTCGTCGTCGTACCCTCCATTGTCTTCTTCACCCTGCTCATAATTTGACCAAGTTGATAGCTAGGGAACAATGCCAATGAGTACTTGGAATGTACTCGCAAAACCACAATACAAGGAAGAACAAAGAGAATGTAATATGGCTTTGGATAGGATGGCTTCAAAGAGGCTAGTTGTGAAATCTCTTAGAGATATACTCTCAACTCTACCACTTGTTGTTTTCAAAACTTTTTAAGGGTAAAATAGTTAGGAAAACTTGAACTACTAGGATGGGGTCAACCCTATTAACCACTTCCACCATGGTCATCCCATGACCAACACTTCCACTAGGTCCGACCATCCCATGGCCCATCCTCCATATCCTTCAACCATTCCATGACCGAACCTTTTTTCCGAAGAAACCTTTTTTTTAAACAAAACCAGCACCGTTACGCATCAACCTTTCCAACCGTCCATGACCGCGGACACGGCTATTCGAATAGATTATACTCTACAGAGGTTGTACACTTTCCCCACAAGATCCGGTACATCTACCGCGAACAACCGCGGATCGTCATACACTAGTATGCGAGTTTCGGATAACTAGACGAGACCTTCGGGATAATCCCCTCTTAACACAAGTGCCTACCCTATGGGTGTTATTCCCCTTAAAACCGGGACGTTGGGTACCGAGGACCAACCGGAGCGCTTTTTCCACTTCTCGAGTGTGCGCTTTCAATGAGGGGCCCATAGTAACGCGTGGAGGCCAGCAGACCCTTTGTTCCTTCCCAGGTCGATGTCCCACATGGACCTTTATCGGAGAAGGCCCACCCTCCAGGGATCCCCGATCCCCTGTAGTAGTTGCGAGGCACTTGTATCAGAGAGAACCACTTTCGGGTCAAGCCCCTTCCCATTTAGGGGTAGTGTGGTTGCACGGGGTAGTTGTTCGGGCAAAACTACATAAAACCAGGTGCGTTTTCAGAAACAGTTTTTCCTCCAACTTCATCTTTGGTGCCACCACTTGTAGAATAGATCCAAAAATTATTTTTTGAAGGCTCCTCGGCAAGTCCCACTTGCCAAGGTTTTCTGTCAAAACTTTTATAAAAACCTTCCTTGCCATCGGGCTCCTAACCTAGAGTTTTTGTTAGGCTAACCAGGGGTTTCCAAGGGGTTGGGGTATATTAGACCACCTTAACTACTAGGATAGGAGTAGGTAATACCAAGGGGGGGGGGGTACTTAGACAGTACCATAGGCATAAGTTTGGTGCAGCCAAACTGATACCATAATAATAATATAGCGAGTAAAACAATGTAGTAGTAGAGTAAGTAAAACGGAGTGCATGAAAATAAAGATGGGACAAGTCTCATGAACTTGTAGGTGGCTTGCCTTGGTTGGCAGCTTGTTCCTGGTCCTCTTCCTCAAAATCTTCCCAAGTACCTTCCTTAGACTCGTCCTCGTTCGTATCTATCGTCGAAAAAGGGGAAATATAATCAACCACCACACCAATCATCATCCAAAGCACAAACAATGAAATCAGTACAGAACAGTTGCACAACTGAACCAACCCAACCAAACACAAGTAGCTTCTGATCCTAGCAGTACAAAGCTATTAGAAGCAATCAAAAAGATTTAATCAAACTTAATTAGTGATTTTAATGGTGAAGACTAGATTAGCACACAAGCAACTGATTCGACCAAGACAAGTTGGTGTACAGTGACCACAAAATATAATTCTAGGTAGCCATAGGAAATACAAAGCCAACCCCACTAGTTTCATATTTTATCATAAAGGGTTGATTTTAAAAAAATAAAATACTGAAAACAGTGCAGAATCTACTACTAAAATACCTAGGGCAGAATTACAGAGCCAAAAGTAAGCCCTTCTAGGAATATGTAGTACTATCAGAGGCCTAACTCTAGGAGTTGGTTTCATCCCAAAATTAGCTTCACAGCAACCTCTAGAAAATAACTAAGAACCCTATGTTCATAACTTGTAAAATTAAGAACAGAGGCTACACACATCCAAATTGGGTGATTCAAGTTTTTCTTAGTGGGCAATTTCACAAGCAAGGCCTGAGAATTGGTTTCATAATTTCTGAGCTCCAGAAATAAAGCTATAGATTAAATACTCTAAACAGATACTATTTACCACAGAAAATCTCAGTAAAAACACAGACATGCTATTGACTAGCTTCTAGTGCCATGCAATAGATAATTTCTTAGGCTACTTCACAAAATTTGAACCAGGCCAAAATACTACACATATAATAATTTGTGGAATTAAAACTACAGGACAAATTTCAGGTAATTAAAATGGCCTAAAATTAAAAAGAAGAGGCAGTGCAGAGGCTAGGTTGTGGCCCGCTACGAAGTTGGGCCGGCCCACGTACACCGTGGCCTGCGCGGGAGGGCAGGGCATTCAAATCCCGCCGCGGGGGCCCGCACGTCATAGGCATAGGGGGCGAAGCGGTATTGGGCGATGCTGGCCGTTGGATCTTAGACGGATCTGATAGCCAGGGCTTGTCGTCCTCACTGAGCTCAATGCCGACGAGGGGAAACCCTAGCGAGGTTGACGGACGGCGGTGAGGCTTACCCTATGGCGGAGATGGGTCGGCGGCGGTGTGGTTCGAAGCGGTCGAGGACGGGGAGTCGAATGAGGTACGACATGTCAGCTCCAGGGAACTGGATGCGTCGCCTCGGCAACGGCGCATCTCAGAACTCTCGGCCTCCTCGCAGCTCCAGCGTGCCTGTCGACAAGAACAGCCAG
This sequence comes from Avena eriantha, assembly GCA_910589775.1. Taxonomy (NCBI): domain Eukaryota; kingdom Viridiplantae; phylum Streptophyta; class Magnoliopsida; order Poales; family Poaceae; genus Avena; species Avena eriantha. Next base: position 14,992,705 of record OU342740.1, read on the forward strand.
AGGAGAGGGAGATTAGGGCCAGTTTTGGGAGGTGAGTGCGGTGGGAGGGGAGCATGGAGAAGAGGCGGAGCAGGGACGCGGGAACCTTCTCGTTCGTCGTCGGCTCCGAGACTAAGAGGAAAGGCAGAGGGAGAGGAGAGGGCAAGAGGCTCTACCTTCGCTCTAGGGTGGTGCTGGCATGCTCTGGGAGCGAAATGGGGAGTGGGAGGAGCGTGTGAGGGGTGGGGGAGCTATTTAACGAGCTGGGCTCGACCACGGTGCACCGGGTGCACGGCCAGGCGGTGGGGTCGCAAGGGGAGCTCGAGGTTGGCCAGGAGGGGCGGTGGCGACGTCGTGGGGCAACCTGGGGACAATCTTTCCTCGGGGACTAGCTGGGCCTACGGGAGAGTGAGAGAGAGGTGGCCGTTGCGTGCTGCCGGCAGGCTGTTCGACGGAACAGCACGAGCTGCAGCGTGCTGTCTACATGGCTAGGGCCTGGGGGAGTAGGAGGGGTAGGGGTTCAGTAGGGTGGCGAGGCTCTCCTCTATCCACCACGTGTTTTTGTACCGAGAGAAAGAAGAGAGGGAGCGGGGCCGAGGGTTTTCTACTGAGATGGACGCTGGGGGTTGGGCGTAGCTGGGCGTGCGGGAGAGAGAGGGGTAGGGTGGAGAGGGTGCCTGGGGAGTTGGAGCTATCCGTGGTGGGCCCAGATGGGACTGAAGGGAGGGAGAGGCTGCTGGTTTTCAATGCTTGGCCAGATTTGCTAGGATCTCTCTTGTCTCTCTCATTTGGAGTGTGCCTACGTGTGCATGTGACATGGGGGCGTGCAAGGTGGTTTCTAGGGTGGGAGGCATCGTGCCAGAGTCAGAGAGAGGGTGTAGCACGGGCAGGGGAGTGGGAGAGGGTTTTGGGGTGATCTTGTGCAAAGTTGGTGAGGTGGCCACTTTGGGAACTTGCCAACACGAGCTGAGGCCACCAATGGCAGTGGGGGAAAGGATGGGGTTGTAGAGGGATACTAGGTGATCATTCCTAGGTCTTGGTTCCCTCCTAGATCACAGCCATGAGCTCACAAGGATCATCCAAACTTTGGACAAAATAAGGTGGTCATTCCCTAAATGACAGCTAGTGAGGTAAGCACTCATGTGCAAGAGGCTTGGGCTTGGGGTTTAGGCAGGGATGAGGTGTGGTTCTCAAGTACTCATAGAATAGTACCACATGGTACTCTTGCATGGTAGAAAGGGTGAATGATTTTATTCAAACCAAGGCTCCAAAGTTGGAACAAAACTAGATTTCTACGACTTAGCTGAATTCTTGCATTGTGGGGTGACTAACTAATATGACCCTTGGTGGTCATGCAAGCATGTAGACTAGCAAACACCACTACCAAAGCAACACAAATGATCAAGCAATCTAATAGGGCTAGGCTTATATGCAAACAAATAGTAAAAGTTTTATCCCCCCCCCTAATTTTCTAGCTTCCTAACCCTCACCAAACATGGATGCAGAAAATGGGATGTTACAGGTTGTCTCCCAAAAAGCTCTTTCTTTATAGCCATTAAGATAGGCATGATAATTTCAATGATGCTCACATAAGAAATATGAATTGAAGTAAAAGAGAGCATCAATAAGCAAATATGGAACAAATTTAAGTCTAACCCACTTCCTATGAAAAATAATATTGTAAAGAAACAAGTCATTAAAGCACAAAGCAATAAGCATAGGAAAGCAAAAAAAAGTGCAACTTACAAATTTTCAACATAAAGAGGGGAAACTTAATATTGTTGAGATACATAAAACCAAGTTTCCCTCTCTCATAATAACTTTCAGTAGAATCATGAATAAAATTAACAGTATAGCTATCACATAAACATTATTATCATGAGCCACATGCATAAAAGAATTAATACTCTCCACATAAACATAGTCATTCTTATTAATTGTAGTGGTAGCAAATTCAACAAAATACCTATCATTATTATTCTCATCACCATAATCATCAAATATAGGAGGAATATTGTAATCATAATTAATTTTCTCCTCAATAGTATGTGGATTGAAAATATCATACTCATCATTGTAATCATCATATATCGGAGGTATAGTATCATCAAAGTAAATTTTCTCCTCCGTGCTTGGGGGACTAAAAATATAATGCTCATCAAAACCAGCTTCCCCAAGCTTAGACTTTTCCATAACATTTGCAATAATGATGTTCAAAGAATTCATACTAATAACATTGCTATTAGCATCCAAATAAAGTTCCATAGGTTTTTTAATTTTCTTTTCAAACACTTCATGTCCTAACTTAATATAAATACTATAAAGCTCTGTAATTTTATTATTGTTTTCCATTAAGCCTAACTAGTGAAAATAAAAACAAAAAACAAAAAGATATAATTGCAGAATCTAAAGGAAATAACTTCGAGCACTCACACCCCAGAAACACTACTAGAAGATAGCTTAGTAGCCAGAAGATGTGAGTACCTTTTACCTTACCTCCCCAGCAACGGTGCCAGAAAATAGCTTGATGTCTATCCACGCTCTATTCTTGTAGATAGTGTTGGGCCTCCAAGTGCAGAGCTTTGTAGAACAACAAGTTTGCCTTAAGTGGATCACCCAAGGTTTATCAAACTCGGGGAGGAAGTGGTCAAAGGTATCCCTCTCAAGATACAAGAAGTCTCTTGTGTCCCCAACACGCCCAATACACTTGTCATGTGTATATGTGCACTAGTTTGGCGAAGAGATAGTGAACTACAAGTAATATGGATGATTATAAGTGGTAATTGGAATCTGAAATTAGAGTGGCAGTAAGCAAACATGTAACAGGACTAATTGTAAACGGTGTTTCAATGCTTAGAAACAAGGCCTAGGGATCATACTTTCACCAGTGGACACTCTCATATAAATATCTTCTCTTCATTATGCTACCCTGAACTACTCTCTGGTTGGACGATGTAGGGCTATAACAGCACACCTTAAAGTTTGCATTACCCATCTAGATAACCCCTCACTATCACCTTGAGCGCTGGATGGTTCCAACAAACACCACAATCTCATAGAGACATCCAACTCAAATTATACTCATGATAAGTATTTATGTAACCTTATCCTAAGTGCCACATGGTGTGCAAACTATCAACTTCACACACGTGGGGATAAGCAGAGATTAATTAAAGCACTTGAGTAGCAGAATAGATCCAGATTACAAACCACATGTTCTCAATAAGATCACGCATAGAGAGAGAGATGAACACATAGCTACCTGTAGAGCCCTTAGCCTCGAGAGAGAACTACTCCCTCCTCATCATGGGAGTCATCAACATCGATGGAGATGGTGGTGGAGTCGATGGAGATGGCTCTAGGGGCACTTCCCCGTCCAGGCAGGGTGCCAGAACAGAGACTTCTGTCCCCCGAATCTCCTCTTCGGTGGTGGCGGCGCTGTGGAACTTTTCGTGGAATTCTGATCCTCCCCTTAGGGTTTTCGTCTCGGGGGGTTTATATAGGCGAAGAGGCAAGGTCGGTGGCCGCTCGAGAGGCCCACACCAGGGCCTGGCGCGCCCAGGGGCAAAGTAAAACGTAGCAAATTTGCAAATCCCCCCTCCAAACCCACATGACAGCCCCACCAGTCATTGGCTACGACGGCCCCACAGAACGGCTCCACATAGCGGCCCCATTGTTCATTGGTTCGACGGCCCACAGAACGGCCCCATTTGTCATTGGCTGCACCGAACACACAATCAGGAAAAATAGGGCCCACAAGTCAGCGAGAGACGGATGGCTGGTCTGCCGTGTATCCTGGCCCCACCTGTCAGCATGTAACGGTCGAGGCGACATACGTAATGCTCAACGCAAGACCCTCTTGCGCGGTTCCACCTGTCAGCATGTAATGGTCAAGCTTTTGACCTGACGACATCCACCCATCTGAGCGCATGTGAGGGTTTCAGAATGGAGGGAGGGGGAAAGTGAGGAAAAACTAAGCGGCTAGGGAAAGCTGAGTACAACTAACAAACCAGGGGCACGAAAATAGAAATACCTAAATATTATGCCTTCAATACTTTATGAGGAACTCCGCTACAATTAAAAAAATCCAGATGTGGAACCGGTGGACATTATTATTAAATTGTCTAATAGAACCAATATAAAACCAGAAGGAGTAATCAGAAATATCTATGTCTTTATTGGCTCACTCATGTACCCCCTTGATTTTCATATTGTTGATATGCCTCGAGATTCTTTTTGTCCTATTCTTTTCGGCAGGCCATTTATTTCCATTACCAAAGCTCAAGTAGATAATAAGAAGGAAACTTCGCTGAAGTTTGGAGAAGAGGAAATGACATTCCACTTTGCCAAACTAAAGAAGAGGCCATATGAAGTGGAGGATAACAAGGAAGATAAGACAATTGATGAGCTAGCGGCAATTCATTTCAGTACTCCACAAGATGAATTAGAGAGGATCCTGATTAATTGGGAGGAAGCACCAGATGAGGAGGAGAAATAAGACATGGATGATTACCTTGATTCTATTTTGGAAGCACAAAATCCGCGCGACTATGAAGAACTGGTAAGAAAAGGAGTTGAAGCGCCTCCACCAATAGAATTGAAAAAGACTTCCAGACAATATGAGGTATGAGTTTTTAGATATTGAAAATAATTGTCCTGATATTATTAGCCAGAATCTATCAGAAAACGAAAGAAATAAACTCATTAAAGTTCTGGTTAAGCATCGTGAAGCTTTTGGGTATACATTGAGTGATATTAAAGGAATAGATCCATCTATCGTACACATAATATTACCATGGTTGATGATGTTGAACCTGTAGTAGATACACAAAGAAGGCTTAATCCTAAAATGAAGGAAGTAGTAAGAAAAGTGGTTATACGCTTACTAGATGCTGGCATAATATATCATATTTCTGATAGTAAGTGGGTGAGCCCAGCTCATTGCATACCAAGACAAGGTGGACTTGATGCTGCTATGAATGAGGATGGTGAGCTAGTTCCTGTGAGACCAATTGTAGGATATCATATGTGCATTGATTTTTGGAAGCTAAACCGTGAGACACAAAAAAATCATAAACCTATACCATTCATGGATAAAATATTAGAAAGACTTAGTAATAATTCTTACTTTTGTTTTCTTGATGGTTGTTCTGGATATTCTCAAATTGCCATACAACTGGAATATCAAGAGAAAACAACTTTTACCTGTCCTTATGGCACATATGCTTATATATTAATTCCATTTGGCTTATGTAATACAGCAGCAACTTTTCAGGAATGTGTTCTAAAGATTTTTGATGATTTTGTTGAGAAGACTATGGATGTTCTAACAAATGATTTTGTTGTTTGTGGAACAACTTTCGATAATTGCCTAAGAATCTGACCAAAATTTTGTAGAGATGCAGGCAATCAAACTTGGTTTTGAATTGGGAACAATGTCGTTTCATGGAAAGATAAGGTAAAGTTTCCGAGCAAAAAGTTTCAGAGAAGGGAATAGGAATAGACAAAACTAATATAAATGATATAGAGAATCTTCCTATACCTCAGGACATTAAAAACTTAAAAATGTTTCTAGGACATGCAGGTTTTTATAAGCGGTTTATAAAAGATTTTGCTAAACTAGCTATACCCCTCACCAGTCTTCTTGATAAAGAAACTCCATTCTATTTATATCATGATTGCATTGCAGCTTTTGAGAACCTTAAGCATAAATTAGTTTCAGCACCTATCATGCAATCTCCAAAGTGGGATGAACCTTTCAAAATCATGTGTGGTGCTAGTGATTATGCTTTAGGGGCTGTGTTGGGATAGCGAGATGGAAAGAATTTGAATGTTATTTATTACGCTAGTAGACCTCTTAATAAGATTCCGAAACATTATGCTACTACAGAAAAGAGTTTCTAGCTATATTTTTTGCTTGTGACAAATTTAGATCTTACATAATTAATTCTAAGGGAATAATTCATACAGATCACCAGGATTTGCGTCACCTCCTTGTGAAAAAGGATGCTAAGCCCAGGTTAATTAGGTGGGTTTTTGTCACTACAAGAGTACGATTTGCAAATAGTAGATAGGATGGGTAAGGATAATCCGGTAGCAGATCATTGATGGCCCAAAATATATCGAGCTCGTTGGGGAACCCCAAGAGGAAGGTATGATGAGCACATCAGCAAGTTTTCCCTCAGTTATGAAACCAAGGTTATCGAACCAGTAGGAGCAAGGAAACACCTCCAAGGTGTTGTTTCCAACTTGGAATCCTGCACAACACAACCAAAGAAGTTTACCCCCAACTTAAAGTGAGGTTGTCAATCTCACCGGTTTTACTGAAAACAAAGGATTAAACGTATTGTGTGGAAGATAGTAATAACTTGCAGAAAGTAAACAGAAAACAGTAAATAGATTGTAGATTGATGGTAAAGAAAAGACCGGGGTCCATAGTTCACTAGTGGTGATTCTCCTTAAGATAGATGACATGTTGGGTGAACAAATTGCGTGTAAAGTAAACAATATGATTGTTCTATGAACAAAGGATTGTTGTTTTCTCCCTAGTAGCAACAGCACATCTAGTACCTTAGAGATTTCTATCACTTCCCCAGATTACTAGAGGCATGAACCCACTATCAAGCATAAATACTCCCTCTTGGAGTTGCTAGCATCTACTCGGCCAAGATAGCTACTAACAACAGAGAGCATGCAAGATCACAAATAACAAAGACATGATAGAATCAATAATCAATCTGAAATAGCATCTCAATATCCACCGGATCCCTGCAAACACAACATGTAGGATTACAAATAAATGATCTTGATAATGAACGGAGCTCACAAGATCTAAACATGATAGCAGAAAGGAGAAGAACCAACCATCTAGCTACTACATGGGCCCGTAGTCCAGGGATGAACTGCTCACGCATCACACTGGAGGCAGTCATGGTGATGAAGAAGGCCTCTAGGGTGAATTCTCCCCTTCGGCAGGGTGCCGGGAAGAGCTTCAGATCCACCCGATCTAGGGATGGAGATGACGGCGGTTACAGACTCTTTCGTGGAATTTTGATCGGGTCCTTAGGGTTTCTGTATCGGAGGCATCTTATAGGTGAAAGGGGAGGCCGAGGGGGTGCCCTAGGCGGTCACACCACCCCCGGCACGGGCTAGGCCTGGCCGCATGGCCAGGTGGTGTGCCCTGCCTCTGGCCCCTCTCCGTCTCGTCTTCTGGCTTCGTGTCCCCCTCGGTGAAATATTGACTTTGGCTTTTGTCCCGTCCAATTCCGAGAATATTCATTTTTTTACTTTCCTGGAACCAAAAATAGCAGAAAACAGGCAGCTGGCAATGTGGCATCTTGTTAATAGGTTAGTCCAAGAAAGTGTATAAAAATACTCCAAAGTGTGGAAAAAACATAAGAAATTAGATATAAAACAAGCATGGAACATCAAAAATTATAGATACGTTAGCAACGATCAACATCCCCAAGCTTAACTCCTGCTCATCCTTGTGTAGGTAAGTGATACAAAGAAAGAATAATTTTTGAGGTGACATGCACCATCCTAAACTTGATCAAAGTATTTGTAAAACATTGATAGCTGGGATCATAGTACTTTAACATAGCATGAAAGATATAGTTCTAACAATAAGACATAGCAACTATGTTGTAACATGAAAAGGCACAAACAAAATAATCATGAATAACAATTCTTTGCAAGACGTTTGTTTTCTCACATAAAGAAAGCATAATGAGAATGGTATTCAGCTTGTCCCTCCTGGAGTAGCAAAACATAAATGCATAGGACACCTTCAAAGTTCATAAGTGTGACTGTATACAAATAGTTTAAGAACAAGCAATATCAAAGTTATGCATCAATCAACAAGTCTTGGGACAATGCACATTAAACTAAGAATGGCCACTATGCTCTCTTAATAGGTGCATAAAGATAGAAGATGGAGACTCAGCATAAAAGTAGAAGAAATGCCTTCATAGAAGGAAGCAGGGATTCAAGTCTCATAAAGAGCTTCCAAAAATTATGGTACTTATTAGCTTTCAGCTCTCATTGCCCCTATCATAAGCATCTTTAGGTGGTTAAGGTTAAAGTGACACAACTAAGAGGATATGCTTCACAAGTTATAAGTTGAAATCTCATGCCCCTTACAAGTACCGAACCTCATGCTACTCAACTTCAGTCACAAGTAAGCTCTTGTCATTGTAAGTACATATGTATCATAGAGAACCGCCAACAGGGTACCCCTTGCACATGATACAGGAGCTATCCCATAATCAAAATGACAAGGCAAGCAGACAATGAGAATCTCAGCGATCTTTTTATTTGCTATTTGCATAGATTTTTATTGAGGATGCTTCATAGAGTGCACATTATGGTTATGCTGCAAGTTTCCACCATGATTAGGCATGGCTTAGGCTAGCGGCCTAGGTGTTTCTCTAACACACATTCAAACTCTGTGATATTACAAGTTCCCCTTTTGTTTCACACCGCCGGGATCCATAAGCAAAAAAAATCATGATATCAACGGAATATAAGTGCAATGTTGAAAACGTTCCCCATGATACATGGTTCTGCTAACTTAAAATTATAAAGCGCAAGCATATACGCAACAAAGAAGGACACAGTGGTTCAAGTTTATTAAGTGCAAGAAAATAAAGTGTGCCATCAAGTTTGTGAGAACTTTAATCACTACTTTTCACATAACAAGTTTAATTCGGAAGGTAGATAAAAGCAAGAATATACTTGGAATAGAAAATGCTAATAGGTAGGTATGGTGGACTCTTTGGGATAACTTGGATTTATTTTGAGTTGGATGCATGAGTGGAACTCATACTTGGTTATGGAGGCTAGCAAAAGACTGGGAGCGACCAACTAAAAGAGCAATAATGTCCATAATCATGCAAAGTGACAAAAAATCATTAATTAAAGCATAAAGTGATATTACAAGTCAAAAACTAAAGGACCATAAAGGATATGGTGATTTGGGATAGTCATAACATGGTGTGAGCATGCGCCAAGTCAACCCAAATAAAGGATTAAAGGAGAACACCACAATACTATGCTTTAATATGCTAAAACAACGCATGATTCTTTCAATGCACATTAAGCAATCTCAATTGTTTATAACATGTCATGCTACAGAAAAAATCACTAAGCATAAAGCCAAAACTATATCAAGCATGACATGACAAAGCATAGGCCACAGTCAAAAACAAGCTCTGTTTACCACTTAAGCATGAACTTTTCCTACTCTTTTTCAATCCAAACCAAACTTATTTGAAAACTAATGTATGAAATAGGGGGTCCAACCAATTTATTCAAGCTAACTAAGAAAACCAAGCAAACTAAAACCAAAAACAAAAAACGAATACGCTCCAAGAAAAACACAATTGTGCATGAAACAATAAAAATGAAGTGTTTGGAAGAAACCTGAGATTTTTATTGATGAAAGGGATGCCTTGGGCATCCCCAAGCTTTGATGCTTGTACTTCTTGGATATTTCTTGGGTGACACGGGTGGCATCCCCAAGCTTGAGCTTTAGTCCATTCTTCATCTCATTACATCATTCTTCCCTACACCTGAAAATTTTCCTTCATACAAAACTTCACACAATCTTTATTAGCAACATTAGTGTACTCAAGATAATAAGTCTTTGGGTTCAGTTTCAACACCAATAAAACTTCCATTAAATCACAAGCTACTGTAGCACTTCCCTCAAAGAGGTCAATTCCCTAAAAAGAACCCAAAAAGGAATCCACAAGAAGCAAATGCAAATAATGGCAGAAATCTGTCAAAACAGACCAGTAGGTAAAAACACATTTTTTCAAAGACCTTATGTTGCTCAAATCGAAAAGTGTTGAACTAACGAAAGTTGGATAACAACCTGAGGCAGAAGCACAAAAAATCACAGCTCAAACTGACGTACAGAGATTTTACACGAATGTTTACAGCGAAGCACAAAAATCTGTTTCAGGACAGCAACTTTCCCAAGTCTTACTTCTATCTCATTAGAGGTTACTCTTGGCACAAAAAGTAAATAAAAAGGATAAGGAGCGGTTATTACAGAGGTAATAACTTCCAAGAATCATCTAAAACTTTTGGATTATCTCCCAATAAGTACTTTTCTTTAATGCCTTTAAGTTAGGCATAAGAAGCAAGAAAGGCATCAAGTATTCTCAAATTAAGAAGCATTAAGATTGATACCAGAAATATCTTCAAAAAGGGAAGGTATCTCCTCCAAATAAGTTCTAGAGGGTCCTCTCTCAATGCTCTTGGGTCCAGTATTTTCATCAAACAGGTTTTCAGGAACAATCCAATCAAGATTCTTTTCTACGGCTTCATGCATTGCTACAAGTTTGAAAGGTATTGGTATCTTAATTTCCTCCCCATTAGGTTCGGATTTGTACATCTTTCTCATGTACCAATAATATCTACACATGAGCCTAGCATATTAAAACATTCAAAGATTTTTCTAGCTTCCTTGGCAACATTATAGAATTCTTTAAGCAAAGTTTCTAGAATAAAATATCTCTTTTCAGGGTCCTTAATTTCTTTAAGTTTAAGAAACATTACTTGCATTAAGGGGTTAAGTTTAACAAACGTAGCTTCCAAGATGTGAACTAAAGAGGCTGCAGCAATTTCATAATTTGGAGCAAGTTCTATAAGGGATCTATCCTCAATGTCCTCATGCTTACTAACATGATTAAACAATTCTTCAATATTATCTTTTCCAATTATAGAGCCACTACCTATTGAAAGGTCTTTCAGGGTGAACTTAGGGATCAACATGGTGAACTAAGAAAGAGGTAACAACTATAGAAAGACTTAATTTTTTTGTGTTTAAAATAAAGAAGACAAACTAGTACAACTTATTTTTGTGTGTTTTTTATAAATAAACAAGCAAACAAAGCAGAAATAAACTAAGCAAAACAAATAAAACAAAGTAAAGAGATTGGTTATGAGGGACTCCCCTTGTGAAGATGTCCTTGTCTCCCTGGCAACGGCGCCAGAAAAATAATTTGATGGTACGTGGTTTACTTGGGAGCTTCTTCTTCTTCAATCCCCAGCAATGGCACCAGAAAAACAGCTTGATGGCCCAAAATATATTGAGCTCGTTGGGGAACCCCAAGAGGAAGGTATGATGAGCAGAGCAGCAAGTTTTTCCTCAGTTATGAAACCAAGGTTATCGAACTAGTAGGAGCAAGGAAACACCTTCAAGGTGTTGTTTCCAACTTGGAATCCTGCACAACACAACCACGGAACTTTGCCCCCAACTTACAGTGAGGTTGTCAACCTCACCGATTTTGCTGAAAACAAAGGATTAAACGTATTGTGTGGAAGATAGTAATAACTTGCAGAAAGTAAATAGAAAATAGTAAATAGATTGTAGATTGATGGTAAAGAAAATACCGGGGTCCATAGTTTAGTAGTGGTGATTCTCCTTAAGATAGATGACATGTTGGGTGAACAAATTACAGCGGGGCAATTGACAAACATCGAGAAAGCATATATGCATATACTAATCATCTTGACTCCTATGAGATTTGATTGGGCATTACAACATTATACATAGACCATAATCCAACTACATCTATGACTAATAATCCACCTTCAGGTTATCATCTGAACCCCCGCCAGTATTAAGTTGCAAGCAACAGATAATTGCATTAAGCATTGCATGTAAAGTAAACAATATGATTGTTCTATGAACAAAGGATTGCTGTTTTCTCCCTAGTAGCAACAGCACATCTAGTACCTTAGAGATTTCTATCACTTCCCCTGATTACTAGAGGCATGAACCCACTATCTAGCATAAATACTCCCTCTTGGAGTTGCTAGCATCTACTCCGCCAAGATAGCTACTAACAACAGAGAGCATGCAAGATCACAAATAACAAAGACATGATAGAATCAATAATCAATCTAAAATAGCATCTCAATATCCATCAGATCCCCACAAACACAACATGTAGGATTACAAATAGATGATCTTGATCATGAACGGAGCTCACAAGATGTGCCGGGAAGAGCTTCAGATCCCTCCCGATCTTGGGATGGAGATGACGGCGGCTACAGACTCTTTTGTGTAATTTTGATCGGGTCCTTATGGTTTCTGTATCGGAGACATCTTATAGGCAAAAGGGGAGGCGGAGGGGGTGCCCTAGGCGGCCACACCACCCCCTGGCGCGAGCCAGGCCTGGCCGCGCGGCCAGGTGGTGTGGCCGGCCTCTAGCCCCTCTCCGTCTCGTCTTTTGGCTCAGTGTCCCCCTCGGTGAAATATTGACTTTGGCTTTTGTCCCGTCCAATTCTGATAATATTCATTTTCTGACTTTCCTGGAACCAAAAACAGCAGAAAACAGGCAGCTGGCACTATGGCATCTTGTTAATAGGTTAGTACAAGAAAGTGTATAAAAGTACTCCAAAGTGTGGACAAAACATAAGAAAGTAGATATAAAACAAACATGGAACATCAAAAAATTTAGATACGTTAGCAACGTATCAATCATCTCTCTAGGATGGAGGTAATAATTAGTGACCCCGTACCTATTAATGAATCATTTCCGGGAGAATATTTAGTAAAGGTAGAAATTGTTGATCCATGGTATGCAGATTATGCTAACTATCTAGCGAAAAAATTTATACCTCCTGGTATGTCAAGAAATCTAGGAATGAAATTATTTAATGATCTTAAATATTACTTTTGGGATGATCCGTATCTATATCGTCATGGACTTGCTGGAATGAATAGAAAGTGTGTTCCTAACCATGAAATGAATGCGATATTGAAAGCTTGTCATGACAGTCCTTATGGAGGGCATCATGCAGGTAAAAGAACTGCTGCAAAGGAACTTTAATCCGGATTCTATTGGCGCACCTTACTCAAGGATGCACATAGGTATGTGGAATACTGTGATGTTTGCCAAAGAAGAGGTAATATAGGTAGGAGACAAGAAATGGCAATGAATTATAGTCTCATGATTGAACCCTTTGATGTATGGGGAATGGATTACATGGGACGATTTATAGAATCGAATGGTTATACTCATATTCTCGTTGCTGTTGACTATATTACTAAATGGGTGGAAGCTATCCCAACAAATCACACGGATGTAGCTACCTCAGTGAAGATGATCAAGGATGTCATATTCCCCAGGTTTGGAGTTCCTAGATTTTTAATTACTGACGGTGGTTCTCATTTTATGAAAGGGACTTTCAGGAAAATCCTCAGCAAGTATGGAGTAACTCACCATGTTGCTTCACCATATCATCCCCAAACAAGTGGTCAAGTGGAACTCTCTAATAGAGAACTGAAGACCATACTCGAGAAGATGGTGGACAAATCAAGAAAGGATTGGTCATACAAGTTAAATGACACTCTATGGGCAAAGCATACTACGTTTAAAAATCCAATGGGTATGACACCTTATAAGATGGTGTACGGTAAGGCATGTCATTTACCTTCAGAACTGGAACACAAAGCTTTTTGGGCAATCAAGAATCTAAATTATGATCTCAAGGCAGTAGGGGAGAAGCGTTTATTAGATATGCATGCTTTAGATATGCATAATTAGAATGCTATGTTGTTTAAGGAAAAAGTTAAAAGATGGCATGATACAAAAATAGAGAATAATACTTTTAAAAGTGGAGACAAAGTGTTGCTCTATAATTCTCGTCTTAAGTTGTTTCCACGAAAACTCAGATCAAAGTAGGAAGGTCCATATGTAGTTGAAGAAGCCTATTCGTTAGGAGCAGTGAATCTCCCAGGAAAAACACCCTCTCTTGCATGGGTGGTAAATGGACAACGCTTGAAGCATTATTGGGTAAAAGAAGATATAAGTGCAATCACCATAGAATTGAGCACCCTAGAAGAAGTGATAAAGCGAAGATATACAAGGAATGGCAACTACAAGAAGAATGGACTCGAGATGGGATGAGCAGTACTATGGTCAATTGACTATAAAAGGGCGCTTCATGGGAGGCAACCCATGTGAAATAAAGGTTTGAGTAAGTTTTTAAATTTTTCAGTTAAAGTCTAGTTTGAGTATTGTGTTGAATGAGAAACAATTGATGCTCTAGCAAAGAAGAAGGAAGATTGACGATGCCAAAATTGGTCAAAAGCTAAGTTGACATTTTTTTGTCAAAACTCGATATTTCATTAAGTTTTAGATTAATAAAGAATCCTTGGAGAAGCAGAAGATTTTTGGTGGACACGGAAGGTTTAAAGACCAACTATACGGCGGGAATAAAAGTTCCGGCCGTATAGTTCCGGTCGTATAGTTGTTGCGGCATCAACACTTCCATCCACAAAAGGTACTGAGTGTTTAACGACCAACTATACGGCCAGAATTAAAAATTCCGCCCGTATAGTTGCGGTCGTATAGTTGTCAACGCCTTTGACAAAATAATTTCTGGAGTACTGGGAGTTTAATGACCAACTATACGGTTGGAATTAAAAATTCTGCCCGTATAGTCGCGGTCGTATAGTTATCGACCCATCTCCAAAAAAATTATTTAGGATACAGAGAGTTTAACGACCAACTATACGGTGGGAATTAAAAATTCTGCCCGTATAGTTCCGGCTGTATAGTTAAGTTCCACCGTAGATCTAATCTACAGTCAGTTCACAACTATACAGTGGGAGTTATATGGGCTATGCCCGTATAGTTGCTCGTTACGCAAGGTAGCTAGGGTTTTTGACCCCTCCTTTTAAAGCTAATCGCATCTAATTTTTTCATTAAGTTTTCATCGATCCATAGCCTCCAGCCTCGAAAGATCTTTGTCATCCCTATGCAGGACCCTTTAACAACATCCGTGTAGAACAGCCATGCAGCCCTTCCGTGTCAACGAGTTCTGGGAGAAGAAAGAAGAGAAGCCCGTGAAGAAGATCGAAGAAGAAGAACCCAAAGGATCGTCGTCATCATCTGGCCCGGAGATCAAGCCTCTCCCAAATTGGGAGGACATGTTCCCGTAAAGGATGAACATGATGAGACAAGATGAGAAGGGAAGGAACAAGGATGAGTACCTCCCTAATCCTTATCGTTACAACATAGGATCCTATAATAAACCCCATGTTGGTCCATCACCTCTTAAACCTAAGAAGGTGCGGCAAGATGAGATTCATGATAAGATCTATGAGTTATAAAAGGCTTCTAAGGCATGCATTGAAACAATTGGAGAAGGGATTGACTCCTACTGGATGACGAGCAAAGACCTTGAGAAGAAGGTCGATGACATTGATGGCAGAGTTAGTTTCTTAATTAAAACTGTCTTTGAGTTGATAGATGAGAAGAAATTCCTCAAGAGGAAAATGTTGAAGCTCCAATATTACATGGCCAAGCTCAGCATTTTTTTTGCAAGCATAGTTAAAGAGGGCAACATAAAAGAAGAAGGCAACGCTCCTTCTACCCAGGAGGAGAAATAGGTACCAACAAGGAGTTAATTGATCCCACCTGGCTTGATTCCAAGCTTGGGGAGATCTATAAAGACCTTGTAATCTTTCTTCCAAGTTTTATATTACCATTTTTGCATTAGTTCAAACTACAAATAAGGTTTGCATAATTAGATTCCCTTCAGGAATAGTCGATCCCTTTTGTGAAATTCCAAGTTTATTATTATATATGGAGCAATTTTGAGTTTGTGTTTGTTTTATTGATATACGAATGACTTGAGTATAATCTTACTTGCACTTGATGATAGCAATAGGAGTCTTCCACACCATTGGTATTAATGGAACACTTAAAGATAATTTGGTAAATATAATGTAAGTCTACGGTTTGATTTACAAAGGAAAATTATCTATACAGTTAAGTTGAAAAAGAAAACTTGAACAAAAGAAAATGAAAGTGCTATCGAAATAGAGTGAGAACAAGTCGAGGTAGAATCTTCAAGTCATAATGACGATTCATATACAATTGGAATTTGATAATTGAGATCGTTAAACTTTGAAATTCCTACATGAAGTGGAATGTATGGCTAGCTCCTTTGCACAACACTTAAGGCAGTAGGGGAGCATGTATACAAAAGAAAGAAAAGGAAGAATAAAAAGAGCTAGTGTGCAAAGAGCAAATAGGCATATACCACTGCACTGTAGTATGACAAAGATACACTTTTGAGATTTTGAATCCCAAGTGAATATGTTGATCCTAAAAACACTTTCGACTACCTCACTAACTCATTCGGTCAAATGGAATACTTTTACATTATTTTGAGATTCATCTTTTATGAACTGTTGATCACTAAGGTGTGGAAGCCTGCTAGTACTATTCATATGGTTCAAGTGAGGTACTACTCATGAACTTTTTCCTATGTATCGTATATCATAAACACATGTTGCATCTGCCTCATTTATTTTATTGACTCGGCTTCATGAATATGAGGATCACATCCATTAAGCTAGAACTTGCTCGGGACGAGCAAGAGTCTAAGCTTGGGGAAGATGATGAGTGCATATTTGCATCATGTTTTACAATATTATTTTGCATTGGAGATGTAGGATCCTGGTATTTTACGGTGCTCACGCGCACATTTTATGTCTATTTTCACCAAGATCAAGACAGATGATGGATCCAATGGATACAATTCTTGGAGCAGTTGTACTGTGGAGAAAAGGAGTCAAAAACAACGTAAATCGCTTATTTGGGAAATATTAATAATACCAAAAGAAAAGTAGAAGCGAACAAGGGAGGCAGGGAGTTCAACGACCAACTATACGACTGGAGCAACTTTTCCGGCCGTATAGCTCCGGCCATATAGTTGGTTCCGCCTCCTCCTCGTCAAATAGTTTCACCCCGTGCAATTGGTTCAGGGAGAAGACATACAGAACACCCGAAAATCGCTGAAACCTAACCTCCGGAAGGCATCTAGAGGGGGAACTCATCCGCAAGGGATCCATCTTCGCCCTGCGCAGATCCGGGAGGCTAAGGCATCGATCTTCATCATCCACCACTACATCACCATCATCTCCATCCATCTCATCTACATCTTGTCTAGATCTTGTTGTAATTCCCATAATGAGTTCACGAGACCCAATGAGGAGGACATCCTAGTCCTCGCAAAGGCTGCTTACATCAACTGTGGCTTGTCAGTCAACTTGGGCACCATCCTTGTGCGCTACCTGGAGCACCAACACTCCCAAAGCCAATGAACAATCACTAGTGGAAGCGCCATCACCATGCTTGCCACTTCCCTAGTCCTCGACCTAGGTGAGTTGCAACCCGTGCTAGGTGAGAGACGTGTTGGCTTCTCCACTTTGAGATCCTGTGGAATGATCACTAGGGAAGGTGGTGTTTATTATCTGCATATTGCTGGAGCTGGGCGTATCTACCCCACTCCTTTGCCTAATGGTATTTTCTCTATCGAGGAAGGACGTTTGCTATATGATTCGTAGGTTAAGCAACACCAACCCGAGGAAGAGATTCCAGAGGAGGATGAGGACAAAGAGGAGGAGTAGGAAGTTCCTTATCAAGGGGAGCAGCCACAAACCCGGTTCCCCACATACCAAGATTTCCAAGGACTTGGAGGGACTGTGGAGAGGATGCATAGCCTCTCTTTGAACCTCCAAGAATCAACAAGTAACCTCTCAACTCAATTCGCGAACTGGAGTATTGACCTTTTCCCTCCACCACAATAAATTGAAGGGCTTGCAAAAGCCTAAGCTTGCGGAAGTTTCCTCATGTATGTTTACGTGGCGTTCATTTGCTTTTATCTATTTTAGATGTTTGTTTTTATTTTTAAGTTTATAAGCACTCGTGTTGGTTTCCCCAACACATTATATTTAGTTCTTTCTATTTTACTTTCGAAATTTTCTAGCCGAGCTTTGCTGCCAATTTTCTATTCTTTAAAGTCCCTTTCTTAAAAACCACAAAATGATTTCTCCATTTTTCCTTATTCTCCCTCTTTCTTTTCTTTCCGCCTCGAGGTCTTCATATATTTGCAGGAGAGTGGTCGCCTTTGAGTTCCCAAGAAAGAAATAAAAAAGGGAGAGAGAAGTGGAACCAAACATGAGAGGTATCATTATGACTCCCCACATTTGACGTTTGAGAAACCCATGCTAGTTAGTAGTAAATGTTGAGATATTATATTGGTGGAGTGTGTCTTTGTATTGTAGTAAGATTTTCATTTGCATGAGTATTTAATTGGGTATGTTTTGTTCCAGCTCTAGTAATTAACCAAGTCTTGCCTACAAAATTGCTAAACAATTGTAATAAGAAAAAGTCTCCCAATTGAAGGCTTGGGTGTTGTAGTGCTTAGTATTGAAGGCTTATTTCTAGAGACACTCAACACCACTGAAAATGTTGATTGACTTAATAGCTCTCTTTGAAAGAATTTGTTCGATTGAATTAATGTTTAGTGGTTTTTGTGAGCATGCCAAAGTTTGACTTGTTAATCATAAGAATGATATAGCTTTACGCGTGTCAAACTTCATGGGATGCCAACAACTCCGCTGGCCTATGAACGATCTTCATGGAGGAAACTCCTAAATTTCGTCTATGAGTTGATTAAACACTTGTAGCAGCAATGCTATAGTGGGTAAGATTCTTGGTACTCTCGGGTAGCTGTAATCATGATGGAATCACTCCTCTGGCTGATATGAGAAATCATTATGCAAAAGGAACAAAAACCTTAGTGATGCCACGAGTGTCCATCACAGCCCGATAAACTAAATATTTTTTTGGCATGCTCTCAATTACTTAAAAACTGAAATTCTTGAAGGACAATGAATAGAAAAGTAGTGCTTGAAAATTCTTGATTTATTGATGTGGGAGAATTGAGATACTCTAATATATATGCTTTTCATGACAACTATCACACTCTTAATTTACATGATTACACTTTACTATTCAAAGGCAAGCCTATGAGTTGATTACTTGACATGAAATAAAGTTCACTCATTTGAATCATCCATGTTTACAATAATTTTGCTGCGCTATAAGGATGCATGAAATCAGTATTATATTCTTTCCATTGCTCTATCTATGCTGAAGTTTTTCAGATTTATGAAGTGGAGGAAACATGAGACTACTAATCATGAGTCAGATCACCATCTCGTTATTTCAGTTTAAGTGCTAAGATCCTTTTTGATTTTAACCTTCAACTATTGATTAGTTTGCCCTTGGCTCTAGTTTCGCAAGGCACACATCCAGCTTTTCCTGAAGATTATAGTTGGGGGAAGACAGCTATTGGTCCATCCATATCGTACTTTTCTTCACGTGGCCTCGCAGATTCAATACCGAAAGACTTCTCTTCGCATACTGACCTGCTAATCCCGAGATTTGCTGTTCTCAATGACTAGTGGATGCCTCTTTTCTACCTTAGAAATCGTTTTCTTCCTCGGGACGATCAAGTTTATGCTTGGGGAGGTTTATCGCTCTGAAATATATCTATCTACGTCCACATTTAAACTAGATATTAATCATATTCTTGATGAAATATCTCTCTAAACCCTGCCACTAATGCTAATATTTAGAGGGGTATGCAATCCTTTGTTTTATATTTTTCCTATGCATATAATGTCGTTTAAAGGAGGGACTCACTATATTAAAGTCAAAGATATGATATTTCCAACAACCCGAAGAAACCAGGAGCCGTACAACAGAGGCAGACGCTTTAACGACCAACTATACGACCAGTGCAAACATTTCGGTCGTATAGCTCCGGTCGTATAGTTGGCGCCGCCACCGTTAGGTCAAATAGAATAACTTTCATGAAGAGACCCCTATATAAAGAAGCCTCAGGCGACGGGAAAACATCTCTCGCTCCACCCCAAAGAAGCCCGACCTCGTCAAAAAGCCGCCTCAGATCTCCAAACCCTTCTCCATCTCCATAGCCATATTCCACCACTTGTAATAGTAGATCTCTTCTCCGATTGGCGACATTGTAAGACTACTGCTATCAATGTTATGATTTTCATTACAATGTTTGTGATTGTTGATCTCATCTCTATGTGTGAGTAATTCTCCTTGGGCTAAGGGCTTCGGCCTAGCCATGTAGCAATTGTGCATGTGATGTATCATAGATGGGATCATGTATTAGTTTGTATGCCATGATGATTATTGTATCCTCTCTTGCCTCAATCTAAGGACTTGTCAGGTACCCAAGACCCCGAGGGTTGAGCTAGGTATAGGGAGTATGAGTGATGGCTGATCTGCAGGTTGGGAACCCCAGTGACAGAAGGGGTAGTACGGCTGTATGTGAGGGATTTGATTGGGATTAACGGTGACGTCACTATGCATATCATTAGTTCTCTTTCTTCTATGGATGAGACTAGTAGGTTATTGCTATAAGAGATTGTGGAGGCAATAGCAATTATGGATGCACTGCCCACATACTCAACAAGGGACTGGAGCAGCAAAAGGTCGCCCTGTCCGGAAGTCAAAAACTGGTCTCGGATTCTGACCAATGTCACACAGATCCGGCATGGGCTGACGTAAGATCCCATTATGTTCGGGCGCAACATCATAACCCCGAACGCAGGGAAGACAATTATTCAAGAACCGGATCATTGGGACAGCATCACAGAGCTACACATAACTGGAGCAATGTTGCTCCAGCGGCTGAGAAAGACGCGATCGATGCACTGAATCTGAGGAATCCTCCCCGACGAGAGTACAACGATCGAAAGGGAGAAGATAAGGAGAAACGTCGGGAGGAGGATCGTCAGAGAATGCCACCTCCTAGATATGAGAGCCGTCCGGCTGAGCCTCACCATGGTGGGAACGACGGACGAAGGAACGATGGAAACCACGCTGGAACAAACCGGCAGGGGGCTCGTCGTAGTCAAGAACCTCCCCGCAATCGGAATAATGACGCTCCAGACGGAGACCGGCGATCAGCCGGAAACAATTCAGCTGCCCCACCCCCTCCACCAGGCAGTTATCACAACGGCCCCCAAGGAGGGCAAGGACGACATGGCGGAGGAGGCGGTGGCAGAAGCCGAAGTCCAGCTCCAAGGCACCGCAGCCACAGCCGACATTCGGGACGATCTCTATCCCCGAACGACGCAAGGCACAGGATCAACTCCAACATAGAGGCTCGGCGCTACGAAAACGATGACGTGTACGTGGGCCCAAAGTGCTTCAGACCACGCATCAAAGCTACAAAATTCCCGGAAGGATTTTCTATCTCAAGACATATCCAAGCCTACGACGGCATTGCTCGGCCAAACACCTGGTTACAGGACTTCTTCCAAGCTTGCTGCATCGCTAAAGGTGGAAACAGCCTGGTCGCAACCCGATATCTCCCACTTATGCTGTGGAAGACGGCACGATCATGGCTCAATGAACTTCCGGCAAACACCATCGACAACTGGTATGACTTGCAGAGTGCGTTCTTTCGGAATTTCGAAGGCACATATCGGAGGCCCTGTTCGGTCGGAGACCTACAGCGTTGCACCCGGAAAGCCGGAGAAACTTGCCGGGATCACCTCGGACGATGGATCGACACCAAGAACTCCTATGAGGGAGTAAACGATCAAACTATGATCATAGCTTTCATCGCAGGACTCCCAATTGGTCTACTGCATCATCGCTTGAAGTGTGACAAGGTCACTGATTTGGGAGAAATGATAGAAACAGCGAGCAAGTATGCAGATGCTGACGAAGACACGGAAGGATTACTCAACGTCCTGGCTATACCTCAGTCAGCAAAGACAAAGCGCCAAGCTCAGAAGCGCAAAAATGCCTCGGAAGAAAAACCCAGCGCGGAGACAGCAGTGGTCACTACTGTTTCCGGGTCTGGAGGACGAGGAGGACGTGGCGGAGGCCGCGGGCGTGGCCGTGGGACATCAAGGGTCCAAGGTAGAGGAGAGCAACAACCAGGCAAAACCTACACTTGGGCCGACATTGCCAATAACCCATGTGTGCATCACTTAGACGCCAATGGGGGCTCGTCCCACACCAACGCTGAATGTCATTTTAATGACGACATCAAGAGAGATGATACCACGGGCTACAAAGCTAAGCGGAAGAAGGGAAAGAAAAATCCTGAAAAAGACAAGGAGACCAAGGAAGATTCCGACATGGAGGAAGCTGATCCTTCAAATCCCAAGACGGAAGGGAAGAAAACTTTTCCCACCAAGAAGGACACTTACGTCACCTTCCTTGGATCTCAACCAGCAAAGGTCAAGAAAGCAGTTCTCCACGAGCTTAATGCAACAGTTCCGGCTGCCCTCAATATCTGGACTGGTCGGAGGTGGCAATCACATTTGACCGCGCTGACCATCCGCCTAAGCTACACAGGCGAGGAAAATACGCCTTAATCGTCAATCCACTTATTGACGGTTATGGTTTCTCCAAGACCCTCATGGACGGTGGTAGCAGCATCAATATTCTCTATGTTGAAACGCTACGCCGGATGAAAATCTCGGAAACACAGCTGAACCATAGGTCTGTGATCTTTCACGGAGTTATCCCAGGAAGACAAGCTAATTCCCTGGGAGAGATCACTTTGGATGTTACTTTTGGAACTCCAAAGAATGATCGGACGGAGGCACTTTCCTTTGAAGTAGTCCCGTTCAAGAGCGCATATCACGCTATATTCGGACGTCCGGCTTACTAGGCTTTTATGGCTCGTCCATGTTACATTTACAATATGATGAAAATTCCAGGTCCCAACGGCGTGATCACCATCAGGGGAGAACCGAAGAAGGCGCGGGAGTGCGAGGATGGAAATGCCGCCTTTGCCGAAGCCGTGCTGCATGCCTAGGAGTACCAGGAGATCAAGAAGAGCATAGATAGATGCCCGCAACGAAGAAGGAGGTCACAAAGCCAAATCCGGAGTTCAAGGCATCAGAAGAGACGAAGCAGACGCCGTTGAAGGATGATGACCCCTCCAAGGTGACCCAGATAGGCACAGGCCTAAGTAGCGCATAGGAAAGAGCGCTCGTCAAGTTCCTCCAAGCAAATCATGATATCTTCGCATGGCAGCCATCTGACATGACCGGAGTACCTAGGGAACTTGCCGAGCACTCTCTAAATGTAAACCCGAATGCTAAACCCGTCAAACAGTCCTTATGACAGTTTGGCGATGAAAAGCGTCAGGCAATAGCTAAGGAACTAGCGCGGCTCGAGTTAGCCGGATTCATAGAAGAGGTCATCAATACTGATTGGTCGGCCAACCCTGTAATGGTCCCTAAAAAGGACACCACTAATTTAAGGATGTGTGTTGATTATACTGCCTTGAACAAGGCTTGTCCAAAAGATCCGTTCGCTCTGCCTAGAATTGATCAAGTTATCGATTCTACGGTAGGCTCGGAAGTCCTCTGTTTTCTCGATGCATATTCCGGTTATCACCAAATCCGGATGAAGGAATCTGACAAAGTCAAAACTTCATTCATAACCCCCTTCGGAACCTTCTCTTTTGTTACGATGCCCTTTGGACTAAAGAACGTAGGAGCTACATACCAGCGCACGATGCAGCGTTGCCTCCATGACCAACTCGGACGCAATGTACATGCATACGTGGATGATATCGCGGTCATGTCCAAAAAGAAGGAAACGTTTATTTCCGACTTGGAGGAGACGTTCGCCAATCTACGAAAATACAACATCATGCTTAACCCGAAGAAATGCTTCTTTGGAATACCAGCCGGAAAACTGTTAGGTTTCATCGTGTCTCAAAGAGGCATAGAGGTGAACCGAGAAAATATTAAGGCTATACTCAACATTTCCAGGCTAACTCGCCTGAAGGACGTACAAAGATTATATGGTTGCATTGCTGCGGTCAGTCGATTTGTAAGCCGGCTTGGTGAAAGAGCCGCACCATTATACAAACTCCTGAAGAAGACCACGGATTTTGTCTGGACTGACGAAGCTGAAGCTGCACTACAAGATCTGAAAAGAGTACTCTCATATGCTCCTATCCTTGCAGCGCCGGAACCTCAGGAACCGATGTTGCTTTACATTGCTGCGACAAATAAGGTTGTCAGTATGATCATGGTGGTGGAGAGACCAGAGGAAAATCAGGAACACCTGGTGCAGCGTCCGACGTATTTTCTTAGCAAGGTCTTGACAGAGTCCAAACAGCGGTATCCGCATTACCAAAAGTTGGCTTACGGTGTTTTTCTTGCATCTCGTAAGCTACGACATTATTTTCAGGAGCATCCAATTACCATGGTGAGAAAAGCTCCCATGAGAGATATAATCAACAATAGCGACGCCACTGGACGCGTCGCCAAATGGGGAATAAACCTCGGACAGCAATCAAATCCCAGATCCTTGCTGACTTTGTCGCTGATTGGACAGAGACCAAGGAGAACATGGTCCTCCCTGAGTCGGAATATTGGACCCTCTTTTTCGATGGGTCTAAGGCTCGAGGGGGCTCGGGGGCTGGCGTGGTGCTCAAATCACCCCAAGGAGATAAACTTTTATACGTGCTGCAGATCCACTTCACAGCGACAAACAACATTGCCGAGTATCAAGCACTACTGCATGGAATCCGGATTGCTAAGGATATTGGCATCCGACGTTTGATGTGTTACGGAGATTTGGATCTTGTTGCTCAACAAGTGTAGGATATTTGTAATGCAAATAAGCACATGGCAGCATATAAAGCTGTCGTGGATGATCTATCTAAATCATTCGAAGGGTTTGAAGTTCAATACATCCCTCGAGCAGAAAATGAGGAAGCAGATGCACTATCCCGTATAGGCTCTACGCAGAAAGAGGTCCCGGATGGCGCTTTTTTAGAGCACCTCAAAGTTCCCTCAATAAAGGGAGTAGACGAGGAATATCCGACCAAATCTGACTCACCTTTGATAGCAGTTCTGGCTGTAATTCCTAGATGGACTCAACCCTACCTCAATTATTTGGTAGATGGCAAATTACCCGAAGACGAAGTGCTGAGCCGACAGATTATCCGACGAGCAAAAGCCTATACTATTGTTAAAGGTGAGCTCCATAAACGGAGTGTTTCTAGGGTTTTTCAGCGCTGTGTATCTCCGGAAGAAGGAGTGGAAATCTTAAGGGAAATCCACGAAGGCGAGTGTGGTCACCACGCTGCAGCCAAATCTTTAGTGGTAAAAGCTTTTCGACATGGATTTTTGTGGCTTACAGCTCAGGCAAATGCCGAACGATTAGTCAAGACATGCAAAGGCTGCCAAAAGTACGCCAAGCAAGCTCATGTTCCGGCTGATCAGCTGCGAACAATCCCTATAACATGGCCCTTTGCGGTCTGGGGGCTTGATATGCTAGGACCATTTAACCGAGCTCCAAGTGGATTTACTCACCTCTCAGTGATGGTGGATAAATTCACCAAATGGATCGAGGCTAAACCTGTCACTAGTTGTGATGGAGCAACAGCCAAAAGATTTGTCGAGGATGTTATAATCCGGTATGGTTATCCGCATAGCATTATCACAGACAACTGGAGTAACTTCTCTATGGGAGAATTGGCTGAATTTGCGACGAGCAAAATATCCGGCTTGACATTGCGTCAGTCGCACATCCACAGGCTAACGGACAAGTCGTAAGAGCTAATGGTTTAATATTACAAGGCCTGAAGCCAAGACTCGACCACTACGACGTGATGCGGGGGCTTGGGCAGAGGAATTACCCTCTGTAATTTGGAGTTTACGAACAACTCCAAACAGGTCAACGGGATACACACCTTTCTTCTTGGTCTGTGGCGCAGAAGCAGTTCTTCCTAGTGATTTAATTCATACTTCTCCTAGAGTGGCCGCGTATATTGAAGAGGATGCCGAGATTTCTCGACAAAATGATCTCGACTTAGTCGAAGAAGTTCGCGTCGTTGCTGAAATGAGATCTACAGCCTATCAGTAGAAGTTACGCAAGTATCATAGCCAGAGAGTTCGAAACAGATCTTTCAATAAAGGTGATTTGGTCCTCTAGCTTGTGCAACAAAGAAAGCACAAACTTTCCCCAGTATGGGAAGGGCCCTTTTTAGTTAGTCGAGTATTGCACAATGGATCGTACTACTTAACTGACATGAGGCCAATCAAAGAAAGACCTGCTACTAAGAAGAGAAAGAGAGCTGGAGGCAGTACAAATCTGGATGAGTTAGACAGACCGTGGAATATTGCTCAGCTACGTCCCTTTTATTCTTAGTTTATCCTTCTTTGTAAATCATATATATGTACATGTTCTTTGAGAAATAAAAGTCTTGGTTGCCTCAAGTTTTTTCTGAGAAGTTTTTACCATATTATTTCCAAATGATCATGTTATAGTCGAAAATCCTAGAATGCTTGAAAGTACTTTATGCTCATGTTCGTTCTGGTTTAGATTTCCGATTCTAAAACTTCTACCTTCGGGTATAACTCTAAAAATTCTAGTCTTTACTTGGGTTATTTGTCTGATTGCTGGATGCGGGTATTTTCCGAGTAGTGAATTGTTGGTACTAGAAGCCTGCTTTGTTTCTGAGTTTAAACTAGTTTAGCAGTTGAGCTCCGTTGCTCAACAAAGTTTCCGGCTGAAGGTTTAGCCGGCTCACGAAAGGGACGAGGCGGAAAGCCAGATAAACGATAAGTAGAGACGGAAAATTTCAAGTGCTTGTGTAAACATTTCAGGCACACAAAAAAATCTAAGACAAAAGTGCTGAATAGATAAAAAACATAGCACTAGCAAAATCAATAGTACTTAATATTTACAAACGCATCATGTTCTTTCACAGAATAATACATAAATTTGTGGTCTATGATGTAGGAGGAGATGAAGCAGCTGCCGGCTCGCTGGTTACTCTGCCTTGATATCGTTCCGAGATGTCCGGATCTGAGGTGGTTCGTTCATCGTCGGAAACTTCTTCGGCTTCTTCAGGAGGAGGTGGCGGAGTAGCTACGCGGGTGAAGAAGGGGATCTCGTAGCTGGTCAGATCAGCTACGTGGCACCCATATCCGGCGCAGGAGTGCATGATGGCTTGAAGGTCTTGCTCCTAGCCGTCTTCGTCTACCTTGCAGTACCCTCTGGTCACTTGCCATATCTCCATGTTTCCATGGTGGCTCATGACCATGGTGAGAGCGTTCTGCGCAGCAGTCCGCGCGTAGGACATGTTCTTGTCCCGAACAAGCTGCGGCATCTCCTTGGCCTTGTCCCGCACCTGAAAATCTGACATGCTTGGCATGTCCGGAATACTGAGAGACTCGCCAATGTCCTCTAGGGACTAGCGGAAGTCATGTAGAAGATCACCGACTTGGGTAAGCCGGTGGGTGCAGGGCTCGGAGGAGGAAGAGTCCGTCAAGTTCAGAGGACCTATACACAAAACAAGTTAAGAAAAATCCGACATTGATAAAAGTCGAAGAAAAAGATATGTCAGAAAGATGGAACGTACCGAGAATGACGTCGTCAATCTTGGTCTTCTCCTCTCGGAGACTATGGAGTTCAGCCCGGAGCGCCTGGGAGATGTCCTTCTCTCTGCCAAGCTCATTCTGGAGGTCCGAGATAACTTTATCTTGAGTAGCAATCTTGCGATCACGCTCTTCAGTGGCCATGGAGGAGGATTCCAGGACTTGAGCTATGCTCGTTTCATGATCTTCCTTGAGCTTCTCCAGCTCTTGGCGAAGTCCCTTGTTCTCCACCACCAGGGTTTTGAGGTTCTCGGCCTCTTTAATCATAGCGATGGATTGTTTTACCAGCGCTGTAAGTCAAAAAAGAACAACAGTTCAGAAAAAGTTCGGCACTCAAAAAGTAAAAGACAAGGTTTTAATCTCGGAATATTTACCTTCGGCTTCATCCTTGGCTACTTTGAGTTCGGCATTTTTAAGCCGGAGAGCCTTGATCTCTCTCTGCTTATTGCAGACATTGGTCAGTAATTCCTGGTTATAGGAACATACTTTCTGTAAGTCAGAAAGCTACTTAAGACACGGGCTAATATTTTTTGCTAAATATTAGCACGAGCCTTGGGGCTACACTAGTTCTCTCTTTGGCATCCTAATGAAAGCATAAACTCGGCTTCTATATCCTACTTCATGCTTGGGGGCTAGAGGATATGATATAACATAATGTAAAAAACAAGAGTTGGAATTCTGACTTACATATTGCTCACGGGTGAGTTTATCTAAACCCGCGTTCACTTCAACTGCCACCTTCTCGGCAAGAGTAAGAGGGATCACTGGGGTTGTTGGAAGCTCACCAGCTCTAATCCTCTTGTCATGAAGGCGGACATGAGAGAGAAGATCGGAGAACTTGACGTCCTCTGCTTCTTGCGCTTCCTCCTCGGGGGATAGATGGCTTTTTTCCAGGACTTGCCTGGCCAGCCGCTGGATCTCCTCTGCAGATTTCCGTGACAGGCCAAACTTGGCAAGTCCCGGATTGCTGATGAGGTTGTCGGCGAAGGCTTCACCCGAGGGATCATTACCCGAAGAGGGTTCACCCTTATCTTGAGCTGATGCATCCATGGTGACGTCAGTTTGTGACCCAAGGATCGCAGGCTCTGTTGGAGGAGCCGGATCTTCTGCAACCACCGGAGAAGGAATTATCGCCAGAGTTGCAGAAGGTTGAGGGGCAGGAGTTGGAGGAGCCACGACAGGAGAAGCTATGGTAAGCTTCGTCTGTCGAAGGGGCTTTAAAGGAATCCCTTTCCCCTTGCCCTTGACGATCGGCTTTGCTCTGATAAATGGGGCAAAGTCGGAAACATTACATCTCGGAAAGAAATTCGAGAAAGGTACAAAGGCGGAAATTGTGAATGAAAGTTACCTCTTCACAACAGGCTTCCTTTGTGCTGACAGCCACTGTCAGAGCTTTGCGCTTCTTGAGCGCAAGGTCCAGCAATGGGACCACTTCAGTCTCCTGAGAAAACTCAGGAGGGTATCCTTCGAGTCGAGCAAGCTCCGACTCGGGAAGGTCAGCAAGCTGAAAACAGGAAAGCATATCAGCATTGCAGTATATAACTTAAAAGATTGAAACACATAAAAGGTGTATTGAGGGAAGCTTACCGGCACCACGGGGTTTTCCGCTGTGTACATATCCAGAGAAATCTCCGGAATCCTCCTCTCGATCCGCTCCTTCATCAGCCACTTGATTTGGCTGATGTAACCTTGAGTGGTGTAGGATTTGGGGCTGATGCGGAGAGAGTTATTTTTGGAAGACATGATGGAGTGCATCAGTCTATCCCCGTGGTACTGAAGTGGCTGGATCCGACGTGAGACCCAGCACTGGACCAAGTCGGATCCCTTTAGACCCATGTGCTTGATCAGATATTCGATTCGCCTCTTAGCGAGGATCAGATCGTCGGTGACAGCCGGAGCAGCCTCATCCCAGGAAGGCTGGGCCGTGGCGGCTCCGTCGACAAAAGCCGGCAAAGCCGTAGCTTTGCCTGGAGCCGAAATATCCCTATGATAGAAGAAAGTGGCTAGCCATTTTTTAACCGAGTCACTGGCAGCGATTTTGGGATAGGCCCGGTCTCGTCTAAGAGAAAAGCTAATGGTGCCAGTGATGTAAGGAACACCGGCAGTGATGGAATTTCTCCGGACATGAAAATAGTACCGGAAGAGAAGCAAACTCGGCCTAATGCCGAGAAAGCCCTCGCAAAGCGACGCATACGCACTCATTTCTAGCAGTGGGTTGAGAGGAAGATTGTGGAGTTGAACTCCGTAATGATCTATAACCTCGGAGAAGAACTCCGAGGGAGGAAAAGATAGACCTCGGTCGAGATGGGTGCCGAAGTGGACCCGCTCGCCGTCGCGCGGGTTGGGGATGGTTTTGCCGGAGCAGCTCCGCTAGTCGCCGACGGTGAGAAGCCCCTCCTTATCCACGTTCTTGAGGCCATCCTCGTCAAGGGCGCAGGGGATCCAGATTCCCCGGAAGCTTTACTTCTCCGCTGCTACTTCCGCCGTCGCCGCCGCTGCTGCCGCCAAACCGGAGGAAGAAGACGATGAAGCCATTTCTCCGGTGAGATGACCTGAAAGTGGCGGCGCTGGGAGTTTCTGTGGGGGGAAGGACGAGAGAGTTTTGAGCGCGCAGGAGGATTGGAAGGAAAGGAAACGGCAAAGACTGGTGGAAAGGAGAAGGAGAAATCCAAACCCCTTATATCCACCTAACCGCGCCAATATTCCTGCAAATGCTACAGTGTAACCGCCACACGTCATGGAAACAACTAGGAAGGACCCACGCGATGATTGCGTCTCCTCGATCTCCACGCTCACATTGAAACGGCCCCTCGGTTCCGCGAACCGCGGACCCACCAACGGTCGTGCTGACGGCACGCCTGTCAGATGACGTGACTTGACCATGCTTGTGTCAGGTGGTGTAGAAACCAAGTTCCGGCTTAGTTTAAAATCAAGCTGGAAAATCCGAGTAACTAATTGATAGGTCCGAATTATTTTTAAGACCCGGATCGTATTTTTTATTGTGAAGTTTCAGGAACCCTTCAAGATTCTGCAAGCCAAAGATCAAGCTAGACGATGATAAAATCCAACTTTGGATCTTGGAGGCCTTCGGGGGCTGCTGTTGGGGATATACTTTCCGGGTATGCTCACAGTTCCTCACTAACCAGGGTGGCCCACTTCGGTTAGAGCTTTGCTTCATGGGTGGCCCAGTCAGGAGAGAAGACAGAGTCTAATCCGGCTACGGGAAGGCCCAGAAGACTTACCAACTTAGGCCCATAATATTACTTATAGTTCAAGATGTACTCTGTAACCAACTCTTAGTCGTAGCCGGATTGATCTCTCCTGTAAACCCTAGGCCGGATATCTATTTAAGACATCCTAGGGAGAGCCTTTAGGGCACAATACAATAGTCTACAATCTCAACTCACACAGGC
The DNA here is from genome assembly GCA_910589775.1 of Avena eriantha. NCBI lineage: Eukaryota > Viridiplantae > Streptophyta > Magnoliopsida > Poales > Poaceae > Avena > Avena eriantha. Next base: position 15,023,383 of record OU342740.1, read on the forward strand.
GATACCCTTGTAACCCATATTCCGGCTCTGCTGTATTACTGGATTGCTAGCAGGAGTAGGATCCGTCCAAAGCCGGCGGATTCGAACCTGGGTAAACTTGTGTGCTCACCGTCCCGGAATACCGTACGTCTCACACCCCTCTCTTCCGCACGCCTCGAGGACCCCCTCATGGCGTACTTGTCCTCAGTCCGACGACATTTAGTTTTCAACTTGTAGTATCACTTTATGCTTTGATCAATGATGTTTTGTCGCTCTGCATGATTATGGCCATTATTGCTCTCTTAGTTTGTCGCTCCCAGTCTTTTGCTAGCCTCCACAACCAAGTATGATTTCCAATCATGCATCCAACTCCCTAAACCAAGTTATTCCAAAGAGTCCACCATACCTACCTACTAGCCTATGCTATTCCAAGTATATTCATGCTTTTGTTTACCTTCCAAATTAAACTTGTTATGAGAAAACTAGTGATTAAAGCTCTCACGAACTAAATGGCACACTTTACTTTACTTGCCTCTAATAAACTTGAACCATTGGGTCCTTCTTTGTTGCGTATATGCTTGCGCTTTATAAGTTGAAATTAGCAGAACCATGTTTCATGGGGAACGCTTTCAACATTGCACTTGTACTTTGTACCCCATTGATATCATGTTCTTTTCCTTATGGATCCCGGCGGTGTGAAATAAAAGTGGAACTTGTAAGATCATGGAGTTTGTATGTGTGTTAGAGAAACGCCTGGGCCGCTAGCCTAAGCCATGCCTAATCATGGTGGAAACTTGCAGCATCACCATAATGAGCACTCTATGAAGCATCCTCAATAAAAACCTATGCAAATAGCAAATAAAAAGATCGCTGAGATGCTCATTGTCTGCTTGCCTTGTCATTTTGATTATGGGAAAGCTCCCGTATCATGTGCAAGGGGTACCCTGTTGGCGGTTCTTAATGATACACATGTACTTACAATGACAAGAGCTTACTCGTGACTGAAGTTGAGTAGCATGAGGATCGGTCTTCGTAAGTAAGGGGCATGAGATTTCGGTTTATAACTTGTAAAGCATATCCTCTTAGCCGTGTCACTTCAACCTTAACCACTTCAAGATGCTTATGATAGGGGCAATGAGAGCTGAAAGCTATAAGTACCATAATTTTTGGAAGCTCTTTATGGGACTTGAATCCCTACTTCCTTTTACAAAGGCCTTTCTTCCACCATTATATTGAGTCTCCACCTTCTATCCTTATGCACTTACTTTGAGAGCATAGTGGCCATTCTTAGTTCTACGGGCATTGTCCCAAGACTAGTTGATTGATGCATACTTTGATATTGCTTGTTTTAAACTATTTGTATCTAGTCACTCTTATGAACTTTGAAGGTGTCCTATGCATTTATATTTGCTACTCTATGAGGGACAAGCTGAATACTATTTTGCCATGTTTTCTTTATGTGAAACAAACAAAAGTCTTGCAAAGCATTGTTATTCATGAATCTTTTGTTTGTGCCTTTTCATGTTGCATCATAGTTTCTTTGCTTATTGCTAGAAATTTGTCTTTCATGTTATGATTGAAGTACTATGATACTAGCTTTGAATGTTTTGCAAATACTTTGATCAAGTCTTTGATGGTGCATGTCACCTCAAAAACTATTCTTTCTTTTTATCACTTACCTACTCGAGGACGAGCAAGAGTTAAGCTTGGGGATGTTGATACATTGCAAATGTATCTATAATTTTTGATGTTCCATGCTTAGTTTTATCCACTTTCTTGTGTTTTGTTCCAACTTTGGAGTACTTTTCATATGATTTCTTGGACTAACCTATTAACAAGAGCCACAGTGCCAGCTGCCTGTTTTCTGCTGTTTTTGGTTCCAGGAAAGTCAGAAAATGAATATTCTCGGAATTGGACGGGACGAAAGCCAAAGTGTCTATTTTTCTGGAAGTGATCAAGTGCCAGAATACGAGACGGAGAAGGGCCAGGGGCCGGCCACACCACCTGGCCGCGCGGCCATGCTAGGCCCGCGCCAGGGGGTGGTGTGGTGCCTCACGACACCCCCTTGGCCTCTCCTTCAGCCTATATATTGCCCTCGGGACAAAAACCCTAAGTACCCGATCAAAAATCCACGAAAGAGTCTGTAGCCGTCGTCATCTCCATCCCTAGATCGGGAGGGATTTGAAGCTCTTCTCGCCACCCTGCCAGAGAGGGGAATTCACCCTGGAGGCCTTCTTCATCACCATGCAAGCCTCCGGTGTGATGCGTGAGTAGTTCATCCTTAGATTACGGGTCTATGTAGTAGCTAGATCGCTAGTTCCCCTCCTTTGTGCTTTCATGTCTAGATCTTGTGAGCTCCGTTCATGATCAAGATCATCTATTTGTAATTCTGCATGTTGTGTTTGCAGGGATCCGATGGATATTGAGATGCTATTTCAGATTGATTATTGATTATATCATGTCTTTGTTATTTGTGATCTTGCATGCTTTTCGTTGTTAGTAGCTATCTTGGCCAAGTAGATGCTAGCAACTCCAAGAGTTAGTATTTATGCTCGATAGTGGGTTCATGCCTCTGGTAATCTGGGGAAGTGACAAAAATCTCTAAGGTACTAGATGTGCTGTTGCTACTAGGGAGAAAGCAAATCCTTTATTCATAGAACAATCGTATTGTTTACTTTACTCGCAGTTTGTAAAGCAATAATCTGTTGCGTGCAACTTAATACTAGAGGGGGTTCGGATGATAACCTGAAGGTGGATTATTAGTCATAGATGCAGTTGGATAGCGGTCTATGTATAATGTTGTAATGCCCAATCAAGTCTCAAAGGAGTCAAGATGATTAGTATATGCATGTATTGCTTTCTCGATAGGAAACAAAGTCAAAAGGAACAAAGAGAGAATAGTATGGAGGGGCTCCAGGGATCAGACTTAGCCATTTGGGTGTTGGAAAAAATTCCAACTTCTGGAAATAAAGATCCAAGACAACAAGGTTGTAGCCCTCGACGATACGAACTTAACAAGCCCAAGAACACCCAAAACGGAGTTTGTACGAAGAAATAGTGACCAAAATACTAAAGAGTACAGACGGTTTTAACGAGCAACTATATGACCGGAGCAATAATTATGGCTGTAGTTGCGCCTGAATAGTTGTAAAAAGGGTCAGAAACGACGGGATTTCGCCCCAGAAAAGCTCTAGAACCTTCCCTAAGTCATATGATGGTATTGGGGGAACCCTAGGGCACCCCCAAGGCCTATATAAAGGAGGGAAGAGAGGAAGAAGCCATAATACACCATATACAAGATCTAGATCCCATCTACCTCCTCCATAGCCTCTATAGCTCCACCAAGATCCAGATCTCCATCAACACCATCAAGCCATCCAAGCAAGAAGAGGAGGAGAAGGAGGATGTCGCCATCACCACATCGACGCCACCATCACCGCGCCATCATCACCATCTCCATCGCCGCTACTCCTTCATCCTTCCCCATCATGATATCCGTGATGGGTTGTAACATGGCTTGAACCCCCTTTTATTATTGTTATGATGATTTGAGTAATTGAAGTGTGGTGTGTTCTTGTTAATTAATATGTTCGTGCTTTCTCTTTAAATTGTTCTATTCATGGTATTATTCTAGTGATTGGAGACATCCAATCCATTGTTGAGGAATTTACTAGGGATTCACGAAGTGTCACAAAACTTATCATGAGTATCTACTCGTCCATGGGAATGACAAGTTCATGGGTAGAACTAATAGGCTATTTGCTATAAGTGATTTGCAGAGGCAATAGCAGCTTAGGATGCATCGCCCATTAAGATTTAATTTCTCAAGATCACTCATGATATAGATAGGTATAGTGTTGCGAATTGCTTGACCCCAAAGTGACATATGTGATATCTTGTGACTAGAACACTTGCTTAGGAGTATGTTTGTCCATAGAACTTAATGCCTTTGCTCTGGTTTACCTTGATTAGTCTTGTTACCTTAATACACTATTATCTTATGAGATGACCCATGTCTGAAGAGGGTGTGGACAATTGAGTTGTCTAGTTGCCACTTACCAATGGTGGGAGACAACAGTATATGAGGGACCGCCACAATTATAGTTAACAGCTATTCCATAAGCACTTATCATGCACATCGGTATACACAACATTACTTGAGGAATCATAGCATTAATATTTCATCTCATTGCATTCACCTCTTTTCAGTTTTACTTTTGTTCTAGTTTTCTTCAAGTCCCAGTAGTAGTTATTACAAAACATCTTAAATTCATTTATCCTCGCAACTTATAGAATCGGCTATTTCCAAACCATGGTTTGGGTGTGAACATGGTCGCATTGACAACGCGGCTATGAGGGTCGTGTTTGCCGAGCTCCCATCAGGACAAACTCTTTAAATATTTGCTGCTACAGGTATTGCAATAACCCTGTTTTGGTGCAGGTACCCATCCCATCAGCACGCACACTTCACATCAACCTAGGTAACATCCGGCCGTTGACAGGAAGTCACCATCTTGGTCTCCCCACTCTAATAGCATGTGGTATGGTTTCTAAAACTCATGGTAGATACTTCCTTGATATACCTAGAGTAGATCACTTGATCCCGACTCCTTTGCCTAATGGTATATTCTCTATCGAGGATGGACGTTCGCGTTTTGATGTGCAAGTTGAGGATAATATACCCCAACAAGAAATACCCATGGGATGAGGAGGACAAGATGAAGAAGTAGAACAAGGAGGACCCGAACAGGACGAGCAACCACCAAACTACTACACCACCTATGAATACATCCATGCACTCAAAGGGAATATTCAAAACATGAACAACCTCTCCATCAACCTTCGAGATGCTACTGCAAGCCTCGCCACCCAGTTCCATGATTGGAGCAGCCAATGGAACATGAGAAACTATCCACATCCACCACAATGAGCAACAAAAGGGCTTGCAAAAGCCTGAGCTTGGGGATGTGTTCCCCCAGCAAATTTATTTGTATAATAATGAGGTTGTACTCCAGCTTCTTGGAAGCTTTGAAACATTCGTGTTGGCTCGTTCCAACACTTTGCTTTTCCCTTCGCTTTTCAGTTTGCTTTTGTTTTTCATTTGTTTTTGTTTTCTTAAAACCCTTGCTTGGTCGCAAGTTGTTTTTGATTCTTTAATCCCTATCCTCAAAAATACAAAAAGATTTTTCTGTTCTTCCTTTTTCTTAAATGTGGATTCGCACTTTGCCTCTTTACTTTAATATTATTATGAGAATAATCGTGTTTGAGTTTTGAAGGAACACATCCCTATAAGAAGAGAATCATGAAGTCACTTGTGGGGGCCCCCGGATTAATCCTCCTAGAATCCCTGTTATGCATACAACCACGATCCCATGATCAGTTAGTCGTGGCACATAACCGACAAGTATCATTACAACATCCGAGAATATACCGAATTACAAGACTTACATACATGGCGATATGGCTACATCAATATTCTTCAGCGGAACTTCATCAATCGCAGGGCCCGAGCCATGCCTTACCCTACAGGCAACTGACTAGGAGAACGTCCTAGCTCGCATAGTCGTCCACTTCACCTTCTTCTTGACATCTGACCAAGTTAATAGCCGGGGACAATGCCGGTGATTACATTGAATGTACTCGCAAACCACCTTAAGATAACAATAATAACAAGAGGATATGCCATATGGCTGTGGTAATAGGAGGGCTCCGAGAGGAGTTCTTTTCTAAATAGTTTCTCTTGTAGATATAGCATCTACATATCTTGGTTGAATACTTTTGTAAACCATTTTGGAAACCGTTTTGAAAAGTTTTGGAAAACCTTAGGACTGGGTCACCCATTTGCTTCTCCTTTATGGTCATCCCATGACCAAACTCCTTCCACCCCTTTCTGACCATTCCCAAGGTCAAAACAGGGATCCTTTCCAACCATCCCATGGTCGAAACATTTCCAAAGCCATTTCTTTTCAGAAATCCTTTTTGAAAACAAAACCAGCACAGCTCTACAGCATCCTTCCCAACTGTCCATGACCGCGGACACGGCTATTCGAATAGATTTACACTCTGCAGAGGTTGTACACTTTGCCCACACCATCCGGGTACACTACCTTGATCTTCACCGATCGTGAGTCGAATAACCGATCAAGACTCTCTGGATGCCCACTCCAATATAAGTGCCTACCCTATGAGTGTTAATCCCCTCAACACCAGGAAGTCGGGCGAGGACCAACCAGAGCGCTTATTGCACCTCCCACGTGCACGCTTTCAATGAGGGGCTCATAGTAACGCGTGGAGGCCTGACGACCCTTCATTCCTTCTCCAGGTCGATGTTCCACATGGACCTATATCGGAGAAGTCCCACCCTCTAGGGATCCCCGATCCCCTGTAGTTGTTGCGAGGCAGCTTATACCAGAATAGACAACCTTCAAATCCAGCCATGTCCCATACCAGAGTAATGTGGTTGCACGGGTTAATTGTTCTAGCAAAACTGTAGATAACCAGGTGTGTTTTCGTAAACCTTTTTCCTCCGGTTTTCCTCCAGCATTTTGTAAAACAACACCTCTTTATTTCTCAACATCTCTTGGGAGGTCCCACCTCACCAAGGTTTTATCATAAAACATTTGGTAAAAACCTTTTTCCGGGGTCTTCCCATCCGCTAGTTTTTGCTTCGGCTAAAACGGGGTTTCCAAAGGGGTATGGGGGATAGGCACCATCTATTCTACTAGGGACAAGTAGGTGTCGCCAAAGGGGGTTGTACTTAATAGTACGAAAGTGTAATGGTTCGGAGGAGCCAAACCACTACCGTATATATATACATCAACATATAGTAAAACAATGTAGTTTTTAATAAACAGAAGATAAAGCATGCATAAGTAAAATAGTAGGGCAAGGCTAATGAGCAAGAAGGTGGCTTGCCTGATGATCAGCAATATGGTATAAATGTCCCTAGACTTCTTCTTTAGATACCCCAGAATACCAATATCAGTAATAAATACCACTTCTTCCGCTCTCCGATTTCATCGTAACTATCATCGTCCACACAGGACATGCAAGCAACCCAAGCCACAATCAACATAAATCAATGTAAGCAACAATACAATACAGAAAACAAACATACCACATACTACTCAAATCAGTAGGTTTTGAGAGGATTGGATTTAGGAGATGGAGATAGCCTTGGAGAAGGGGAGGAATACCCCTTAGGGTTTAATGTCGAGGAACTACCTAAGAGGGGGTTTTGGACCAAGGACATATTCAGTATGGTACCATTGTGTACCAAAGATACCTACAGATATGTGTTGATGAAATGAAGCCAACAAAAGTGGTTTCACTAATTTATCACTTCTCTATAATTTCTTATGAATATTTTAGTGATAAAAGTCCTAGTTTTAGGAAATAATTCACCAGGAAAGTTCTGGAGCTCCAAATATTATTTCCTTGGGTGGTTAGGGAGGGCTTGATGTACTTGTTCTCTGAGAGTTGGAATCAGGTCAAGACAATTAACAGAATGCCCTCAGGAAATTCCCAAAGGCAGTTCTAGGGTTGTTTTGTCTTTTTCACCAGATTAAATTTACAGAAGCTTTCGATTTGATTCCAACGGCACATGGTAGGAATTGAGGATACCTTTCTGTAGAAATTTGAATCAACATTTTTCTATTAGCAGAACTATTGTAGTGAATTTGGAGGTGTATAAACCATGCACATAATAGTTTAATTCACAGAAAAACATCCAAGGCTCAATAAATCAGTAGCTCCTGGATTAGGATAGGTAGTGGTGTAACACATCCAGGATACTTGGACTTGGGTCAATTGGACTCATGATTTGGTCTAGGGAATTTTCTAGAGGGATGAACTCATAGTTTTTGTTATTTTTATTAAGGCCAAAATGTTGTTCACCTTGGCATGAGACCAAGGTCCAGTGGTAGGTACATGCAACACCTATCAGATACAACCTGATTTACCCAATTTGGATTGAAAGATTTATTTAGTGAAAAGGACATCTTGGGGTATTTTAATTATCAGAAAAGAACCAAAGTTCTTTTGGGAAAAACCGAGGGACTGCATGTTTAAGAAAACCTTCATAGCCATTAGGAATTTTAGATCTAGGCATTTGGAAGCAGTTTCCATTTTTATTTTGATTTAAACCAAACAGCTAGTTTCAGATCTAGGAAAAATTGGTAAAAAGGAAAAGGCGTCGTGGGCCGAAACCAGAAGGGGAAACAGGCCACCACCGCTGGGCTGGCCCAACCGGCGCCTCAGGCTGCACGGGAGAGGCGGGGTTCAAACACCCCGGGCGGGGCCCATTTGTCGGCGTCAGCGGGACGGCTAAGGGGTACGGGGCGATGATAGCCGTCAGATCAAGTGCGCAGCGATGGTTGGTCGTCGTCGTCCTCGGCGAAACTTTCCTGGCGGCGGCAGAACCCCAGGGAGGCGAGGGGCGGCACGGGTGTGGCACCCCGCTAAAACCACTACTAGAAAATCGTTGTGTTTTTGTGCATCGCATCATCATGACTGCATGCTCATGTCATCATGCCACATCGCATTTGGGCATCTTCATATCTGCATGCATATGTTTGTCTAAAACTATTTTCTAAAAGCCTACCTTTATTTTCTAAATGTCCCTCGCCTCTATTTCAAATTAAAACCCCGGCCTTTTTCCAGATATTTTATTTTTTTTCTAAAAGTTGTCACAAAGAAAACCATCTTTAAAATTAAAACAAACTAAAAGATATAAAAACTAATTTTGTTTGGGGAGGCAGCTGCAGGACAGGCCAAAAGGCCCATCCCGCAGCCACCTACTACCCTAGAAGGAAACCCTAACCACCCTGGTGCCTAGCATGACCCGCGGCACACCCTACCCCGACCGCAAACACACTTACGCCACCACCACCTGCCATCGAACGCGTGCACCAACAGGCAGTACACCGACACACTCCCCACCTACTGCCGCCTGGCCCACCATCCCGTCCACCCCGCGTCGCGTACGCGTTTCTCCCCCACCGACGCTCCACTTCCATGTCTCCCCCGCCCGTCGCCACCTACCTGGCCCCAGCCCGCGTCATGACCCCACCACCTCACCAACCCCACGCCCTCGTCCTCCCTGAGCGGAGTTCCGCCGCCTCGCCTCGATCTGGCGATCGCCGCTGTGCAGCTCAAGCCTGAGCTCGTTGCAGAGCCACCGCGGCAGCATGGCCGCGACGGCCATGCCCTGGCCGCCTCGCCCTCTGCCGGGCCTCTCTCTGCCTCACCGCCACGGACGCCCTGCGCCAGATCCCGAGCCGCCTGCCGCCCGTGCGGTTCCTCGTCGTGCCACCTTCCCTGCGAGCAGCGCTGCGCCCGTGTTGTCGTCCTCGTCCGCCGACAGTGACCACGCCCACCCCTCTGCTCGATCTCTCCACCGAGCCCCGCGTCTGTCGCCTCGCCGCATCTGTGACCCCGCGCGACCCGTGTCGTGGTGCTCTTCTCCACCTCCGGCCTTCTCTGCGCCTCTCCTCGCCGCCGGCCCCGGACTCGTTTTTCTCTCTACTCGCGAGCCCCACTATCTGCAAGACACAGTATCGCGCGTCCTCGCTGTGCTCCTCGTCGCTGCCCTGCAGCGTCGCCTGGCCACGACCCCAACCGCCTCTGCGCGTGTCATCGAGCTTGTCGTGATGCTCTCCTCTGTATCCAAGGCCGAGGCTGCCTCCCGATGGCGCCCCCTCTTGGACGTCCTCCCCGACCTGGAGCCCCGCGTCGTTTTCCCAGTGCCCGAGCACCCCGTCGACTCCTCCTACCGCTATTGCACATGCCCCTCTCCGCCTTGTCGTTTGGCCATCCTCCACCTTGCGCGTGCGTGTCAGAAGCAGGAGGAGCACAATGCCACTTCTTCGATTGCTCTACAATTCAGTAGAAGAACTGTGCGATGACATGGCCTCTTGTGTGTGTTCCTCTGTCTCCAAGGTTCCATCCGGTGATGCCACTTTGAAGACAGGAATCGCAAGGTCTGCTTGCTATGAACGCTTCTGTGTGAGGCCCCAAGACCATGTGATCTGCCAAGGTCCTCTCAAGATCACCGTGGCCGCCAAGTACTGTCCACCGAGAGCAACACCTTCGCATCGACATGATCTTCCTCAGCGTGCACGCCAGATCAGACAAAGATCACCAAGATCAACCGCTTCCAAGATCTTCTGAGTGCCAACGGCGCGGGTGAGCAGTACCCCTAGGACTCCGACATGGTGCGACACGTAATTCTACCCGAGCATAAGACCGGTCGGAAACGCCAAGATCTCCAATCAGAAACCGAAGACGCTGAGACCCCGGTACGACAAGACCTCCTTCCCGCACCGATGCCCGAGGACGGGACACAAAGGTTGCCTACACGGAACGCCGAGTTCTCCACCTTGAACGCCATGAACGGCTACATGGACCCGAAGACCACGGATGCGACAAGATCTACTCCGTTGTCCGAGAATGTTCCCGCCGAGACCGATCCCCGTCGAACCCTGTCGAACCCCGAACCCCCGGAACCAAGATCTTCCGAACCCAAATGTGTGACCCTAAGCCTCTATTTTTATAATATGAGATATACCTGTCGCATCATTAAATCATCATGCTTGCATACATGTCATCTAGTGGGTTGGGTTAAATAGTCGATTCATCTAAATTAAATATGGAGTCTATATGCGGGCTATTCTAGTCTTATTCCGGACTCCATTTAAATTTTTGTAGTGAACCGATACCATGTTTTGCCTTGTTAAGACAACATTTAAATTGCGGGGTATCTAAATAACTGGAACCTATTAATTAATTGTCGGGACCCCGGTTCCGCTTAATACTGCCTAATTGCACCGCATCTGCATCATATCATAATCATGCCAGATCTTTTGTCGTAGTATTAAATATTGCATCCGGTGTTTCTTCTAGTGTTTGCTTCTTCGCGGATTAGGCCGACGAGTTGATGCGAGTACCAACAAGTTCTCCGGATATGATCCTTCGGCAGTGTTTCCCAGGCGAGCAATCTCCCCCTTTCTACCTATTTTGCATTTATAGTCTTTACTTCCTCCTGTTGATCTATTGCTACCCGTATTGTGATGCTTTAGTTTCCGTGCACCATTTATATACCTTGCAGCCTCTATATTGCCTTGGACACATCCTATTGCCTGTTGTTTGGTAGATAGATGGTCTTGTGAGTCGTAGTCGCATGCTCCGGTGTGATCATGTGTCGTGAAGTACCACACAGTTGTTGGAATGTTGTCACATGCTTAATGGTGGAGATGATCATGACTTTAAATACAACTTGATTAAAATGCAGGGCATAGATATAAATAATGCAGAGGCATCGGTGGGCAATAGATGTTATTTGGTTTTTCGACGCTCACTTGTGTCCCGTAGGACCCCGAGTACTTGATACCTGTTCCTTGACAATCGCACTATCCGCATATGGGACCATGAATCCCCTTATCCAGAGCTTGATTGATTTCTTATTTCTTGGGGCCACAAAGTAGTTTGGGGCTTTATTAATATCATGTACTTGTGCCATGCTTTACTGCTTTATTTACGATTGTGCGTGGAGCACCTGTACTATTTTGGAACGTGGAATGTTTCACGGTATCGACAAGCCCAGTCACACTTTCGGGTTCCCAGTCGTTTACAGCCATTGCCACAAACCCTGGGTACGTTCCGGAGCCGGCCAACTTCGTTGCGGGTAGCTTAGTGGGGTGGCCCCCTGAAATATTTTATGAATCCTGTGATTGCTTTGTCGTGAAAGCCTCGTTGGGTTTTGATTTGGTTTTTCCGAGCTTGATCGTGTGTGTGTTGCTATTTGTGCACCACTTCAGGGTAAATCTTTCTGAAAGCCGCGTCCGTGGTTATGGACGACTTGGAGCACAGTATCTCGATCATAGACAAGCATACCTAAAGTAGTGCTATAAATTTGACTTATTATGTGACTAGTAATTAGCTTCACTACAATGGAATGGATAATAGAAGTGCCAACAACTGGTGGAACTGGTGTGTATCGTGTCATGTTATACCTGCCTAGTAAGTACCGCAACTCCAATGGAATGAAATAAAAGTGCCAACAACTGCTGGGTTTGGGATTTCACATGCTAATTGTATCTGACTAGTAAGTACTGCAACTACCACTGAATGGTTAACTAAAACTACCCACCACTTATGCTATCAGGATGACTCATGATATCTATATCTGACTAGTAAGTGCTGCAACCATAATGGAATGAATAAAACTGCCAACTGTGTGAGTTCCTTGGTTTGACTTCCTCGTTTGGTCTCGAGGGGGGGAATACCAGGATGGGTATGGTTGGTGTTAGTATCAGGATGGATTCGAATAGGTCTTTCTTACCCCTCTCTAATAGCCGACAGATGTATTGAGTATCTATAGGTTGTTTAGTGCATGCTGCGCTGCCGCTTCAGTCCACCATACCTATGTAGGCGAGAGCCGCCGAATTCAAGCCTCGCCGTGTACTAGCCTCAGTACTGACGCTCCTCTTTTTCCTTTGCCCTTTGTCGGCACCCCTTTTGTTTTAGCAGGTTTGAGATCGACGTCGTTAGCAGGGTTACCCTTCCGGCTTGGCCTGGGCAGAGTTATGGACGCCATTGGTTATTCTTTAGGGCTCTTAGCCCCATTTGCATCTTGTCCGTAGTCGGACGCTCTATCGTTTTCAAGGTGATTTGGATGTTTGTATAGTATATATCTGTATTCTGGACTCATGCAGTCGTTGTTGTATATATATGTTCTATGGGTCCCGTCAAGGACTGTTGTGTAATGGTATTACTTTGATTTCCACCCGCACGAAAGTGCCTGGTGGGCGTCCTTGAATCGTTTCTATGCGGGTTTGGCAGAAAAGGGCTAAAACTTGCATAGGGCCGATTCGAGGGTGTTATAGAGTGGTATCAGAGCCTAGCAGTTACGATACCCATTGGTTCAGCCTGTAGGATAACCTAGCTAATGGACGATCTAGAGTGTTTGTCACATCCCAAAATTTTCCAAATTTTGAAATGTGAAAATTTTAAACAAAATGAAGAACCAAGTTCTTCATTATTTCAGAAGGAACAAAAACTTTTGGAACATTTAATATAATGCCTCCAAAACCCAAGCCCAACAAAATGATTTTTGTTTGTGAAGTGGTGTGCATGTTTTAAAATCCCAAATCATGAAGCATGCATGAGCATCTTGACTTGGTTGCATTTTAAAAACCTAAGAGAAGTGAAAAATATCTCAAACCCTAAAACTCTAATTATTGGTTAACACTAAGAACAACACAATACTATGGATATACTCCATATTTATATTAAACAAAAGAACTCTTATGAGGGCTAAAAATATAAAGGACAAAATAATAAAACAATAGAGATTGGTTTCATCCAATTTGGATCCATGGATAAAAGATATAAATTATTTTGAGAATAGAATTAAGAAAGGCAATATTAGCTATTAAAGCCAAAGTGAATAAATTTGGTTAGAAAATTTTTAGTTGGAAACTAAATGAGTTCTGTAATGCCCTAAAAACCTAATTTGAGTTTTACAAATTTTTAGAAATTTGTTTGATTCAAATTGGATCATTAAATCAAAAGTTATTTAAGAAAACAGAAAAAGAAAAATAAAAAACTGAAGGAATAAAAAAAACAGCAACAGCAGTCGGCCCACAACCCTAGCCCACTAAGCCCACCCGGCACTCCGCTTTCCCCCTCCGTTTCTCACTGTTCCCCCCTTCACCCACACTCACTGACACCGTGACCCCACTCCACATCACCCTCCACCTCACCTTCTTCCACCGCGACGAACAGCCCCTCTCCCTCCCTCTGTCGTTTCCAAATTGGCTCGAATTCGTGTGTTTGCGCAATTAATCTCCACTCCGACCCCTGCCCTCTTAACCCCCACGCCCTCCTCTCCGTTTTCCCTCAAGCCCCACAACCCCGGAGCCACTAGGCTGCTCGGAATCGAGCTCGAACCACCACGGCCACCGACGAGCTCCGGCGAGGATTCCTGCGAGAACCGACAACCCCACGCCCCCCCTCTCTGTCCTATAAGCTCCACCATGCTCTGGCGCACCTACTGACACTTCCCGTGCTTTTTATGTGCCCTAGGTCGTCGCCACGGTCACCACCGGCGTCACCCTCTGCCGCCGCCGTCCACCGGCAATTTCCAGCGAGACACAGGTTCCCGCTGCCCTCTTTTGGCCACAGCCAGCTTCTACATGACCTGGCGCACCTCCCTGATGCCTTGTTTTCCCTACTCGATCCACAGGGCGACTCCACCGTCTCGGAGACGCGAGCTCCACCGTCGGTAGGTACTCCGGCGAGGAATCCCCGGTGAATCTGAGCGCCCCTTCATCGACCGCGACCATCCCCGAGACCACCTCGACCGTGATGATCGCTAGTAATAGTCCACGCACCCCCTACTCCTCTAGAACCACCAGAGCGCCACCCACCCGATGCGCCGCCGCCGCGCACCGTCGGCAGCGCCGCCAGTCCGTGGTCGACGCACTGAGCGCCGTCCGATCCATCGCCAGCGGCCAGGATTAGATCCTTACCGAAGCGGTACAGGCTAATCTGGATCGCCCGTTGCCACTTATAATCCAACGGCCCACGATTGATCGATCCGCCCGAACCGGTACGAGCCAATAAGAACACGCCACGTAGGCATGAGCGTCTGTTTAAATTAGAAAATAGGCAGAATTTGTATTAAACTTAGAAATTCAATAACTTTTGATCCACAAATCAGAAAAATGCAAATTTGGTGTCTATGGATTCAGAAAAATAAGGGATTCAATGCTGCGGCCTTATTTCACCCTTTAGCTTCTGTAAAATAGAAGTTTTAGGCAGAACCTTTTCAGGAGTATTTTACCCATAAAAATTGTTTTGTAAATTATTTTTGGGTGAATATTTTTGCTATGGATTGCAAATTGAACCCTCTGTCTAGTAAGGCCAAAATATAAATTTGGTTGACTATACCTAATATCATGGGAATTATTTAGTGAGTATAGCCTTTTTAAATGATAGAAATTATTACTAATTGTTACAATTGCACAAATGGTTGCATTTGTAATCTTGCAATTGTAAATTGTTCATAAAACACTTAGTATTTTTCAAAAACTTGTTATAACAATTTGTACAATAAAAATTTTCATCTTGCATGCTTGCATATTTTGCGTGATTTTTGTATTGCCATTAGTGTTGATCTTGTGCATGTTTTGTCTTGGTTGTTTTGTTTGATAGATTGTGTGGATTGCCAAGTGTGTTACTGCAAAGAGTGTACCAACACCACCAACTACTAAGGCAAGTGACACTATCATCCATGTCCTACTATTTTCATTACACTTAGTGGACTTTTGTAGTATGCATGATAGGATTTCTATGATACTATGCTATGCTATGTCCTATAGGGATATCCTTTATATATTCCTTAGTGGAAATACCATAGTGGTAGTATGCTTAGCCCTGCTATAGATTCAGGGTGGAATATACCATATTGTGATTATATGAAGTGTTGGAAAAATATATGTTTTATATAATAAAACAAGTACTCAATGAATCACCTGGGTGGAATGTGGATACTCAGTTGAGAATAAGGTGGCAACGAAGGGAACCATATCTATGGCTATCTCTTTCGTGTGTGCACTAGAAGAATACCACCCAGGAACTTAGAGATTGAACATGTTTCTCGTACAGTGGCTTCCGTGTACAGCCACATGCCAAATGGGCTCTGGCTTAGTCAATTACATAGTGGAAGACCCATGCATTGGTACCTCTTCAGGTTAACCAGAATTATGCATTGGAGGTTTATCCTTGCATTGGTGCCTGGTAGATGTGCTGGCATTATGTATTGGGAGGACTTCTATGGAAAGACTTTGTCACATTCTCGATCTGCCGGCACTCCATCTTGGTGAGTACTAATCCAGCGGCCACTGGTGGCGTCAAGACGAGATTGTGTCTTGTGGGTAAAGTGTACAACTTCTGCAGAAGATTAAAATCTAAGTACTTAGCCGTGTCCCCGGTTATGGACAACTCTGAGCAACTAAGGCCTGAAGCTATGGAAGATCTCGACATTCTAATTTCTCAAAGTAAAAAAAACTTGATGGTGTCAACAAGGGATTAGAAGAACTTGGAGTTTGCCAAGGAGTTCAGAAAGTTATTGAAAGATGAAAAGTATTTTGCAAAGATAGGATAAAACCATGTTGCTTTCTGCAAATAAGCCTAAGCTCTACTTAGCCAAATATGCATGTAGTGATAGTCCAACTTATATTCACAAACTAGTGACACTTGCCAATACATTCAAAGTATTGACCCTTTCGTGGCTGCAACCTATCATGTTGCAGGTTATTCTATTGATGAGTGTGGATTGATGATAGAGGTTATGAGTCTACACCCAACATGTTTGCTTGTTGCACATGAAGATGAAGGACTCCATGCTTTACTTGTATTCTGCTGCTTTGTATTAAGATAGCCTATGGCTATGAGTATGTAATAAAGTATTCATATTCTGGATCATGCGATGTAATATGACCTTTGTATCTTGATATTACATCTTAAACTGTGAGTGCTAGCTATTCGATCCAGGGACTAGCACTGTAATCATAGGGATTCGAACCAAGCCAGGTTTGGGTCTTTACAGATGGTATCAGAGCACTGTGTTGCCTGTAGGTTCGTACCCCTAGGAATTGGACAAACCCCTTGTTAGGAATGAACTTATATTTGTATACTTAGTAGATTTTCTCGTATAACTTGATCATTCTTTACTGAATCTCCTCTCCTTCAAACTTGTAGAAGACCAGCCTTTGCTTCTCTAAGGACCTTGAGGATGGATCATGCCAACAAGGAGATCAAGATACAAGTTGTGACAAGTCCTCGAGCTTGCAAAATATGTGGAGAAGTAGGCCACACCTCTAAGGAACATCAAGATCAATGTCCCTTTTGCGATCACAACCATCCAGTAGGAGAATGCCCCACATCTCAAGTCACTTGTTTCCTATGTGAGGAAACCAACCACATTCCTACCAAGTGCCATCTCGACTTCATAGTGCAACAAGTGAAAGAACAAGTCAAGGATGGAATGTATCAAGCTCTTAGGAAGAAAGAAGAAAACCTTAGCCATATCACCTGCTTCAAATGCAAGAAAGAAGGACACAATATCAATGAATGCCTAGAGAAGGAAGTTCAAGAAAACCACAACAACACTTCAAGGAAAAGGACTCGAGACATGACAAAAGTGTTTTGCCATCGCTGGCGGAAGATAGGACACTTCACCGATGATTGCCCAACTCAAAAGAGAGCTCCCACTGATGTTATCATAGTGCAACCCATGAGACATTAGATTGCCTACCAATTATCATGTTTGAGTTATCGATATCGTGTTAGCGTATGGATCATGCCGACCGATGTGGTATGACTATACTAGGTTGCTTGTTTTCAAGAAAACTCGTTGTTTTCTTCAACTAATGAGTTAAAGTCAGAAGTTGCTAAGTGACTGGTTGCTTGATGAATGTTTGATTGAACTGGTTTGTTTTGGGTTGAGTGTGTTAGAACTCCCTTAGACCTATCTATCTATCTATCATTACTTATCCCTATTAAACCAACAGATGCCTCCAAGATGCGCCAACGACCATGATAACAATGGAGACAACAATAACAATGAAAATGAGATGCAACAGATGATGACTGCATAGACTCAGCTAATGCTGATGATGACACAATTCATCGCAACCATCAACAATCAGAATCAGAACAACAACAATAACAACAACAATCCACCACCTCCGGATATGCTCACTAGATTTCCGAGGTTGAGACCTGCAAAATTCTCTGGTACTTCTGATCCAATGGTAGCTGATGACTGGTTACATTCAGTAAACAGGGAACTAGTGACCGTTGGATGCTCTGATGCTGAGAAAGTGAGATTTGCGGCACACTTGCTTGAAGGCCCTACAGCTACATGGTGGGACAACTTTCAAGTCACTCACCCCATTGAAGAAGTGACTTGGGAAATATTTGAAGACGGTTTTTGCACTAATCATATCTCTTCAGGCGTGATGAGCCTAAAGAAGAAGGAGTTTCACAACCTTAAACAGCGCCACCGCAGCATTGCTGAATATATTGAGGAATTCAACAATCTATCACGTTATGCTCCAGACGATACTGATACTGATGCTAAGAGGAAGGAAAAGTTCCTAGATGGACTGAATGATGAACTTTCCATGCAGTTATTAGTTTCTTATGTTCCAACTTATCAATCATTGTGTGACAAAGCTAGAATTTTAGAGAGTAAGAAGGACAAAGTTGAGGACAGGAAGAGGAAGCATAGATTTGACAAATACCACTCAGGATCATCACAAAAGATGCGTTCATTCAGAAAGGACAATGGGGATTCTGGATCACATCATCATGAAGGAAATGGACATAATCACCATCACCACAAGAATCACCACATCAACAATGGAAGTGGTAACAACAATGTGAATGGTACTAACAATGGAGATAACCTTGGTCAGAACCAACAAAATGATCCCAAGAAAGACATTAGCCAGTTGCAGTGTTACAATTGTAAGCAACTTGGACACTTTGCAGCAAACTGTCCTGAGAAGAAGAATAATAAGAATATTGGAGACTCTAATGGGAGCAATTCCAATGTGACCCAGAAAGGACATGTGAACCACATCAACATGTATGGAACCCTTGAAGAACTAGATGGTATGGATGGTAAGCCTTAGCTAACTCAATTCAGTGGTACAAGAATCTCAAGATTGAGAAATGTTAACAACCTTTGGATGTCAATCATTAAACCCTTAGCCAAGTGAATCATCAATGCAACCCAACAAAGCTTCCTTTTAAGGGTGGTAGCACCCAAGTTATCCTAAAACCCAACATATTCTTTCTAGTCTTCTCGAATCTCGGGACGAGATTCCTTTTTAGGGTGGTAGTCTGTCACATCCCAAAATTTTCCAAATTTTGAAATGTGAAAAATTTAAACAAAATGAAGAACCAAGTTCTTCATTATTTCAGAAGGAACAAAAACTTTTGGAACATTTAATATAATGCCTCCAAAACCCAAGCCCAACAAAATGATTTTTGTTTGTGAAGTGGTGTGCATGTTTTAAAATCCCAAATCATGAAGCATGCATGAGCATCTTGACTTGGTTGCATTTTAAAAACCTAAGAGAAGTGAAAAATATCTCAAACCCTCAAACTCTAATTATTGGTTAACACTAAGAGCAACACAATACTATGGATATACTCCATATTTATATTAAACAAAAGAACTCCTATGAGGGCTAAAAAGATAAAGGACAAAATAATAAAACAATAGAGATTGGTTTCATCCAATTTGGATCCATGGATAAAAGATATAAATTATTTTGAGAATAGAATTAAGAAAGGCAATATAAGCTATTAAAGCCAAAGTGAATAAATTTGGTTAGAAAATTTTGAGTTGGAAAGTAAATGTGTTCTGTAATGCCCTAAAAACCTAATTTGAGTTTTACAATTTTTTAGAAATTTGTTTGATTCAAATTGGATCATTAAATCAAAAGTTATTTAAGAAACCAGAAAAAGAAAAAGAAAAAAACTGAAGGAATAAATAAACAGCAACAGCAGTCGGCCCACAACCCTAGCCCACTAAGCCCACCCGGCACTCCCCTTTCCCCCTCTGTTTCTCACTGTTCCCCCTTCACCCCCTCTCACTGACACCGCGACCCCACTCCACGTCACCCTCCACCTCACCTTCTTCCACCGCGACGAACAGCCCCTCTCCCTCCCTCTGCCGTTTCCAAATCGGCTCAAATTCGTGTGTTTGCGCAATTAATCTCCACTCCGACCCCTGCCCTCTTAACCGCAACCCCCTCCTCTCCGTTTTCCCTCAAGCCCCACAACCCCGAAGCCACTAGGCTGCTCGGAATCGAGCTCGAACCACCACGGCCACCGACAAGCTCCAGCGAGAACCGACAACCCCACGCCCCCTCTCTGTCCTATAAGCTCCACCATGCTCTGGCGCACCTACTAACACTTCCCGTGCTTTTTCTGTGCCCTAGGTCGTCGCCACGGTCACCATCGGCGTCACCCTCTGCCGCTTCCGTTCACCGGCGATTTCCGGCGAGACACAGGTTCCCGCCACCCTCTTTTGGCCACAGCCAGCTTCTACATGACCTGGCGCACCTCCCTGATGCCTTGTTTTCCCTGCTCGATCCCTAGGGCGACTCCACCGTCTCGGAGACGCGAGCTCCACCATCGGTAGGTACTCCGCAGAGGAATCCCCGGCGAATCTGAGCGCCCCTTCATCGACCGCGAACATCCCTGAGACCACCTCGACCGCGGCGATCGCTGGTAATAGTCCACGCACCCCCTACTCCTCTAGAACCACCGGAGCACCACCCACCCGACCTGCCGCCGCCGCACACCGTCGCCAGCGCCGCTAGTCCGTGGTCGACGCACTGAGCGCCATCCGATCCGTCGCCAGCGGCCAGGATTAGATCCTTACCGAAGCGGTACGGGCTAATCTAGATCGCCTGTTGCCACTTATAATCCAACGGCCCACGATTGATCGATCCGCCCGAACCGGTACGAGCCAATAAGAACACGCCACGTAGGCCTGAGCGTCTGTTTAAATTAGAAAATAGGCAGAATTTGTATTAAACTTAGAAATTCAATAACTTTTGATCCACAAATCAGAAAAATGCAAATTTGGTGTCTATGGATTCATAAAAATAAGAGCTTCACTGTTGAGGCCTTATTTCACCCTTTAGCTTCTGTAAAATAGAAGTTTTAGGCAGAACCTTTTCAGGAGTATTTTACCCATAAAAATTGTTTTGTAAATTATTTTTGGGTGAATATTTTTGCTATGGATTGCAAATTGAACCCTCTGTCTAGTAAGACCAAAATATAAATTTGGTTGACTATACCTAATATCATGGGAATTATTTAGTGAGTATAGCCTTTTTAAATGATAGAAATTATTACTAATTGTTACAATTGCACAAATGGTTGCATTTGTAATCTTGCAACTGTAAATTGTTCAGAAAACACTTAGTATTTTTCAAAACCTTGTTATAAGAATTTGTACAATAAAAATTTCCATCTTGCATGCTTGCATATTTTGCGTGATTTTTGTATTGCCATTGGTGTTGATCTTGTGCATGTTTTGTCTTGGTTGTTTTGTTTGATAGATTGTGTGGATTACCAAGTGTGTTACTGCAAAGAGTGTACCAACACCACCAACTACTAAGGCAAGTGACACTATCATCCATGTCCTACTATTTTCATTACACTTAGTGGACTTTTGTAGTATGCATGATAGGATTTCTATGATACTATGCTATGCTATGTCCTATAGGGATATCCTTTATATATTCCTTAGTGGAAATACCATAGTGGTAGTATGCTTAGCCCCGCTATAGATTCAGGGTGGAATATACCATATTGTGAGTATATGAAGTGTTGGAAAAATATATGTTTTATATAATAAAACAAGTACTCAATGAATCACCTGGGTGGAATGTGGATACTCAGTTGAGAATAAGGTGGCAACGAAGGGAACCATATCTATGGCTATCTCTTTCGTATGTGCACTAGAAGAATACCACCTAGGAACTTAGAGATTGAACATGTTTCTCGTACAGTGACTTCTGTGTACAGCCACATGCCAAATGGGCTCTGGCTTAGTCAATTACATAGTGGAAGACCCATGCATTGGTACCTCTTCAGGTTAACCAGAATTATGCATTGGAGGTTTATCCTTGCATTGGTGCCTGGTAGATGTGATGGCATTATGTATTGGGAGGACTTCTATGGAAAGACTTTGTCTCATTCTCGATCTGCCGGTACTCCATCTTGGTGAGTACTAATCCAGCGGCCACTGGTGGCGCCAAGATGAGATTGTGTCTTGTGGGTAAAGTGTACAACTTCTGCAGAAGATTAAAATCTAAGTACTTAGCTGTGTCCCCGGTTATGGACAACTCTGAGCAACTAAGGCCTGAAGCTATGGAAGATCTCGACATTCTAATTTCTCAAAGTAAAAAAAACTTGATGGTGTCAACAAGGGATTAGAAGAACTTGGAGTTTGCCAAGGAGTTTAGAAAGTTATTGAAAGATGAAAAGTATTTTGCAAAGATAGGATAAAACCATGTTGCTTTCTGCAAATAAGCCTAAGCTCTACTTAGCCAAATATGCATGTAGTGATAGTCCAACTTATATTCACAAATTAGTGACACTTGCCAATAGATTCAAAGTATTGACCCTTTTGTGGCTGCAACCTATCATGTTGCAGGATATTCTATTGATGAGTGTGGATTGATGATAGAGGTTATGAGTCTACACCCAACATGTTTGCCTATGGCACATGAAGATGAAGGACTCCCTGCTTTACTTGTATTCTGCTGCTTTGTATTAAGATAGCCTATGGCTATGAGTATGTAATAAAGTATTCATATTCTGGATCATGCGATGTAATATGACCTTTGTATCTTGATATTACATCTTAAACTGTGAGTATTAGCTATTCGATCTAGGGAGTAGCACTGTAATCACAGGGATTCGAACCAAGCCAGTTTTGGGTCTTAAAGTGTCAAAACTATTTTGCAAAATCGGTTGGTTATATCTGATTAGGTCTGATTTTACTCCTTACCCCTATGTTGTTCTCCTCTTACCTCGGCGTGTTTTAAATCTGCTCTCTTCCATTTCTCTGATTCCAGGAATTCTCGTGGTTGGGTTTCCGTCGTACCTTCCGGGTTTCGCTTCCTCCATTGGTAACGGTGTTTCTACATCTGGTCTTCATGCTATCTGAGGAATGTTCATCTGTTGGACTTCTCGCTGTTCCTCCTTTGTGCCTTCCGGTGTTTCCAAGACGACATCATCATCAACAACGTCAGATCCGATGCAGAGCCTGCATCACTCCTTTGTTTCCTAACCTCGCTTGTCGAGATCCTTAGTCTGATTATGAGAGTTGGTTGCATAATTCTCCTATTCATGTGCAGAGTAATGCTTTGGGTGCGCGATGGACTGATCACCATCCGACTACTCTTATCATTCGCTCATGTACATCGAATCGGGGAATCAAGCAATTTTACTCCGTCCCTGGAAGTTAGAGGTGGCTTTATCTTCTGATGCTCTACCTTCGTCCTTGTTTCTCTGGAGCGTTCTCTCGATGATCATGGACAACGACCTCTTGTTGGTGGTGTCGCCGATTTCAAGTTGGAACAACAATCTTGTTAGTGGTGTCGCGAGTATCTACATGAAGTGAGAAGATTCAGATCATCGGTCGTCTTCCCCGTACCATAACGCGGATCTCGAGGGTGAGATCCCTTGTTAGTGGTGTCGAATTGTGGCACCCCGCTAAAACCACTACTAGAAAATCGCTGTGTTTTTGTGCATCGCATCATCATGACTACATGCTCATGTCATCATGCCACATCGCATTTGGGCATCTTCATATCTGCATGCATATGTTTGTCTAAAACTATTTTCTAAAAGCCTACCTTTATTTTCTAAATGTCCCTCGTCTCTGTTTCAAATTAAAACCCCGGCCTTTTTCCGGATATTTTATTTTTTTCTCAAAGTTGTCATAAAGAAAACCATCTTTAAAATTAAAACAAACTAAAAGATATAAAAAATAATTTTGTTTGGGGAGGCAGCTGCAGGCCAGGCCAAAAGACCCAGCCCACAGCCACCTACTACCCCAGAAGGAAACCCTAACCACCCCGCCGCCTAGCATGACCCGCGGCACAGCCTACCCCGACCACAAACACACTTACGCCACCACCACCTGCCATCGAACGCGTGCACCAACATGTGGTACACCGACACGCTCCCCACCTAGCGCCGCCTGGCCCACCATCCCGTCCACCCCGTGTCGCTTACGCGTTTCTCCCCCACCGATGCTCCACTTCCATGTCTCCCCCGCCCGTCGCCACCTACCTGGCCCCAGCCCACGTCGTGACCCCACCACCTCACCAACCCCGCGCCCTCGTCCTCCCTGAGCGGAGTTCTGCATCCTCGCCTCGATCCGGCGACCACCGCTGCGCCACTCAAGCCTGAGCTCGTCGCAGAGCCACCACGGTAGCATGGCCGCGACGGCCATGCCCTAGCCGCCTCGCCCTCTGCCGGGCCTCTCTCTGCCTCACCGCCACAGATGCCCTGCGCCAGATCCTGAGCCGCCTGCCGCCTACGTGGTTCCTTGTCGTGCCACCTTCCCTGCGAGCAGCGCTGCGTCCGCGTTGCCGTCCTCGTCCGCCGACAGCGACCGCGCCCACCCCTCTGCTCGATCTCTCCACCGAGCCCCGCATCCGTCGCCTCGCCGCATCTGCGACCCCGCATGACCTGTGTCGTGGTCCTCTTCCCCACCTCCGGCCTCCTCTGCGCCTCTCCTCGTCGCCGGCCCCGGCCTCGTTTTTCTCTCTACTCACGAGCCCCGCTGTCCGTGAGCCGCAGTATCGCGCGTCCCAGCTGTGCTCCTCGTCGCCGCCCTGTAGCGTAGCCTGGCCGCGACCCCGGCCGCCTCTGCGCGTGTCATCGAGCTCACCGTGATGCTCTCGTCTCCGTATCTAAGGCTGAGGCTGCCTCCCGATGGAGCCCCCTCTTGGACGTCCTCCCTGACCTAGAGCCCCGCGTCGTTTTCCCAGTGCCCGAGCACCCCATCGACGCCTCCTACCGCTGCTGCACATGCCCCTCTCCGCCTTGTCGTTTGGCCATCCTCCACCTTGCGCGTGCGTGTCAGAAGCAGGAGGACCACGATGCCACTTCTTCGGTTGCTCTACAATTCAGTAGAAGAATAATGCGATGACGTGGCCTCTTGTGTGTGTTCCTCTGTCTCCAAGGTTCCATCCGGTGAGGCCACTTTGAAGACAGGAACCGGAAGGTCTGCTTGCTATGAACGCTTCTGTGTGAGGCCCCAAGACCGTGTGATCTGCCAAGTTCCTCTCAAGATAACCGTGGCCACCAAGTACTTTCCACCAAGAGCAACGCCTTCGCATCGACATGATCTTCCTCAGCATGCATGCCAGATCAGACAAAGATCACCAAGATCAACCGCTGCCAAGATCTTCCGAGTGCTAACGACGCGGGCGAGCAGTACCCCTAGCACTCCGACATGTGCGACAAGTACTTCTACCCGAGCATAAGACCAGTCGGAAACGCCAAGATCTCCAATCGGAATCCGAGGACGCCACGACCCCGGTACGACAAGACCTCCTTCTCGCACCGATGCCCGAGGACCGGACGCCAAGGTCGCCTACACGGAACGCCGAGTTCTCCACCTTGAACGCCATGACTGTCTACATGGACACGAAGACCACGGATGCAACAAGATCTACTCTGTTGTCCAAGAATGTTCCCGCCGAGACCGATCCCCGTTGAACCCTGTCGAACCCCGAATCCCGGAACCAAGATCTTCCGAACCCAAATGTGTGACCCTAAGCCTCTATTTTTATAATATGACATATACCTGTCGCATCATTAAATCATCATGCTTGCATACATGTCATCTGGTGGGTTGGGTTAAATAGTCGATTCATCTAAATTAAATATGGAGTCTATATGCGGGTTATTCTAGTCTTATTACGGACTCCATTTAAATTTGTGTAGCGAACCGATACCATGTTTTGCCTTGTTAAGACAACATTTAAATTGCGGGCTATCTAAATAACTGGAACCTATTAATTAATTGTCGGGACCCCGGTTCCGCTTAATACAGCCTAATTGCACCGCATCTGCATCATATCATAATCATGCCGGATCTTCTGCCGTAGTATTAAATATTGCATCCGGTGTTTCTTCTAGTGTTTGCTTCTTCACGGATTAGGCCGATGAGTTGATGCGGGTATCGACAAGTTCTCCGGATATGATCCTTCGGCAGTGTTTCCCAGGCCAGCAATCTCCCCCTTTCTACCTATTTTGCATTTATAGTCTTTACTTCCTCCTGTTGATCTATTGCTACCCGTATTGTGATGCTTTAGTTTCCGTGCACCATTTATATACCTTGCAGCCTCTATATTGCCTTGGACACATCATATTGCCTGTTGTTTGGTAGATAGATGGTCTTGCGAGTCGTAGTCGGTTGCTCAGGTGCAATCCTGTGTCGTGAAGTACCACACAGTTGTTGGAATGTTGTCACATGCTTAATGGTGGAGATGATCATGACTTTAAATACAACTTGATTAAAATGCTGGGAATAGATATAATTAATGCAGAGGCATCGGTGGGCAATAGATGTTATTTGGTTTTTCGACGCTCACTTGTGTCCCGTAGGACCCCGAGTACTTGATACCTGTTCCTTGACAATCGCACTATCCGCATATGGGACCATGAATCCCCTTATCCAGAGCTTGATTGATTTCTTATTTCTTGGGGCCACAAAGTAGTTTGGGGCTTTATTAATATCATGTACTTGTGCCATGCTTTACTGCTTTATTTACGATTGTGCGTGGAGCACCTGTACTATTTTGGAACGTGGAATGTTTCGCGGTATCGACAAGCCCAGTCACACTTTCGGGTTCCCGGTCGTTTATAGCCATTGCCACAAACCCTGGGTACGTTCCGGAGCCGGCCAACTTCGTTGCGGGTAGCTTAGTGGGGTGGCCCCCTGAAATATTTTATGAATCATGTGATTGCTTTGTCGTGAAAGCCTCGTTGGGTTTTGCTTTAGTTTTTCCAAGGTTAATCGTGTGTGTGTGTTGCTATTTGTGCACCCCTGTAGGGTAAATCTTTCTGAAAGCCATGTCCGCGGTTATGGACAACTTGGAGCACAGTATCTCGATCATAGACAAGCATAACTAAAGTAGTGCTATAAATTTGACTTATTATGTGACTAGTAATCAGCTTCACTACAATGGAATGGATAATAAAAGTGCCAACAACTAGTGGAACTGGTGTGTATCATGTCATGTTATACCTGCCTAGTAAGTATCGCAACTCCAATGGAATGAAATAAAAGTGCCAACAACTGCTGGGTTTGGGATTTCACATGTTAATTGTATCTGACTAGTAAGTACTGCAACTACCACTGAATGGTTAACTAAAATTTCCCACCACTTATGCTATCAGGATGACTCATGATATCTATATCTGACTAGTAAGTGCTGCAACCATAATGGAATAAATAAAACTGCCAACTGTGTGACTTCCTTGGTTTGACTTCCTCGTTTGGTCTCGAGGGGGGAATACCAGGATGGGTATGCTTGGTGTTAGTATCAGGATGGATTCGAATAGGTCTTTATTACCCCTCTCTAATAGCCGACGGATGTATTGAGTCTCTATAGGTTGTTTAGTGCATGTTGCGCTGCCGCTTCAGTCCACCATACCTATGTAGGCGAGAGCCGCCGAATTCTAGCCTCGCTGTGTACTAGCCTCAGTACTGACGCTCCTCTTTTTCCTTTGCCCTTTGTCGGCACCCCTTTTGTTTTAGTAGGTTTGAGATCGACGTCGTTAGCAGGGTTACCCTTCCGGCTTAGCCTGGGCAGGGTTATAGACGCCATTGTTTATTCTTCAGGGCTCTTAGCCCCATTTGCATCTTGTCCGTAGTCGGACGCTCTATCGTTTTCAAGGTGATTTGGATCTTTGTATAGTATATATCTATATTTTGGACTCATGCAGTCGTTGTTGTATATATATGTTCTGTGGGTCCCATCGAGGACTGTTGTGTAATGGTATTACTTCGTTTTCCACCCGCACGAAAGTGCCTGGTGGGCGTCCTTGAATCGTTTCTATGAGGGTTTGGCGGAAAAGGGCTAAAACTTGGATAGGGCCGATTCGAGGGTGTTACAACAGGGATCTCACGTGGCGGCATTCTGGCGACGGAGAGGAGGCTGGGGTGACGCGGCATGACATGACGACCTTGGGGAGGGGCGGTAGCGCCCGCTTCGGTGCGGATCTAAGGGATCCCGCATCGAGCCGAGGTCGTATGTACCCGAGCACCTCCGCGGCGACGTCTGGGAGGGGACCTAGCCAAAAAGGAAGGCCGGGTGAGAGGGATACTGACCGGAGAGGGACATGCAAGCATAGAAGATGAGTAGGGGAGGTCAGGGTGACCTATAAGCTTGCATGCAAGCTCGAACCTGAGAGGGCTTCTTCTCCAACAACTCGGACATGCAAGGAGGGAGGCTGGATGGGGGTTTGCAGGGGATCTAGAGGAGAGCTTTGGGGTGTAAAGGAGGGGTTGGGAGAGGTCGGAGTCGATCATGAACTACACTACTCGAAGGAGGCCGAGAGGAGAGCTTCCTCTCCTTCCATGGAGAGGGAGAGCTGAGGGACGAGATCTAGAGCTCGAGGAGAGGTAGGAGGAGAGTGTGGAGGCAAAATGAGGGAGCAGGGGCAGCAGTGAGAGCCTCTGGCCTTTTTAACCAAAGAGGGAGTGGTCTAGAGTGCCCTCGGTTTATGAGAGCAAGAGGGAGAGGTAGAAACTAGGGGAGGGTTTTCGGTGGGCGGTGGAGGGGTGGTTCTGGTCGTGTGCAGAGGAGGGGTGAGGTGAGGTGGCTGCTGCAAGAAGTAAAGAGAAAGTGTACCCAATGGGTGCATCTCTCCTTCCTCCAAGCACTAAAGGACAAGGCTAAGGG
This sequence comes from Avena eriantha, assembly GCA_910589775.1. Taxonomy (NCBI): domain Eukaryota; kingdom Viridiplantae; phylum Streptophyta; class Magnoliopsida; order Poales; family Poaceae; genus Avena; species Avena eriantha. The sequence goes on from OU342740.1 coordinate 15,051,891, forward strand.
GCTGCTACAGTAGCTTAGCTATAGTGCAGCTTGACCAGCTGGGTGTGCTGGGGTAGTGGAGGCTTGCTATGGAAGGCTTGAGGGGTTTTGACTTGATATTGATCATCATCTTGGAAGTAGACAAGATTGGCAATGTAGATGATCATGATGGAAGTCTCAAATCTTGGTTTAGGCAAGATGAACTAAAGGTGCTGGTAGATAAAGGGGGCCAATATACCCCTCTAGGAATTATTTGAGATTTTTCCATGATTTATAAGTCCTCTTAAATCCATTTGTTCAAAAACTGCAGAAGTAGTTTCTAGAATATCATTTGATAAATTTACATTGGACAAGGTTGGTTTTTAGTTTGAGATGGTCCCAAATGTGATTACACACTTAGGGGAATTTTCCCAAGATTTATTGGGGCTTAACAGTATTTAAAACATTTATTATTCCATTTCAGCCATTTAAGAAAATGGGCCAAAAGAAATAATAAAGATCTTCAAAAATATTTAGTTTTGGAGTGGTAATATGGGGTATGAGGTGTGGACCTCAATTGAGCAACAAGTCGGGGAAGTGTTTTGGCAAAAAACCCAACTTTCCTTAGTGAGAGGAGTTTTTGAGATTTTGATTATTAAAGAGATTAAATCGATTTGGAGCCAGAATAATTATGGATAATATTTGGTAAATCTTGATGATCAAGGTAGATGGTGTAGACAAGGTGTAGCAAGCATTTTCAACCTTGGGATTGGAGAATCCATGTTGATTTTGGTGAAATACCCTAGATTAGGGATCTAGGATGAGGTTAATTTCATACCACCAAAAGCTTGTTGTATCTTGGAGCTCAGAGTTCAGCATCATGCAAGGGATAGATGGATAGTTAGACCAAGTCATGTATATTTCAATGGTGGAGGGTTTGGGGCTTGATCCTGTTTGAGATCAGCATGGCAAGCTTTCAAATTTTGAATAAAATAAGCGTGCCAAAGCAGATTATCAACTAGCCTTCAAAACCTTGTGGGTTTAAGCAGCACAAAGATCCACTTGGAACAAGTGAAGTATATGTTGGTAGAATTATATGAGTAGAACACAACCATGCAAAGAGTTGGTCCATAGAAGGTTGGATGGTGGTGTGAGCTTCTATCAAAGTAGGCATGATGACTATATTTGCAAGAAAAGTTATTATCTTGCCTGCAAAACCATCAAGAACAAGTGGGTTGGAGAATAATCTAACCAAGGGAAATAGTGGGCCTTGGTAGTCCTTAGGATGGTTAACAAGATGGTTCATATGCATTTACAAAAATGTACATGGTTTGAGAAAGGGAGGCATTTAAAAAGGTGATGTTGGAATAGTTTCCAGACATAGTCAAATTTGGTAGTTTTGAGGAATTTGACTAGAGTATGAGATGGAATGTCTTTGGAGGTGTTGCAAGGTATCAGAGCATCAACAAGTGGATGATGTTGAAGTGTAGATTGAGTAGAAGGGATCCATGCTTGGTGTTGGTCTTTAGGGACTTGGAAGCTTCTAGAATGGAACTCTTCAGAATTGATCTGGTTAAGGGTTTTATATGATCACTTAGTATCTAGTGATTTGATCTTGCTTTGTTTTCTTGCTTAGGAGGTGGTGGTTTGGAAACCTCTTGATCCTAGTGATGAGCTCCTAGAGTCGCTCATACTATCTCCTAAGCAGACAAATCAAGCAGCGGATCAAGGCAACTCATCTTGCAAACAATTCAACTACTACTAGGGTTACCACCAATCTTAGATTGAGGTAAGGATGGGTATTTTGGAATAGGTTGGAGTTTGAACAAGGTAAGGTCCTTGGTATCTCTACCAAGAGTAGAATTTAAAAGCTTACAACAAGGTTTTGGAGATCCTAGAGGTAAGAGTAGTTGAAGGTTCTGTCTTGAAAACATTAAGGAGATTTTGTTATATAACTCTCCATAGTTTTGTTCATATAGGCTACTAAAATAGTTGGTTTGCAAGGGCTTCTTGGCTCAGGTTTTGAAATGCTAGAACATTTGAGAATATGGAAATTAAGCCAAGACTGTTTTCGGAAGTAGCTTTTGTCAACTGGTTTTAAGGTAAGGGGTATATCATCTAGTTCACATACATATGCATAAGCATATCCAAACAACAAGCAAACACTTCAGCACTCAACAAGAAAAAGTTTTTGTTCCCCCTGATTTTTTGCATTATGGACAACTAATCAGGGTTGCTGAAATTAGCATGTTACATCACTTATGAGAGGTATGTCATATGCTCCCACTTTTGAAGTTTGAGTTGTTTATCTTAGTTGGTTGATTTGCTAAGATGCCATGCTTGTGGGAGTAATTTAATATGGTTAGAGTAAAACTTTTTATTAGTATGATGATTAGTAGTTGAAGCTCTTGCTCTAGTTCCTTTAGCTAACCGAGTCTTGCCTTGGAAATAATATTGCCAAACAAGTACGATAAGAAAAGGTCTGAAATTTATGACTTGTTTGATGAATGATTGTATTGAGAGTATACCCTTGAAGATACTTAACCCCATAGATATTTTGATAGTCTTGACGGCACTCATGAAAGGAGTTGTTTAATTGAAATAAAGTCTAGTGGTAATTTTGATGCATGCCAAAGCTAACCTTGTGGATCAAACAACGGTACTAGCTCAAAAAAAGACAATTTTGTTTTATGTTTCTAATGCACACCTTTGGGATGCCAACAATTCCGATAGATTTTGAACTATCTATGGTATAACCCTGGATTTCGCCTATGAGTTTATGACATGAGTGGCATACGTGTCAATATATGGGCAAAAGTATTGGTACTCTCAGAGGTTATGCAAGCACTTGCAAAAGAAATATCCAGTGATCCTTGAAAGAATAAAAATAAAAACATATTTATGAGGATCCACATAACAAGTCCTTGGCATGGTCTCATTACTACTCTACGAATTTTTCTTGAAAAACAATGATTGGATTAGAAGTGTTTTTGATAGACTTGATTTATTGATGTGGGTGGAAATAATACACTTCATTGTTATACTACTTAGGACATGAAACTCTCTTACTTAATTATGCTATTTAAACATCCTACTGTTCCTTGGCAAGCTAAGAGTTAACTAGAAGAATTGGATTGATTGCTATACTGCTAGTTATTTATACTAATATTAAACTTTACTTTGATTGTCTTGAGTTACCGAAGCTTGTATAGTACTCTTTCATATCTCTAACTTTCATAAGCTTCGCAAATGAATAAACTGCTAAGCGCATATGACTACCAACCATAAGTGAATTCTTATTCTCGTTATTTCAAGTTTAAACGTTGAATTCCTTATAGTTCTTTTGTTTCTTCTTGCTCGAGGGTGATCAAGGTTTGAGCTTTGGGGAAGTTGATGGCTCCAAAATTAACCATCTTCCACCGTGTTTAAACATTGTTTTAAGTCAAGAAATTGACAAGAAACTCTCAATCCTTGCCACTAATAACTAATAATTGCAAAGATATGAAAAACCTTGAATTGCGTTGTGCACGAAATCATGGTTTTAATGCGAAATCAGGAGTCATAATGAAGGTTTTTGAGGAAGTCCACACGGCCAAGTAATTGGGGAGTCATTCCCAAGTGTTAGCAAGCTTAACGACCACTGGTACAGGCAAAGCCCGCCCCTACTATCCGCCCGTACCAAGTGGCGTTAGCCTCGTCTCGTCAAACCCTATGACTTTCGCGAAGACACCTATATATTTTGAGGCTCCAGTCACCAGCTAGAGGGCCACCATTCTCAGATTACATCACAACACCACCAAATAAGATCCACACCATTCTTCATCCATTGTTCATCACTTCCATCATCCATCCCCTCCATTACCATAGCCATTGCTTTGTACTTTAGATCTCCTTGTGATTTGGCGACCATTGTAAGAATATTTGATTTCAATCTAAGTATTTGTACAATATTTTCTATCTCCGATCTATTTGTTATGAGTGAGTTGTCCCCACGGGCTACGGGTTGGGGAGAAACCTCGCAGCAATTATGTGCATCTAATTCATGGGAGTATTGTATTTTTTTTGCAATTGAGATTTGTATCTTTTGTTTCTTTGCATCTTGTCTCGACTTGTGGACTTGTAGGTATCCAAGATCCCATAGATTGATAAAGGTTTGAGGTGAGATACTTGGCTAGTAGTGATCTCATAGGAACCCCAGTGACAGAAAGGGTAGTACGGTCTTCTCTTAGCGACCCATTCGAGATCACAACAACCACCACTTAAAGCTTGGATATGTGTTTTACACTTAATAATCGTTTGTAGCCCGTTGCTTTTGTGTGCCCTCGGTTGTATTAAAAGACTATTGATATGCCCGCAGCATCATGGGGGCTCTAGTATATTAGGATGTGTTGTCCACAAGAGATTATCTTCGTTCAAACATTACATATGACTATGCTTATTATTATCTTTTATCCCATATGATGTGCAGCTGCAGGTGGATTTTCAACCCTGGCCTATCTCCATCCATTGATTCAACCCATTATAAAGTAAACTAAATTGGTCCGGTAAACTATGGTAAAACTAAGAAACAAAGTCTTGTAGACATGTCCTTTTTATTTCCTTTTAGCATTTCTTTCCAAGGTTCGATTAAACCTAGGTATTCTAGGGAAAAAGCTATTATACTACATCTGTGAATCCGGATCGAAGCTATCACAACTCTTTTTACTATGATGAATGACTTTATATGAAAGGAACGCTTGTTGCGCAAGACCCTTCCGTTTGCTTGACGCCCTGGGGTTGAGTCAACTATTTGGGTCAAAAGCGTGTTACATTGTAGCCGAAGATCTTCGTATTTATCTTTTTAGTGAAGCCCCTGGGTCTCGGGTGAATTTTTGATTGATTATCACATGATATAGCCCCTGAGTGTCGGGTTGAGGAAAAAATAAAGAGAGGCTGAGACTCAGTTATTTTTTGAGAACTTATCTTTATTTTTCATCGAATCATAGAGGATACATGTTTTGGCGTGCTCTCCTGGTCGTTGGCCTTATTGAATATAAAATGCATAAAAGTAAAAAAGTAAAAAATAACATCCTAAAATCCGCGGCTTTTGTCTTGAGGTGCTCCATTGTTGTCTTGTCGCGTTTCCTGTGGGTTCAAGGGGGTTTTAACCTTTCGACTAGAGGCACGGCTTCAGCACGGTGGACCAGAGAGAAAGGTGTGTGTTCTGCTTGATCACTTCGGATTCGAAAGTCAATACACACCCGAAGTCCTGTGTTTTTATCCGAGATGAGTACTGGGTTGGCTACTGATACGTTGCAAATGTATCTATAATTTTTGATGTTCCATGCTTGTTTAGTATCTACTTTCTTATGTTTTGTCTACATTTTGAGATACTTTTATACATTTTATGGAACTAACCTATTAACAAGATTCCACACTGCCAGTTGCTTGTTTTCTTCTATTTTTGGTTCCAGAAAAGCCAGAAAATGAATATTCTTGGAATTGGACAGGACAAAAGCCAAAGTCAATATTTCACCGAGGGGAACACGGAGCCAGAAGACGAGACGGAGGAGGGCCAGGGGCTGGCCACACCATAGGGTGGCGCGGGTCCCCCCTGGTCGTGCCACCAGGTGGTGTGGGCCCCTGGTCCACACTCTAACATCGCCCTTTTGCCTATAAGAAGCCTCCAATGCAGAAACCCTAAAAGATCGAGCCTTCAGCCACAAAAAGTTCCACAGCGCCGCCACCACCGAAGAGGAGATTTGGGGGACAGAAAGTCTGTGTTCCGGCACCCCGCCGGGACAGGGAAGTGCCCTCGAGCCATCTCCATCGACTCCATCACCATCTCCATCGCCGTTGCTGAGTCCCATGATGATGAGGGAGTAGTTCTTCCTCGAGGCTAAGGGTTCTACCGGTAGCTATGTGTTCATCTCTCTCTCTATGCATGATCATATTGTGATCATGAGCTTTGTAATCAAGTATATCTACCTTGCTACTCAAGTGCTTTAATAGATCTCTGATCTCCCCATGTGTGTGAAAGTGACAACGTGCACACCATGGTGGCACTTAGGCTAGAGATTACAATTACTTGTTATGAGTTATATTTGGAGTTGGATGTTTCTATGAAATTGTGGTGTTTGTTTGAACCATCTAGAGCTCAAGGTGATAGTGTGGGGTTATCTAGATGGGGAAATCGGACTTTGAGGAGTGTTGTTATAGCCCTACCACGGATTAGAGTGTCCAATCGGAGACTAGTTCAGAGTAGTATCATGAAGAGAAGATATTTATATGAGAGTGTTCACTAGCGAAAGTATGATCCCTAGGCCTTGTTTCTAAGCATTGAAACACCGTTTGCAACTAGATCTGTTACATGTTTGCTTGCTTCCATCTTTATTTCAGATTGCCTTTAGTCTCTTCCTACCTGTCAAGCTATTTTCTGGCACCGTTACCACTTATAATTATCCATACCACTTGTATTTTACTAACTCTTCGCTGAACTAGTGCACCTATACACCTGACAAGTGTGTTGGGTGTGTTGGGGACACAAGAGACTTCTTGTATCTTGATTGCAGGGTTGCTTGAGAGGGATACCTTTGACCACTTCTTCCCTGAGTTCGATAAACCTTGGGTAACCCACTTAAGGGAAACTTGCTGCTGTTCTACAAACCTCTGCACTTGGAGGCCCAACAACTGTCTACAAGAATAGAATTGCGCAGACATCATCTACCCATGTTGCTTTTGTTATCTCGGTTATGTGCCATGAGTTCGTGAGACAAGGAGCCTATTGTTCAGTGGCCCTAATTTGTCGAGTGGACCATTAATTGGCGGCTGCGCATAGTTTAACTAAGTGCTCGTCGGGTTCCTTGGGGATTTCTTGTATATTGATCGAGTCCAAAAGAATCTCCCAATTCTCATGGGGGAACCAACGAGCGCACCTTCCTATGCAGGACCAATGTTGGAGGCCGGATAGGTCACCTTTGGGCTTGTGTGGTACACCTGTTTTCTAGAGTTTGTTCGATGGGGACATGTCCTTCGGGTAGTAGCTCTATGTCTTCAATCTTCAGTTGGGCAAATTCTGCTTCTATCCCGAAAGATTCTGATATTTTGTTAAACTCTCGATTGCAATTATCCGAACGAGTGAAGCCTCCTCTCACGGTTATGATTCCATTGGGGCTGGCATTTTTAGTACCATGTATGAATAGTGAGGTACTACCATGAACCTGGCGAAAGCTGGGTGTCCTAGGATCGCATGGTATTGTGATGGCCAGTCCATGACTTTGAATTTGAGTTTTGCGCGCCTGAAGTTGTTCCTTGATCCGAAGACTACATCGACTTACACTTTTCCTAGAGGAATTTCAAATTTGCCCGGAACTATCCCATGGAAGGTTGTATCCGTGGGTGAGAGATTTTTCAGGGATCAATTCATTTCCCATAGGGTTTTGGCATAAATTAAATTGATGTTGCTTCCTGCGTCCAAGAAAACCTTGCTCATGTCGGATCCACCAATTTGTGCCTCCACTATTAAGGCTGACTGACCCGGTCGTGGCACCCGAAGTGGGTGATTAGCTCTGTTGAACGTGATTTCTTGTTCTGACTAGTGGAGATATTCGAGTGTAGGTGGTGGCGTTGTTACTGCCATATTTACTTGTCTTGTGATCAGTTTTTGGGTCCTGTTAGACGGTCTCCCTTTCTGAATCATTGACATTACACCCTTAGACCTTGGGTATTCATCTTCTTGATTTGTTGTGTTTTGCAGTTGTCCTGCTGGTGGCGGTGGTGGTGCACCAATGGCTAAAGTTCCGGGTGCAGTGGCATATCCTCAGCTTGCTGCCTCAGTTGCTTTTGCATTGCATACTTCCTACATCTTTAAAAATATTCGGCAATCCTTCATGAGGTGGTTTGATCGCATTTTGCCTATTGAATCGATGTAGAAGTGCATATTGCAGGGCCCTTCCAACATTTGTATTGCGGAAATTGTTGGGTCCCGAGCTCTTGGCTGGATTCGCTGTGTTGGTTGGCTTCCCCAGCATCGTCTCTGTTGACACGGTATCCGTTGTTGTGATCGTTGTTTGTTCGATTATCCTCTCCTGAAAAAATAGCTGCAACATAGCTTGGTCCATCATATCTATCATTGCTTTGTCGTCTCCTATCATTGGTACGGTCCCGGTCTTCTTCGGGTGAGCGCGGTCGCTTGTTGTGTACTGTGTCTTCTCCATCAGCACAGCAATTTACCATATCCATCAGCTGTGAAATTGTTTTCGGCTTGACCCGTCCCATCTCTTCTATGAACTCTCGTCGGTGAAGGTCGTCATTGAAGGCGTCGATTGCCCTTTCGTCGGATATGACCTCAGCCGAATTTTTGATGATGTTCCACCGCTTGATGAAGGCTCATATTGATTCTCCGGATTTCTGCTTGCACGCTCGCAATTACTCTGGGGATGTAGGTCCCTTGAACGTGGAGTGGAAATTTCGGATGAACTTGTCTTCAAGATCGTTCCAGCTGCTGATGGATTCTTCGGGTAACTGCCTTAGCCAGGACCGGGCGGCACCGGTTAGGTGTAGGTGTAGGCTTTGCATTGCAGTGGCCTTGAAGCCACCTTGAAATACCAAGATTCAGGTTCCTGGAGGCCATCGTACTTCTGGAAGTCATGAGGGTGTTTGAAATCCTTGGGTGCTAGAGTCTTGCGAACCCGTCGGGTAAGCAACTGGCTTCACATAATTCGTGATCATCCTCACTTTCCTCGTCATAGTATCTTCGGATGCTGCCCTCGTCTCTAGACTTGTCGATTCTACACTGTTTAATGTCATTTCTTGCGTAGTTTCGTGGTTCGAAGCTGGAAAAGTGCACCCGATGTGGTGACCGCAATCGTCGGGTGTGCCCCACCTGCCGAGGGCTGCTGCGATAGCGTGGGGATCTGTCGGGTTGTCACGTGATTCCTTGTTTCGCTTGCGCAAGAGATGTGCCTACCATGCTGAGGTTCATGAGAGCGGAGCGTTGGAGAGTCGCACGAGGATCGTCGGGTGCAGGTTGAGTTGTGATCAGGTACGTTTGAGCACCTACAATTGCCGCTTGAGCTGTTTTTGCTTTGATGTGTCATGTCGGATCTACTGACATAAACGATAAATCAAGACCCTAGATTAGTTCGCTTCTCTCAGCACAGGGATATTTTGCAGCCATGAGGTTCCTCTCCTTGGTGGTGCTCCTCCAGTTACACTTCCTGATCCTCAGGTAGAGCTTGGCTGCGCCCGTCGAAGGCTAGAATCATCAGTTAGAGTTTTTCTTTCGTCTAGTTGCCTCTACATCCTTAGTAGATCCCTCTTCTTGTGAATAAGCAAGTATTGGTAGGCCATTAGATCTTCGCGCGTGGCATCGGCTGTCATTGGGACCGCACCCAAAATTGCTTCCCTTGCTTTTTTCCATGCTTCGGTTGATAGCCGGAGAGTTTGCCGCTCGCCTCTACGTGGTTCTCCTCCACCTTAGATTGTGTAGTTGTTTTTTGGATCTCCTTTGTTTCTGTGATCTCCTTTGTTTCCATGATCTCCTGCATTGTCATCCCACAAAATATCATTGGGGTCAAGCATAGGGTTACCGTTGGAGTCACGCTGAGTTGAGGCGTCACTGATGATCACGCACACTTGGTGGTGAGTTATGTATGAACTAGTGACGTCATCTTCGGACCCGAGAGAGACACTATCTAGGGGATCAGTGAAATCTAGTGGTTTCTGTTCTAGTTAGATTTCAGCCATCCTGATTCTGAAGTCGATACTTTCGCCGCTTTCTTCGGGTTCAGCATTTGTTGGGTGTGATCCACGTGGTGGAGTTAGATGGGAGTTTGATCCGGGGGAGAAATCATCATAGAGACCATCAAGATCCCCCAGATCTACTATGTTTCCTGTGTTTTCTTCATCTTTTACCGGTTGGGGTGTGCCCTCCGTGGATAATCCGACAGAAGATGCGGGTATCGCCGTAGATGCAACTTTTTTGACGGACTGTCCTGACAAAATCGGATCCGAGAGGCGCGGTTCTTTGGGTTCCTCCACCTGAAAGTGGAAACTTCCGATGATGAGATCGGATCCGCCATTGAAATCAATGGGAACCAATATAGGGATGGGCGGGCATGGAGCCGCTTTCGTTGGATCGCTGCTTGATGAGAGGGGGCGCCGAATCCATGACTCTAGCATTCAGATTTCCCACAGACGGCGCCAATTGACAAGGTGTAACCTCGACAATGCCCATGGTTATGGACTTAGGGTTTTGAGGAAAAGAGAACGCTGGGGATTTCGTCGGCTGATCAGACAAACAAGGGAGTCGGAGTCATCTAATTATTGGTGGAAAATGAGGTTAACGATCGCTCAGGAGTTTTTCGGTACATTTCCGTTGGATCCTCCCAACCTATATATAATAGGCTGGGTCTCGGATTCGTATACGGACAGGTTACACACTTACGGTTACCACACCAATACAATGTTAGTTTATGTGTCCTTATCTAGCAAAACTATGACTTCCATCGGATGCTTCCTAGGCCTTCTTCTTTGGTCTTCATGGGTCGTGAGCCTTCATGTAGCTAGGTGATACGTCCATTTTGCATCACTATTCTATGTCTTAATTCACTAGTATTCATTGATATATTTCGTATTGAGAGGTGATACTTATGTTATTTCATCTATTTTTGCATGGTTGATGACTTTTGGAGCATGGACCGCTGCAGTCAGGATTCTGATGGAAAAGGTGCTGTTTGGAGGCAAAATTCGCGAAGATCAGAAAATCCGGAAAAATATACGGAAAATTCTATTTTTCCAGAAGACTCAAGATGCCAGAAGATGGAGTAGATGTGGGCCATAGGGGGCCCACACCAACCCATGGCGCGGGCAGGCCTAGGCCACGCCAGGGAGTGGTCTGGCCACCCTGGCCCACTCTAGCCTCTCCCCTCTGGCGTATATCTTCCTCCCGAAACCGTAAGACTCGGGGAGCAACCACAGAAAGATTCCGCCGCCTCTGCAGGGCGGAAAACACCGGGAGAGAAAGATCTCTCCAGTAGACAGATTTCTGACGGGGGAATTCCTTCCCGAAGATGGGAGATCGTCGCCATCAACACCATCATCAAGCTGGGCTTCATCGGGATCATCATCATCATCACCACCATCATCACCATCTGCACCCTCATCACCATCTCCATATTTCTGTAACAATTGAGTTGAATCTTGCATTAGTTCATAGGGGAAACTTTCCCGGTGTTGATTACTCTTTGTAGTTGATGCTATTGAGTGAACCATTGAATTATTGTTTATGTTCAGATTGTTATACATCATTATTCCATCTCTGACATGATCCATATGATGTCTTGTGAGTAGTTCGTTTTGTTCTTGAGGACATGGGAGAAGTCTTGTTGTTAGTAGTGGAGTTGCGTTGAGAAAGATTCAATAGATTGTTATTTAAGTTGTGTTGTACTTCTTCTAGTGGTGTCATGTGAACGTCGACTACATGACACTTCACCTATATGGGCCTAGGGGAATGCATTGTGTATTTGGCTACTAATCGTAGGGGTTGCCGGAGTGACAGAAACCTGAACCCCCGTTAGGAAACCGTTGCACAAGGGACGTAAGGGTCTTAGAGTTTAAAGCTATGGTTAGGTTTCTACCTTAATTACTTTCTTGTACTTACGGATGTTTGCAAGGGGGTTTAATCACAAGTATGTATTAAGTCTTGGATGGGACGGTACATTAGCACAGGTTCACCCACACAACACTTAGCAAGCTAGAGAAGATTAATCGACTATATGAAGCGAAAGCACTTGACAGTGTGTCCTCGAGAACGTTTGGTCATCTATAGAAATACAACTGGCTTGTCCTTTGCTTCATAAAGGATTGGGCCACTTGCTGCATTCATTCTTACCGTCTTTTATTTACTCGTACTTTGTTTACTTGCTTTATCGAAAACCCCTAAAAATCCATTTGCTAAGTATTTGCAGAATATTCCTGATCCATACCACTAGCCAGCACCTTCTGCTCCTCATTGGGTTCGACACTCTTACTTATAAAAAATACTGCGATACACCCCCTATACTTATGGGTCATCACTAGGGTAACCAAACATAAGTACCCGAGTAATCGTACCCGTGTCAAAAGCCGACCAACACCTTCATGGATATTTCTTCAATGACACATGTAGCTCACAACTTGTCTTCTCCTTGATTGCATCAACGGGGTATCCATTCATCATTGCACCGATATCATCTATCACCAGTGCATTATTCTTGATCATCAGTGTATCATTAGCTTGGACCTCCGTGGAAGCCACGCTACTTTTTTGCTGAGATGGACCGTCCATACTATCGAAAGTCGGATCTTGCTATCAGGCCAGTCCTCTAAGTTCATTAATCTTCTCCTATTGCCACTCGAACATGGCTTGAAATTCTTCGTTCTTTCTTTCAACCTTCTCCAACCGCTCTGCCTCCTCTGCCTATTGCCGCTTCATTTTTCTTGATCGGCTTCGACCTTTTTAGGATTTTCAAGGGCCTTTGTCAGCTCATCATTCTCTCTCTTAGGATGGAACTTTCCCTCTTGAACCTCTTTTATCACTTTAAGAAGTTCGTTCTTGGGTTCAAAAATTTCTTCCTTTGCAATAATGTCCCAAGTTTGTGGGTCATACGAGGCCCCATGCCCAAGTAACAAATTTCTTGACCTCAAGGGCCAATCACGTGTAGCTGGAGTGATCCCTTTAGCCATCAGGTTGGCCTTAGTTTTATCCCACTTAGGCATGGCAATCCTGTAGCCACATGTCCCCATATTATGGTGATATTTCTTTTTTAACTTATTCGTTGTCGACCTTTGATTAGCTTCGTCTGATTCCTTCTACTCCACAAATGCGGCCCAGTTATCCTGTTGCTTCTCTAGTGCACTAGTGAATTCTAGAGTTTTTTCTCCTTGACATACTCTCGGTATATTCTTTTCTTCTAGTTCTGTAATTGTGTGGCCATCTTCTTAAGAGTCCACTCCTTGACTTTCAACCTCATTGCCTTTGTGAGCTCATCAGTCGACAAGACTGGTAGGGTGAAATATGTCATGAGGAAATTCCAAATACAATCTTTGGCTCTATCATCGACAAAACTAGCTCCAACTTGTTCCCTTCTTCCTGGCTAGTTCTAATCTCGAGTGCTGATCAGGATGGTGTCCCTAACAATCACTCCACATTGAAGTACAAATGCAGATGTGCTCTTGATGACTGGGTTCATGCGTCCAACAACAGGGTTATTGCAGTACTAGTAGCGGCAACTATTTACTAGAAATATCGACCCCAAAGGAGCTTTGCAAGATGGAAACCACACAACCCCGAAACTGCGTTGTCAATGTAGCCATGTTCACACCCCAAAACGGTGTTTGGAAATAGTCTACACTATAAGTTGCTAGAGTAATAGTAAACAAGAGAGATTTAAAGTAACTAGTAACAAAGTAAATAAAGTACTGAAAGTAAACTAGAATAGGAACTAAACTAAAGGGGTTGTAGCTGTAGGATTGAATGGAATGAGAGAGGCTTTCTAGGCTTCGGTCTCACTAGTACTAGATGGGCGAATATATGTGTGAATCCATTATCTACAAGAGATTCCTTCAACAAATAAACGTTCCCCACTTGATTACCGGGCTATCACACTGTGTGTAGTATGCATGATTCTCACATGTCAGTCGCGAGGCAAACATACACTTTCGGACCAAGGGATGCCGTGAACTCATCTCGTAACTCATGTAATTGAATACTTGGATCACAAACACATTCTAACTTAGCGCACTAGATCAAACCTCAACCTAGAACCTAATCAATCAATCACACATGAATGAACAACAAAACATAGACGAATATATTAATGAAGTCACAACCATGTTCAATCTTACAATTACAAGATCTAAGACAAGAGAGAGAGATGGAGACGCTATTGGAGATGATGATGATGAACGGTACACATGGTGAAGATGGGGGCGCCTCCTTATCCTCCTCTTGATTGATGGCGTGGAGATGTGGATCTTGTGTGCGGCAGCTATGGAGGCCGCAGAGTGGCAGGGCTTCGCCCCTTACGCGTGGATGGATTATCCCCTTGTTCTAGGGTTTTCCCATCTTTAAATAGGCATCTTGTAACATCCTCGAATCGGCCCTATGCAGATTTTAGCGATTCCTGCCAAACCCGCATAGAAACGATTCAAATATGCCCACCAGGCACTTGCGTGCGGGTGGAAAACGAAGTAATATCATTACACATTAGTCCAGGATGGAACCCACAAAACATTTATATACAACAACGACTCCATGAGTCAAGAATACCGATATACAATACAAAGATCCAAATCACCTTGAAAACGATACAACATCCGAGTACGCATAAGATGCAAATGGGGCTAAGAGCCCTGAAGAATAACCAATGGCGTCCATAACCCTGCTCAGGCCAAGCCGGAAGGGTAACCCTGCTAACGACGTCGATCTCATACCTGCTAAAACAAAAGGGGTGCCGACAAAGGGCAAAGGAAAAAGGGAGCGGTCAGTACTGAGGCCTGTACACGGCGAGTCTAGAATTCGGCGGCTCTCGCCTACATAGGTATGGTGGACTGAAGCGGCTGCGCAGCCTGCACTAAACAATCTATAGATTCTCGATTCAACTGTCGGCTATTAGAGAGGGATAAGAAAAACCTATTCGGATCCAACCTGATAGTAACACCAAAACATACCCATCCTGGTATTTCCCCCTCGACCACACGAGGAAGTCAAACCGAGGAACTCACACGGTTGGCAGTTTTATTCATTCTATTATAGTTGTGGCACTTACTAGTCAGATACAATTAGCATAATACATTCCAAATCTAGCAGTTCTTGGCACTTTTATTTACTCATTCTGTTGTAGTGAAACTGATTACTAGACATGTCGAAGTCAAATTTATAGCACTACTTTAGTTATAGTTGTCTATGATCGAGATAATGTGCTCCAAGTCGTCCATAACCGCGGACACGGCTTTCAGAAAGTTTTACCCTGCAGGGGTGCACAAATAGCAACACACACACGATCAACCTCAGGAAAACCAAATAAAAACCCAACAAGGCTTTCACGACAAAGCAATCACAGGATTCATAAATTATTTCAAGGGCCATCCCACTAAGCTACCCGCGGCAAAGTTGGCCAGCTCCATAACGGATCTAGGGTTTGCGAGAATGGTTGTAAACAACTTGGAACCCGAAAGTGTGACTGGGCTTGTCGATACCGCAAAATCGTGCCACGATCCAAAATAGTACAGGTGCTCCACGCACAATCGTAAATAAAGCAGTAAAACATGGCATAAGTACAGGATAGTAATAAAGCCACGAACTAGTTTGTGGCCCCAAGAAATAAAGTGTGAATCAAGCTCAGGCAAAGGGGGATTCATAGAGTCTCCCGTATGTGGATAGTGCGAATAGTCAAGGAACAGGTATCAAGTACTCGGGGCCTAAGGGACACAAGTGAGCATGGAAGAACCAAATATTATCTATTGCCCACTAGTGCCTCTACATTAGTTATATCAATTCCTAGCATTTTAATACCAAGTTGTAATTAAAGTCATGATCATCTCCACCATTAAGCATGTGCCAACCTTCCAAAAACGATGGAACGACAATGACGCAAAGCAGCACCTAAGAAAGCAACTACGACTCGCAAGGCCGACTATCTATCAAACAACAGGCAATAGGATGTGTCCAAGGCAATATAGAGGCTGCAAGGAATATAAATGGTACACGGAAACTAAAGCATCGCTACACGGATAGCAATAGATCAACAGCAGGAAATAAAGACTATAAATGAAAAATAGGTAGAAAGGGGGAGATTGCTCGCCTGGAAAGATAGCCGAAGATACGTTATCTGAAGGACTTGCCGATACTCGCATCAACTCATCAACCTAATCCGCAAAGAACCAAAGCACTAAAAGAAACACCAGATGCACTATTTAATAATACGGCAAAGAATCAGCATGTTCATGATATGATGCATGGCATGGCAAGATGCGGTGCAATTAGACAATATTAAATAGAATCGGGGTCCAAACAATTAATTAGATGGTTCATGTTGTTTAGTTACCCCGCAGTTTAAATGTTGCATTAACAAGGCAAAACATGGCATCGGTTCGCTACACAAATTTAAATGGAGGCGGTATAATAAAAGAATAGCCCGCATATACGCTTCATATTTAATTATGAGGTGAATCGACTAAATACCCCCAAATAAATGAATATGTATGTGAGCATGAGCAATTTAATATGCAACAAGATACATGTCATATATTATAAAAATAGGGGTCTCAGAAAGGGGTCACACATCAAGTCCGAAGATCTTGGGGATCGAGGGTCGAGGGGTCTCGGCGTCCATCACGAAGATCATGTCGTTCCGTGGGGTTCGGGGTCCGGAGGGATCGGTCTTCGGATCAGGCTTCATGACCTAGATCTTCGGGTCATGACTTTGGGTGCCCGAAGCAAAGTAATCGAGGTAGCGTATCTTCACACGGTTGTCATCATGTTTCATCCACACCAACACCTCCACGTCGCCACCGCATCGCACCATTTGTACCACACCACCTACTGCTACGGAGATCGGGCTTAGCTGAACAGAGGGAGAAACTTAGGTCAAAACACTGCAGAAGAACCACCACGTTGTGCTGCACTTTAAACAAAACAATCTCGACACGGGGCAGAGACCAGACCAAGGTGTGCCGATGCACTTGAACAACAACACAAGGACACTGCCGGACCAGCTCCTGCGTGTGTGGGGTCTGAACAGGTCGTGGCGGCGCCAAGGCGAGGAAGACCGGCGGCAGTGCGCATGGCTTGCTGTTGGGGATGGCTGTCCAATTGCCGATGGAAGACGAGCCGACAGTGGCCGGTCTTGGTGGAGGAAGGGGCATCCCGCGGCAGGGCTCGCGCGGAGCCAGGCGCGGGAGGTGAGGCAGAGTGGAGGCCGTGGGCGGCGGTCGCGGCTCAGGGAGGCGGAGCGCGAGCGGACACGATGAGGCGCCGGCAAGGTGGAAGTTCGAGGCGGCACCAGGAAGCAGAGTGGTGGCGTGGGCCAGGCCGGGCTCCGGCGAGGCGGCGCCAGGCGACGGGGAGAGGAGCTCGGAGAGGAGGCCGGGGTCGAGGAAGGCCGACAGGCGGCAGTGTTAAGGACGAGGCCTAGCGCCAGCAGCGCGGCTTGATAGGGAGGCAGGGCTCGGGCGGAGGAGAAGGGCTACGACAGCGGCAGCTTGCGGGACGCGGCCTACAGAGACACAGGGACACAGGGAGGGGTGGCCCGCACAGAACAGAGGACGGCGCACAACGGTGGTGCAGGATCCGCAGCAGCAGAGGGCAACGCCGGTCCGTGGCAGGGGGAAGCCGAGGCAGGGCGAAGCTCCTCGAGGGCGGTAGGGTGACGAGTCCTGCTGGCGGCAGGGCAACGAAGCCTGCTGGCGGCCGAGGCTGCGTGCCGCGGAAGGAGAGGTGGCGGCGACAGCTAGAGAACGAGGGAGAGGCGATGGGAAAGCGATGGGGAAGCAGGGTGGGGATCAATACGGGAAGGAATGGAAGTGGTGGGCCAGGGGGCTTGTCGGGTTGGGTCCAGGGTGAAGAGGGGCATGTGGAATCGTGAGTGGTGGTGAGGTTGGTGTGATGGTGCGGTGCACCTCGCGTGTTTGTCGTGTCCCAGGTTAGTGGCGGCGGCGGGTGTAGGGATAGATGGTTAGGGTTTCGGGCGGACTAGGTTAGGGTTTGGTCTAGCAGGTTTTGGGCCGCCGGGTAGTAGGTAGCTTGGCCTACGGGCTGGGCTTGCCTCCCTAGTAAAAATAGTTTTGAGTATTTATTTGTTTTGTTTTTTAATTAGACTTTTGTAAATAGGTTTTAGACAAATAAAAGACTGCGAAGATTCGGGGTTTATAATTTAAAATAAAGAAGGGGTGTTTAGAAACAAAGGTGGGCTTTTAGAAAATAGTTTTAAGGTTAAATATGCATGATGACATGACAATGCTCAAATGCAATGTGGCATGATGACATGAGCATGCTATCATGATGATGCATAAAGAAGTAGACAATTCAAGTTTTTCTAGTAGTGATTTTACTGGGGTGCTACACATCTAGAGGTCGGTTTTGCAACCGACGAAGCTAGGGGCTGAATATGCCCATTGGGCTTTCACAAATGTTGTTCCGTTTGATGAAACGAAGCCGTCGGGGGGGGCATACGGTACGGGCGGGCTCCGCCCGTACTAGTAGTCGTTATCCCTGCGGTACTCCATAGTATTTTGGCCACCATTTCTTCATACGAACTCCGATTGAGGTGTTCCTTGGCACATTGGATTCATATGGACGAGGGCTACAACACCATGCCCTTGGATCATAATTTGGATTTGATGGAAAAATCAACTTTTTCCTCCCCTCAAATGGCTAAGTCTGGTGCCTACAACTCCTCCATATTGAATCCTGTTGGCTCCTTTTATCCATGATTCTCCATAGCACCTATGCACAAATCAAAGACAAGAAAAAGGTAATAAAATCCTCATAAAACTAATATATGCAAAGACCATGTGGAAATGAATGAAAACTAATAATCATACACAATAGGCATAGTTATAGATAGATGTAACATGTAATGAGTGAAAATATGAATAATTTATATACTTAGATATGCATCAATTTTGGACTCATCAACATCTCCAAGATAGACTCTTTCTCGTTCCGAGCAATAAAGAGGCTTATGTACAAGGTCATCGTGTTCATGAGGCATGAGTCAATAACATAAATGAGGCAAAAATTGAAACCAAAGTATAATACCGGATGTAGAAGATCAATGACTTGTATCCTTATTTTCCCTACAAGCTCAAAGTAGGAAAGAACATATTCATACAAGGCAACACAAGCTTAGTTATGTCAATCCATAAAAGATCAATTAAAACTTAAATGCTCCATGTCAAAAAGTGAATATAGCTTGAAAGCAAACTTGTGATCCACTTATTGAGCCATTTAATAAGTTTTGTATCTCCTTACTTTTGTAAAGTAAGGGCGTCAATGAGAATATGAATTCACTTACGGTTGGCAGTCATATAGGTCCAGCACTTCATCCATTTGAAAGGCTCATCAAAATTAGAGATATGACAAGAACACTATACAAGCTTCGGTAAATCAAGACAATCAAACTAGATTTTAATATAAGGATAAATAACTAGAAGTGTAACAATCAATCCAATTCTTCTAGTTAAATCTCAGCTTGCCAAGGACCACTAGGATGTTTTAATAGCAAAATTGAGTAAGAGAGTTCATGTCCTAAGTAGCATAACAGTGAAGTGTCTTATTGACACCCACATCAGTAAATCAAGGATATCAAAAACACTTCTAATCCAATCATTGTCTTTCAAGAAAATTCATAAAGTAGTAATTAGACCATGCCAAGGACTTGTTATGTGGATCTTCATTTTTTTTCTTTTTTTTTTCTTCCTTCAAGGATCATTGAGTGTTTATTTTACAATAGCTTACACAGCCTTTGAGAGTACCAATACGTTTGCCCATTACGGTGACATTTATGCCACCCATGTCGTCAACTCATAGCCAAAATCAGGGGTTGTACCATAGATCGTTCGTAGGCCAGTGGAGTCGTTGGCATCCAAAGGTGTGCAGGAGAAACATAGAATTTTTTAA
Source organism: Avena eriantha (assembly GCA_910589775.1). Lineage (NCBI taxonomy): Eukaryota > Viridiplantae > Streptophyta > Magnoliopsida > Poales > Poaceae > Avena > Avena eriantha. The sequence continues at coordinate 15,071,491 of OU342740.1, forward strand.
CTAGTACCACGGTTTGATCCATAAGGTTAGCTTTGGCATGTATCACAATTACCACTAGACTTCATTTCAATCAAGCATCTCCTTTCAAGAGAGTCGTCAAGTATATCAAAACATCTATGGAGTTAAGTATCTTCAAGGGTAAACTCTCAAGACAATCATTAATCAAACAAGTCATAAATTCAGACTTTTCTTGTTGTACTTGTTTGGCAATATTATTTCAAAGGCAAGACTCGGTTAGCTAAAATAACTAGAGCAAAAGCTTCCACAACTAATCACTCATTCAAATAAAAAGTTTTACTCAAACTATTTTGAATTACTCCAACTAGTGGCATCTTCACAAATACACCAACCAAGATAAACAATTCAAACTTCAAAAGTGGGAGCCAAAGGTTTCAAGTGTAGAAATCATGGCAATGTATTTTTAGAGGATCACAAAGTTCTTCTCAAGCTGGATAAATTTTTTAACAACGTGTATCAAGCTCTAACTCAACTCCTATGAATCCCAACAAAAGCAAGTGCATCCATAATATAAACATGAAACATAACTTACCCAAGTAAGCATTCAAAAATACTGGGATACATGATTGCACAAGAATTTTCATCAAAAAGAACATTGCACAAGACTCTACACATGCAGAAGTAACTTCCCCAAGCTAGAACTTTTGCAAGAAAAAAACTTGAATAGATTACCATAAGAAAAGGGAAAATGTAGTTATCAAAAGAGAATATGAGAAGTGGTTACCTCCCCAAGCTTGAACAAAGCAAGGGTGACACACTTTACCGTTGAGGTATAAATAACCTCACTTTTGATGGACATGGACCTTTGGTTCAACGAATAATTCCTTGTTGAAGTGTTCAGTTGAAACAACCAAGTGGCTTATGCAAGTATTTGCACGGTTGGCAAAAACCATGCACGTCATCACACAATCTTCAAGTCCCTGCAAAAATAATAAACGAAGTAAAAGCAAATGATTCGGTGTATGAACGGAGTTTGTTCACCCAACCATGAAAAGAAACATGAAACACTATAGAGAATTATAGGCTAGGGAGTTTCGAAGGTAGGTAAAAGAAAATGAAATACAGTGGAACATATAGAAGGTAACCCACTGACCTGAGATTGTCAAAATAAAAAGATTGCTAGGGTTATAACCTTTTTGTACTTGTTCCTACCCTTGCTACGCGGTGCTGCTTCTTGCTACGGGCACGAGGTACGGACGGGATCCGCCCGTACTGCACCTTGTCTTCTTCTTCTCTCTTTTTTCTGAAGGGCTCCCGACGAAGTTGGTACAACAAGGTGGTACGACCGGGATGCACCCGTACGGGTGGTCATTAAAACTTCAGTGTCCTCTTCATGTTTTATTTGACTGATAACAAGGTCGGTATGGGCGGACGGTACGGACGCATCCGACCGTACCAGTGCTCATTAAGCGTGTTATCAACTTCCTGGAGAATTTTCTACTTCTTCCAAATTGTCACATGAGTGGTACGGGCACGCGGTACGGACAGATCCACCCGTACTTCTGCTTGTTAAGCTCGTTGTGAGCTCTGGAACAAGTTATTTTTCTCCGAAAATTATACTAAGGACCTGAAACATTAGTCCAACATCCAAACAAAGCAAACATATATTTTTGTTGAGAAGATTTAACCAAGATATGCAACACATGATTAGAGCAACAATTATATCTACTTATTGAAAATAGTCCCAAGCCAACTCTAATAGGAAATCGTGCATATATATAAGTACCAATGCAACTAGACTCAAGACACAAAATTAAGAAAGACACCCAAAAACTTCTGGGTTGCCTCCCGGCAAGCGCTTCCTTTAAAGCTATATAGCCAGGCTTAGATGCACCATTCAATTACCCACCTGGATCCCAAGGGATATCAACCCGTGGTGTGATGGTACTTACCTCCTGCTGAGGGTTGGAGCATCTCATAATAGATTGCGATCGAAGTCATACCCTCTTGCGGTGCATCGGCGTCATATAGATAAATAAGTTCTCGCTTACAAATGAGCATGGATGCACCAAGATTTATGAGCATGCCACCTTATGTAGCTGCAATGAGAGGATTAGAGATTCGAATATAATATTTAAATGTTTATCTTGGTTACCATTGTAGGGGAACACTTCATCGTATTCTTTCTTTACAACAAGGGGCAAATCAGGTCCTTGCATATTAGTATTGAAAGATTCATACCAAGGTGCTATCTCTAGTTGATCATTAATAATGCTCTCCTCATGAGTGTCTAGGCACAAGGCCTCTGCAGATAAATTACAATAAGTTTTAGCATTATAAGAATCATTACTAGAGGGAGGCATCATTATCAAACAAAGTATTTGTAGTGTGCCAATCTTTGTCAATCTCACCTTTGTGCTCCTCATTTTCATCTTGTGATTCCTGCAAATGATTATCTTCGGGCACTAGCTTTACACCGTGCCTTCCTCTCCAACACAAGTGAATTCTCACTAAGATGTCCTTGACAATACTCAGTAATATATTGCAAGGTTTCATATGCCATTTGTAAAAATTCATTATCACTACTCATCATAAGTATCATTATTTTTCGGAGTAGTTCATGGGCACCTTCATAAAGAACATACTCTATAACTTCCCTATTAGCATCACTACTATTGTAAGACACCAAAGATTTATCATAGGTATGAGAACATTGAAAGAAAAAATGCCCGGCACACATACAGTGAAGACATATTATTTGATATGAAGAACATAGTATGTGAGCACAGCAGATTACCTGATAATACATATCGTATACCTGCATATCATTAGTAGTAATGAGTTCTTCATTGTACGCACTGTCTTCTTCTTTGGGAACCATGTACAAGGATTCTTTTTGTCTATTCTCCTCCTTTGCAAGTTGAATATGTTCTAAAATAGAAATCTCAAAAGACATTATTAGTAGCAAATGTTTTATAAGTTTTATGGGTTTTTGGTTTTATAATTTTTTTTGTTCTTTTCAAATAAGTGAAAGCAGTAAATAGCAACAAACAAAAATAAACTATGTGTGAGTGGGTAGCTAATAACCAAATGCTTTGCTCCCCAGAAATGACGCTAAGTTGATGACTTACATCCAACAATAGGGTTATTGCAGTACTAGTAGCGGCAACTATTTATTAGGAAGATCGATCCCAAAGGAGATTTGCAAGAGGGAAACCACACAACCTCGCAACTGCGTTGTCAATGCAGCCATGCTCGCACTCAAAACGGTGTTTGGAAATAGTCTACATGTTGCTAGAGTAATAGTAAACAAGAGATATTTAAAGTAAATAAGTACTGAAAGTAAACTAGAACAAGGACTAAACTAAAGGGGGTTGTAGTTGTAGGTTTGAATGGAATGAGAGAGGGTTTCTAGGCTTCGGTCTCACTAGTACTAAATGGGAAAATATATGTGTGACTCTATTATCTACAAGAGATTCCTTCAACAAATAAACGTTCCCCACTTGATTACTGGGCTGTCATACTGTGTGTAGTATGCATGATTCTCACATGTCACTCGCGAGGCAAACATACACTTCTGGACCCAGGGATCCTGTGAACTCATCTCGTAACTCATGTAATTGAATACTTGGATCACAAACACATTCTAACTTAGCGCACTAGATCAAACCTCAACCTAGAACCTAATCAATCAATCACATATGGATGAACAACAAAACATAGATGAATATATTAATGAAGTCACAACCATGTTCAATCCTACATTACAAGATCTAAGACAAGAGAGAGAGTGACACTACTAGGAAAATGGCTATAGGTAATCCACACATCCGTGGCGCGCGTGCTAGTGGTGCCCCACGGGTAAAATAGGCATGGCGCACTGCCCACGGGTGCCCTATGGCTAACTGCCGTAAGCGTGGCGCACATGGGGGTGGTGTGTCACGGCTACTTGTGGGCCAGGGCATAGGTGGCCGCAGACAACCTAGTCGTAGCGCACTTGTGCGCGGTGCGCTACGGGTGTGAAACTTAGTCATAGCGCACTCTGACATAGTGCGCTACGGGTATGTGGGTTGCGGCCTGCTGTGCGGCTGGGCGAACTTACCCGTAGGGCACCCTAGCCTAGTGCACCAGAGGTAAGTTTCCTGCACCACCCCCTCCCCCCTCCCCCTCCCCCCCCCCCCTTGGATCGCCTTTTTAGCCTTGCAAAAAAAGAAAATGATAAACAATTCAAAAAATAAAATCCTTTCACATGTATGTAGGTAATGTGGTCTAGTGTGTAGGAAAATTAACAAACATGAATTTCGACTTTTTCTACAAAAAAAGATCATGCCACGGTAAAATAGGCGTAACTTTTGCATACGAATTCGAAAAGAAACGTTTAATATACCAAAATTACGAGAACGAGATTTCGCATCCGCTCGCAACCACCTCTGGTCATTTGGCGATTTTTTAGATTTTCAAAATTCGAAAAGAGTAAAAAGTTATGATTAAAAGATCGTTTTTCCCTGCAGAAAAAAATGGAGGCCACTTACTTGTAGCGCACCACCTCTAGTGCGCCACGAGTAAGTTGGGCGGGATTCAAAATTCGAATCACCACCCGACCACCTAACCCTCCATATATATCTTCCCCACCCACCCCTTATCTCCTCCACTTCCACTTCTCCTCCCTTCTCCACCTTCTCATTCTCCTTCTCCTCCACCTCTCCTACCTCCTTCTTCTCCTCACTTCTCCTTCTCCTCTCTCAGGCTGCACCCACCTTCGACGGCGCCCTCCTCCGACCACCTCTGGCTACACCCTCCCCGACCATCCTCCAATGGCGCCCTGCCCCATGCACCTCCGGACGCAACCTCCTCCACCATACTCCGACCGTGCCCTCCTCCAACTGCACCCTCCTCCACCAGCCTCTGACCACACCCTCCTCTGACCACCTCCAGCAGCGACCTCCTTCAACGAGGCTACAACACCGACGACGACGGCGGCCGGCTGCTCGATCTAGATCTAGATCTAGATCAAATCCCGCTTTTTTTTGAAATTTGAAATCGTACCCATGGCGCATAGCACCTAGTGTGCCACGGCTAACTTTTCATACGCGTGGCGCACCACCTAGTGTGCCACGGCTAACTTTTCATACTGGTGGCGCACCACCTAGTGCACCACGGCTAACTTTTACCCATAGCGCGCGCCTCGTGGCGCACCCCTAGTGCGCCACGGATGATCAAAACAGGTGCGACACGGATTAGCTGTTTTCTAGTAGTGTGATGGAGACGCCGTTGGAGATGATGATGATGATGAACAGTGCACGTGGTGAAGATGGGGGCGCCTCTTTCTCCTCCTATTGATTGATGGTGTGGAGATGTGGATATTGTGTGCGGCAGCTATGCAGGCGGCAGAGCGGCAGGGCTCCGCCCCTTAGGCATGGATGGATTCTCCCCTTGTTCTAGGGTTTCCCCCTCTTTAAATAGGCATCTGGAGGTTGATTTTGCGAACCGACGGAGCTAGCGCCAAATATTCCCATTGGGCCTTCACAAATGTTGTTTCGTTTGACGAACGAAGCCATCAGGGGGTGATACGGCTGTATGGTACGGGCGGGCTCCGCCTGTACCAGTGGTCGTTATCCCTACGATACTCCGTAGTATTTTGGCTGCCATTTCTTCATACAGACTCCGACTGAGGTGTTCTTTGACTTGTTGGATTCGTATGGACAAGGGATACAACACCATGGCCTTGGATAATAATTTGGAATTGATGGAAAATCAAATTTTTCCTCCCCTCAAATGGCTAAGTATGGTGCTTGCAACTCCTCCATATTGAATCCTTTTGGATCCTTTTATCCATGATTCTCCATAGCACCTACGCACAAATCAAAGACAAGAAAAAGATAATAAAATCCTCATAAAACTAATATTGTGCAAAGACCATGTGGAAATGAATGAAAACTAATAATCATACATAATAGGCATAGTTATAGATAGATGTAACATGTAATGAGTGAAAATATGAATAATTTATATACTTAGATATGCATCAATTTTGGACTCATCGGCTCTCTTTGGTATCCAACGGTTGGCCTGTCTCAGAGACTAATTCAATAGTGAGACATGCACCATCGGCCATCTTTCTAGTCGGGCCTCCTTTCCTTTTAGAAGATTGGCCTGATGCGGAGATCTAAGAGAACATTCGTTAGTATATATACAAATCAATTAATACATCTACTAGTGATCAGCGGAGGCTTTATATACCTCGTTGGACTTTGTTAAGGCATCGTTGCAATCTTCGATTCCACCGTCATCTACTCCATCACCAGACAAGTTTAGATATTGTGATCCATCATCTCCACCATCGTTTGCTTCATCATAATAACCTGGACCCTCATGTATCATGTCCAAAAATGCGTTGTTCACTGTCTCTACCATCCATAGCTTAACTAACAGAAGAAAGATAAAACAATTTTGCATTAAAATAAAATAATATTACAATTGGGATGCCCTAAGTATAGCATTCCCCGAAAACCCATATGCATATGAGAGGGTTGTTTTAGTGCTCTACTAACGCGATCATTATAATTGTTGCAATGATGCATGATTTTGATGCTATGATGTAGATCTCATTTTTTTGAATATTTTGGTATATTATTCATATTTTTTTGATAAACAGAGAATATTATATGAATTATACAAGTTTATACATATATCTATTACAATGAAATCATCTATAACAAATAAAATCATCTATTTATTAGAATTCATCTTGTTGGAAATATGCCCTAGAGACAAATAGTAATAAGGATTATTATCATATTTCATAAAGTTTATGATTAAGTTTTATATCATGCTATAACTGTATTGAGTGAAAACATCAATACACGTGTGATATATAAACAACCAGGGGTTCCCAATAAAACTCTAGTCACTGGTTCATTGGTCAACAGATGATCAAGTTTCCTGATCATGTGGCATTTATGCCAATTGGAAATGGAGTCAACTCATTCTAAGAATGAGATGATGAACCAATACCCAACCTAAACATCGTGACCCGATCATGTCATGAAGTTCAAGTTACGATGATTAGAATCCTCGTAGACTATTCCTTAGACCGTGAGGCTATATCAATCACTGTCTCCTGAGAGTGCTTAGATAGCATCAAGCTCCACTTGGTAATACAGTTGTTATAAAGGTGTGTACAGGTACTCGGAGGAAACCCTAGAGGCAATATATGTCAAGAGCGGGATTTGTCCGTCCACGTGACAGAAAGGTACTCACGGGCCCACTCGGAGAAGTTGTATCCAATAGCTGCGCAGCATGTGATTTGATCATAGGGATATCACTTTTCAAAACGAGTCAAGTAGCATTGTTCGGTAACGAGATTGAACACAACATGGTGATGTCATTGATAAGATCTCGGGAAATGCAAGTATCGAGAGACAAAGGGAATAAGACACGACCGTCCCGGTTCAAACGACGAAAGATCTTCGTGGAACGCACAGGGGTCACATGGCCATCTAGGTCCCTCTATCGATCATTGGTCCGGGAGTGTCCCGACCATGTTTGGAGTGTTCCCTAACCATAGGGTATCACGCTTAAGGGTTTGATGATGCTTAGAGAGTGTTTATAGGATCGAAAGAATCACCGAAGAATAGTAGAGAGAAAACCAGAAGGGTTTCCGTAAGTCCGGAGGAAGTCCAGAGTGGAGGTGGAAAGTGTTCCATAGCCACGAAGGTTGAATAATATATGAATGAATGTTAAATATTGATTAAATCATTTATTCATAATTATTTAATAAAAGAGAAAATCAATTTAAAGGTCAAAAGGCTTAATGGGCCAATTTCGGAGGGAAGAGGGCCCATTAGGGAAAGGTAAGAGGGGAGACGGGGCAAGGGGTGGCCAGCTGGGCCAAGCCCCCCCCCCCCCCCCCCACCCGCGCGGGGCCCACTAGAGCCGGCCGGTGGTTGCCCCCTCTCCCTCTCCTTTAGTCCCACCCAGGTACTTTGAGGGAGTTAGTACCTCCCCTCCCCCTATATATAGTAGGGGTATTTGGCCAGATAAATACACACAATATACAATAAAGGTCTTCTCACTTTTGGGAAGACCTCCAATTGATATTATCTCTCTCTCTCTCTCATGACCATGGTTCCAAGTTTAGACTGCGTGAACGAGAGACATCTTCACCGTGGAGCGCCGTCGCGCTGCGGGATTCGGATCTAGGAGCTCTACTTCTGCAACTGTGCTGGATCGGGGCAGCGGGAGTCATCGTCAGGCACCGGACGTGTGTAACTCCCTGCAAGGTGTCACACTTGAGGCACTCAAGTCGTTGTAGCCACAGGAGCGCAAGGACTTCATCTCGACCTTAAGGTCGGCTTCGGCTCATCTACATCAACCACGCTCTCTTGAGCATTGACAATGCTTTTCGGTCTTCAAGAGTAAGTTCACGAAAATCCCCTCTTGTTACTGTATTACTAATAGATAGGTCCTGGCAGCATTAGGGGTTCAGGGGCGTAGGGTAAAAATAATTGTTATCATACGCGGAACCCCTACAGTGGTATCAGATCTAGGTCTATGAGTAGTAATGCTAGTACGGGTAGAACACACGAGATGTAGTGTGTGGGCGTTGATCTTTTAGTTGTTACCCTCCCACGTGTACTTGTGTATACCGCAGTAATGCTTGCTGAAGCATCCCCCAACCGACTTTACGCGTTCATTCACGAGACTGGTCCACGCTTGACATACGGCTTGTACCGTATAAAGTGGCTTAGGGGGGGTGTATGTCTCTCTCGCATTAGTTGGTATGCCATTTGCAACGGAGGGCCTCGAAAGGGGTGTAGTAGAGATAACTACTTGATCAGCGTAGTGCTGAAAGTTCGTAGGTAAGAACGGTTCTTGTGCGAAAGCCCATTCAGCCACGTAAAACCTGCAAATATAAAGTAGAGGCGTCTATCTTTGTTTTGCAGGGGGCATTGCTTTATGATATGGTTGTGGCAAAGGTAAAGTGATTACCTTATGTTACATAGTAGTAGATAGTCACGGAGGTGACGGACTACCACGCCAGAAAGACACCGGTACCCTGGTGTCTACGGCATCGGAACCCTGGCGCCGGAATACGGTGACGACGGATGGAGATCACGACGTGAAGGACCATATCACATCGCATTTACATTCAATGTTATTGTTTGTATATTTTATTGTGTGCTAGTATTAGATACTCGACGGTAGCCTAATAAGATGATCCCTGTTAAAAGTACCAATGATTGTGTTCCCCCTTAGTTTGCACCACCAAGAAAGTTCTTCGGTATGAGGCGATCCATGGTGACTGGGTGTTAGACATATCTATGTTCGCATATAGTGGGTGTAAGCCATGTTGCACAGCGAATACACTAAGGTTGAGTTGGCAAGCCTAGCACGTTACAGAGACGTGGCCTCGGAACGCGGATGGTCGAAAGATCGAGCACGAGTCGCATAAATGATGTGACCAATGTTTAGCGTCCACCCTTGAACCCACATTGATGGCCGTGATGATCGGGGGAGATGTGGCTGAAAGGGGTCATGTTATCACTAGGAACCCTTCTAGGGATAGGTGTTTCTGAGTGGAGTTATTATTAACTCATTTAATTATAAACTTAGTCTAAATTCCTCTTCGCAATTATAAATGTAGAATATGGTTCTCCCCGAGATTACTTTCCCTATTGACAATTGGTTAAAAGGAGAAAAGCTCTAGTTATATGGATCCAACTTTTCTGCGTGGTTCATGTGCCTTCATGATCTCCTTAGCGAGAACAAAGTGGTTGACTACATGATCTACGATATGTACTTGGAGCCACCCTAATCTCATGAGACCTAGGAGCAGTGGGATCTCCGCTGCCGTCGTCGTGTGATGGCCACATTCATATCAGTAACTATGCGCCTCAGGATGGAAGATGGGCTATGGCCAATTGTGGGAAGTCTTAATCCATGAACGGTTATGGCACATCTAAGATCACATTTCATGGAACAAGTGTGCATATGGGAGTATGAGCTGATGGGGGATTTCTTCTCCATAAAGATGGAGGAGGGCTCCTCTCTGGATGATCACTTGTTGAACATATATGATGCATACATGAGTCTGGCATACTTCCTGGACAACGGGTTCGCAAGCTCTTTTGCAAATGGTGTTGTGTTGCGGTCGCTGCCACCAAGCTACCAAGCACAAGTCAGGACTTGCATTATGAGAGGCGACGCGGAATCAATGGAATTCCACAGGTTCATATCGCATCTCAAGAATGTGATGGTTGAACCCGTTGTCGCTGAGGTCATCAATGACAAAGGTATATATTTGATATAGAATTTTATAAATGTTATAATATTGCAAACACATTTGCAGTGTTAAGTATATTTGATACTTGTTTTGTTTTACTGAAAACGGGTCCTTCTGCATGAGAGGTGCTTGCTGGAGAGGAGGTGACATTGCGTGTTGATGGCGAGCATGATGATGATGGCCAACGACACTCGCCCTCGACATTTATCACTTAGTTTATGTTTAGGATGATTATTGTAATCAAAAGATTGTGAACCTCTTTAGTGTGTCTCACACTTTGTGAGACGGTTATTCATATAAGCTTGTAACAAACAGTTGTTCCACTTTTATGAATGATTTGTATTTGTGTTCATATCTTGTTTGATTACATGTGAATTATCCTTGTTGTTTGAAACTAATTGGTAATGCATGAACATTTGTAAAATATTGAAATGCCTTTTAAATACCCAACTTAATGATAAGTTCATTAATGAATGAAACCATTGTTTGAATTCAAAGTTATATTGATAATATGTGAAAGACATTCGATTTCTTGTCACATATAAATCAGGCCTAACTTTGGCAAAATAACTTGAACACCGTGTATTACTTGAATACAAAGTGTTTAATGAATTGTTAAAAGTAAATACATATTCGATGTATTGTGTTTTGACAAAATGGTAATTATCATTATATGATTGTTTAAATGTGTAAAGGATTTACTGAAGGAAACATGAATATGAAACTATTTGATATGATCAAACTGTTTCATCAACAAAGGGTATAAATATAAAAGATAATCTAATTACTACGATTTGATCAATAGTAATGAAATTCAACTTTATAAGATAGGCATAGAAGAAATTTTGGAATGTAAAGCCTTTTGAAACGTCAAAATGCAAAGCATCATGATGACTGTCAAGACCCGAACCTGTTAAGGTGCAGATCCTTGTGTTTATAGTGTGAATCTTGGCAGATTTCTATTGGAGGATACCCCTTCGGTAAGTGATCTTTTGATGGCCCTTAGATGAAGATCAAACGGACCAGGTAGACTCACCGGAAAATCTCGCCGGAGATGTCGCCGGAGATGTCGCCGGAATAGCGGGCACGGGCTTGGCGTTGTCGTTCTCGTCGCTAGGAACGTATCCGGAGTTGAACAAGACGTGGACGGCGTAGAGGACGTCGAGGCGATACTCATGGACATGACGGAGAGCTTGCTGGTCTTCGAAGACAGCGCCAATCCACGGATGGAGCCGCGGTGGCGTCGGGTGGCTCGACCAACAGAAACAAAATATCGTCCCACCATGTCCTGGAGGTAGGCAAAGATGAGGAGAGTATTATGCTTCGAGGAATTGACAAGTTTCTCACCGTGGACGACAAGATCTGATGATAAACTCTGGTTTTTGGCTGATCTTGGCATCATCGGTATGACTTCTACATACCTCCTCTCTAGAAATTTTGAGAACCAAAATGATGGATCAGAACGAGAGGAAGATGGTGCTCTCTTCGGTTCACGTTGTTATGGTAGGAGGAGGGAGATCGGGAGACGTATGCCGACGGGTGGCATTCAGAGCACCGCTTCAATTTGGGCAATTAACACAATAAAACGGGGAACTAATACCCTGAATGGAACCTCCATGGAATTCTGAACAACTTTCGTCTTTATGGTGAATGGAAACGTCCACTAGATTTTATGGGAGGATAAGAAGAAGAAGTTGCAGAGGCTATGTCTGTACGTTCTAGGTTATGTACGTGAACACGAGGAAGAAGAAGACGGATCGACTCGGTCGACCAAGATGGGCCAGGAACATTCCGCCCAAAGAGAAAAATAAAAGGAAGAGAAGAGAAAAAAATAGACAAGTGGGTCATGGTTGGATGGGCCTTGGGTTGGGTTGCTGCTCCATTTTTTTTCTTTAGTATTTTTCTTTTTCTTTTTTCAGGTTTCTTTTATAACTTTTGTTTTAGAGCTCTAAACAGATCCATTCAAATTTCCAAAAATTTGTAAAATCAACAAGATCATTTTAGGATATTATCTATCTTATTTATTATCCAATTCAAACAATATTATTTATAAATATTTACTTTGCCCTATATGGTTTTTTTTACTTAGTTACTTTTCTTCATATCTTTTTATCTATGGATCCAAATAGTGTGAAACCAATTCCTATGGTTTTGTAATTTTGTTATTTACCATTATAGATTATTTAGGAATGCTCTTGCTCAATCTTTATATGGGACAAGGCCATAGTCTTGTATTAAACTTGATGGTGATTTCTCTTATTAGTGTTTAGGTTTTGGGTCTATCTTTTTTTTCTTCAGAGGTTGACAAGATACATGTCATGGATGATTGAATTTTATCTTTGGATAATTTGTTTGTCACTTCCTCATTCAAAATTATTTTTTGTTTAAGTAAGGTTCCAATAGAGGAACAAAAAAGTTTCTTTTCCCCCCAAATTTCATCCTTTATTTCCTTTGTTTGTTTGATTTTTCACATTTCAAAATTTGGAAAATTTTAGGATGTGACAGGCTACCACCCTTAAAAGGAATCTCGTCCCGAGATTCAGGAAGTCTGGAAATATTAGGTTGGGTTTTAGGATAACTAGGGTACTACCACCCTTAAAAGGAATTTGACTAGGTTGTCTTTTGAGAATTTACTTTGACTTTAGTCTTTGGCTATCATTGGAAGATGGAAAATTTCCATCCTTGACACGTTTTATCTTTTGAACTCTAAGATAGATGTGGCATTAGATAGGGACATGATTAGTGACTTCACATTGGAAACACGTAACTTGAGATATGGAGCATTCTCACAATTAGGGAATTGGTCAGTAAGCTCTTTATAAGTGTCCTATGTCTCCATAGAATTTTTTTTTGGCTCGTGGTCTTCCCACAAATTTATCTTTGGATTCATTGTTGTCATGGTCTCTCTGGAAAGGGTTGTTGATCATGTTGATCATCTGATTGTTCATCCTTTGCAACAATTGGAATTCGGTTCCCAAGAACTTTCACATTTCTGGGTCTAACTTAGTGTTGTTGCAGTTCTTGGCTAAAAACTGGGTTGTCACTTGATTCAACTTAATTTGAGTTGCTAGTAGTTGCATTGTCATGGGCATCTCAAGATTGATGTTGAAGTTTTGGTTTCTTGGATAAGTCATTTGCTTGGGCTAGATTGGAATTGGGATTAGAATAGACAAATGATCTCTAGGGAAAGAATTCTACTCATACACAATAGATCACACCAAGAAATATGCAAGCAATTTGAATCATACATACAACAACAAAGTTCAAACATCACTTAGGCAAACAAAATATTATTGCCATACCACATAGATTGGTATGACCCATAAACAATCACAAAATCGATTGTTTAAACGAATAAATAATGTGGTAGTCCAACTATAGGGTTCTCATTCATATTAATCTCTTGAGATTATTCCATCCTTCTCCATAGCTAGTGCATTAGGAATGAGATCAAGGTGTCCTTATGTCATCTTGTTACAAGGTCCTCCTAAGTTGAGTTTCCTTAGTCTCCAGGTCTTGAGTATATTTCTTCTCTTCCTTGAAGTCCTTCCAAGTGTTGTGCAGTCTATGCCTAAGAATTTCTCCAAGTTCTTTAATATCCCTCCATGCAGCACTTCTCGTAGAGTGAGGTTCCAAGTTGGTGAATATCCAAAGTCCCATTGTATTGTTGTTGTCTTCCTTGATAGACTTCTTGAAGATATCTAAATGAATCAAGATAGTTCCACGAGAACAAAAGCTAATATAACCTAGTAAAACCATAGTAGATAAGTTTCTAATCCTAAGATCTTTCTCGATTTCTCTCTCATCTTATTTTCTACAAAACTTGAACTTCTCTTCTTTCTTGAAATCCTTGTATGATCTTTGAACTTCTCCTCCATTGATCTTGACTTTTCTTCTTGATCCTAGAATGCCATGTCCTTCCCATTCAGTTAGGCGTGTAGCTCATCATTTCCTAAGTAGTTGATTGCTCCTATTATCAACAAGATCCTATATAAAATTTCTAAGTCCTAGAATTACTGAAGAATAAATCTTCCTTCTAAAACTTCTTCTCTCGGCTTCTTTTGGTGATGGAGATATGTTGATCTAGTATGTTGACAATGTTGAGAAGTCCAAATCCAAAGTAGGTGCTCTTGAAGTGCTCGTTGATCCTGAAGCAAAAGTCCTTTGAGGTGTTGAGACTTAAGTCCTTAGCCATGCTGAAGATGAAGTCCTTGATGATGTTGAAGTCCTTGGTGATGTTGAAGCTAAAATCCTTAGTGATGTTGAAGATGAAGTACTTAGCGATGATGAAGTTGAGGCCCTTTTCAATAATGAAGTTGAAGGTCCTTTGAGATGAAGTTGAAGTCCTTTTTCATCAAGTTGAAAAGGGAGAGATATAGAAACTAAGGAAAGGATTTACAATATTATTTGTAAATAACTTAGAACAAATACAACTCCTATTATTCTAAGGGGTTGTCCAAATCCTAGGGTTACGAACCTACAGGCAACACAATGCTCTGATACCATTTGTCAAGACCCAAACCTGTTAAGGTGCAGATCCATGTGTTTATAGTCCTAGTCCCTGGATCGAATAGCTAGCACCCACCGTTTAAGATGCAATATCAAGAAACAAAGGTCATATTACATTGCATATCCAGGAATAAAAATAGTTCATTACAACTTACATAGCTCATATGGCTCTCTCATTACAAAGCAGCAGATATAACTATAAAGCATGGATCATCTTCATGTGCCACAGGCAAACATGTTGGGTGCAGACTCGTAATCCCTACTCATCAAACTTCACTATCATCAAATAATCCTGCAACATGATAAGTTACAGTCACAAGGGTCAATACATTTTGAATTGTATTGGCAAGTGTCACTAGTATGTGGATATAAAGTGGAACCTATTACTACATGCATATCTGGCCAGGTAGAGCTTTGGCTAGTTTGCAGCAAGAAGGTTTTTCCCTATCTGTTTATAAATAGTTTGCAACACTTATTATCAACTAAGTTACACTGGATACCCTCCAGGTAATATTTCCGATCACAACATAGTGGTACCACTGATAGAAATCAGTGAACCTACGTTCCATTGATAGAAATCAATGAACCAACAACCTTGTTCACCCATCAAGTTTTAACTTAGGAAATTAGAATGATGAGATTCTTGATTCTGCTTCATTGTCTTGAGGCTCCTAAGTTGTTTGTAACCGGGGACACGGCTAAGTACTTAGTTTTACCCTCTCGAGAGGTGGTGCACTTTCTCCACAAGACTCGACATGCATCGAGACGAGACTTTTTAGAAGCAATCCCTCAGACCACCATCGACGCGTTTCATCCTATAATCACTACCACCCTCTGTCCGTCTGGCTGAGTTCTCGCAACTTAGTCGGTGAAGGCAGAGCCCATATGACATGTGGCTGCACTAGAAGCTTCACGACAAGAACGTCTCCAATCTCTTTATTCCTGGGTGGCCGTCCAAAAGTGCGATACACCAGCCAACCATAGATATGGTCCCTGAGTAACCACTCAACATAATCCAAGCAAGTCCCATTTCCACCCAGGTGTTTCATTAAGTACTTGTTTTATTATAGAAAACATATATTTTCCAATACTCCATATAATCATCATATGATATTTCACCCCAAAAACTATAGTAGGGCTAAGCATTTCTAATCTTACGATGTTTCACCTACCAAGTAGAAACTACCATTCCCTATTCTACATAGGAGATATAGCATAGCATAATAATATAGTCTATCATACATATACTACAAAAATCCACTAAGTGTAATGAAAACAATAGGACTTGATGATAGTGCCACTTGCCTTGGTAGTAGAATATTTAGGTACTCTTCTTGATCTTTCAAAGATTACACTCCTCAAAGTCTAAAACAATACAATCAAGCAAAAAGCACACTCTCAAAACTAGCATCACAAAACAACACATGAATACAATGAAATACATGCAAGCATACAACAAGATATTTTATTGAACAAGTTGTTATAGCAAGGTTCTGAACACTACAAACACCTAATGGTCCTTTTATATAATTGAAATTCCAATTGGAACCATTTTAGTGCAATTTGGTTATTAAAGTATTTTTCTTTTACTAGGATAAGGCTTATTCAATGTGATATTTGCTACTGCCATAAAATTATAAGTTTAATTTTTTTGTGTTTATGTTTATGGTCAGAGGGTTCAATACACAACCATTTGCAAAAGGTTTCACTCAAAAATAATTTTTAGAACATGTTTTATAGCCAAAATACCCCACAAATGGTTCTGTATAAAACGTGATTTTAACCATCACAAAAGTACCAAATTGTTGCTCTACTATGTTCTAATCATTTTTGTGAATCCATAGACATATTATTTGCTAAATTTGGATAAGCAGAACTTAATCTATGAATTTTTGAATTTTGTAGGTTCATATGTCTAAAAATCCGAAAATACAAGTAGACGTGACACTTGGCAGATTTCTATTGGAGGATACCCCTTCGGTAAGTGATCTTTTGACGGCCCTTAGATGAAGATCAAACGGACCAGGTAGACGCACCGGAAAAGCTCGCCGGAGATGTCGCCGGAATAGCGGGCACGGGCTTGGCGTTGCCGTTCTCGTCGCTAGGAACGTATCTGGAGTTGAACAAGACGTGGACGGCATAGAGGACATCGAGGCGGTACTCATGGACATGACGGAGAGCTCGCTGTTCTTCGAAGACAGCGCCAATCCACGGATGGAGCCGCGGTGGCGTCGGGTGGCTCGACCAACAGAAACAAAATATCGTCCCACCATGTCCTGGAGGTAGGCAAAGATGAGGAGAGTATTCTGCTTCGAGGAATTGACAAGTTTCTCACCGTGGATGACAAGATCTGACGATAAACTCCGGTTTTTGGCTGATCTTGGCATCATCGGTATGACTTCTACAGACCTCCTCTCGAGAAATTTTGAGAACCAAAATGATGGAACAAAACGAGAGGAAGATGGTGCTCTCTTCGGTTCACGTTGTTATGGTAGGAGGAGGGAGATCGGGAGACGTATGCCGACGGGTGGCATTCGGAGCACCGCTTCAATTTGGGCAATTAACACAATAAAACGGGGAACTAATACCCTGAATGGAACCTCCACGGAATTCTGAACAACATTCGTCTTTGTGGTGAATGGAAACGTCCACTAGATTTTATGGAAGGAGAAGAAGAAGAGGTTGCAGAGGCTATGCCTGTACGTTCCAGGTTCTGTAGGTCAACACGAGGAAGAAGAAGACGGATCGACTCGGTCGGTCAAGATGGGCCAGGAACATTCGGCCCAAAGAGAAAAATAAAAGGAAGAGAAGAGAAAAAATAAACAAGTGGGTCATGGTTGGATGGGCCTTGGGTTGGGTTGCTGCTGCATTTTTTTTCTTTAGTATTTTTCTTTTTCTTTTTTCAGGTTTCTTTTATAACTTTTGTTTTAGAGCTCTAAACGGATCCATTCAAATTTCCAAAAATTTGTAAAATCAACAAGATCATTTTAGGATATTATCTATCTTATTTATTATCCAATTCAAACAATATTATTTATAAATATTTACTTTGGTCTATATAGTTCTTTTTTTTACTTAGTTACTTTCCTTCATAACTTTTTATCTATGGATCCAAATAGTGTGAAACCAATTCCTATGGTTTTGTAATTTTGTTATTTACCATTATAGATTATTTAGGAATGCTCTTGCTCAATCTTTATATGGGACAAGGCCATAGTCTTGTATTAAACTTGATGGTGATTTCTCTTATTAGTGTTTAGGTTTTGGGTCTATCTTTTTTTTCTTCAGAGGTTGACAAGATACATGTCATGGATGATTGAATTTTATCTTTGGATAATTTGTTTGTCGCTTCCTCATTCAAAATTCTTTTTTGTTTAAGTAAGGTTCCAATAGAGGAACAAAAAAGTTTCTTTTCCCCCCGAATTTCATCCTTTATTTACTTTGTTTGTTTGATTTCTCACATTTCAAATTTTGGAAAATTTTAGGATGTGACAATGACCCACAAGTATAGGGGGTGTATCACAGTATTTTCGATAAGTAAGAGTGTCAAACCCAACGAGAAGCAGAAGGTGCTGGCTAGTGGTATGGATCAGGAATTCTCTGCAAATACTTAGCAAACGGATTTTTAGGGGTTTTCGATAAAGCAAGTAAACAAAGTACGAGTAAATAAAAGATAGTAGGAATAAATGCAGCAAGTGGCCCAATCCTTTATGCAGCAAAGGACAAGCCGGTTGTATTACTTAAGATGACCAAACGTTCTTGAGAACACATGGGAAGACTGTCAAGTGCTTTCGCTTCATATAGTCGATCCATCCAAGATAAGATGACCAAACGTTCTTCTCTAGCTTGCTAAGTGTTGTGTGGGTGAACCTGTGCTAATGTACCGTCCCATCCAAGACTAATACATACTTGTGATTATACCCCTTGCAAACATCCGTAAGTACAAGAAAGTAATTAAGGTAGAAACCTAACCACAGCTTTAAACTCTAAGACCCTTACGTCCCTTGTGCAATGGTTTCCTAATGGGGGTTCAGGTTTCTATCACTCTGGCAACCCCTACGATTAGTAGCCAAATACACAATGCATTCCCCTAGGCCCATATAGGTGAAGTGTCATGTAGTCCACGTCGACATGACACCACTAGAAGAAGTACAACACAACTTAAATAACAATCTATTGAATCTTTCTCAACACAACTCCACTACTAACAACATGACTTCTCCCATGTCATCAAGAACAAAACAAACTACTCACAACACATCATATGAATCATGATCAGAGATGGAATAATGATGTATAACAATCTGAACATAAACAATAATTCAACGGTTCACTCAATAGCATCAACTACAAGGAGTAATCAACGCCGGGAAAGTTTCCCCTATGAACTATAGCAAGATTCAACCAATTGTTACAGCAATATGGAGATGGTGATGAGGGTGCTGATGGTGATGATGGTGGTGATGATGATGATGATGATCCCGATGAAGTCCAGCTTGATGATGGTGTTGATGGCGACGATCTCCCCTCTCCGGGAAGGAATTCCCCCGACAAAAATCTGTCTGTCGGAGAGATCTTTCTCTCCCGGTGTTTTCCGCCCCGCAGAGGCGGCAGAATCTTTCTGTGGTCGCTCCCCGAGACTTAAGGTTTCGGGAGGAAGATATACGCCAGAGGGGAGAGGCTGGAGTGGGCCAGGGTGGCCACACCACCTCCTAGCGCGGCCTAGGCCTGCCCACACCATGGGGTGGTGTGGGCCCCCTGTGGCCCACCTCCACTCCATCTTCTGGCATCCTTAGTCTTCTAGAAAAATAGAATTTTCCGTATATTTTCCCGGATTTTCTGATCTTCGCGAATTTTGCCTCCAAACAGCACCTTTTCCATCAGAATCCTGACTGCAATGGTCCATGCTCCAAAAGTCATCAACCATGCAAAAACAGATGAAATAACATAAGTATCACCTCTCAATACGAAATATATCAATGAATAATAGTGAATTAAGACAGAGAATAGTGATGCAAAATGGACGTATCAACTCCCCCAAGCTTAGACTTCGCTTGTCCCCAAGCGAAACTGAGCTCAATAAACAGGGCCTCGGTTTTATGGAGTGAAGAGTCGATAAAAGAATACGGACAAGAAGCATCACATTCATCAAAAGCATAGATCATAATAGAAGACAACTCACTATTATAAAACTCAACTTGTAATGAGTAAAGGAAACACAATAAAGATACATAAAGTGAATCATAATTGGTAATGGCAAACTTAGCTCTTGGTCGAAGAATAGTTGATAATTTGCTGGAGTTCACAAATAGCTGGTTTTCAATGAAAGCTTTCAAAGTAGTAAACATCAAGATAAGAGCAATGTGCAAAGCAAGGAACATAAGAAACATGATTGAATAAATCATCATATGAATGAATGAAACACAACAACTCAAAATACTTGCTGAGATAGAAAGGAGTAGGTTTACTGACTCAACTACAAAGTAAAAGAAAGGCCCTTCAAAGAGGGAAGCAGGGATACTACTAGCTTTCAGCTCTCATTGCCCCTATCATAGGCATCTTTAGGTGATTAAACCTAAAGTGATCAAATATGAGGATATGCATTGACAAGTTGTAGGTTGAGAATCTCATGTCCCTTGAATACGAGGGCCGCTCCTCATGCTACTCAAGTTTAGTCACCAATAAGTTCTTGTCATCGTAAGGATATATGTATCATTGAGAACTGCCAATGGGGTACCCCTTGCCCGATGATACGGAAGAATCCCCATATCAAAATTATAAGGCAAGAAGACAACAAGTATCTCAGCAATCTTCTTATTTACCATGGGAATATGGTGTTTTTTTCTCTCTTTCCTCTTTTCATAATATCTCTTTTTTTTCTTTTCTCTTTTTCTCAATCTCAATCTCTTTTTTTATAAAAAGAATGCTTCATAGATACTCGTTATGGTTACGCTGTAGGTTTCCACCATGTCAGCATAGATTAGACCAGCGGCACAGGCGTTTCTCTAACACATATGCATAACTCCATGGACTTACAAGCTCCCCTTTCATTTCACACCGCCGACATCCATAGACAAAAGAACATGATATCAACTTGGTACAAAGTACCAGTGCAATGTTGAAAGCATTCCCCATGATAGCATGGTTCTGCTAATTCACAACTTTCAAAGCGCAAGCATATACGCAACATAGGTGAGCACAATGGTTCAAGTTTATTAAGTGCAAGAAAGTAAAGTGTGCCATCAAGTTTGTGAGAGCTTTAATCACTAATTTTCACATAACAAGTTTAATTTGGGAGGTAGATAAAACAAGAATTTACTTGGAATAGCAATAATGCTACTAGGTAGGTATGGTGGACACAAATGGCAAAGGTTTTGGTTAAAAGGAGGTGGATGCACGAGTAGAGTACCCTCTCAGTACAGGTTTTCGGCTAGCAAGGCTGGGTAGCAAGTATAAGGGTTGAAGGAAACAACCAAACATACAAGTGATAAAAACAAACATGCAATCTTCCTTGGAAGCACAAAAGATCTTAACTAGAGAATACTAGACTTATGAGCAAATCAAGAAAGAAAGATGATGAAATTATTTTTCTCTAGAGTACTTCTATGTTTTCATTCAACTCTCAACAATAGTGTTGCTACTGACCGAGCCAGGTTTGCCAAAAACAACTAAATTAACTCAATGATCCCAAAGTGATACCAATACTAACAACAAGATCAATCATATAACCACGAATTGAAAACTAATATAAGCTATGCAAAAGAGTAAATGATAGAACTTCTCATTAATATTTCATATTGGCAACTCACACCAAGGTATACATATCTAACGAGAGAGGGGACACTTCCATAATGCAGTCCATACTACATAATAACTCCTCTATTCATGATATGACTCTACTAATAAGGTAAAAAGATAGAAGATAGTGATATGATACCGCGGCACTCCCCCAAGCTTGGAACAAACCAAGGGGATGCCAAACCTGATGATGAATTACTTCTTTGGTGGTGGTGGTTTCTTCTCATCTTCGTCCGTCTTCCAGGGTAAAGGCTTCCCATCAACAAAGGACATCGTGGTTTCCAACATCCTGAAACTTGCAGCAGCACTTATGCGTTTAAATCTAGCCTCATACTCACAGTTTTGATTTTGAATGTCATAGAACTGTGCTTGCTGTTTGTTGGTTGTTTGGCGGAGTGAGAGGACTTCGTCTTTGAGTTTAGCAGTCTCCTTTTGGTGCTCGGTGATGAGTTTGGAACAAATCTTATGGATGATATCCACTTCACGCTCTGCCATCTTCTTGTACCTAAAGACTTCTTGCTCCAGTGCTTTCATCCTGTCCTCCAGACTTCCTTCACCTTTAGGGCCTTGAACCTCTTTAATCCGGACCTCCCCACCTTCGAGCAACAACTCATTGGGATGAATCTTCAATTCTCTCATGTATGGGTTGATGATATCTTCTAAGGAATCTCCCTCGGCTGATCCAGTGGAAGACATTGTGGCTACAAATCTGGGATTTTACCTGAGAAACAGATCGAAAAAAAAACACGACGAAAACACGATATACAAACCTCGAAAGATCCGGGGGGTTATATATTACGAAGTTTCATAACAAGAGGAAGGTACTAGGTAAAAACGAGTCGGGGGCGGAGTCCGGGTGGACTCACCACTTGGTGGCGCGGCCAGGGGTGGGCCCGCGCCACAGGTTTCCGTCCCTTTTTCGCTTCATAGATTCCTTATTGACTTAAAACTGCAAAAATATAGTTGGATTGTATTTTCACGGAACATTTCTTACCAGAACTGTTACCTATTTGAAAACGGACTCTGCAGGTCTCTGAATTTGGTATTTAGTGGATTCTTCCGGAGTCTCCACTTGAATAATCATCAGTATCTTCATCTTCATATACTTATTAATTGAGTCATAAAACCCTTCTCTTCCTTATTACACCATTATCTCTACTTCCTGGAAATTTCTTTCACACAAAACTTCACACAGTTCTCATTAGCAACATTAGTATAAGTGAAGTGATAGAACCTTTTGTGTCCAACTTCAACTGAAAACCATCAGAGCATAAGCTACTGAAGCAACTCCTTCCGAAAACCCAAAAAGAATTCAAAAAGGAAATCGAATAAATAAGCAAATGCAAGAGTGGCAAAATCTGTCAAAACAGAGCAGGTAAAGATCAATTTTTTCGAAAATCTTCTGTTGCTCAAATCAAAAAGTTCAAAACTAACTAAAGTTAAATAACAACCTGGGGAAGAAACACAAAAAATTACAGCTCAATCCGACAGACAGAAATCTCTCACGAATTTTTACGGTGAAGCACAAAAATCTGCTCTGGGACAGCAACTTCCCCAAATATTACTTCTCTCTTATTAGAGGTTGATCTTGACAAAAAACCAAACAAAACGGATAAGGAGCGGTTATTACCGAAGTAATAACTTCCAAGACTCAAAAAAACAAAAACAAACTGAAAGCAAAAACAAATTGGGTTGTCTCCCAAAAAGTTCTTTCTTTATAGCCATTAAGATGGGCATGATAATTGTGAAGGTGCTCACTCAGGAATATGAATTGAAGTGAAAGAGAACATTAAGAAGCAAAAACACACACACACATTTAAGCCTAACCCACTTCCTATGCAAGGGAATTTTGTAAACAAACAAGTTGTTGAAACCAGAGGCAACTTGCATAAGAAGGCAAAAGATGTGCAACATAAGAACTTTCAGCATAAAACGAGGAAACTTGATATTATTGAGATGCATAAGAACACTTTTCCCTCTCTCATAGTAACTTTCAGTATCATGCATAAAGTTAACAATATAGCTATCACAAGGACCATCATAGCAATGGTCACTTATTCTAACAGAAAATACAGGAATACTAGCTCTCATAACACTACTTTGTGAAACAATATTAGAGGTATCCTTACAAAGGATAGTGTGTCCCTCTTCTTCATATTTATTGACAGTCTTTCACATTTGCTATTATAGGTTCATCAACCATTTTTTATCAGGTTCAACAGCTTTACTTGTACTTTCATTAACCATACTAGCTATCATAGAATGTTCCTTTACCTTAACTGGAAAAGGCATTCTCTCAATATAAGGTTTAGGTAAAACATGATTAGCAGTATAAACTTCAGTATTTCTTGCAGGAACACTCTTAGCAATATCTTTATAAGGTTCATGATACTTATTCCACTTCTTTTTAGGCACTTCAATGTAAGAAGCAAAAGCCTTAAAATAAGAAGCAATAGCTTCAGAGTCTAGACCATAAGCATTTTTAATATTTTGAAAGTCATTAGTTCCCATAAAGATTCAATGCATTCATAACATAATTTATACCTGACTTTCTACCTTTGTCATTCTCCCAAGCTTCAGCATTATCTTGAATACAGTCCAGAAGATCCCATTTAGCTTCTTCTTCCATATGAGTGAATGATCCAGCACATGAAGCATCCAATAAATCTTTATCATGTAGAGGGAGCCTTGCATAAAAGTTGTTGATAATAATATTGTTGGGGAGCTCATGAATGGGACGTTTGAGCATGAGTAACTTCAATCTCCCCCAAGCTTGAGTTGTACTCTCCCTATCAAGAGGCCAAAAGTTGTATATTTGATTCCGATCTTTATGAATCTCACTAGGAGGATAAAACTTTGAATAAAAGAGAGGCACTATTTCCTCCCATTCTAGAGCTTGACCATTCTTTAGCAGCTTATACCATTCCTTAGCTCTTCCTTTTAGTCATAATGAGAATAACTTCTTCTTAACTTGATTTGTAGTAATACCTGCACACTTGAATAACCCGCATAATTAGTGTATAAAGAGTAAATGATCACCGGGATGGAAAGTTCCATCCCCAACATAATAGTTATCCATAACACGATCCATAATTCTTGTAGGTATTTTGAAAACATCATTCTCAACAGGTGGTGGCTTATCTACTACCTTAGCAGTGGTAGTAGCATTACCAAATTAGAAACTCAGCGAATTATCCATAACAAAAATAAAGCAACTAGCAGAAGTAAACAATACTCATAGTAGAAGTTTCCTTTACCACTTCCACTCTCCAATTGCGCTTCACTCCCCGGCAACGGCGCCAGAAAATAGTCTTAATGACCCACAAGTATAGGGGGTGTATCGCAATATTTTCGATAAGTAAGAGTGTCGAACCCAATCCTTTATGCAGCAAAGGACAAGCCGGTTGTATTACTTAAGATGACCAAACGTTCTCGAGGACACATGGGAAGACTATCAAGTGCTTTCGCTTCATATAGTCGATTAATCTTCTCTAGCTTGCTAAGTGTTGTGTGGGTGAACCTATGCTAATGTACCGCCCCATCCAAGACTAATACATACTTGTGATTATACCCCTTGCAAACATCCGTAAGTACAAGAAAGTAATTAAGGTAGAAACCTAACCACAGCTTTAAACTCTAAGACCCTTACGTCCCTTGTGCAATGGTTTCCTAACGGGGGTTCAGGTTTCTGTCACTCCGGCAACCCCTACGATTAGTAGCCAAATACACAATGCATTCCCCTAGGTCCATATAGGTGAAGTGTCATGTAGTCGACGTTCACATGACACCACTAGAAGAAGTACACCACAACTTAAATAACAATCTATTGAATCCCTCTCAACACAACTCCACTACTAACAACATGACTTCTCCCATGTCCTCAAGAACAAAACGAACTACTCACAAGACATCATATGGATCATGATTAGAGATGGAATAATGATGTATAACAATCTGAACATAAACAATAATTCAACGATTCACTCAATAGCATCAACTACAAGGAGTAATCAACGCCGGGAAAGTTTCCCCTATGAACTATAGCAAGATTCAACCAATTGTTACAGCAATATGGAGATGGTGATGAGGGTGCTGATGGTGATGATGATGATGATCCCGATGAAGTCCATCTTGATGGTGGTATTGATGGCGACGATCTCCCCTCTCTGGGAAGGAATTCACCCGGCAGAAATCTGGCTGCCGGAGATATCTTTCTCTCTAGGTGTTTTCCGCCCCGCGGAGGCGGCGGAATCTTTTTGTGGTCGCTCCCCGAGTCTTAGGGTTTCGGGAGGATAATATACGCCAGAGGGGAGAGGCTGGAGTGGGCCAGGGTGGCCACACCACCTCTTGGCGCGGCCTAGGGCTGCCCGCGCAAGGGTGTGGTGTGGGCCCCCTTTGGCCCATCTCCACTCCGTCTTCTGGCATCCTTAGTCTTCTGGAAAAATAGGATTTCCGTATATTTTCCCGGATTTTCTGATCTTCGCGAATTTTGCCTCCAAACAGCAACTTTTCCATCAGAATCCTGACCGCGGCGGTCCATGCTCCAAAGTCATCAACCATGCAAAAACAGATGAAATAACATAAGTATCACCTCTCAATACGAAATAAATCAATGAATAATAGTGAATTAAGACATAGAATAGTGATGCAAAATGGACGTATCAACTCCCCCCAAGCTTAGACTTTGCTTGTCCCCAAGCGAAACTGAGCTCAATAAACATGGCCTCGGGTTTATGGAGTGAAGAGTCGATAAAAGAATACGGACAAGAAGCATCACATTCATCAAAAGCATAGATCATAATAGAAGACAACTCACTATTATAAAACTAAACTTGCAATGAGTAAAGGAAACACAATAAAGATACATAAAGTGAATCATAATTGGTAATGGAAAACTTAGCTCTTGGTCGAAGAATAGTTGATAATTTGCTGGAGTTCACAAATAACTGGTTTTTCAATGATAGCTTTCAAAGTAGTAAACATCAAGATAAGAGCAATGTGCAAAGCAAGGAACATAAGAAACATGATTGAATAAATCATCATATGAATGAATGAAACACAACAACTCAAAATACTTTCTGAGATAGAAAGGAGTAGGTTTACTGACTCAACTACAAAGTAAAAGAAAGGCCCTTCAAAGAGGAAAGCAGGGATTGCAAGTCGCATAAAGAGCTCCCAAAAATTATGATACTTACTAGCTTTCAGCTCTCATTGCCCCTATCATAGGCATCTTTAGGTGATTAAGGTTAAAGTGATCGAATATGAGGATATGCATTGACAAGTTGTAGGTTGAGAATCTCATGTCCCTTGAATACGAGGGCCGCTCTTCATGCTACTCAAGTTTAGTCACCGGTAAGTTCTTATCATCGTAAGCATATATGTATCATTGAGAACCGCCACCGGGTACCCCTTGCCCGATGATACCGAAGAATCCCCATATCAAAATGACAAGGCAAGCAGACAACTTGTATCTCAGCAATCATGTTATTTACCATGGGAATATGGTGCTTTTTTCTCTCTTTCCTCTTTTCATAATATCTCTTTTTTTCCTTTTCTCTTTTTCTCAACCTCTATCTCTTTTTTTATAAGAAGAATGCTTCATAGATACTCGTTAGTTATCAAAGTGGGTGAATAGATGGCACCAAATAAATCGTTGTAGTGTAGTTGTAGATACCATTAGTTAGAAATAGTTAGCACTCAATTAGAATATATAGTGAACCATTTGAATTCGTGAAAGCGGCTCCATATCTAGTATGCATCGTCGTGAAAGTTTTGGGGTTATTCGATATAACCAAAACAATAACGAATAGTTCCTTGTAGAGTATTCATTGGAAACTTTGAATACGAAATCCATAGCTAAAACCAAAAGAAGCAAAACTTGTATTGCTTGGATTTTGGTACATTTTTTAGAAAGTTCGCATTCAGTGATATTTCTCGATTATGGAGCAAATGGAAGATAGTGAAAAACACGATGAGGATTCAAATCCCTGCATCAGAGTGTTGAGAAGCACAACAGACAACGTTCCTGAATGATTCTCTTCATGAAGGAAAGAATCGATGATAATGATCATTGTGTTTCCCCAATTGTGTTTTCACTACATGAAGTAGGATTCAAAATGTAACCCATATCTTGTATGGAGACATTTTTGAATCATTTGTCATGATTACCAGAATATGACGTACCTACAAACCACTAAGGAAATAATGCTAAACTAGAATTATGAGAAATCTTTGAAGCAGAATTCCCTTGAGATTAGAAAGCAATTCGTTATTGAATCTCATAGGTAAAAGGAGTTACTTGGATTTTCCCAACTGACTGCAAAGCCATAGTGGAAAATGGGTAAATGACAAAAGCACAATTTGTCAACTATTGGACGAATTCAAATGAATTTAATTCAGGTGTGCTAAATTTCTAGTGGGTTTCAAACTAGTAAAAGTACTAGTATCTCATAGTAAATCTCCAAGTTTGATATTTGATCAAAGGATTTTGAAGTTGTTCAAAATAGTGAGTGGATATGCAATTTGCATGAAATTGAGTGGGAGCTATAGAAGTCTTCCTAAAACAATATGTGATTGACATATTTTTGAGTGGGAGCAATATAAGTCTCAAATTCAAATATGTAGGAACATAGTTTGAGTAAGAGTAGTGAATCATACCCGAATATGTTGGGAACATATTTCGAGTGGGAGCTTATAGGAGTGATTCTTAAGTGTGTTAAAAATAAAAGCGCAAGTACCAATAAATAATGATTTATAAGGTATAGAAGTTAATAATGAAGTGTATTATGATATTATGTAGTATTCCTTAAGGGATTCTGAAAAGGGTTTCAGAATAGAAGTTAATTAAGGAACTAATCCTTAATAACTCAAGTTAAGAATAGTATTAAGTTTAACATCAATGGTTGAAAGAAAGAAAAGGATGATCATCATCCACTATGTTGAGACATAGGTTCTATCTTAGAAAACCATGATGATAACTTAACGTAATATATGATCCAAGAAGAAACGTTTAAAAGTGATTAAGTTTGAATCACGGAACGTTGAGCTGAGTTTGTCCATAGTGTCTAATACCGAACTGTAGACATGTTTTTCCAAATCCATAAAGGATGACATATCTTAAAGCATAAAGGGTTATGTTATAAGGGAATATGTTGGAAACTCCTGTAATACCAATTAAAGTCAAGTAGGAAGCGAGGTGAACAAAAACATTGAAAGTTGCACAGAGTGCACTCGTGTTTCAATGAATACATTTATAATAATAGCTAAGGGTACCATCTAAAGTGTTGTATAATGTTATGGCGGGGCTAGTTTTTTTTAATGTAGAATGATGTGTCCCAGGGCACAGTGCCCATGAGAAAGCCCTCGAGGTTGATCTAAAGTCACTGTAGGATCCTAGAATCAGGCCTCGTTCTGCTGCCATAGCGACGATGCATACACACAGATGTTATCATGTTATGATAAAGTATTAATGTCAATCAAGGTGACATTAGTAAGTTGGAAAGGATTTGGGACTATAAAGTACAAACCCAAGACTCAACCTATTCCATGAGCAAGCATGTTCAGGGTACCGGATATATGGTGCCGACAATTAAGAACAAATGCAGCTAGTTTATTTGTACTCTAGTGCAAGTGGGAGACTGTTGGAAATATGCCCTAGAGACAAATAGTAATAAGGAATATTATCATATTTCATAAAATTTATGATTAAGTTTTATATCATGCTATAACTGCATTGAGAGGAAACATCAATACATGTGTGATATATAAACAACCAGGGGTTCCCATTGAAACTCTAGTCACTGGTTCATTGGTCAACAGATGATCAAGTTTCCTGCTCATGTGGCATTTATGCCAGTTGGAAATGGAGTCAACTCATTTTGAGAATGAGATGATGAACCAATACCCAACCTAAACATCGTGACCTGATCATGTCACGAAGTTCAATTTACGATGATTAGAAATGGATCCTCGTAGACTATTCCTTAGACCGTGAGGCTATATCAATCACTGTATCCCAAGAGTGCTTAGATAGCATCAAGCACCACTTGGTAATACAATGGTTATAAAGGTGTGTTCAGGTACTCGGAGGAAACCGTAGAGGAAATATATGCCAAGAGCGGGATTTATCCGTCCACGTGACGGAAAGGTACTCAAGGGCCCACTCGGAGAAGTTATATCCAATAGCTGCGCAGCGTGTGATTTGATCACAGGGATATCACTTGTCGGAACGAGTCAAGTAGCAATGTTTGGTAACGAGATTGAACACGACATGGTGATGCCATTGATCAGATCTCGGGTAATGCAAGTATCGAGAGACAAAGGGAATAAGACACGACCGTCCCGGTTCAAACGACGAAAGATCTTCGTGGAACGCACAGGGGTCACATGGCCATCCAGGTCCATATGTCGATCATTAGTCCGGGAGTGTCCCAACCATGTCTGGAGTGTTCCCTAACCATAGGGTATCACACTTAAGGGTTTGATGATGCTTAGAGAGTGTTTATAGGATCGGAAGAATCGCCAACGAATAGTAGAGAGAAAACCAGAAGGGTTTCGGTAAGTCCGGAGTGGAGGTGGAAAGTGTTACACAGCCACGGAGATTGAATAATATATGAATGAATGTTAAATATTGATTTAATCATTTATTCATAATTATTTAATAAAAAAGAAAATCAATTTAAAGGTCCAAAAGGCTTAATGGGCCAATTCCGGAGGGAAGAGTGCCCATTAGGGAAAGGTAAGAGGGGAGAAGGGGCAAGGGGGTGGCCGGCTGGGCCAAGCCCCCCCCCCCCCCCCCGAGCGGGCCCACTAGTGCCAGCCGGCGGCTACCCCCCTCTCCCTCTCCTTTATTCCCACCCCGGGACTTTGAGGAAGGTAGTACCTCCCCTCCCCCTATATATAGTAGGGGTATTTGGCCAGATAAATACACACAATATTCAATAAAGGTCTTCTCACTTTTGGTAAGACCTCCAATTGATATTCTCTCTCTCTCGTGACAGTGGTCCCAAGTTCGGACTGCGCGAACGAGAGACATCTTCACCGCAGAGCGCCGTCGTGCTGTGGGATTCGGATCCAGGAGCTCTACTTCCGCAGCTGCTGCTAGATCGGGGAAGCGTTCTCCTGGGTCGCCCGAATCATCTCCGCGATGATAAAATTCGGATGCCACGCTTACAGCGTGAAGGTAAGACCTGAATAAAGGCCTGGCAACGCATTTAACTGCGCACTACCAAAAATATATCCGTGCCTGCAGGCACGATGAACATGCCTTGACAGACGCGTCAAATGCTCACACCCATATAACTGGAATTCGACTCCTGTAAGACCTCCGCGGCCTGAGTCTAATTACGCCAGCATTTTTCCAGATTCGAGTCCGGGGACTCGAGTTCGAGTAGATTGCATTGTTTCACCCTAAGGTGGTTAACGGATACCGATACTTCGGCTATATCAGGCACGTATATCAACAATCCCTATGACATAAATGAAAGCAGTCGAAAAATGTACTCATTCAGGCACTCAAAGACTTCAAAACGTACCCAGTCGAATCTGCGATTCCACTGGATACTCGGGGGCTACTGATATGGGTATACCCTACAGGTACTCGAGCTTGGTATATACGGTCTAAATACGTACAGACCCACGGTGTCGCCAAGGCCTAGATGAAAGAACTCGAGTAACCTATGGACTCTCGATTGCTTGAAGGGCAAGAAGAAGCTAAAGATAGAAAGTTTGAAGGGGAAAATCCTAACTTGTAACCGACTCGACCTGCTACCCGAGACCCAGCCTATCTATATAAAGGCTAGGAGGGGGCGGCGAGGAGGACACGCGCAACCCTAGTTTCCACCACCCTCGCCAGATTGCATCTGCGCACCATTGTAACTTTCGACTCCTTCGATAATTCCACGAGCAGACAAGCAGGAGTAGGGACCTCTACGAGGCCTGAACCTGGGTAAATCCTTTGTCCCATGTGTGCTTGTTTGCTAGCCGATATATGTCTCCAGCGCTCCCTCCTTCTCCAAAACCCAAGTCCATAACAATGGGAATTGATGAGTTAAACCCTTGTCAATTGGCGCCGACCGTGGGGAGTGGGCGCGTTGATGTGGCGATCTCGACGGCTCCAACCTCCGCAATCTACGACTCTTCTTTCAGCCTGGCTACACGGCTCTTAGCCGAGTCAATCACGACGTCACGTCGAGAGCGCAGAGAATTTCATCCTTGGGGCCATCGAAAGATCGAGTCTTCTAAGCAAAGTTCTAATCATGGAGCTGGAAGACCATGCCATTCCCAACCAACGGCAGGAGCCGCACGTCCTTAATTATGGAGATATTTCCCAGTTGACCAAGCATATACTCTGCCATGATGTGCCAGAGCAAGAGCAGCGCTGCGTCGCATCACATTGCATGCGGTGGCGTGAGAGGCAGGCAGGCCGCCATGGCGCGTGCACATGGACTGAGATCAGGTGCCTTGCTTATGGCAAGGCACAGCGTGCCTCCAGCCCTTACATCCGCCGTCCAACCAAATCGAACGGACAGTAGCAGTTCACAGTCAAAGGATGCAAATAGGAGTCAATGAACGCACGAGCAGTTCTGGGACAGAGCTTGCAGGTCCGACCGCCGCCGCTGAGCGCACTCCGGCCACCGGCGCTGAGCGCACCTCCGGTTGCCGCCTCTCCGCCCAATTTCGGCTGCGACGAATCCCTGTAGGTCACCCACGACAGCTCCCTCCGCCCACCTCCGGCCACAATGGAGCCCTGGAGATCACCCACGGTGGCTCCCTCCGCCCATCCCAGCCGCGACGTAGCCGGAGAAAATGGCCGATACAGCGCACTCCGCCCACCTCAGACTGCTCGCTCCACCCCACCAACGAAGCTTTTATGCCCTTCCTTGCAGCTGATAGCTTGAAATTCAGTTTCTTCAGACAAACAATGAAATACAGTTAACGCTCCACCTGTTGTTCCTCATATTCACAACTGTTGCACTGTGAATTCTTGCACAGGACAGATTATATACAAGAAACATTTCATAATCATGCAAGTACAATGATTCAAATCAGCTCAACTTAACATCAGTTCAAATCAGCTCAACTTATCTGTCTCTTACATAATCATTCAAGTACAATGATCTGGCCACTTATAAATTTGCCAGAAAAGACTATAGTTAGAACCCAAATCCAAAATACTACTCCAGCCATGTCCAAAATATTACTCTAACCATGTCCAAAATGCTACTCCAGCAAGTACGTACATGCTAGAACATATATTCATCATAAACACCACCCGAGGGAGCTGTCAAGAACTGCGTGTAACGCATGATCATGTTGCAGTCTTGAAACTCCACATTTGCTCCTTGTTCACCGCCATCCTTCTCCACTCCTACTTGAGCCTCTACACCGGCATGTTTCTTTTGTTGCTGCAACAAAAATTCAAGTAAGTAGTTTAGGAATGAATGGTAAAAGCATATCATGTACATTTAGCAACATACCTTTGCTCCTTTGCTTTTGGATGCGGCAACTTTAGTTGGCTTGCGCTTCCCCTTGAGTAACTTATCAAGCCAAGTTTTCCTTCTCCTCAATTTTTTTGATGGAACCTCCTTTTTCTTGAGCTTTGTGGCACTAAGAAACTCACTTGTTTGTTGCACATTTGGGTCAACATTTTCTTGATCATTACATGGTTTATTCAGAACATTGGTAGTTTCGTTGAGTTTGTCCTCTAGTTTTGAACCAATACAATCAAGTGCATTTTCTAACATCAAACAACACTCTAGAGAGCTGGCTATCTTATATGCCAAAGTGTGAAATTTGTGAGACAAATTCTTGTACCGAAGTTGGGCTTCCAACTTTGGATTCTCTACCACGTTTCTTCCGTGTCTATCTTGTATGCTTCCATTGCGTGCCTCTCTAGTCCATCTCTTTAAGATATATTGTGTTGACAATGTCTTTATATTCATCAAATCAAGAACTTTGAGACCATGTCCACACAATATTCCGGTCCTATTGAACATTCCACAACTACATGAAGTTGTTTTGGTCAAAGGATCGCCAATCACTATGCGCTCCTCCTCAAATTTTAAATCACCATACAAACTCGCAATAGAAACCGCAAATTTGTTTTCCTCATCCAATACTCTAGTGCATGCAGCCATTGATCTTTCATATTCGCCTTGGAAAGCATCAAAAATAATTGGAGTGTACACTTCGCTTGCTAGAACCAACATAGGTGTGTGCATCTTGATTCTTCGTAACTTCTTCCTTGCCTCAAATTCAGATTGCAATTCCTTTGTT
Organism: Avena eriantha; assembly: GCA_910589775.1. NCBI lineage: Eukaryota > Viridiplantae > Streptophyta > Magnoliopsida > Poales > Poaceae > Avena > Avena eriantha. The sequence continues at coordinate 15,105,317 of OU342740.1, forward strand.
CTTTTTACATCCACCGTCCTCTCAAAATGCAACAAGAATCGAACAATATGGAAATCTGATTTCAAATGGTTTTTCAATGAATTGTTGAAGCTCTCACTAAGTTGTGTACTTCTCACTCCCAAACTAAACACATCTCTCATATAACATTCAGCCCATTTTTCTTTGAACTTGTAGATACTATCTAACCAAGTTTGCTTATGAACTTTATGTCTCATATTGTCAAATGCTTCTTCAAATTCCGCTTTGTCCTCATAGCCATACATGCATTCACTAAAATCAGTGAGAATATGAGACTCTTCCTCTTCAACTTCACCTTTTCCTTCACCTTTCTCTTCGTCTTTTTCTTCACCCTTCAATGGACATAAATGCTTGACAGCATTTTGCATTATATGGAAGGTGCACAATCCTTCATATGATTCCGTCAAGACTTTTCCTATGGTTTTCCCAATCGATGCATCTTGATCCGTATAGATAGTTCTAGGTTGCCTCCCATTATGTGCAACTAAAAAAGTCTCGAAAAGCCATCTAAATGAATCATATGTTTCATCAAATAGTAGCACGGCACCAAAAATGGTGGTTTCTCTAAACTGATTGAGCCCAAGAAATACACCAAAGGGCCTATATTCTTTGTTTGTCCCAAAGGTAGTATCAAATGTGACAACATTACCAAAGTGTGCATAGTCAACAACCATTTTAGCATCAGCCCAAAATATGTTGGCTATATGATCCTCACAATCCAACTATAGAGCATATTGGAAAGATGGATTCTCGACGATCTTGTCATGGAAATACTTTAACATGCTGCCCGCCTGTCCAAAAGCTAACTCTCTTTGCCGCTTGGTTCGCAAATGATTCCTTTGATCACGATCAGTGTAGCCGAGGTTTAATTGTCCACCAACTTGGCGACAAGCGAAGGCATGTGCAGCTTTGGGCATGATTCCAGAATCATCAGCGGCTTCTATTTCAAAAGCTTGTAGTTCGGTAATTTTCCTTTGTGATGCCATCAAGTGGCAGGTTTGTGGCAATTGAAGGCAATGATCGTGTTCCAACACAATATAGGTGACTTCGTAATTACTTTGCACTCGATCTAATGATATGGTCATGCGAGCTTTGCAATTTGTTCTTGTTTCGGCTCTAATATGCTTTGGCACATGATCCATGGTTATCCCTTTTTTCGTATACCCTCATTGGAACAAACATATGTGCATGAAGTAACTTGACCATCCATCTTGCTTACATGTTTATTTCTCTTCCTCACATCAAAGCCTGCACGACCCCCATATGCAATCCAAAACACCCAAGCTTCATCTGGATTTCTAAACCTCAAACCAAGGCGAGGCATCTCCTTGTCAATTTCTCCCATTGCACGGTACTTGCAAATGCACAGCCCTCACAAAAATCAAATCCTGTTAAACAGAAAATTGGTCAGCACACACATCACATAAATTTCAGTAGCAGAAAATTGAAACATTCATTTAAAAGCACATATTTTCAGTTAACAGTACACACTTCAAGTAGCAGAAAACTGAACACAGCTGAACATGTACATTCATTGCAGATTTTCAGAACATGGTTTAGTTAACACAACTTGGTTGTGTCATATCAAAGAGCAAACATCAGCTACAGAACCTACACATTCAGTTAGAATGGACATCCAGTTCACACGGCTTACTTATGTCAAATTGGACATCCAGAACATCCTCAAAATTGACATTCAGTGCATGAATACCTACAAAAGTGAGAAGGCAGTAAGCATCCTAGACCTTGACTGCTGGAATCGGTTGCCGGCAAGAGAGGTCGCAGCGGTGTAGAGGGGAGTCGTCGGACCGGAGGGCGACGTCGCAGCACAGCGAAGGAGCCGGTCCGAGCGGGGCAGGACGGAGCTGGAGGAGCCTGTCGCAGTGCGGGTGGAGGGGCGGGGGCACGGGGCGGGCCGGCGCCGTCTTCTCCAGTGCCAGCCGCTGGAGTTCCCTCCCCTCCCGCTCTCACGGTGCCGCCACCGGCAGTGCTCTGCCCACGAATGCCCGCGCTTACCTTTTCCTTTCCCGCGTTGATGGTTTGGCTGGGGCGTGGAGTGATGTCTTTTGGTCTTGGTCGTTTATTGTCCGTTCGATTTGGTTGGACGGCAGATGTAAGGGCTGGAGGCACGTTGTGCCTTGCCATAAGCAAGGCACCTGATCTCAATCCCGTGCACATGGCGTGCCGACCAGGGACACGCCGCATCTCCTAAACTTACGGACCTTCAGATTGAGTTTGGAAAGGATTTTACTACACAAATCAAACACACGAGTAGTGTATACACGTATCCGTTACGGCAGTGCACAAGTAGCAAAGAGTTTCTATCGGATGAGACTTTGCACACGGACACTGCAAGTGTTAAAAAAAGGAAAAAATATTAAGAAGAGCTATCAGGGCTACTGTACTACACGAGTTTTTATTTACTACTCATGGAAAGGAGTAGAAGAGAAAAATAAAGGTTTGCGCAGTATATAAATTCAGCTATTCGACGAGAATAAAAGATCGGATTGGCTGCACGACCTACTGCCGCGTCAACTTCCGACTGCCGCGTCGACTACGTCGCCATGACCTGTGGCTGCACCGGCCCTATACTCGGGGGCTGCCCTGACTTCGCCGGCGACCCGTTGTGGTCTTCGCCTCCGGTGACTCGGAGGTTCTTTCGACTGCGCTGGTCTGCTACAATCTTTAGCTGCGGCAACTTGAAGGTTACATCGACTCTCGCGACCCACCGATCGCATCTGCTCTCGTGACTTGCTGGTCATATCGGCTCACGTGACCGCGACCTGCCAGTTGTATTAGCTCCCGCGACCACGACTCACAGGTTGCATCGGCTCCTGCGACTTCGGCAACCTGGACCACACGTCCACTGCGTCGACGCCATCCATCGTGCTGACGCTACACTCGCGGGTTGCGCCGGATTTGCCACGGCCTGCTTAGGTATTTAGCTTACACGACCCGCCACGGTTTTCGACTCCGCCGCATGACCTGTTACTACCAGCGATACCACGCGACCCGCTTCGGTCTTCGGCTCCAGTGACTCGGGGGCTCCCTCTTCTATGGCGACCTGCCGCGTCCTTTGACTATAGTGACCTACTACAATCTTCGGTTGTGACAACACGCTACAGCCATCGGCTACGGCTCCAGCGACCCGCTGCGGTCTTCGGATCCAGCGACTCGGGGGCTCCCTCGGGATCGGTGGCCCGCTGCGGGCTTCGACTCCATCGACCCGCGGCGGTCTTCTACTATGGTGACTTGCCGTGGTCTTCGACTTGGGTGAGCCGCAGGTTGCATCGGCTCCTACGACTGCGACCCGTCGCCTCCATTGGCTAGCGACCCGCTACAACCTTCGACTGGGCTACCCACTACAATCTTTGATTGGTGGCGAGCCACGCGCTGGTGTCGAGTACATCCGCCACATCAATAACCAATAAAGCTAAGTTTCCTCTACCAAGAGTCAATAATCGTTTATTTTAATCACACTCGAAACACTCGAGGGATGCACCCTATTCGAGTAACCTAATGTGCCATAGATTACACACACTCGAGCACCTCAGACGCGACAGCCCGAGTAGCTGATTCTGCCTGATTGTCAAATCCTTGAACTCCGAGTACCTCGGCAAGGTACTGAGACTAAGGGTAATCAGGCTAACGAAAAGTCCTAGCATGCAGCGCAAAAGTGCCGACTCGATTGGCACCAGAATTTTACTTTACAAGCCGACATGCAAATATTCTTTACAAGATACAAGTACTTCACAATTCTTAATGTTTTATGCAGCTTATAAGGATGTCGATTGCGTCGAGCTATTCTATCATGTCCTCCAACATGAGTCGACAAAACAACTAGCTACGTTATACACTCAAGACCCGAGTCGAGTTTCTTCTCGGATTGTATCGATTGATGCTACAAAGATGCAGTGCTAGCAACGCAGCCGATAGAATTTCTCCACGCATGATTTTCGACTACCACTGCAAGATACAATACTCGAGTCTCTACCCGAGTCTACGACTCCGCCAGACACTCGGGGGCTACTCCAAACTGGAGTGCTGGTCGCGCATATACAAGATCCTCGAGTGACACACTCTGAATCCTCACTCGAATCCACGATTCGACTAAGGACTCGGGGGATACTCCCATAGGGAGCGCTGGCCGCGCACCCGAAGAAATTTGTGAAGATATCCAAGCATCATGAAAACCCTTCACTCGAATCTACGATTCGATTATGGACTTCGGGTTACTCCCATAGGGAGCGCTGAAAACATATTCGACTGAAACAAGCAAAAGACGACAACAGTCACAAATGTTCTTTAGTCCCTACTTGAGTCTTTGACTCAACTAGGCACTCGGGGGCTACTCCCATAGGAAGCGCTGGTCGCGCACCCTATGCTTATTTTTCCTTGTGCATCATACTGTCTATTGATAACATCCACACTCGAATGCTATGGCGACTCCGCCTTATATTTTCCCTACAAAGAGATTATGTCTCTTGGGCCACCCGAATCATCTCCGCGATGACAAAAAATTCGGATGACGCACTTACAGCGTGAAGATAAGACCTGAATAAGGCCTGGCAACGCATCTGCTGCGCTCTACCAGAAATAATCCGTACCTACAAGTACGATGAATAAGCCTTGACGGCGCGTCGAGTGCTCACATTTATACACTGGAATTCGACTCTATAAGACCTTCGTGGCCTGAGTCGAATTACGCCAGCAGTTTCCAAATTCGAGTCCGGGGACTCGAGTTTGAGTAGGTAGCGTTGTTTTTGCCCTAGAGCAATTAACTGGTCTCGATCCATCGAGCACACCAGGCATGTTTACCATCATCCCTATGAACTACTACAAATTCGACTAGCCCGATGAACTTCCGGGTGAAGTGCTTCGCACTCGATATAATTGTCGACTCTGACATCCTGATGCAAGACTCAAGACTTCTGTGTCTCCATCCGAATCTACGATTCACATGGACACTCGGGGGCTACTGACATGGGTATGCCCAATAGGCACTCAACTACGGCGTATCTGGTGCGGCTCGACGGAAGGCCCACTCGACGGTTTTGCCAAGGTCCACGACGCCTATGACGGTTCGAGTGGTATGAAGACCATATGGACACGGACTCCCAAACATACAAGACAAGGAAAGCTCAAGACTAGAGTTCTAATCTAACTTGTAACCAACTCATATTGGTACCGGAGACCTAGCCTCCCCATATATAAAGGCTAGGAGGGTCCAACGAGAAGGCATCCTCTCCACCAACAGGCAATCTCTCAATCGCGACTCCTATAATAGATCACCACAATAGACAATAGATCTAGACAACATCCGTAGCATACACATACACCAGATCCAATCTGCGCGTACACCGCCATCGGCGACATTGTAATCCTTTGGATCATCATCAATCAAGAGCAGACAAGCAGGAGTAGGGTCCTCTACGAGGCCTGAACCTAGGTAAACCTTGCGTCCCTATGTGCTTGTTTGCTAGCCGTACCGAGATCTCCAGCGCTCCCTCCTTCTCCAAAACCCAAGTCCATAACAATGGGCATTAATGAGTTAAACCCTCGTCAGGGAGTCATCGTCAGGCACCTGACCTGTGTAACTCCCTGCAAGGTGTCACACTTGATGTGGGGCCCCGGATTAGTCCTCCGAAAATCCATGTTGTGCATATACCACGATCCCATGATCAGTTAGTCGTGGCACATAACCGACAAGTATCAAAGTAAACATCCATTACTTAAGCGGATACATGTCATACCTTACATGCCATTATGGCTACATCAATAATCATCAGCAGAACTTCATCAAGCGTAGAGCCCGAGCCATGCCTTAACCTACAGGCAACTGACTGGGAGAACGTCCTAGCTCGCATAGCCGTCAACTTCATCCTCTTCTTGAAATCTGACCAAGTTAATAGCCAGGGACAATGCCAATGAGTACTTTGAATGTACTCGCAAACCACCTTAAGATAACAATAATAACAATAGGATGTGCATTATGGTTGTGGTAGTAGGAGGGCTCCAAGAGAGGTTCTTTTCTCAATTAGTTTCTCTTGTAGATATAGCACCTGCATATCTTTGTTGGAAACTTTTGCAAAACATTTTGGAAACCTTTTTGAAAAGTTTTGGGAAAACATTAGGATTGGGTCACCCATTTGTTCCTCCTTCCGGTCATCCCATGACCAAACTCCTTTCCTTCCTCTCCGACCATCCCATGGTCAAAACATGTATCCTTTTCGACCATCCCATGGTCAAAACATTTCCAAAGCCATTACTTTTCCGAAATCCTTTTTGAAATCAAAACCCGCACCGCTCTACAGAAGTATGTCCAAACCATCCATAACCGTGGACACGGCTATTCGAATAGATTTACGCTCTGCAGAGGTTGTACACTTTCCCCACAAGATCCGATACATCCGCCGCGAACAGTCACGGATCGTCATACACTAGTATGCGGGTTTCGGATAACCGGACGAAACCTTCAGGATAATCCCCTCTTAACACAAGCGCCTACCCTACGAGTGTTTCTCCCCTCAAAACCGTGACGTCAGGTACCGAGGACCAACCGGGGCGCATTTTACACTTCACGCAGTGGGCGCTTTCAATGAGGGGCTCATAGTAACGCCTGGCTGCCTGTAGATAGTTCGTTCCTTCTCTAGGTCGATGTCCCACATGAACCTTTACGGGAGAAGGCCCAGCCTCCGGGGATCGCGATCCCCTGTAGTAGTTGTGAGGCACTTGCATCAGAGAGGACCACTTTCGGGTCAAGCCCCTTCCCATATAGGGGTAGTGTGGTTGCACGAGGTAAGTTGTTATAGCTAAACTGCAAAGAACCGGGTGCGTTTTCGTAAACCTTTTTCCTCCAGTTTTCCTTCGGTATTTTGAAAAACAAAACCTTTTTATTTCTCAACATCTCTTGGGAGGTCCCACCTCACCAAGGTTTTATCATAAATCATTTGGTAAAACTTTTTCGGGGGTCTTCCCATCCTCTAGTTTTGCTTCGGCTAAAACGGGGTCTCCAAAAGGTATGGTGTATTACACCATCTACCATACTAGGGACAAGTAGGTATCATCGATAGGGTTGTACTTAGTGGTACCATTGAGTAATGGTTTGGAGGATCCAAGCCACTACCAGATATACAACATCATAGAGTAAAACAATGCAGTTTTCATAAAACAGTAGATAAAACATGCATAAGTAAAACAGTAGGACAAGGCTTATGAGCAAGAAGGTGGCTTGCCTGTGATCAGCAATATGGCAATATATGTCCCTAGACTTCTTCTTATAATACCCAATAATATACAATAATAACCATCTTCTTCTGATCTCCGAGATAATCGCAACTATCGCTGTTAGGGAGCACACATGCAAACAAGCAAGAGCACAATCAATAAAAGGAATACAAGCAACAATACATACAGAAAGCAATGAACAATACAAGTTTACAAATCAGTAGGTCTTAGGAAGAATGGATTTAATAAGATTGGCCTTGTCTTGGAAACATGGAAGAAAATCCCTTAGGATTTATAGTCTAGAAACTACCTAAGAGATGGGTTTTGGACCAAGATCATATCCTGTATGATATCATTGTATAAAAATGGTACCAACCGATAGGAGTTGATGAAATGAAACCAAAAAAAGTGGTTTCACTATTTTATCACTTTTCTTTAATTTCTTATGAAAATTCTAGTGATAAAAGCCCTAGTTTTAGGTAATAATTCACCAGACAAGTTCTGGATCTCCAAATATTATTTCCTTGGATGGTCAGGAAGAGGTTGATATACTGAATAGTTGAGAGTTGGAAGCGCTCCAAAATAATTACCAGAATGCCCTCAGGAAATTCCCAAAGTCAATTTTGTAGCTGTTTTGTCTTTTTCACCACATTAATTCTATAGAAGCTTTTGATATGATTCCAAAGGAAAATGATAGGTAGTTTGAATACAGATCTGTATAAATTTAAATCACCCACTTAGGTGTGCTAAAACTCCAGTAGTGATTTTTCTACTGAAACTACCCTAGCCAGAGATGATTAATTCACCAAAGTTAAACAGAGCCTCAATAAAATTTTATCTCCTGGATTTTGATGGACCTTAGTGTACCACATTACTGAGAGTTGGAATCAACTCAGAACGGATTATAGTTTGGCTTGAGGAATTTTTTAAAGTCAATAAATAGCTGTTTTGTTATTTTTACTGAGGTAAAAATATGGTTCACCTTGACATGATATAAAGTCTAAGTGGTAGGTATAGAAAATACCTTTCATAGAAACTTTGATCCATCCAATTTGGATAAGGCTTGATCATAGAGAAATTTATTTAGTGTAAAAGATACATTTTAGTGGATATAATGCCAGTAAATAATGAAAATTATTTTTGGCAAGTGACCGGTTCTGAGTGTTGCACAAAACACTAAGGTACTTGATAAGGATTATGATCTGGAAAAAAGGTGCATTTTCCATTTTTATTTCGATTTAAACCAAGGAGCAATATTCATATCTAGAGATCAATAATAAAAAGTTTGCACTGGACGGGCCGGATTCTGAGCGGGACTGGCCCGAGAGGGGCAGAAACGGCCCGCTTCGGTGTCACTGTAGGCGGGAGGCCAGGGTTCAAACCCTCCAAGGGGGCCCCATCGGTCAGCGGCAGCAGAGGCCGAACAGGTATGGGCGAACGGGGGTCGTTGGATCGAAGGGAGATCGACGCTAGGGAGTCGTCGTCTCCAGCGGGACAGGTCTGGCGGCGGCCGAACCCTAGGATGGTCGGGGGCGGCGCCGTAGCTCAGCTGATGGCGCGGAGGGGAGCTAGGGAGGCTCCAGGGCGATGCGGTAGTCCGCGACGAGCTCGACGAGGGCCGGCAGTGGGGTCTTCTTCCTCGGGAGACACTCGCGCACGAGTCACGGCGGCGCAAGCTTCGGTCTCGACGGGGAGGCCTCCAGGGTTCACTGCAGGTCGGAGATAAGGATGGGGTTAGCGTCAGAGGAGCAAGGGGAGTCTTGGGAGGTGGCATGCAAGGAGAGAGGATCTCGAGAGGGAGAGCTAGGCTCGGATCTAGAACAATGGTTGAAACACCTTCCTCTCCTCCTCTCGGGCAGTACAGAGCAGGGGAGGAGGGGTGGCGTCAGGGGAAGGTGAGTGGGGAGCAGTGGGGGAGAATGAGGGCGAAGGGAGGCGCTAGGGTGGCCTCAGGATATTTATTTGAGGAGGGAAAGGTTCATGGTAGACTATGCCCATTTGGGGGAAAGGGGAGGGGTGCTGCTTAGGTATTGGTCGAGGGAGGAGGTGGAGGGGGTGTGGTGGGTCTCTGAGTCGGGCAGGGAGATAGGGAGGGAGTGGTGGATGCTACTGCTGCTTTTACTGTTCTCTAGGAGTAATTCAAAAAAAAGGGCACACACTCTCTCTCCCATTCCAAGGGCAAAGGACAAGGGAGGACAACTTCTACAGTCGTGTCGACCTGGGGTGAGAAGTGTGCTGTGGAAGTTTGGCTGACCCAAAGGGTTGAGGTTTGATGGGGTTTTGATTTGAGGTTTTGCTTAATGTGCAAAATTGATCAACTAGATTTTTATGAAGGAAGTCTAGAAACTTGACTTATACAAGAGGGGGCAAGGGTGTTGGGGAAGGGTAAGGTCAATAGACACCTCCTAGAATTATTTGGGATTTTTTAGTGGTGCTTAGATCCTCTTTATATCAATTCTTCAATTATTATTGAATCTGTTTTATGGCTTTTAATTGAATAATTTGGATTGGACCAATATGGTTTTTGGGCTTGATATGGTCCCAAATATGATTACACACTTAGGATATTTTTCCCTGAATTTATTGATGAAGGAAAGTATTTAAAACAGTTATTATTCTATTTCTGCCATTTAAGAAAATAGGCAAAAAATAATTATTGAAACTCTTGACAAATATTTATTTTTGAAGTGGGATGATACGGTATGATATATAGGACTCAATTGTGCTTAAATTTAGGGAAGTGTTTTGGCAAAAACCAAACTTTCCTTTATGGAAGGAGTTTTGGAGGTTTTGCCCATTAAATGAATTAAATAGTTTTTGAGCCATAACAATTATGGATATTATTTTATAAATCTTTTTAATCAAGTTAGATGATGTAAACAAGGTGTATACAGCATTTTCAACCTTGGGTGTTGAGAAACCAGCTTGATTTTTGGTGAGGAGCAAGAATTAGGGGATCTAGGGTGATGTTATTTTCATACCATCAAAACATGGTTGCATCTTGGAGCTCAAGGCTCCCCTTGGGGCATGGGATATATGTATGGATAGAACAAGTGATGTAGATTGCAATGGTGTAGAGGTTTGAGCTTGATCCTGCTTGAGCTCACCAAGAATTGATTTCAAACTTTGAATAAAATAAGCCTGCCAAGGCAGATTATCAACTAGCCTTCAAAACCTTGTGGGTTTAAGAAGCACAAAGATCCGCTTGGAACAAGTGAAGTAGATATTGATAGACCTATATGAGTAGCACACAACCATGCAAAGAGTTGGTCCATAGAAGGTTGGATGATGGTGTGAGCTTCTGTCGAAGTAGGCATGTTGACTAGATTTGCAGGAATAGTTAATTTCTTGCCTGCAAAACCATCAAGTACAAGTGGGTTGGAGGATGATCTAACCAAGGTAAAGAGTGGGCCTTGGTAGTCCTTAGGATGTTTAACAAGATGGTTCAAATGCATTTTCAAAAATGCACAAGGGTTGGGAAAAGGAGGCATTCAAAAAGGTGATGTTGGAACAGATTCCAGACTTGACATATTTGACTAGAGTATGAGAGGGGATGTTTTTGATGGGTTGCAAGGTATCAAAGCATCATCAAGTGGATTATGTTGAAGTTTAGATTGGGTATAATAGATCCATGCTTGATATTGGTCACTTCAGAATTGATCTGGTTAAGGGTTTTAGATGATCACTTAGTGGCTAGAGATTAGATCCATCTTGTATTCTTGCTTAGGGTTTGGGGATTTTAAAGTTTCTTGATCCTAGAGGATGAGCTCCTAGCTCATACTACTTCAAAGCAATCAAGTCAAACAGCAGATCAAGGCAACTCATCTTACAAACAAAACAAACCTACTACTAGGGTTACCTAGCTCGAGGTAAGGATGGGTATTTTGAAAAGGTTGTGGTTGGAGTCAGGTGAGAGTCCTTGGTATCTCTACCAAGAGTAGAATTCAAAAGCTATTTTTTAAAAAAAATGAGGTTTTTAGAAACCTAGAGATAATATTAGTTGAAGGTCTATCTTGAAAACATAAGGAGATTATAACAGGTTGCTCTCCATAGTTTGGGGAAATAGAGGCTACTAAAAAGGGTGGGGGTTATAAAGGTATCTTGGCTCAGGTTTTGAAATGCTAGAACATTTGAGAATATGTAAAATGAGCCAGGACAGTTTTGTTAAATAGCTTTTGTCAACTGATGTTGATGTAAGGAGTATATCTTCTAATACACATTCATAAGCATAAACATTGTCAAACAACAGGCAAACACTTCATCACTAAACAAGAAAAAGTTTTTGTTCCCCCTGATTTTTGCATTCTGGACAACTAATCAGGGTTGCTGACATTGGGATGTTACAGACCTTTCCCCCTTAAAAGAATCTTGTCCCGAGATTCAGGAGAGTAGGGTTAGGGGATTTTGAGTCGGGTTGATACTAGGTGTCTTACGCGTACTATCTTATGGACTCCGTCCTTGAAAGTGTTTACTCTGTCGATGAAGTTGAGCTTCAGTCTTCTGGGATGCACGGAGAGTTGAGAAGAGTCCAGCCCTGATTGCGAGGGATGATCTTATATTCCTTCGGGGCTAGATATCTCGAGGGCTTAGGCTAGGCTGACTACCTCGATTTTGAACTTCACAGAGTACTCGTCGGAGGATAGAATCTACAGCTGGGAGTGCCTCTCTCCAAGGATTCATAGCTCTACCTTGGGGGCGTTGCGTATCTTATTAACGATGTTGGGGTCGAAACTCTTGAATTTTCTTTTGGCGAAGAATTACTCTATTTTGGTGAGAAAGACGCAGTCTTTCCCCCTTAGGATTAAACTAGGGTAGAATTCTAGGAGTGGAAGTAATCCTTACTTCTTGGAGTCGCAGATGGATGTTTTGAAGGTTGTCGCCCATCTTCCAAGGTTTTCATAATTCCTTTTCACCAAGTGTTCCCATCTAAAGTGACTCAAGTTTTTGATCTACTCTAAACTACTAAGTTAAGTGTGTTCACTAAGGTGGAAAAGATGGGTTCAATCCCATGCCATAGAATGACATCTAAAGGGTTCTAAATAGGTCAAGTTTTATACTCTTTATGCTACCTTCAAAACAAGTAAAGAACTTTGTGTAAACTAAGGGAGGTAAGACTTGTAAATAAGACTTGGGGTAATTAATAGTCAAAGGAGTGTGATCAAAGCATGTCTAAAGCATCTTTGCTAAATCATCTAGTTTGATCCTAGCTTGCTAAGCATGAAACTTGCAAGTGTTGGCTTGCATTGTTAATGGTGGCTTGCCTTGGTTGGTGCAGTGGTTGAAGTTTTCTTCTTCTTCTTCTTGGTAGAACTCCTCCTCCTCGTAGACTTGGTCGGTACTATCGTCTATAAATACATGCTGAGTACACAATCACCAAACAATACTTAACTAGGCTAAATAGCATTCTAAGACACACATTTGATGATCTATTATCATCACAAGCATCACAAGTTTAATTCACTAGTTTCTTCCTTTTTATTTTAGAAAAGTAATTTCTACTCATTGAAAAAAAATGAACTAAGATTTAATATTCACCACTTAAAATATGGGATCATGTTGACATATGTCATCACCACATATTCTAACATGTGGGAATGAGATTTAAATGTTGGATCATAATTACTTTGGTTTAAGTTCATTATTTAATGATTTAAAGTGACTAGAAATGCCTATATAGCATTATTTTGGTACTAGTCCAAAGTCACTGCATGTAAACCTTAATATTATTACATATTTAGATAGATGTGATGAAATGTGATTTTTTGAGAGTTGGAATCAACTCAAAACCTATCTTAGTTGATTTTATAAAAATGTTGCAAGTTGCAAATGCTTCTATTTTATTATTTTTTCTAGGAGAGATCTATAACTCTAATTGAATTAAATCCAAGGGGCTTGGATAGATCATTTCAATACCTTTAAGTAAAAATTGGTTTCATGCAAAATGGATTTGTCAAACTCCCAGAATTGATTTTTAAACTAGTGGACAGAAACTAGATTAACTCTAGGATGACTCTGAGATGTTGCTCATGCTCTTCTTCTGACTTGGAGTAGATAAGGATGCCGTCAATAAACACAACTACAAACTTATCTAGGAAATTCATAAAGATCATATTCATGAGATTCGTGAAATAAGAAGGGGCATTGGTTAATCCAAAAGACATAACCGTATACTCGTATAAACCATAGCGAGTAGTAAAGGCGGTCTTCGGAATTTCCGTGGCACGAATCTTAAGTTGGTGATAACTAGTCCTAAGATCAATCTTTGAGAATACCTGAGCTACGGTCAACTGATCAAATAGATCCTCTATCTTTGGCAAGGGGTACTTGTTCTTGATAGTGACGTCATTCAATTTTCTGTAATCTGTGCATAGACGGTTGCCTCCATATTTCTTGTCGACGAATAACACTGGTGATCTCCATGGCGATGCGCTTGGTTGAATCAAGCCTTTCTCCAACATGGCATCCAACTACTTCTTCAGTTCCACTAATTCTGAGGGGTTCATGCTATAGGGTCTCTAGGCTATGGGTCCGGTTCCGGCAATTAGTTCGATAATGAACTCAATATCCCTATCCGGGGGCATACCTGGCAATTCATCTAGGAATACGTCGGGGTATTCACAGACTACTCTGACTTGGTCAATGGTGGGCAGGGCTACACTCTTGTTGCACTTGAATTGACGAGGTAAGGTTTCAGAGATATGCTCTACTGTGACTCCAAAACTACTGGTCATGGTGATGGCTTTCTTAGCACAGTCTATCAGTCATAATGCCTTTACATCCAGTCCATACCTAGTACTCTTTCCAATCCTTTGGTTCCAACTACAATTAGGTTGGCATAAAAATCTATCCCATGTATTCTGATAGGCACAGCTTTGCAAATTTTTCTAGCTTTGGTTGTTGAACCGGGGATTTGAACTATCATGACATGCTTCAGGTTGGTTGGGTGAATCTTACTAGTGCATGCAAATTCTTCGGTGACAAATGAATGCGATGCTCCAGAATTAAACAATACTCTTGCTAAAACTGAGTTGATAGAAAACATACCCAGCACTACATCTGGCGCTTCCTGGACTTCCTCTGCATTCATGTGGAAGAGACGACCGTTGCGGTTGTGAGGGTTCCTTGGGGAAAATCTCCTTCCTGGTTGAACACGACGCTGCTGCTGAGCTGGGGCATTCACATTGGCATTGGCTGCGGTATTCTTGGGACACTCATTGGAGTAGTGACCCTTCACTCCACACTCGAAACAAGTGATCTGGGACTTGTCCTTGGCTGCGACAGGCACATCATTGCTACCAGTTCTGGGTGCAGTGTTGTTGTTGTTGTTGTTCGGAGGTGCACGGTTGAAATTGTTGGCATTACCGGAGTTGTGATTGTTTCCTCCGGACTTCACATTGCCCCTGCTACGTTTGGGGTAGCTTGGGCGAGACGTTAGGGGCGGTTGTTCCTTGGTGCATATCCTGGTGAAGGGTTGGGACGGTACTTCTGGTGACTATTGGATCCAGACTGCTGCATCATACGACCCTTGCGGTTGTCGTTTGCCTGGTTAATCTTCCCTTCCATCTGAATGGTAGGGTCGACTAGCTCTTCGAGATCCTGGAAACGGATGTTGACGAGGACAGTCTGCATCTCATCATGCAGTCCGTTCAAGAATCTCTCCTTCTTCTTGGCCTCCGTGTTGATCTCCTCAGGTGCATATCTGGCAAGTGACAGGAATCTGTCATGGTACTCCACCACAGTCACTCTTCCTTGCTTCCATTCGCGGAATTCATCTCTCATTCTGTTGACTAGACCTTGCGGCACGTGGGTGCGGCTGAACTTGACTTTGAATGCTTCCCATGTCATCACTTGACCATGGTTCATATTGTGGATGCTATTCCACCAAGCTCTTGCATCTCCCGTTAGATAGTGGGTGGCAAAGAGAACTTTCTCGTTTTCATCAACTCTTGCAACCTCGAGGTTGTTTTCCATTGTCTGTAACCATTCGTCAGCATCTAATGGTTTTCAGATTGGGTGAAGATTGGGGGATTGGTATTCTGAAAATTTTTGAGTTTGGATCCATGGTGATCCTGGTTTCCATGTCCTTGGTTGTTGAGAGTCATCTGGGCGATCTGCTGTAGTGTTGCTAAGTTGGCTTGACATTCTGCCCTGCTTTCTTCATGGTCGGCGATGACATTCTACAAGATCTGCAGCATTGGGTCTTGCGACGAGCTGCTCCCTCCTTGGTTCCCACGAGTCATCTGAAGATTGAGATGGATATAGGGGTAAGAGGGAATTTCTAAGGTTCATGGTTTTGGGTTTTCAAAGCTAAAACTTTGAGTTAGACTCAGGTTTTTCAACTAACTCCATTTTCATTCATGCAAGCAAGCACACGATACAACACACACCACAACAATCAAAGGGAAAACAAATGGTTTGAAGAACCATTCTGCAAGCTACGATACAGTGACACCGATACATCTCATGCTACGACAGTGCTCTAGTGCATCTACTCATCGTCGATGAAGTCGGAGTCCTCATCATCAGTGTAGAAGTCCACGGCATCCTCCTCCAGAAAGTCATCATCGTTGCTGAGGTAAGAATCCATGTCTCCCTGGATGTCTTCACCCTCATCTTCTTCTTCCTTTGCTGCAAGCTGAGCTTCCTGCTCCTTGACTATCTTCTCGAGTTCAGCCACCTTCTTGCGAAGACGGGCGATGGTGCGATCCTTCTTGGCACGCTGGCGGCGAAGAGACTGGCGGTCCTGGACGAGCAGTGTGAACATCTAGGCCTTCTGGCTGGCAATGGCACGGTTTTGGTTGGCTAACTCTCTGGCATTGTCCAGTTCTCGTTGTATGTCATGAAGCAAGAAGTCAAGATTCTCCACTTGACGCCTCAACTCTGGGTGACTTGGCATCTCCATCGGCATTCCCATGAAGTCACGTCTTGCATAGTGGGCAAAACAGGTTCCTTGGATCTTGTTGACGTTGAGGGCACATAGACGTGCGAGAGCTTCATGCATTGCCCTGGCTAATCCATCTAGCCAGTTGTTCTCCCTCACGGAGAACTGAATTCTCCCAGAAGTTGGTGCTTCGATGCTTCCTCTAAGGTCCGCGGTGACTAGCCACTTTAGGTCTCCTCCTGGGGGTCCTGGAAGTTGAGCTCCAAGAAACTCCGGATGTGGGCGTCCCAGTAACTCCGACAGTGAGTCCAGATCCCTCTCGAAGATCAGCTGACCTCCGTTTCCCAACTGGTAATACTTGATGAACTGAGTCTCCATCTACAAGAATTAAGGATGAGGAAGTTAGTGAAGTGATCAAGTGTGTCAAAGTTTAAGTAGTAATGTAAGAATTTTGAGGAACATGAATGTTTGAGAAAGAAAGAATTCCTAAGGATAAGAGAGGAGATAGTTTTTCGTAAATACTCACTTTGGTTTTGAAACTAAGTTTTTGTTCGGACGTCCATTCTAACTAGGGTCTTCTATGGTCAGGATGGCTCTGATACCAACTTGTCAACACCCGGATTTTTAATCCCAGATGCCCGTTATGCCATACCTCGCAATACCAGGATTACCATTTTTGCGAGACATAACGGATTGGATATCATAGTACATCATCCATTACAAACCATACATAAGGTCTTACACAAATAAGGATCTCATGATCCAGTCTTAATACAACAAGCAGCGGAAATAAACGATAAGCGTAGCGGTGGGGTCCATCTTCAGGGGCACAGGCAATGCTGACGAAGGCAGATAGTCCTAGTTATCATAGCCATCCTTCTGGTCATCATCTTGATAGTCTCCTTCATAGTCTGGCCATGATAATAGCCAGGGACAAAAGCCATGAGTACTCTTTAAGTACTCGCAAACTACCTCCAACAAGTAATATAGTTCTGAGTTAAAGTGCTAGATCTAAGTGTAACTATAAAATTAAGTTTGAAACCTAAGCTGAGTTCAGAAGCAAAGAAAGAAAGTAAAATTCTAGAATCACTTAAGTTGGGAAGCTAATGTCATAAACATAACTCTGTTGTGGTCAAGTCAAGATTCATCATCCATTTCATAAGTTGTTTGGAAAACATCTAACAACGAAACAGTATGGCCATTCCAACTGTCCATAACCGCGGATGCGGCTATTCGAATAGTTTGACACTCTGTAGAGGTGGTACACTTTAACCACAAGATTCGATACATCTGTCAGGGATAACCCTGAATCATCATACTTAGTACGCAGATAATCAAACATAACCTTTCCTTTACACACTCTAGTATAAGCACCTCTCTTATGAGCTTGGCCTCCCAGCCATGGCCATCTGCCATCCTGGGCACTGCATAGGTGGACAACATTGAGAGGTAGCCTCAGCTCAAACCTCTCCCGCGAGGGAACTAATACTAATGCATATAAACTTCCAGCTAAGCCTTACCCAATTCAGGTAGTGTGGTTGTACGGTAAATTTGGAATGGTATCGCATCCGAATCCAACCATCAGTTTTATAAAAGGGCTAAGGCTCATGCCTCAACATTTTCGTCATCCTAAACCATTTGTGTTTCTCAACACATGTCAAAACATCTCAATAGAATGACTCATCATTCCAAGGTTTTCATAATTCCTTTTCACCAAGTGTTCCCATCTAAAGTGACTCAAGTTTTTGATCTACTCTAAACTACTAAGTTAAGAGTGTTCACTAAGGTGGAAAAGATGGGTTCAATCCCATGCCATAGAATGACATCTAAAGGGTTCTAAATAGGTCAAGTTTTATACTCTTTATGCTACCTTCAAAACAAGTAAAGAACTTTGTGTAAACTAAGGGAGGTAAGACTTGTAAATAAGACTTGGGGTAATTAATAGTCAAAGGAGTGTGATCAAAGCATGCCTAAAGCATCTTTGCTAAATCATCTAGTTTGATCCTAGCTTGCTAAGTATGAAACTTGCAAGTGTTGGCTTGCATTGTTAATGGTGGCTTGCCTTGGTTGGTGCAGTGGTTGAAGTTTTCTTCTTCTTCTTGGTAGAACTCCTCCTCCTCGTAGACTTGGTCGGTACTATCGTCTATAAATACATGCGGAGTACACAATCACCAAACAATACTTAACTAGGCTAAATAGCATTCTAAGACACACATTTGATGATCTATTATCATCACAATCATCACAAGTTTAATTCACTAGTTTCTTCCTTTTTATTTTAGAAAAGTAATTTCTACTCATTGAAAAAAAATGAACTAAGATTTAATATTCACCACTTAAAATATGGGATCATGTTGACATATGTCATCACCACATATTCTAACATGTGGGAATGAGATTTAAATGTTGGATCATAATTACTTTGGTTTAAGTTCATTATTTAATGATTTAAAGTGACTAGAAATGCCTATATAGCATTATTTTGGTACTAGTCCAAAGTCACTGCATGTAAACCTTAATATTATTACATATTTAGATAGATATGATGAAATGTGATTTTTTGAGAGTTGGAATCAACTCAAAACCTATCTTAGTTGATTTTATAAAAATGTTGCAAGTTGCAAATGCTTCTGTTTTATTATTTTTTCTAGGAGAGATCTATAACTCTAATTGAATTAAATCCAAGGGGCTTGGATAGATCATTTTAATACCTTTAAGGCAAAATTGGTTTCATGCAAAATGGATTTTTCAAACTCCCAAAATTGATTTTTAAACTAGTGGACAGAAACTAGATTAACTCTAAAAAGAAAAAGACTAAATTTGAAATTCTAACTCGCGCGGGAACTAACTGGGACGGCCCAGCTACACATAGTGAGCGCAACGGGCTGCCTGACATACGGGCTCCACTAGTCAGCGGCACAATAACACCGAAACGGTATCTAGCATCCTAGGTCGCACGATTAAAAGGGGATCTAATGGTAGGAGTTCATCGTCGACGACGGATTACTTCGGCGAGAGTCTGACCTAGACACGGCGGTGGGGGTCGATTGGGGGTGTACCAGGGCTCTAGCAAGGTCGGTGAGGCACGCAAACGGGTTGGAAGACGACAGCGAGGCGAGGCGCGGTTGCGGCGGAGCTTGGGGTGCCCTAAATCGCAGGCGCCCTTCTCCTCCTGCTGCAGCGGCTTCGGCTCCAATTCCGGCAAGGCAGAGCTCGAGCGGCATCGGCGAGAGGTGGGTGAGGTTTAGTGGGAGGTGGGGAGTGTGGGAGTGTGAGGATTTCATGCTAGGGACGCCGGCTTATATAGGTTCGACGGTGAGACCGAGCGGTGTGGGCAGGCGACTCCAGCGAGGGCGGCACAGGGGGCTAGCAGCGTGGCTCGAGGTAGGGGACAGTGGCCTGTCTCCTGGCGGTGTTCTGAGGCTTAAAGGCGCGGCAAGGTGAGCTCTGTGCTGGTCGGGAGCGTCACGCGCTCTGGGCGGCAGAGGTTGCGGGTTCGACGGCGAGCGGTGGTTGTGGCGCGTTGGGCGGCCAACGAGGGTGTCTGGGCTGTTCTCTGGGTCATGGCGAAGCGGTGGGCGCGGGCTGCGGTCGAGGGGCACTCTATGAACGCGGGTCGGGCGCGGCGCACTGGGCGTGTTCGGCATGGTCGACCAGCTTCCGCGCACGGCAGTTCCAACGGTTCTGGTCTCTGTCTCTGGGCTGGGGCTGGTTGGACGGTGGCGGTGGACCACGGGCTAGCGTGTAGACATGGCGACGGAGGGGGAAGCGGTCTGCTGCTGCGAGGGCCAAGTTGGCCGGCAAGGTGCTCTCGACATGGCCTTGCAGTGCATCTAGGAGGTAGGGGATGGGTTGGTGTTGGTCTGGTTAGACTTGAGGGAGACAAGGGTGATCAAAGCACCTCAATTGGCCAGACAAGATCAACCCCAAAACGGTAATAGTTAGGCCACTTTGATCTTGCCCACAAGGTGTTTCACAAAATGGCCGAAAGAGAAAAACTTTTGAATTTTGAGTTTAAGATTTTTGAGTGATCTAAACTAAGTCTAAGTGGTCTCTGGTTGCAAGGGTTTTGAAAGTGGAGCTCAATTTGATCGTTTTTGAAATAGGGGTGATCTAGGCATATGCATTGAATTCAATTTTCACATGCCATTTAAAATAAGTATTTGAATGTTTTTAGCAGATCAAAATGTGGGCCTTGGTACCTCATTATGTGTACTAGCAAGGGGTGTAAAGATCTAGAATTATATCTGTTGAGAATTGAGTGCTGGGAACACTCAAAGTAGTGTAGTGGATTAAAATGGCCAAAATGACCATTCCTCCTTTTTAATTGTTTTTTATTTGAATTTCTTTGGGAAAAGTTTGGGAATGATGTAGATGATGTTTAAATCACCTAAGAAACATTTTACAAACAAAGAATCACAGAACCATGGCAATACAAATCAATTCCTAATTAAAATGCTCATACACATGAATGCTTTCATTTTTAATTTGGGAAAGTTTTTGTTAACCCTAAATTTGATGATTTGGATCTTGATAAGCTTGGATGAAAGTTTTGGGATGTTACAAGTTGGAAGCTTCTGATGACATCCGCGAAGGTAGGTCCTACAGGGCTTATGTACTACAATTATTCGTACTTAGCCAGTTGGAGTCTCAAGTCCTATAACCGATTAGAACTGAGCGGTTAGCGATCATGTGGTCCTGCAGATCGGTTTTCAGCTGACACGGCAGAGGGACTTCGTAGGATTTTCAGTTAGTTTCTCCTCTGATAACTCCCGGGTTGTTGTTTGGAGGGAAGGCGTCCAATTCTGGAGGTCTTCTAAAGTATCCTCTGGTAGACAATCTTCTGAGGATTTAGTGGAAAGACTTTCGACCTTAGAGCTTCACTAAGGTGTTTTAGGAGTGATGCCGGTCTTCCGTTTTGAAGCGCTGGCGTGATGCTAAGGGAGGTTGTATCTCCTTGGGTCTTGGTATGAGGTCCTTGAGTAAAGTTCTATTGATTCAACCCTTGTGTGGGTGGCTTCCTATCGAAGTTTGATGGGTTTAGCTTAGGGCAAGTTAGCGGTTAATGACTCTCTTGCTAGTCTTCGGACAAGGTAGGGTAGCTAACGTCATAGAAAACATCTTCACTTGAACTCTATGTGTTGCTTTTGCTCGATGGTGGAGTAAACTCGGTGTCTTCATGCGTCCTTGGCTTCAGGGAACTGAAGTATTCTGACCTTCTAGTGAGGAACTTCCCGTTGGTTGGGTAGAGGGATATATTACTAGTTAGCCTCTCGGGGTTGTGGGAAGTTCTAATATACCAAAGGTTAGCGGAGTCAGGTTTTCACTTCTTGTCTTGGTTGACTTATCGGGTGGTTTCTTGTGGATATTGAGGATCCTTCGGTGATTGACTTCCAGCTTCAACGGGATTCTTGTTGTAGTAGACTGTGGAACAAGGGAGTGTGGTGCTATTGACGAGTTTTGCAAGGTGAGTTTGACGAGGTATGCCATCCTACTGAGGTGAAATCTTCGAGTTGATTCTGACTTGACGATGTCGAACTCCTGGTTCTTGCGATGCTTTTCCTCTCATATACTCTCGAGGTTAGTCTGGGTCTCATTACTGACAGCTAACACAGGGGTTTCCTGAGTTACTAGGTGGGTTATCGCTCCTCGAGTCATATTTTTAAGGTGGTGAAAGCAAACCAGAACATACAAACAAGGCGAACAGAGCGAGGGGGTCGCAATGTCCTCGGGTAGTGTGGTTGCACGGGGTAAGTTTTTATAGCTAAACTTCAAAGAACCGGGTGCGTTTTCATAACCCAATTTCCTCCAGTTTTCCTTCAGCATTTTGTAAAACAAAACCTTTTTCTTTCTCAACATCTCTTGGGAGGTCCCACCTCACCAAGGTTTAATCAAAATCATTTGGTAAAACTTTTTTGGGGGTCTTCCCATCCTCTAGTTTTGCTTCGGCTAAAACAGGGTCTCCAAAAGGTATGGTGTATTTGTAGGGTTCCGCGCATGAAAACAATAAAATTTTACCCTACGCCCCTGAACCCCTGAAGCTGCCAGGACCAATGTATTTATAATACAGTAACGGGAGGGGATTTTCGTGAACTTACCCATGAAGACCGAAAAGCGTTCTCAACGCTCAGGAGAGCGTGGTTGATGTAGACGAGCCGAAGCCGACCTCAAGGTCGTGATGAAGTCCTTGCGCTCCTTTTGGCTCCAACGACTTGAGTGCCTCAAGTGTGACACCTCGCGGGGAGTTACACACGTCCGGTGCCTGACGATGACTCCCGCTTCCCCGATCTAGGAGCAGTTGCGGAAGTAGAGCTCCCGGATCCGAATCTCGTAGCGCGGCGGCGCTCCGCGGTAAAGATGTCACTCGCTCGTGCAGTCCAGACTTGGGACCACGGACACGAGAGAGAGGGGGAGAGAGAAAATATCAATTGGAGGTCCTCCCAAAAGTGGGGAGACCTTTATTGATTATTGTTGTATTTTTCTAGGCCAAATACCCCACTATATATAGGGGGAGGGGAGGTACTACCTCCCTCAAAGTCCCGGGGTGGGACTAAAGGAGAGGAGGGGGAGGAGGTGGCCGTCGACCACCTAGTGGGCCCGCGCGGGGGGCTAGGCCCAGCCGGCCTCCCCCTTGGCCCCTCTCCCTCTCTCCTTTCCCCTAATGGGCCCTCTACCTCCAGAATTGGCCCATTAAGCCCTTTTGACCTTTAATTGATTTTCTCTTTATTATATAATTATGAATAAATGATTAAATCAACATTTAACATTCATTCACATATTATTGAATCTCCGTGTCCATGGAACACCTTCCACCTCCACTCCGGACATCCTCCGAACTTACCGAAACCCTTCCGGTTTTCTCCCTACTCTTCTTCGGCGATTCTACCGATCTTATAAACACTCTCTAAGCATCATCAAGCCCTTAAGTGTGATACCCCACGGTTCGGGAACACTCGAGACATGGTCGGGACACTCCCGAACCAATGATCGATAGAGGGACCTAGATGGCCATGTGACCCCTGTGCGTTCCACGAAGATCTTTCGTTGTTTGAACTGGGACAGTCGTGTCTTATTCCCTTTGTCACTCGATACTTGCATTGCCCGAGATCTGATCAATGACATGCCCATGTCGTCTTCAATCTCGTTACTGAAAAATGCTACTTAAATCGTTCCGAAAAGTGATATCCCCGTGATTAAATCACAAGCTGCGTAGATATTGGAGATAACTTCTCCGAGTGGGCCCTTAAGTATCTTCCCGTCACATGGACGGACAAATCCCGCTCTTGACATATATTGCCTCTACGGTTTCCTTCGAATAACTGAACACACCTTTATGACCACCGTTTTACCATATGGCGTTTGATGCTATCTAAGCACTCTCGGGAGACAGTGATTGATATATCCTCACGGTCTATGGAATATTCTATGAGGGTCCATTTCTAATCATCGTAACTTGAACTTCGTGACATGATCGAATCACGATGTTTAGGTTGGGTATTGGTTCATCATCTCATTCTCTGAATGAGATGACCTCATTTCCAACTGGCATAAATGCCACATGATCAGGAAACTTGATCATCTATTAACCAATGAACTAGTGACTAGAGTTTCACTAGGAACCCCTGGTTTGTTTGTATATCACACGTGTATTGATGTTTCCACTCAATACAGTTATAGCATGATATAAAACTTAATCATAAACTATATGAAATATGATAATAGTCCTTACTACTATTTGTCTCTAGGGCATATTTCCAACAGTCTCCCACTTGCACTAGAGTACAAATACACTAGCTGCATTTGTTCTCAATCATTGGCACCATATATCCGGTACCTTGAACATGCTTGCTCATGGAAGAGGTTGAGTCTTGGTTCTGTACTTTACAGTCCCAAATCCTTTACAACTTACTAATGTCTATTTGATTGACATTAATACTTTATCATCACATGGTAGCATCTGTGTGTATGCATCGTCGTTATGGCAGCAGAACGAGGTCTGATTCCAGGAGCCTACAGTGACGTTAGATCAACCTCGAGGGCTTTCTCATGGGAACTGTGCCCTAGGACACATCATTCTACGTTAAAAGCGAACTAGCCCCACCATAACATTATACAACACTTTAGATGGTACCCTTATCTATTATTATAAATGTATTCACCGCAGCACTAGTGCACTCTGTGCAACTTTCGATGTTTTGGTTCACCTCGCTTCCTACTTTAGTTTAATCGGTATCTATGGTAGTTTCCAACATATTCCCTTATAACATAATTCGGTATGCTTTAAGATATGTTATCCTTTATGGATTTGGAAAATATGTCCACAGTTCTCTGCTAGACACTTCGGACAAAACTCAGCTCAACGTTCTGTGATTCGAACTTAATCACTTTTAAATGTTCCTTGTTGGATCATATATTATGTTAAGTTCTCATCATGGTTTACTAAGATAGAACCTATGTCTCAACATAGTGGATGACAATCATCCTTTTCTTTCTTTCAACCATTGATTTTAAACTTAATGTTATTCCTAATTTGAGTTATTAAGGACCAGTTCCTTAATTAACTTCTATTATGAAACCCCTTTCAGAATCCCTTAAGGAATACTACATAATATCATAATACGGTTATTATCAACTTCTACATCTTATAAATCATTATTTATAAGTATTTGTGCTTTCATCCTTAACATACTTAAGAATTACTCCTATAAGCTCCCACTCAAAATATGTTCCTACATATTTGAATTCGAGTCTTATATTGCTCCCACTTAAAAATATGTTAATAACATATTGTTTTAGGAAGATTTTCATAGCTCCCACTCAATTTTATGCAAATTGCATATCTCCTTATTATTTTGAATAACTTCAAAATCCTTTGATCAAATATCAAACTTGGAGATTTTACTACGAGATACTAGTACTTTACTAGTCTTAAATCCACTAGACATTTAGCACATTTGAATCAAATTCATTTGAATTTATCCAATACTTGACAAACGGTGCTTTTTTCATTCACCCCCTTTTCCACTATGGCTTTGCGGTCATTTGGGAAAATCCAAGTAACTTCTTTTACTTGTGAGATTCAGCAATGAATTGCTTTCTAATCTCAAGGGAATTTTGCTTCTAGGATTTCTCATAATTTAGTTTACCATTATTTCCTTTGTAGTTCGTAGGTATGTCATATTTCAAGAATCATGACAAGTGATTCACAAATGTCTCCATACAAGATATGGATTACATTTTGTACCCTACTTCATATAGTGAAAAACATTAGTGGGGAAAACACAATGATCAGTATCATTGATTCTTTCCTTCTGTGAAGAGAATCGTTCAGGAACCTTGTCCGTTGCGCTTCTCAGCACTCTTATGCAGGGTTTTGAATCCTCATCGTGTTTTACACTATTTCCCATTTGCTTCATAATTGAGAAACATCACTAAAAGTGAGCTTTCTCAAGAATGCACCAAAATCCAAGCAATACGAATTTTGCTTTCCTTTTTTGGTTTAGCTATGGATTTCGTATTCAAAGTTTCCAATGAATACTCTACAAGGACTTATTCGCTATTGTTTTGGTTATATCGAATAACCCCAAAACTTTCACGAATTCAAATGGTTCACTACATTCTAATTGAGTGCTAACTATTTCTAAGCTAATGGTCTCCACATCTACAGTTACAACGATCTATTTGGTGCCTTCTATTCAACCCCTTTGATATCTAATATCACATTGTGATGCTTTGTATTTTGACGTTTCAAAACACTTTGCATTTCACAATTACTTTTATGCCATTCTTATAAAGCTGAATTTCATTACTATTGATCAAATCATAGTAATTGGATTCTCTTTTATATTTATACCTTTTATTAATGAAACATTTTGATCAAATCAAATAGTTTCATATTCATGTTTCCTTTGGTAAACTTACTTTACACATTTAAACAATCATTTAATGATAATTACCATTTTCGTTAAAACACAATACATCGAATATGTATTCTATTTAACAATTCATCAAACACTTTGTATTCAAGTAATACACGGTGTTCAAGTTATTTCGCAGAGCTTAGGCATGATTTATATGTGACAAGAAATCGAATGACTTTCACATATTATCACATAACTTTGAATTTAAACACTGGTTTTTCATTCATTAATGAACATATCATTAAGTTGGGTATTTTAAACAAGGCATTTTAATGTTTTACAAATGTTCATGCATTATCAATTAGTTTCAAACAACAAGGATAATTCACATATAATCAAACAAGATATGAACACTAATAGAAATCATTCATAAAAGCAAAACAACTGTTTGTTACAAACTCATATGAATAACCGTCTCACGAAGTGTGAGACACACTAAAGAACTTCACAATCTCTTGATTACAATAATCATCCTAAAACATAAACTAAATTATAAATGTCGAGGGAGAGTGTCGTCGACCATCATCATCATTATCGCCGTCGACACACAACGTCACCTCCTCTCCAGCAAGCACCTCTCATGCAGAAGGACCTGTTTTCATCAAAACAGAACAAGTATCAGATATACTTAACACTGCAAATGTGTTTGCAAGATTATAACATTTATAAAACTGTATATCAAATATATAACTTTGTCGTTGACGACCTGAGCGACATCTGGTTCAACCAACACATTCCTGAGATGTGTCATGAACCGGTGGAACTCCATTGTTTCAGTGTCGCCCCTCATTATGCAAGTCTTGACTTTGCTTGGTAGCTTGGTGGCAGCGACCACAGCACAGCAGCATTTGCAAAAGAGCCTGTAATCCAGACGTCCAGGAAGTATGCTGGCCTCATGTACACATCATGCATGTGCTGCAAGTGGTTGTCCAGTGATGAGTTCTCCTCCATCTTAATGGAGAGGAAGTCTCCCATCAACTCATGCTCCCAGATGCGTGTCTGCTCCACGAAATGTGTCCTAAGCTGTAGCATCACCGAATGAGGGTTGACATCACCCACGAAAGGCCAAAGCTCATCCACCATTCCGAAACGCATCACAACTGAAATATAGGAGGCCATCTCACGACGGAGATAGCGGTCTTTCCACTCCTCTGGGGTCTCAAGGTCCGTGGGCTGATCCAAATCCATCCCGTCGAGTATGTAGTCAACCACGTCGTTCTCGCTAAGGAGAGCATGGAGACTGGTAACCCAAACGGAGAAGCTCAATCCATCTAACCTGAGCTTCTCTCCTTCTAACCATTCAATTGTCAACACGAAAGGTCCCATCTACATTTATAATTGCAAAAGGAATTTAGACTAAGTTTATAATTAAATGAGTTAATAATAACTCCACTCAGAAACACCTATCCCCAGTGAGGGTTCCTAGTGATAACACGACCCCTATCAGCCACATCTCCCCCGATCGTCACGGCCATCAATGTGGGTTCAAGGGTGGACGCTAAACGTCGGTCACATCAGTCATGCAACTCGTGCTCGATCTTTCGACCATCTGTGTTCCGAGGCCACGATTCTCTAGCGTGCTAGGCTCGCCAACTCAACCTTAGTGTATTCGTTGGGCAACATGGCTTACACCCACTATATGCGAACGTAGATATGTATGACACCCAGGCGTGTAACCCTGGATTGCCTCATATCGAAGAACTTTCTTGGTGGTGCACACTAAGGGGGAACACAATCGTTGGTAATTTTAACAGGGATCATCTTATTAGGCTACCGTCGAGTATCTAATACTAGCACACAATAAGACATACAAACAATAACATTGAATGTAAATGCTATGTGATATGGTCCTTCACGTCATGATCTCCATCCGTCCTCACCGGGTTTCGGCGCCAGGGTTCCGCCGCCGTAGACACCAGGGTACCGGTGTCATTCCGGCGTGGTAGTTCGTCACCTTCGTGACTATCTACTACTATGCAACAAAAGGTAATTACTTTACCTTTGCCACAACCATATCACAAAGCAATGCCCCCCTACAAAACAAAGTTAGATGCCTCTACTTTATCTTTGCATGTTTTACGTGGCTAAATGGGCTTTCGCACAAGAACCGTTCTTACCTATGAACTTTCAACAGAACGCTGATCAAGTAGTTGTCTCCACTACACCCCTTTCGGGGTCCCTCCGTTGCAAATGGCATACCAACTAATGCGAGAGAGACAGACACCCCCTAAGCCACTTTATACGGTACAAGCCGTATGCCAAGCGTGGACCAGTCTCGTGAATGAACGCGTAAAGTCGGTTGGGGGCCACTTCATCAAGCATTACTACGGTATACACAAGTACACATGGGAGGGTAACAACTAAAAGATCAACGCCCACACGCTACATCTCGTGTGTTCTACCCGTACTAGCATTACTACGCATAGATCTAGCTCTCATACCACTCTAGGGGTTACGCGCATGAAAACAATAAAATTTTACCCTACGCCCTTGAACCCTGAAGCTGACAGGACCTATCTATTAGTAATACAGTAACGGGAGGGGCTTTTCGCGAACTTACCCTTGAAGAACGAAAAGCGTTGTCAACACTCAGGAGAGCGTGGTTGATGTAGACGAGCAGAAGCCGACCTCAAGGTCGTGATGAAGTCCTTGCGCTCCTTCTGGCTCCAACTACTTGAGTGCCTCAAGTGCGACACCTCGCGGCGAGTTACACACGTCCGATGCCTGAGGATGACTCCTGCTTCCTCAATCCAGCAGCAGTTGCGGAAGTAGAGCTCCCGGATCCAAATCCTGCAGCGTGACGGCGCTCCGCGGTGAAGATGTCTCTCGCTCGCGCAGTCCAGACTTGGGACCACGGTCATGAGAGAGAGAGGGGGAGAGAGAAAATATCAATTGGAGGTCCTCCCAAAAGTTGGGAGACCTTTATTGATTATTGGTGTATTTTTCTAGGCCAAATACCCCACTATATATAGGGGAGGGGAGGTACTACCTCCCTCCAAGTCCTGGGTGGGACTAAAGGAGAGGAGGGGGAGGAGGTGGCTGTCGGCCACCTAGTGGGCCCCGCGCGGGGGGGGCTAGGCCCAGCCGGCCTCCCCCTTGGCCCCTCTCCCTCTCTCCTTTCCCCTTATGGGCCCTCTCCCTCTGGAATTGGCCCATTAAGCCTTTTTGTCTTTTAATTGATTTTCTCTTTATTAAATAATTATGAATAAATGATTAAATCAACATTTAACATTCATTCACATATTATTCAATCTCCGTGGCCATGGAACACCTTCCACCTCCACTCCGGACATTCTCCGAACTTACCGAAACCCTTCCGGTTTTCTCCCTACTCTTCTTCGGCGATTCTACCGATCCTATAAACACTCTCTAAGCATCATCAAGCCCTTAAGCGTGATACCCCACGGTTCGGGAACACCCCAGACATGGTCGGGACACTCCCGCTATAATGATCGATAGAGGGACCTCGATGGCTGATGTCTACGCACTTCTATTCTTGTAGACAGTTGTTGGGCCTCCAAGTGCAGAGGTTTGTAGAACAGCAGCAAGTTTTCCCTTAATTGGATTACCCAAGGTTTATCGAACTCTGGGAGGAAGTGGTAGAAGGTATTCCCTCTCAAGCAACCCTGCAATCAAGATACAAGAAGTCTCTTGTGTCCCCAACACACCCAATACACTTGCCAGGTGTATAGGTGCACTAGTTCGGCGAAGAGATAGTGAAATACAAGTGGTATGGATAATTATAAGTGGTAACGGTGATAGAAAATAACTTGATGGTGTGGAAAAGACTAAAGGCAAGCTGAAATAAAGATGGAAGCAAGCAAACATGTAACAGATCTAGTAACAACCGGTGTTTCAATGCTTAGAAACAAGGCCTAGGGATCATACTTTCACTAGTGAACACTCTCATATAAATATCTTCTCTTTATGATACTACTCTTAACTACTCTCCAGTTGAACACTCTAATCGATGGTAGGGCTATAACAGCACACCTCAAAATAATCCTTTCCCATCTAGAAAACCCCACACTGTCACCTTGAGTACTAGATGAGTCCAACAAGAACCATCAAGAACAAGTGGGTTGGAGTATGATCCAACCAAGGTAAAGAGTGGTCCTTAGTATTCCTTAGGATGGTTAACAATATGGTTCAAATGCATTTTCAAAAATGCACAAGGGTTGAGAAAAGGAGGCATTCAAAAAGGTGATGTTGGAACAGATTCCAGACTTAGCCAAATTTGGCAGATTTGAGGATTTTGACTAGAGTATGAGAGGGGATGTTTTTGATGGGTTGAAAGGTATCAACGCATCATCAAGTGAATGATGTTGAAGTGTAGATTGGGTATAATAGATCCATGCTTGATATTGGTCTTCATTGACTTGGAAACTTCTAGAATGGATCACTTCAGAATTGATCTGGTTAAGGGTTTTAGATGATCACTTAGTGGCTAGAGATCAGATCCATCTTGTATTCTTGCTTAGGGTTTGGGGATTTTATAGTTTCTTGATCCTATAGGATGAGCTCCTAGAGTATCTCATACTACTTCTAAGCAATCAAGTCAAACAACAGATCAAGGCAACTCATCTTACAAACAAAACAAACCTACTACTAGGGTTACCTAGCTCGAGGTAAGGATGGGTATTTTGAAAAGGTTGTGGTTGGAGTCAGGTGAGAGTCCTTGGTATCTCTACCAAGAGTAGAATTCAAAAGCTTTTAAAAAAAGAGGTTTTGGGAAACCTAGAGATAAGATTAGTTGAAGGTCTGTCTTGAAAACATAAGGAGATTATAATAGGTTGCTCTCCATAGTTTGGGGAAATAGAAGCTACTAAAAAGGGTGGGGTTGTAAAGGTATATTGGCTCAGGTTTTGAAATGCCAGAACATTTGAGAATATGTAAAATGAGCCAGGATAGTTTTGTTAAATAGCTTTTGTCAACTGATGTTGAGGTAAGGAGTATATCTTCTAATACACATTCATAAGCATAAACATTGTCAAACAACAGGCAAACACTTCATCACTAAACAAGAAAAAGTTTTTGTTCTCCCTGATTTTTGCATTCTGGACAACTAATCAGGGTTGCTGAAATTGGGATGTTACACTTGAGGCACTCAAGTCATTGGAGCCATAGGAGCGCAAGGACTTCATCACGACCTTGAGGTCGGCTTCGGCTCGTCTACATCAACCATGCTCTCCTGAGCGTTGACAACGCTTTTCGGTCTTCAAGGGTAAGTTCGCGAAAATCCCCTCCCGTTACTGTATTACTAATAGATAGGTCCTAGTAGCATCAGGGGTTCAGGGGCGTAGGGTAAAAATTATTGTTTTCATACGCGGAACCCCTATACATCTATCTATTACAATTCACTAAATAAAACTCTCAATAACAAACCCTAAAACCCTAAACCCTCCTTGTGGTTGTTGTTGGCGGCAGCGGTTGCAAACCTTAAAACCTAAACCCTCGGACCTCAAGGCCGGCAGTTCCTCCTCTTGTGACGACAACAATGACGGCGGTGCCCTCCTCCTCCTTGCAGTTGCTGGCGACGCGGTGGTTCGAGCTCTCCTCGGTGGTGCGGATCGTTGAACTTCCTAAGTCCCGGTTGCTAGCTTCCCTAATCTAAATAATATTCTAACTAACTAAAAATAGCCTAATAATACCCTAATCTAAATACCATAACTAATAAGAAAAGACTAATAATAAAAGACCCCTAACTAAAAAGACCCCTAAAGATAGCCTAATAATACCCTAACTAATAATAATGTAACTTCATATTAATTTTAAATACCCCTAACTAATAAAAAAGACTAACAATATCTAAATTCCCCTAATGTTGCCTTGCCGGAGGAAGGCGACGGCGACAGAGGTGCGGTAGAGGGGCGGCGGAGGGGCAGCACGAGGCTCCTCCACGAATAGAGGTGCGACGGCGGGCGGCGGCGTGGCGACAGAGGGCAGCTCGGGCGGCAGGCCTCCTCCACAGACGGCACAGACGGTGGCGGCTTCTCCTCCACGAGCGGTGCGGGCGACAGCAGCGGTTGTCCTCCACGGGTGAACAAGCGGCGCGCGGTCTCAATCGTTAGAGAAGATGATGTGGTTGTGTGTGTCCCGGTTTGTGGCTCGAACCGGGGGAGGCGGCGGTGGGTATTTATACGCACGCACCTTTAGTCCCAGTTTGAGCCACCAACCGGGACTAGAGGTCACCCTTTAGTCCCGGTTTGTGGCACCTCTAGTCCCGGTTGGTGGGTAAAACTAGGACCAAAGGTATTTTTTAGCACCAAAACCAAAATATTTTTGTAATCTGCCCATCCTTTTCGATATTTGAATATGAATTTGAATAACTTTTGCATATTTTTGAATCTGACAAAACTTTTAACATGAAAAGTGTTTGAATTTAAATAACTAATCTAAAACCATTTTCTGTTTTCTAAAATAATTATTCAAACTACTGAAACTATTAACCATTTCGCCATTTTCAATTAAAAATGCATTAATTTATATCTTTTCATATTTTGGAATCTGATAAAACTTTCAACATGAAAGGTGTTTGAATTTGAAAAACAAATCCAAAACCATTTTCTGTTTTCTAAAATTATTATTGTAACTACTCAAACTATTAACCATTTTGCCATTTTCAATTCAAAATGCATTAATTCATATCTTTTGCATATTTTGGAATGTGACAAAAATTTCAACATGAAAAGTGTTTGAATTTGAATAACTAATTGATGGCTCGGAAATATAGCCATCTACGTCCACATTTAAACTGGATATTATTCATATTTTTTATGAAATATCTCTCCAAACCTAGCCACTAATGCTTAATGATCAAAGGGGTATGCAATCCTTCCTTTCTATTTTTCCCTACGCAGATAATGACGTTTGATGATGGCAATCACTACATTAAAGTCAAAGATATGAGATTTCCAACAACCCAAAGAAACTAGGAGTCATGAAGTGGAGACATACGCTTTAACGACCAACTATACGGTGGGAATAAAATTCTGGCTGTATAGTTCCAATCGTATAGTTGCCATCGACACTGCTAGGACAAACAGAACAACTTTCGTGAAGGGACCCCTATATAAAGAGGCCTCGGGTGACGAGAAAAATCCCCCCACTCGCCATGTCCTCCCAGATCATCAGCCGCTGGAGGAATAGACCTAGATCTAATCTCCAAACCCTTCTCCACCACCATAGCCATATTCCACCACTTGTAATAGTAGATCTCATCTTCGATTGGCGATATTGTAAGACTATTTGCTATCAATCTCATGATTTCCATTACAATATTTATGATCTTTAATCTCATCTCTATGTGTGAGTAATTCTCCTTGGGCAAAGGGCTTCGGCCTAGCCATGTAGCTTTTGTGCATGCTATTTATCATGGATAGGATCATGTATTAGTTTGTATGACATGATGATTATTGTATCCTCTCTTGCCTCAATCTAGGGACTTGTCAGGTACCCAAGACCCCGAGGATTGAGCCAGGTATAGGGAGTATGAGTAATGACTAATCTACAGGTATAGGGATTTACTTGGGATTAACGGTGACGTTACTATGCATATCATTAGTTCTCTTTCTTCTATGGATGAGACTAGTAGGTTATTGCTATAAGCGGTTGCGGAGGCAATAGAAATTATGGATGCAATGCCCACATATAATTTATCTTGCTCTAACAATTACATGCATAATTTATTTTTATATTTTATTCCCATTAGATGTTTTGCACAGCTACGGGTGAAAATAAACGCCCTAGGCCCTCTCTCTCCATCATCGACAACAACAAAAGACGCAAACTCTTGGTCTGGTGAAAACACAAAAGGAATTCTAAAAACTCTCGAAGGTCCGTTAAAGTAACTTCACTACGCTTCTGCTTCCCGAGGATTCGATAAACCTAGGTCTACTAGGGAAAAGGAGTTATACTACATCCGTAATCCGGATCGAAGGTATCAACCATTTTTCTGGTGCCGTTGTCGGGGAAGAAATAGCTACCCTGGTGAGGTTAGTAGGAACCTTGCTAGTTTTAATTCTTGTTTTTAATTTTTATTTGCTTTCAGTCTTTATTTGAAAAGCCAAAAAAATATTTAGCCTTTAAATTCTTGCTTTTACTATTATAAGTCTTTGTTTAAAGAAAACCCAAAAACATAGGAAATATCGCTGAAAAAAAGCTTGCAGACTTTGCTACTCCCAACAATGATTATTTGCATACTCCTATTACCCAGCCAACAATTGTTGCTGATGACTATGAAATTAAGCCCCATTATTTAAGTTTGGTTCAACAGAAACAATTTGGAGGCTCTGTTGTTGAGGACGCAGGTATGCACTTGAACACTTTCACTGAAATATGTGATATGATGCGCATAAAAGATGTTGACCCTGATGCGGTCAAATTGTGCTTATTTCCTTTCTCTCTTAGAGGAAGAGCAAAAGAATGGTTGCTATATTTGCCTAGAAATACTATTACATCATGGGTGGAATGTACTTCTTTATTTATGACCAAATTTTTCCCACCAACAAAGACTATGCAACTGAGATCTAATATTACTGGTTTTAGACAGGAAGAGCGTGAGCCACCAGCGCTTGCATGGGAGAGGATGAAATAATGCATGAGAAACTGTCCTAGTCATGGGATGGAAGACTGGTTAATTCTCCATTTTTTATAATGCTCTTAATCATGTGTCTAAGTCTATGCTTGATACTGTAGCTGGAGGAACATTTATGGGTAAACATATTACCGAATCAAAGCAGCTGATATACAATATGCAAGATAACCATGCCCAATGGCATGTGGATAGATCAAACACGAAGAAGGTGAACTCCGTTTCACCACAAGAAAATGAAGAACTCGATGCTAAGTTGGATGAGCTCATATTAGACGTAAAAGGTAAGGAAACCAGGTAAGAGCTATCCCTGAAACTAATATTGAAGAAGTATACTTTATAGCTCGTAATGATTATAACCCTGCTTGGAAGAAGAATTATAATCCTAATTTTCAGAAACACTAATCTAGTCCTGCTGGTAACTCTAATAATAATATGAGATCAAGTAATGGCAGTCTCCAAGAAACACTTAAGTCATTTATAGACTCACGAAATGAGCAAAATAATATCCTTGTTAAAATAACGGATAACCATGATGCTATGCTTGGTAAATTATCTAACGAAGCTGTAAGTTTGAGGAATGATTTACAAGCCCTTCAAGAAAGAACGAGGGTTGTTGAGGCACAGCTAGGTAAGATAACCGAGAGTCAAACTCTCATTCTAGCTAAATTTGCAGGTAAAGCTGAGCCCAATCATGTTGAAGACCTCAAGATGATGAGAATCCAAAGGGAGGAGCCTGGAGAATTAGATTATAGTAATGCTTCTTCACCAAGTCAAACAGTTGAAGATCTTGTAAAAAGCATCAACATTAAGATTCCGGTAAGTGAAGGAAATAAGGAAGCTATGTACCAACACTTTGTTAATCAGGTAACAATAAAGGTACGTGAGCTTGAGGAAGAATACAAGAAAATTGCTGAAAAATTACCTGTGAAGCTTGATGATATATTTGAGCCTACTATTAAGATTAAGATTGGGACAAATGATATAGCTGCACTTTGTGATCTAGGTGCAAGCGTTTGAACAATTCTAAAAACTCTTTTTAATAAGTTAAATCTGGGATCTTTGGAAATCACCAAGTTAAAATTACATCTTGCAGATTCTACCTACAAACAAGTTGTAGGAATTAAGGAGAATACTTTAGTATACATTAAAGGCTGTCCTGCTCTTATTGATTTTGTTATTCTTGACATGCCTGAAGATGCTACTTCTCCTATTATATTAGGTCATCCATTTTTAAGAAGTATTAATGCTTTGATTAATCTACATGAAGGAAACATGAAGCTTCAATTGCCTTCGCGGGATCCTTTTGTTATCCATTTCCCCAGGAAGAAGAAAGCCAAGCATGATGAAAATGAGGCCATCACTTTGAAGGCCAACTATTTTGGAGTGGGTGTTCCACTCATCTAGCCTAAGTGGGCAACATCAAGGTCAAGCTATTGACTATAAAAGAGCGCTTCATGGGAGGCAACCCATGTGAAATAAAGGTTTTAGTTAAGTTTTTAAGTTTAAGTTTAAGTTTATGTTTAATAAAGAGTGCTAGAAAGCTCCAGTTGCGGAGAAGAAGTTCGGTAGTACTAAAAATCCTGCTTAATACATGTTGATGTTGGTTGATAATATTTATTGTCATTTTCTGTTAGAAACAAGGTGTTTCACTAAGTTTTGGGATAAGAAAGAATTCTCGAAGAAACAGAATTTATTTTATGTATACAGAAGGTTTAACGACCAACTATACGGCAGGAATAGAAATTCCGGCTGTATAGTTAAGGTCGTATAGATATGTTTGCCATCGACAATTTTTCGTTCATATGTACTGACGGTTTAACGACCAACCATACGGCGGGAATAAAAATTCCGGTCGTATAGTTCCGATCGTATAGATATCGATGATTTCATACAATTTCTTTTCCAGGTTCAGAGGGTTTGACGACCAACTATACGGCGGGAGTAAAAATTCCGGCCATATAGTTCTGGTCATATAGCTGCGTCGCCAGGTGGAAACCCTAAAATTTTGACAACAGACCAACTATACAGCGGGAACACATTGTTCCGACCGTATAGTTCCGCCCGTATAGTTGCGTCCGTCCACAAAAACGCCACGGGAGGTACCTCCAACCCCAAAACTTTAATCCTTTTTCTCTCTTATACCTCCAAACTCTCTCAAAACCTCAAGAGATCTTCATCTCTACTCAATTCCGTTTGATTTCCTCGCACACAAGTGATCTGCGGTATGTTTCTCCTCCGATCCTCCAATTACTTTTTGCAAATTCATCTTTGATCTATCGTCATTATCAATATAGGGTGAGACCTACTATTAACTAATTGCCATGATTCTCTTGCCTAGCTTACTATTTTGAGGGGATTCTTTAGTGTGCTATGATGAGGAATATGTTATACTTATTATTTTGGATCAAAAAGTTTTATTTTTGTCTTCCTTTATTTTAGATGATGAACACAAGGAGCCAAACTCGTGCTCGTGCCACCGCTAGCGCTTCTCGGGCTATCTCTCAGGAACGCATGAGGATACGATTCGGGAATGAGCTCCAACGTGATTCCTTCAACAAGATCAAGAACCGAGAAGTGAAGGAAACCAAGTCGGCTTGCCCCATAATATTGAACCAACTCACTATTTCTAATAACTTCAATTTACTTTGCAATAGGGTTGGCCTGCAAAACTTTGTATTCAATGATGTGCCTATTTATCGCCGGTTAACTCTTGAATTTTTTATGTTCCTTGCAAAGCACTGTTAAACTATGGCATGGAGAGGACACAATTTCTTTCCGACTTATGAACAACAATAGACCTTATCACTAGATGAATGGTGCGCATGTTTAAATCTTCCAAACAATGATACTAATGCCCTACGCGCATCCTTTACTGGCTTGACGCTTCCCCTGAACAATATTATAATGGAATAGGTTCACTTCTAGAGTGAGCAAGGGGAAGAATATTCAACATCCTGCAATTCGATATTTGTTCTATGTTATTTCTAACACCTTGCAGGCACGAAATGATTTCACAAGACTCAATGAGGAGGACATCTTATTCCTCGCAAAAGTTGCTTACAACCACTACAACTTATCACTCAACTTTGGCGCAATCCTTGTGCGCTACCTAGCGCTCCAATACTCCCAAAGCCAAGGACCAATCATAGGTGGAGGCGTCATCACCGTGCTTGCCATTGCCCTTGGCAGCGACCTAGGTGAGTTGCAACTTGTGCTAGGTGAGCTACGTGTTAGTTTCTCTACTTTAAAGGCTTGTGGAATTCTCACTAGGAGAGATGGTGTTTATTACTTGCATATTGCTGGAGTTGGGCATCTCTACCCCGCTCCTATGCCTAATGGTCTTTTCTCTATCGAGAAAGGACGTTTGTTATATGACTTGCAGGTTGAGCAACACCAACCCGAGGAGCAGATTCCGGATGAGTATGAGGACCAAGAAGAGGAGCAAGAAGTTCCTTATCAAGAGGAGTAGTCACAAACCCGGCTCGCCACATACCAAGACTTCCAAGAACTTGGAGGGGTGATACATTGCAAATGTATCTATAATTTTTGATGTTCCATGCTTAGTTTTATCCACTTTCTTGTGTTTTGTTCCAACTTTGGAGTACTTTCATATGATTTCTTGGAATAACCTATTAACAAGAGCCACAGTGCCAGCTACCTGTTTTCTGCTGTTTTTGGTTCCAGGAAAGTCAGAAAATGAATATTCTCGGAATTGGACGGGACAAAAGCCAAAGTGCCTATTTTTCCGGAAGGGATCAAGTGCCAGAATACGAGACGGAGAGGGGCCAGGGGCCGGCCACACCACCTGGCCGCGCGGCGAGGCTTGGCCCGCGCCAGGGGGTGGTCTGGCCGACTCCAGCACCCCCTCGGCCTCTCCTTCCACCTATAAGTTGCCTTCGGGACAAAAACCCTAGGTACCCGATCAAAAATCCACGAAAGAGTCTGTAGCCGCCGTTGTCTCTGTCCCTAGATCGGGGGGATCTGAAGCTCTTCCCGGCACCCAGCCGGAGAGGGGAATTCACCCTGGAGGCCTTCTTCATCACCATGCAAGCCTCCGGTGTGATGCGTGAGTAGTTCATCCTTCGACTACGGACCCATGTAGTAGCTAGATGGCTGGTTTATCCTCCTTTGTGCTTTCATGTTTAGATCTTGTGAGCTCTGTTCATGATCAAGATCATCTATTTGTAATTCATACATGTTGTGTTTGCGGGGATCCGATGGATATTGAGATGCTATTTCAGATTGATTATTGATTCTATCATGTCTTTGTTATTTGAGATCTTGCATGCTTTCCGTTGTTAGTAGCTATCTTGGCCAAGTAGATGCTAGCAACTCCAAGAGTTAGTATTTATGCTCGATAGTGGGTTCATGCCTCTGGTAATCTGGGGAAGTGACAGAAATCTCTAAGGTACTAGATGTGTTGTTGCTACTAGGGAGAAAACAACGATCCTTTGTTCATAGAACAATTGTATTGTTTACTTTACACGCAGTTCATAAAGCAATAATCTGCTGCTTGCAACTTAATACTGGAGGGGGGTCGGATGATAACTTGAAGGTGGATTATTAGTCATAGATGCAGTTGGATGGCGGTCTATGTATTATGTTGTAATGCCCAATCAAGTCTCAAAGGAGTCAAGATGATTAGTATATGCATGTATTGCTTTCTCGGTGTTTGTCAATTGCCCCGCTGTAATTTGTTCACCTAGCATGTTA
Source organism: Avena eriantha (assembly GCA_910589775.1). NCBI lineage: Eukaryota > Viridiplantae > Streptophyta > Magnoliopsida > Poales > Poaceae > Avena > Avena eriantha. Next base: position 15,144,672 of record OU342740.1, read on the forward strand.
TCTATCTAAGGAGAGCATCCTCTAGTGAACTATGGATCTCGGTCCTTTTACTTTAGATACAATCTACAACTGTTTACTGCTTTGTGTTTACTTTCTGCAAACTTTTACTTCTTTCCATTCGATACGTTTAATCCTTTGTTTTCCGCAAAACACGGTGAGATTGACAACCTCATCGCAAGTTGGGGACAAAGTTCTATGGTTGTGTTGTGCAGGTCTCCACGTTGCTACTAGCACCGGTAGCGCGCCCTGCGAAAGCTCAGCTAGTAACACCTTTGAGGTGTTTCCTTGCTCCTACTGGTTCGATTAAACCTTGGTTTCATAACTAAGGGAAACTTGCTGTTGTGCTCATCATACCTTCCTCTTGGGGTTCCCAACAAACTCTACATCAACCACGAGCCATCAACTTTTCTGGGCGCCGTGTATTGAGCCATGAAGCATTTTTCTGGCGTCGTTGCCGGGGAACAAAGAAGAAGAAACTCCCACGTCAACTACACGCCATTAAATATTTTTCTGGCGCCGTTGCCGGGGAGTCAAGGACATCTTCACAAGGGGAGTCCCTCATAACCAATCTCTTTACTTTGTTGTTTTTGTGAGCATGCGCCAAGTCAACCCAATTAAAGCATCAAAGGAGAATACCACAATACTATGCTTTAATATGCTAAAACAACGCATGATTCATCCAAGGCACATTAACCAATCTCAATTTTTTATAACAAGTCATGCTACAGCAAACAATACTAAGCATAAGGCCAAAACAATATCAAGCATGGCATGACAGAGCATAGGCCACAGTCAAAAACAAGCTCTCTTTACCACTTAAGCATGAGCTCTCCTACTCTTTTCCAAACCAAACCAAACTATTTGAACACCAATATATGGAAGAGGAGGTCCAACCAATTTATTTAGCAAACTAAGCAAACCACGCAAACTAAAAACCAAAACGAAAACGAAAAAGAAGACGCTCCAAGAAAAACATAAATGTGCATGAAACAATAAAAATGAAGTGGTTTAAAGAAACCTGAGATTTTTATTGATGAAGAAGGGGATGCCTTGGGTATCCCCAAGCTTTGTCGCTTGTACTTCTTGGATATTTCTTGGGGTGACACGCATGGCATCCCCAAGATTGAGCTTTAGTCCATCCTTCATCTCGTTACTCATTCCTTCCATACACCTGAAATTTTTCCTTCATACAAAACTTCACACAATCTTTATTAGCAACATTAGTGTACTTAAGATAAATAAGTCTTAAAGTTCAATTCTAACACCAAATAAACTTCCATTAGAACACTAGCTACTGTAGCACTTCCCTCAAAATCTCAATTCCCCAAAAGAACTCAAAAGGGAGCCAACAAGAAGCAAATGCAGAAAATGACAGAAATCTATCAAAACAGACCAGCGGGTAAAGACGGATTTTTTCGAAGACCTTATATTGCTCAAATCAAAAAGTGTTGAACAAACGAAAGTTATATAACAACCTGGGGCAGAAGCACAAAAATTCACGCCTCAAGAAGACGTTCAGAGATTTTACACGATTTTTTATGGTGAAGCACAGAAATCTGTTTCGGGATAGCAACTTTCCCAATCATTACTTCTCTCTCATTAGAGGTTACTCTTGGCACAAAAAGCAAATAAAAAGGATAAGGAGCGGTTATTACAGAGGTAATAACTTCCAAGACTCATCTAAAACTTTTGGGTTATCTCCCAATAAGTACTTTTCTTTAACGCCTTTAAGTTAGGCATAAGCAAAAACTAAAAATGGATAGAATAGAAGTAAGCGAAGATAATCATGGTGAAAATATTGTTTTGTTCAATGAAATCCTTTTGTTAACAAGGTTGATCAGGTCTTGTTACCAAAACAATTTCATATGAGACAAAACTTTGTATTCCACTAATGATTATGTTACCTCAACCTTGATAGCAATGGTCCCAATCATAATAGTTTCAAATTTTTCTCTTGGTATGGGACAATATATTTTTCCAACTTGAATGCCCTCAACATGTTCAATTGAATTCAAAACCATAAGTCCTATCAATCTTCTTGGGGAAATAGACAGTATGTTCCTTGTCCTTAACATTGAAGGTCACCTTCCCTTGATTACAATGAATAACAGCTCCTACAGTATTTAAGAAAAGGTCTCCCAAGAATAATAGACATATTATCATCTTCAGGCATTATAGTTTGAGCGGATGCTCACATAAGAAATATGAAATGAAGTAAAAGACAGCATCAAGAATCAAATTCAAAACACATTTAAGTCTAACCCACTTCCTAAGCATAGGAATCGTGTATGCAAATAAATTCGCAAAGAACAAAGTGACAGGCATAGGAAGATAAAACAAGAGTAACTTCAAAACTTTCAGCACATAGAGAGGTGTTTCAATACCATGAAAACTTCTACAACCATATTTTCCTCTCTCATAATAATTTTCAGTAGCCTCATGAATAAACTCAACAATATAACTATCACATAAAGCATGCTTTTCATGATCTACAAGCAATAGAGCTTTATTATAAACATCTTCAAAAGAATCCTTAGGAACATAACATTCATCCTTCTTTAGTAAGCATGGAGGACAATCAAATAATGTAAGGGATAAAGAGTTACTCTCATTAGAAGGTAGGCATGGGTAGCTAATCCATTCTTCCACCTTTTGTTCATCACTCTCCTCCTCTTTTTCATCTAATGAGATTTCAGGTTCATCAATTTCTTCTTCCATAGGATCCTGCAAGGCATTAGTCTCTTCCATTTGTGGAAAGCATCTATTAAAATATTCAAGAATATAGCCATTTTCATCCTTGTAATTATCAAAGAAAAATTTAAGTATACCATAAACCTCATATTTGTAAGGTGAATCATCAATATTTTCAAGCAAACTAGCAAGTTCAAAAGCACCCTTCCAAGCAATAAATTCTTCAATTTGTTCCGCATCATAAAAGTCATAAATTCCTTTAGCATAAGAAGATATGGTATCATTATCATTATACTCACATTGAAAAGGGAGGTGTTTATACCTCTTTCTGCAACAAGATTCATCACAGCAATAAGTAACATTATAAGTAGAGCACACGTTTCTAGCAATGGTATACAATCTATCAATTTGTTCCCATAAGTGTTTCCCTTTTTGTGACAAGCGGTGTTCCTTATAATAATATTTTTGATCTTTCGTGAACCCACCTTGCCAATAAGCTTCAGTTTCAAAGAAACCAACCATTGACAACAAGCATGATAAGGAAAGACAATAACAAACCAACAAAAATAACAACTATAGTAGGAACTACTTTTTTGTATTTTTGATAAAGAAACAAGCAAATAAGGAGAAAATAAACTTAGCTTAAACAATAGTGATTCCAAGTGGACTTGATAAATAAAGCTATGCTCCCCGGCAACGGCGCCAGAAAATAGTCTTGATGACCCACAAGTATAGGGGGTGTATCGCAGTATTTTTGAGGGAAGTGAAACCCAATTTATTGATTCGACACAAGGGGAGCCAAAGAATATTTATAAGCCTTAACAACTAAGTTGTCAATTCAGCTACACCTGGAAACAATCTTGCTCACAGCAGTTTATCAGTAACAACAGTTTTGTAGTAGGAATAGCAAAGTAACAGCAGTAGTAAAGCAAAGACAGCAGTAACAATAGCAGTAAACAGTGGGATTCGAGTGCGGTAGGCATAGGGATGGATGGACGGGTGTTGCATGGATAAGACAATTCACATAGCAATCAGAACATAGGGCAATTGCAGATAAATAATATAAAGCATCCAAGTACTAGATAATCCTAGGCATGTGTTCCATATATAGCCATACGTGCTCACAATGAGAACTTGCACAACATCTTTTGTCCTGCCAGCCCATTTGCAGCGGGGCCTCAAGGGAACTACTGGCAATTAAGGTGCTCCTTTTAATAGAGCACCCGAGCAAAGCATTAACACTCCGTGAACACATGTGATCCTCACATCAAAGCCATTCCCTCCGGTTATGCCGATTTCTATCACTTCGGGGCCATTGGTTCCAAACAACAACGTGTGTATACAACTTGTAGATAAGACCAAAAACAATACTATCATAATGAATCAATAACATGTTCAGATCTGAAATCATGGCACTCGGGCCCTAGTGACAAGCATTAAGCACAACAAGTCGCAACAAAGTCATAACGCACTAATAAAAGATACTAGGCACCATGCCCTAACAATCTGATGCCATTACATGAACGATCTCATCCAATCCCTACCATCCCCATAGCCTACAGCGGGGGATTACTCACTCATAGATGGGGGAAACATGGATGGTCGATGGAGAAGCGATGGTGATGATGATGGTGATGATCTCCTCCAATTCCACGTCCCGGCAGGGTGCCAGAACGGAGTTTCTGGTGCTGTTTCGTGGAATCTGGTGGTGGCGGCGGAGCGGAACTCCTTCTGGAAAAACGTTGAACCCCCGGGAGTTTTTAGGTCAGAAGGCTTCTTATAGGCGAAGAGGGAGACCGAGGGGGTGCCTGGGGGGCCCACACTATGCCCTGGCGTGGCCAGGCCTAGCCCGCGCCTAGGGGTGGTGTGGCCAGCCCCTGGCCCTCCTCCGTCTCGTATTCTGGCTCCGTGAGTCTTCCGGAAAAATAGGCACTTTGGCTTTTGTCCCGTCCAATTCTGAGAATATTCATTTTCTGACTTTCCTGGAACCAAAAACAGCAGAAAACAGGCAGCTGGCACTGTGGCTCTTGTTAATAGGTTAGTCCAAGAAATCATATGAAAAGTACTCCAAAGTGTGGACAAAACACAAGAAAGGAGATAAAACCAAGCATGGAACATCAAAAATTATAGATACATTTGCAATGTATCAATTATTCATATTTTTGATGAAATATCTCTCTAAATCCTACCACTAATGCCTAATGATCAAAGGGGTATGAAATACTTCCTTTCTATTTTCCCTGCACAGATAATGACGTTTGATGATGGGAATCACTACATTAAATTCAAAGATATGAGATTTCCAACAACCCAAAGAAACTAGGAGTCATGAAGTGGAGACAAACGCTTTAACGATCAACTATACGGTAGGAATAAAATTCCGGCCGTATAGTTTCGGTCGTATAGTTGCAATCAACACTGCTAGGTAAAACAGAATAACTTTCGTGAAGGGACCCCTATATAAAGAGACCTCGGACAATGAGAAAAAGCCCCCCGCTCGCCAGCTCCTCCCAGATCATCAGCCGCCGGAGGAATAGACTTAGATCTAATCTCCAAACCCTTCTCCACCACCATAGCCATATTCCACCACTTGTGATAGTAGATCTCAACTTCGATTGGCGACATTGTAAGACTATTTGCTATTAATCTCATGATTTCCATTACAATGTTTATGATCTTTGATCTCATCTCTATGTGTGAGTAATTCTCCTTGGGCTAAGGGCTTCGACCTAGCCATGTATATTTTGTGCATGTTATTTATCATAGATGGGATCATGTATTAGTTTGTATGACATGATGATTATTGTATCCTCTCTTGCCTCCATCTAAGGACTTGTTAGGTACCCAAGACCCCGAGGACTGAGCCAGGTATAGGGAGTATGAGTAATGACTAATCTACAGGTTCGGAACCCCTGTGACAGAAGGGATAGTACGATTGTATGTGAGGGATTTACTTGGGATTAATGGTGACGTCACTATGCATATCATTAGTTCTCTTTCTTCTATAGATGAGACTAGTAGGTTATTGCTATAAGTGGTTGCGGAGGCAATAGCAATTATGGATGCACTACCCACATATAATTTATCTTGCTCTAATAATTACATGCATACTTTATTTTTATCTTTTATTCCCATCAGATGTTTTGCACAGCTACAGGTGAAATCGAACGCCCTAGGCCCTCTCTCTCCATCATCGACAACAACAAAAGACGCAAACTCTTGGTCTGGTAAAAACACAATAGGGATTCTAAAAACTCTCGAAGGTCCGTTAAAGTAACTTCACTACGCTTCTGCTTCCCGAGGATTCGATAAACCTAGCTACTAGGGAAAAGGAGTTATACTACATGCCTAATCCGGACCAAAGGTATCACTAATCCAAAACCATTTTCTATTTTCCAAACCTCTCCCTTATGAATCAACAACTGCCTATTGAGAGTCAGTCCAGAACACGGTTACATAAAACGTTTAATACATTATTATACATCACCAACATCCACATCTAGTGTTGGGGTTTTCTTCTAGTCCGTAACCATAGAGCATCTTCCTTATTTAATGAGATGCTTGGGTCAGTGTTCACTGTGAATGGCGGAATTTCATGAAAATTATTATAATCTTCTGACATGTCTATCTTGTCCTCCACTCCCACAATGTTTCTTTTTCCTAAAAGAACTATGTGGTGCTTTGGCTCATCTTATGTTGTATTCTTTGGCTTATCTTTCCTTTTTCTCGGTTTGGTAGATATGTTCTTCACACAGAAAACCTGAGCCACATCATTGGCTAGGATGAATGGTTCGTCTATGTATGCAAGATTGTTGAGATCCACTGTTGTCATTCTGTACTGCTAGTCTACCTTTACCCCGCCTCCTGTCAGCTTGACCCATTTGCACTGAAACAAATGAATCTTGAAATAAGGTCCATAGTCAAGTTCCCATATCTCCTCTATGTAACCATAATATGTGTCATTTTTCCCATTGTCATTTGTTGCATCAAAGCGGACACTGTTTTGGTTGGTGCTCTTCTTATCTTGGGCGATCGTGTAAAATGTATTCCCATTTGGTACCCTTGGAAAGTCAATATAGTCGAAGATGGTGACCTTGGAAAGTCAATATAGTCGAATTTTTTTCTCTGCCATATTTATTATTCCCTTTATATTCGACAAGAAGCCAGATAGGACCTTGATACTGCTCAGGCATTCAAAAATATTTCCTTCTATTCTTTGGTAAGAGCGTAGCTGGCAGTATTTTGAAACTTCTCTAGATGCATGTCGTCTTGGTCTTTTATACATTGTTGGTCCTGTCGTGCTTTTGGTGTATCTTTATTCTTCCCATACACGCCCAAGAATCCTAGCAGTATCACGCAAAGATTCTTCGTCAGGTGCATCACGTCGATTACAGAGCAGACCTCTAGGACTTTCTAATAGGGTAGCTCCCAAAATATAGGTTTCTTCTTCCACATGGGTGCATGTTCGCTAGCGTTATTCGGAACAGATTGTTTGCCAGGACCATTTCCAAAGATTACTTTTAAATCCTTCACCATATCAAATACATCATCACTAGTACGGCGGATAGGCTTACTTCGGTGATCTGCCTCACCGTTGAAATGCTTGCTTTTCTTTCTTAGGAAATGCATGGGCAGAAGAAAACGATAATTCCCCGGGTACATATTCTTCTTACATTTATCCAAATATATACTTTCATTCTCACCTATAAAATGTGTGCATGCATTGTATCCCTTGTTTGTATGTCTTAAAATGTTACTAAGAGTAGGCCAATCATTGATGGTTACGAACAACAATGCTCATAGGTCAAATTCCTCCTGTGTGTGCTTATCCCACACACATACACCTTGTCAGTGCCACAACTATAAAATTTCTTCAACTAATGGCCTTAGGTACACATAAATGTCGTTCCGGGTTGCTTCGGGTCTTAGGTGAGCACTGGCATCATAATGAACTTCCGCTTCATGCACAACCAAGTAGGAAGGTTATAGATACATAGAGTCACATGCCAGGTGTTATAACTGCAGCTTTGCTCCTCAAAAGGATTCATGCCATCTGTATTTAGACCAAACCATAAGTTCATCGCGTCACCTGCAAAGTCCGGAAACTCTCTCTCAATTTTTCTCCACCGTGACCCATCAACGGGGTGTCTCAACATATCGTATTTCTTACGGTCTTCCATGTGCCATCGCAACAACTTGGCATGCTCTTTGTTTGTGAACAGACGTTTCAACCGTGGTATTATAGGAGCATACCACATCACCTTGGCAGGAACCCTCTTCCGGGGGCGCTTGCCCTCAACATCACCAAGGTCATCTCGTATGATCTTATACCGCAATGTAGTGCATACCGTCCATGCATCCAAATTCTCGTACTCCTCACTACGGTAGATGATGCAGTCATTAGGGCATGCATGTATCTTATGCACCTCTAATCCTAAAGGGTAGACAACCTTCTTTGCTTCGTACATACTGGCGGGTAGTTCGTTATCCTTTGGAATCAACTTCTTCATTATTTTCAACAAATTTTCAAATCCCTTGTCATTCACATTGTTCTCTGCCTTCCATTGCAGCAATTCCAGTGTGCTACCCAGCTTTTTGTGGCCATCTTCACAATTTGGGTACAACAATTTGTTGTGATCCTCTAACATCTGCTCGAACTTTAACCTCTCCTTTTCACTTTCGCATTCTCTCTTTGCATCAGCAATGTCCCAACCAAGATCATCAGCGGGCTCATCTGATGCTCGTTCTTCATCTTCTTCTTTATCACTGTCTTCCATTGTAGTACCACCATATTTAGGGGACATAGGATAGTTGTTATCATTCTCTTCTTCTTAGCTGCCTTCCATCATAAACCCTCTTTCTCCGTGCTTGGTCTAACAATTATAGCCGAACATGAAACCAGACCGAAATAGGTGGCCGTGAAGGACTCTTGAGGAAGAGTATTCCTTCTGATTCCGACAGACACCACATAGACAACACATAAAACTATTCTGCTTGTTTTCCTCGACCACAACGAGAAAAGAACCCACGCCTTTAATTAACTCGCCAGAGCGTCGGTCGGCGTACATCCATGGTCGGCTCATCTGCATTATCTAAGTACATCAAACGCAATCACGATGCTAAAATTAGTATCGGTCTAAAATTTCTACTATGTCTGTAAAAACTATGCACTGATTTAAAAACTTTCTACTCCATCTTTAGTCCTGGTTGGTGGATCTTTAGTCCTGGTTCGAGACACCAATCGGAACTTAAGGGGTTGCGGCAGGCTGGGGCCGGCGCGAGCCCATTTAGTCTCGGATGGTGTCTCCACCTGTACTAAAGATGGACTTTTAGTCCCGGTTGGAGACGCCAACCGGGACTAAATGTTTAGATTTATTTAATCCTGGGTGGCGATATTATGTCATGGGTGAGTGTTGACACTATGCCGTGAGTGGCATCACTAGGACGTGAGTGTCGACACTAAAGATGGATCTTTAGTCCCGGATGGAGACACCAATTGGGACTAAACGTTTAGATTTAATTATTTAATCGTGGGTGGCAACACTATGTCATGGGTGAGTGTCGACACTATGTCGTGAGTGATGACACTATCTGGTGGGTGGAGGCACTGTGTCATGGCTGAGTGTTGATACTATGTTGTGGCGCTTAATCTATAAATAGGCAAGATGCATCCTTGTGAAGTAATAAACTTCAAGATGTGGTGCGAGAGGGACACCACTACGACGGAGCTCCTCGAGGATGTCTTAGGATTCTGTCCTCACACATCTTCGAGAAGCTCGCCATAGAGGCACTCCCATATATGTGAAATTTGTTAGCTACCGGGCATATTGATCTATCTAGAGAAGTTATAAACTTCAATATGGTGCGACAGGGACACCACTATGGTAGAGCTTTCCGAAGATGTCTTAGGATCCCATCCTCGGACATCTTCGAGGAGCTCGTCATAGAGGCACTCCCATATATTAATCTCGAGGAGCTTCTCGAAGATGTATTGAGCTGGCGTATCTTCCTATGAAGATTTTTAGATTTTAACCATATTTTTGTTACAATTTTGTGATTATTTTGCTTATTGTGGTACATATATATGTCTATGCATAATGATGATGCTATTTTGTTTATATCCATTTGAAGATGAAGTGGTTACAAATTTGTCTACTTCGATAGCATGAAATGAGTTAAACTAGCAATTATAGATGAAAGGATGGGGTTGCTAACCTTTTAGAACACTTGGATAGATGGGGCGCCGTCAAATCTTAATAAATCGTGTGGAAAAAAGGGGATAAACTCAAGCTCGGGAAGGAGCGTGGCCAAATCTGTATTATATAATTAAGTATATCAAAAACCATTACACAACATCATAAATAGAGAAGTAACCTAATTAATACAAGTTCATCACATTAAAACCAAATTAAAATAGTGACCAAATGTTACTATTGCAAAAATTACTCACAAGGTAGACCCACAAATCCCACTACTTCTAGAGCATGAAACGAGCTAAACTAGCAATGAAAGATGAAAGGATGAAGTTGCTCACCTTTTAGAACCTTTGGATAGATGCAAATCTTGACAAATCTTGTGAAAATTGGGGATAAACTCGAGCTCAATGGAGGAAACAAAGAGAGGAGAAGCAGATTGAAAATGGAGTGTGGCTCGGGCAGGGAAGAAGATTATATAGGGAGCACATTAGTCCCTGTTGGAGAAAACAACCGGGACTAAAGCCCCATCTTTAGTCCCGGTTGGGTCTGGCACCGGCTCCAGCTTGGCGGAAACCCTTTAGCCCCGGTTAGTTCTAAAAGTCCCGTTTAAACCGAGACTAGACGTGGCTGGGGCCTACGGCTATTTTTACCCGTTGGGTCTGGAGTATTAGTCCCGGTTCTAGACATAACCGGGACTAATGCTCCGAACCAAAGGAATATTTTCTACTAGTGTATGGACACATCTACCGGAGTTCTGACTTCATCGTGGATGAAAGTATGAGATATTCATTTTTTTTTGCATTCGTCTCTCTTCCCAATGCCATTGAGCGTGCATTTGGAGTATTGAATGATGTTCATAATGTTACCTAGACGAGGATTATCTACCAGAAATAGACGAGGATTATCTACCAGAAACAGCATACACAACACCAAGAGACACAGACGAGGAAATATTGACCTAAAATAGTATTAATTAGTGCACATATCAACTTTTTCGATCAATTAGCATATAAAGAGTCTCTCTGGGTCTCGGGGTATTACACGGTTGACCAAACAACTTCAAGAGAATCCACAGTTCTCATCTCACATTAGCTTTTCCACAGTTCGCAACTATCGGCTGCTTTTTAAATCCACAGCTCAATCAAATACACTCGCATTGTACGTGCCATGTCTTTATCATGTCTTGATGCCACTAACAATCGAAGCAGCCGATCCACCCGGGTGTCAACTTCTAGTCTAGGAGGCCGACGTCTCAAGCACGCCCGCGACCCGCGCGTGGCCGGCTCGTTGTCCCTTTTTTTCATGTTCCCACTTATCGGTGGCAGTGAGATTAATTCCTATGTTGGTGGAATGGCGAATTGATCCAGAAAAGTGTAAGAACGGGAGAACCAATCCTTCCTATAGTGTTAGGTATAGACATTTATATGGATTAGGTACAGATACAGATACCGAAAAAATATAGATATATACATATACTGTACTTAGTTTTTTTATAAGATATAATGCACTTAGCTGGGTCGGAAGGCCAATTTAGCATGTTGTTAGTGGGTCTGACGATGGGCCATACCGGTTAGTCAAAGTCCAAAAAGCATCACCAAATCTGACGGACTCCATTCCCCCACTGCCGACTCCGACGACCACCATGGCCACCCGCCGGAGCCCAGCCACCGCCACCCGCCACCGCTTCCTCCTGCTCTTCCTCCCCTTCTTGATAATCTGCTCCCACCTCCTCCCCTCCGCGTCCGCCTACCGCCCTGGCGACATCGTCCCCATGCTCCGCTCCGGCCAATACCACGGCGTAATAAGATCGAACCATATGCCCTTCCCCAGAGCTACGTGCTCTGGAGCGAGTTCCTTCGTTTTCATCTCGTCCTGATCCGTGCTGGTTTTCTTGTAGTCGAGGTCGGTGTGGTTCGACGTCATCGGCCGCCACTGCCCGGCCTTCGCGGTCAACCGGGAGGTGAGGGTTTCTGGTCGCTGGGGGTTTTCTTGTTGGGAGCGTTGGTGATTTGGTTCTCTCTTTCGTGCAGGTGCTGATGCCGATCCCCAAGCCCACGGGGTTCACTGGCGCGGATCCGTACAAGATGTAAGATTTTCTATCTTTCTCTTAGATCTCCCAGCTTAAACATGTCTTTCGGAATTATCTTACACCACTACCCTACGACAATTTGAGTAAATTGAGTGAGTTAGTCAAATTTGGGATGTTCGATGAACTTGTGTGCATCAGTCAAATTGTTTTCTACTCGTAGATGGTAGAATTTGTAGATTTTGCAGAAGAACAAAATGTGGATCAATGTCTCACCCCTCCCCCTCTAGTTTGAATGGATGATATGTGTGTCGTAATGTAATGTGATTTTTATAGATGCTCTATGAGTGAAATGATGAGTTGATGATTGCTCTGTGCTGTCTATTGTAATTTATGAGTAGACTTCATAATGCAGTTTGCTCCAGATATTTCATACAACAATGCCATGAGACATCTGGTTTGGCAAATGTGAATTGTTGTAATGTTAAATTCAAACCATGATTTCATGAATGATCTAAGTTTGCAAACGTCAAGTGGTGATAACTACTATGACTACTCCTGAACTATTGAAGAGTAAATGAGGCATACTTCTAACTTTTTTAAACATTCTGCAATCAGAAGGTTTGGTGGTATGCAAAATTTCTGCTATACCACTGTACTTGTTTTGTTAGAACATATTGAAGTTAGTCACAGTAGTAATGAAATAAGGAAATTGGTAAGGTTGCTGGCATGCAGTCCTTGTCCAAATTTATAAATAATACGGCACATTGTTGAGTTTTTTAAATGATATGTTTTAAAAGATGTGTCTGTCTTACCTGATCCTTTCTATGCAGAACATTTCAGATTGGACACGAAAAGTTCCATGTTCCTTGGCTGTATGTTATAAATCGCAAAAGCTCTGAAGTTCCACTGATAGATTTCCACTTAGTGAGTCCCTAGTTTAACTGTTATTGTATGCATATATATCCAGTGGAATAATGTCTTCATGCTTATAAGCATCACCTTTGATTATGCAGAAGTACACTGGAAATGATTTACTTGGTGTCACGGCTAAAGTAGTGGACATGCCTCACCACTGTATGTAATGCTATCACCTGTCCTCATGATATATCATTTTGTATGTTATTTTAAGTAGTTCATATCCCCAGCATCTGTAGTAATGTCATTATGTATCAAGAAAAACTCTGCGTGAATGTGTGGGGCTGCAAGGCCGGCTCAGGACCGTTTGGTTTACACAGTGCAAGCATGTGGTAATTGTGATGGTATAATCAAGCGGTCTGTGCTATTAAAGCAGCCTGTGTATGAGCATCAACAAGATACTCATGACTTCCTCCAAATCTATGTAAAGATATTGATCAGCCTGCCACATTAATATGTGTGTGTTGTAGGAAGGCACGTTTGCGATAGACTATTGATGTTTCTAGGATAGAAGAATTTACATTAAACTGTGCATTCACAATGTATTTTTCTCTCTTTAATTTCCTGAATTAGTAGCCTAGTTGCTAACTGAGCCGTATTTCCTTGGGCAGTTTTGGAACTTCATCCTGACATAAAGAAGAATTTCTGGGATCCACAGAACTGGCCAAAATATGTCCTTGTTAGTTATACATGGTAAAAAATTGTCTGGCTTAATTTGCAATATCAAAATTTTGTTTCCAAGAACTAGTGTGCGATAACTTGGAAGTATGAGAGTACAAAATAATTCTTGTGTACAGGGAAGAGCAATCAGAGATAGATGTTGCTGGAGGGTTCTATGTGTTATTTGGATCTGGTGAGTTAATTGGCCAGATCACAAAGTATATATGTTTTGTCCTGCCATCTTCCGTTTTATTACCTTTGGAGTTCCCCTTACGCCTGAACATGTCCTTTCTGATACCATCTATGCTCATATAGCAGAATGTGTTACTTTCCAGATTCTAATTCCTTTCATGTTTTTGTGCTAAAAAAATGTTTTCACTATGGTATGCAGGTCTCGTTCTTTCCTTTGTTCTTGCAATCTATGTCTTGCAATCATCTCAAGAGAAGTTGACAAGGTATGATTATCCACCTTTTGTTTAGATTCAGGATATAGGTTAATAATATATGATGTGCTATTACGGTAAAATGAAAGTAAACAACATAAGAGATTGGAACAATGACATTCTACGGTGTTATTGACAGTTCACACATCACTAGTGTTAACTAGCTATATAATATGTCTAGTTTCACATCCAGCATGTTTAGCTCATCTGGACACAAGCATCGCTCGTAGTTAGGTAGGTTGGTTAGCTTTGTGCGTGCCCACTGATAATCTCCCACCAGGAGTCACCACATATAAGAAAATGGCCCAGTTATTGACACCCATTCTCCTTTGCAGGTTTGTGCGAGAAGCAGTTTCTGATAGCAGTCTACCTGAAGGAGGGGTTGCAAAGGTTGAGTGATATTTCCAAAGGGGCTGTTGGCTTATCGACCAATCTTTCCGCTGATGGGCAAAGACGTCCTGAAATCGCGCTACCAAATTTCTGCCACAATGCGAGGGTGTGCATCTGAAGAACTAGTGGACTTGTCGCTATGCATGCTTGAACAAAATTAACTGTTATAACATGGCAGGTTGAAAGAGAGACGAATTGTGGAGTAATTTTCCTCAGTTTAGCAGAACTTTAAGCAAACTGGGGTATAGGAGGTTGCTAGCTCATTACAGCTTTGATATATCACCTGTGAGATCTAAATGTGTATGGGAGACAATATTCTGCTTGTTGAACTCTAATCTCCTGGTTCGAACGTAGGAAAGTAAAAACGCAGGAACAGGAAAAGCACAAGAATAGGAAAAGAATGTACTTCTGGACGGAGGGGGTACATAGGAAACACGGAAAATCAATCTTGTGATTCCTGTGGTTTTCCTTGTCAAAACATGGACATAGGAAACACGAAAAATCACTTTAGAGGGTGGGGCTCACTAGAGCCCATTTTTGCATTTTTCTAAAAAACATCAAATATTTTCGAAAAAATACTAACGCGTAGCACTAATACGAATACATGTGTGCAAATTTTCAAAGAAAAATACAATGTATTCTAGCGCAGCAAAAAAGACAAATTTGAAAGAAATTGGAATAACGGAGGTCTATTTCAAACCTAAAATTTTCTCTTTTTTACCGAGGACAGAATACAAAATATTTTCACATGATTTTTTGTATACACGTATTAAATAATTACCAATGTCCCTATATTTTTTTCAAAATTTTCTGAAACTTCAATTTTGAACTTAAAAAATAGGATCCAGGGATTCTTTGATGTGAAATTCCTCCAAATATCCTTCAACCTAAACGGGAAACGGGCATACATTCTGTCAAAAAGGTAAATGTTGAACTAAGGAATCCCCATTAGTGGAGTAATGCAAGATAAATTACAGTTAGAGGCTACTGAAACTGAAGTCAGGGACTAGAGTTTAATTTTAAGAATTGGCAGGGGCCGCGCGGACGCGTACCCCCTCTACCACAAATTATGACGTCCACTCTCCCACTTGGGGAGATGGTAAGTCAGCGCACCCACAAAGTGCAATGTGGGCCACTGGCCTAGGCCACGAGACTTCTTGATCTCCCGTCGACCCCGTCCAGGTAAGTATGGAACAACGTAGCACCTGCCCCTCCTCTTATAGCTAGACGTCGCGGCGAACCTTCCTCCGCTTCCGATGTGGGACTAAAAAGGAGCTCCTCGCCTTGCTGCTGCGCGGACACACGAGCCGGTGTGTGGGCTGGAGAGTTAACGTGATGCGCGTGGGCTTCTAGGTACATCTCGTCTTGGGCCCTCAAGGAAGCGCTGGAATAGGGGCGGGTGTTGGACAGAACGTCCTCTGAAGCCTTTTTGTTTTCCTTTACTTGTCTTTCTCTCCTTTTTTTTCTCACGCTACCTAGCATGGCCTGATTATTATTTTTAACATGGCCTGATTTATCTTTGCTCCGAAACTTTTTTTTCATTTCAAACTTATGGTACAGAAGAAATACGCACACAGAAGCCTTTGCTAAACAAGGGCAAGCCGGCAAGGCATGAAATTTGCTTGACCGACTCTATATTTGACTGGACCGCTTATTATGCTTTCTTTTCCCCTCGGCGTTGTCGGAGAGGAAAAGAGATTTAGGCTCTCTTCCGGCACCGATCTCTGCCGGCTCTCCTCCGCTAACGACCTCTTGTTTGTCGGTTGAAGGAGAGGGGGGGGGGGGGGGGGGGGTGGACAGAACGTCCAATGAAGCCCTTTTGTTTTTCCTTTACTCGTCTCTCTCCTTTTTTCTGTTCTCACGCAGCCTAGCATAGTAACATGGCCTGATTTTTCCACTCCGAAACTTTTTATCTTTCAATCAAAATTTATGGTACAGAATAAATACGCACACAAGTCTTGCTAAACAAGGGGAATACATATGTAGACAAGGAAATGGAGATTACCGAAACGGTACTTATGCAGCCGCCAGGAGAAGCGATCGGGGTTCCTAAAACCCATCTAGGGTTTCGTCCCACTCGCTGACGACATCATCGGTCCACTCCGTCTCCGGTTGCTCCGAGGTCTTGGAGGTGTAGCGGAACACGGCCTCTCGTCGACGAGAGGTTTTTCGTTCTGTGTTTAACTATTTTTCAATGTCATCTTTGATATCTTAAGACGACAGCTACGTTCTGAAGTCAGAATAAGTTCCTCTCTGCTCTATCCTTGCTCTGGTGGTGCATCTAGTGACGTATGGCGCGTGGAGTCGTTTGTCCAACGGATCTCCTGGGATCGGGTCCGTATTCGTGTCCGTTGGTTTCTTCTCAGGCTAGTCTCTTTCGATCTACGTTTATCATCAATGATGATTGTTGTTGTTCTGGTGCGTTGGTTTCTTGTGGCCTTAGTACGACGACTTCCCGTATGTCTACTACTATAAGCTCTACTACGACAAGTTTGGTCGGTTCCAGTGATGGAGAGGTTAGGATGGCGGCGCCTTCGGCTCGCACTACTATTTATAATCATCGCTAGGTGGTCGAATGATCTATTTGTAATTTAAGTCTCTTTGCATTACAGTTGATAATTATTAAAGATCAGTGGAATTTCGCTAAAAAAACAAGGGCAAGATATGAAATTTAGTTGCAATATAGCACGTCGCTCCTCTTGGTGTTGCGTTCGTACATGGAAATATTTTTTTTCATCTAGACGGCCAAGACCCGTATGAGGAAAAACAACTCCCGCCTCCGCGCCACCCAACCATAAGCGACACGGGGTGACACCACCGTTGGATCCTAAGCCCCCTTCCCTCTCGCCGGTGTTGGAGGGAACAATTGATGATAACCCTCCCAGTTGGTGATTATGTTTATCGTAAACCCCCCTCCGCTGCCTATGATATGTGGGCCCAAAATGGTCGGGGGGGTTATCATAAAATTCCCCGGACTGGACGGTCCATCATATCTTGGCGATGGAAGACGGCGTGCGTGGTGGAGCCTGAAGGTGTAGTTTGCTAGGCACCGTGAGGGTGCCAGTGGCGGACCAGGCAGCGGCGAGCTAGATCCTCACCGCTCAGCCCTCGTTTGGTGGTGGTGAGATGGTGGCCAGCCTCCTACTCCGCGGATGGCATCTCTGGCTCGCTTCTTTTCGGCATTGAGCCAAAAGGGCGGCTCCTTGCTGCGTGTCCGATGTACGTTGGGGTCAACGGCAGGGCCGCTGCGAAATCCCTGCGTGAAGCTGACAATGGCGACACCCGCGGACGCCGCATGGCGCTACCCGTTTTCCCCACCTCAAGCACCAAGGGAAACCCTGTATATGTTCTTCATATTTTATACTCTTGTGTTTCGAGACTTTTTAAACCCTACAATAAAAGGCTGTGTGCATCAATTGATGCAGAGGCCGGGGTATACCCTATTTCGAAAAAAAAGGTGTCGCCTAGGTGGTTCGTGGAGTTCTCGGTGGCAGCTATCGCTTGGAGCATGAGCTTCTAGGGCGCAATCTACACCGTCGTCGGTGCTTCTTGGTCAACGCCTCCGCCGATCGGGTTCGGCCATGCCGTTCACTCGCTGACTCTTAGGCTCTTATGGGCGGGCAAAGTGATGGAGTCGGTCTCGTCAAGTTCCCATCTTTGGTTGTGAGGCAGCCTAGAAGGTCAGTGTATCACCCCCTCACCATTCTTAACGGGAGACAATACAAGGCGAGTCCTTCTATTTTGGTTGATGTAGGTCGTGTCGTAATCCGTGTGACGTTATGTTTGTATCGTGTAGCCTTTTTTACCGTTGTACCGGCCGTCTTGGGAGAGTCGTCAATTTGGATCCGTCCTCCATGGAGAACCTTATTTATATATTTTGAAAAGTTAAAATTTAAATATTCAAAAAGGGGGAAAAATAGCGAGCTATAGATAATGATTTATAATATGCGCGTGCAAAAAAACATGCAAAAATACTTTGCATTCTGGCCTTGGTAAAAAGAAGAAGTTTTCAGATCTAGGTATGAACAATGCAATTTTGAACGGGCTTCTACTTTCCCAAAGTTTATCATATGTAGGATTGAAAACGGAGTGGAAACGGACAGAAACATACATTATCATTTTTGTTTCCTCATGCCACCGGAATCGAAAATAAAACGGAAAACTACGAAAACGAACACATAGTCGAAAATCATCGGAGACGCATATGGAACGGATACGATACGGACATTTGTCGAAATATAATAGTGGTGTAATATCATGATCAGATAAAGAATATCTCATAACTTCTAAAGGTGACAATTGAACATAAAGTAACACACATAATTTAACACTTTGACAAACACATAAGTTCATAAATAGTTTCACATAAACGCTAAGACACTCACTTGATTATTATGTCACTAGGCCGTTGCATGTATTATGTAGGCTCTTCGTATATTATATGGCTCAACAAGAGTAAGAGAAATCATTGACGTAAAGTACTATTTCGTACATGGGTCTGATTGCTTATATTTCCGGAAAGTTTCTGTATTTGTTTATCCATAATTTCTTTAATTTTTCTGTTTTCGCCGAAAATGACTCTCGTTTGCTTTTCCGTTTCCGTTTAAAATATTTCGTTTTCATTCCTTTTCCACAAAATGCCATTTTTCAAGCTCTTCATTTTCTTTTTCTTCGAAACAGACGAAATATTTCCTTACCGTTTCAGCCCTAATCATGTCTTTTTTGTTGTGTCCAAAATATGTCTTTTTTTTTGTTGTGTCTAAAATATGTCTTTTTTGCTGTGTCCAAAATACAAGCTATTTTTCATTGAAAATTTGCAGATATTTTGTATTGTTGGCTACAAGCAGGTTTTTTCTTTCAAAAATGTTTGATGTTTTTTGAAAATTTCAAAAATAGGCTCCAGTGTTCCGGTGCTCTAAAGCAAATTTTCCGCCACATGGTATGGACCTCTTCTTATATGAAATTGATACACCTCTCGGGGTGCATCTTGAAAAAATAACCTTGAGCGAATCAAACCTATAATGCCCTTTCCATACCTTCTTGGACCTGGCGAACCACCTTCTGTGGCTAATCCACCACCCACCAGTCCTATAGTCAATGTCAGGGGCTTGTGTTAAAGCCACTTCTATGGAAAACTACAAGAAAATGGCATCTTTTCTTTTGTCCAACTGAAATGTACAACACTTGCAATCACTCGGTCGAAGGTAAATCTGAACTTGCAGTTGCAAACTTGAACCTATAAATACTCCACTAGTTCTCAGGATCTTTGGTAGTACAGAAAGAATGGAATCTATTTGGCTGTGGATTAATGTCCCAACATGAAGTTACAGTGAGAAGATGTGGCCCATTTCCAGGTACAATAATACAGTATATCTGCTGTCTAGTTTCTCGGTAGATCTGCAATCGTCGCAGGTAAAATCCTCCAAAGAATCACATCCTTTTACAGCTAGTAGATTAAGCGCAAAAAATGTAACCGAAATGTCCATCGCTTCATTACTGTGGGTTGGCTTCCAACCCTACTATCTGCCTACTAAACTGAATCCTGTATAATGCCATCCACCGGCTAAAAGAAGAAGCTCTCACGCCCTCGAGTACTTTGAGCTCCACATCGGTACCTTCAAAGGCTCATCGTCATCGCCTCCGTTTTCAACTTTGCTCAGAGAGTCTGAGATCAAAGGTGCCGAGTCGCCTTCTTTTGTCTACGATGTAGAGACCAGATGGGGAATTATAAACAAGAAATAAAATTCATGAAGCTACAGGGTCCGATACAAATAGGTACATGTCATAAAAGAATTATTGCAAATTACATACTAAAGGTTTTTACATGCCATGAGACTAAGATAGGAAAGTACCTGCTGCAGGGACACTTCAGCATTTTTTGGCTCTTTTGAGCAGAAGTATGAGTATAGTACCATCCCAACTACAGCAATCAGGATGCCGAGTATATTTCTCCAGCTAAAAGGATCATGAAGCAACACGTAACCGAAGGTCAGAACTAGGCATGTTTTAAGATGGCCCAGGACTTGGTAAGTAACGGGAGATGTCTTTCCGATCACAAGAAAGGTGCTGAAGTTTACTGATACCGATATCAAACACGACAATACAATGAAAAACTGCACAGGGAACAACCGAAGAATCAGAATCAGATTAAACAACATAAAAAAAAGAGCCTGCAAAAGCTGCTTCCCAACTTACCACAACTTGAGATGTGTAATTGAAAGCGAAAACATTTTGGTCAGTCAAAAATCCATCAAGGAACGGACCAATAAGAAATAGCGTCAGTGATTGATATGGACAAGACTGGTATAGCAGCTGGGTCGAAGAAACCTTGAATTTCTTCTGAATTGTGTTTGTCATCTGGTAGTTGGTTAAGGACCACAGACCACATGAAAAAACAATAGTAATGCAAAACTGCACAGAGTACGCCACTGTAGGTAGGGCACTGATGAATAAGTGGACCATTCTTGTGTTTAAATGTAAAATGAAAAAAAATAGACAGCTATGAAGGGGAGCCTTGGCGCAGCGGTAAAGCTGTGGCCTTGTGAAAGGCTGTGTACAAAGACCCCAAGTGGGTCCGACCCTTCCCCAGACCCACGCAAGCAGGAGCTTCGTGCACCGGGCTGCCCTTTATAGGTATAAGCTCCGTTGCCTAGTGCAGCAGTCATCATATTATGTCTTTGCAGATACTATTAAAGAATTTGAATGGGCATGGATGCAAATCCCACTCTGGTTTCATTTTGAAACTAGATGCAAATTCCACTCTCTGACCAATAAAAGATGCAATGAAATTTCAATTTGTGAAAGAAAAGGCAAAAGCTGTCACCAAAGGATACGATTTGAGCGATGCAGGTCGTGATAATTGCCAGCAAGGACAGTATGGATCCCACAGCATTTAGTTGCAGGTCAGTGACAGTTGCAACACCAACACCCAAAAGGAGCACGGAAAGGGAGATCTGGATAGTCCGGCTGCAGTTTCAAATCAGAAAGTTTTAGATGAAGATAAGTACGGAAATAGTGCACACAATATATAAAAAACAAACCTGAACTTCTTCCTGAAGAAAAGAGTCTCCAAAATGACGGTGCAGGGGATAATGGCCAGCTTCGTCATCTAGATATAGAAGGGCATTTCAACATCAGTTAGGTGGATTGATTAGTGCTGAAGGAAGCGTTACAACAATAGCAATGAATGCGTGTACAAAATGTTGCAACTCCTATAATTAATCAAAGACTTCTCGTTAATGTTTCTTGCACAATAACTTAGATAGTACTGTACGTCAGTTAGAAGATATCCCAACCTGCATTCCAAATCTAACTCGTCAAGTAACTACTATTGTTACATCTCGCGCAACTAAGTAGTACTAGCACTGTTGTACCACAGAGGTAATAAGTGCAACTGGAGTGAATTAACTAGGAATCCTGACTACTAGTACGATAATCAATGTAAAAAAAATACTAGCATAATGCTTACTGAATTAACTAGGAATCCTGACTACTAGTACGATAATCAATGTAAAAAAGATACTAGCATAATGCTTACCTGGTAAAAACCAACAGAATTAAAACCAAGACTCAAATTTAGGAGCCCGATGGAGATGCCATTAAGTACTCCAAACCCCATGACAGTTCTTGAATCAAAAGCCTTATGCTCGAAGAACTTCATCCATAATGCTACATGAAGTGAGCAGAACGTGACTAGGAGATGCCAGCTCGTCAAGGTGGTGGCTGCGAAACAGAATTCCCAGGTCATACGAACGTTAGAGGCAGTTAAAGGGTACCTTCTTCTCCATGTATTAATCTATCAAACTCAGTGATAAGTCAAATTTCCGTTGCACTTTTCGGTACAGAGTCTCACAAGTCACAAATAAAAATAAGGCAATATTCAGGAACAAAACATAAGTAAAAGTTAACAAGGTTTTTAACGGTGCATACACTCCATAGACACGGTTTTAATTGCATCACAAACAAACAGAAATACAACAGCTGCTACATTTGTAAGCAACCTAAGCGGCAAGCAACCAGGAGATGCTACACAACAAGTTCTCTACAACTAATAATCAAAGCTTCCGTAGTAAGTAAGCTAGTTCCGAGAGACCACACTCACTCAACCATGTTACACTCATGTTCTCCTCATTTCTACATTATGCTGAGACGAATCACAATATCCGGTTATCAAACACATCAAAAATCAATTGGCACTCTTTGGCCAAAGTTACCACATAAATACCCATAGAGTGTAGCCGCACAGATCTAGCAAATCGCAGAGCACCAAACACCAGTAGCATACACGTAGGAAAAAATTGAAGAAACCAGGACGCAATAAACGGTTAGATCTCACACCAAAGGTGAAGCCGAGGGAGCTCATGAGGGCCTTGTTGCAGATGACAATGGAGACGGAGGAGACCACGGAGAGGCCCAGCGCCCCCACCGTCCCCAGCTGGAACTTCTCCCCTCCGACACCCATCTCCGCTGCTTAATACCAAACAATAGCACGCCTGATCAGACCGGCCTGACCACGACGCCGGCAGCACCTGCAGGAAAGAGAGATTCCCATTTCGATCAGCCAATCGCAGCAACAAGCGGGTGCCAAGAAACGTGCGAACGGGAGGGGTCAGAACCTACCGCGCGCTGCCTCGGTGGATCTGCGCAAGGAGGGCGCGAATCTGAGCGGGGAGCGAGCAATGGCGGGGAGATCTGCGGAGGGGATCGGTGGCGGTGCGAGAATGGGACTGGCGGTGGCGCTCCCTCTGGCTTGGCGTGGCCTTGCGAATCAGCGGCGGGGAGGGAGACGAGGTATTTTATATCGGTGGTCGCCTCGTCGGTGAGATTGGTGATTAAAGGCAGCGGCAATTAGATATGGTTGGCCATATTGTATGCCATATGGGAGCTTTTGACTCTTAACTCTCAAGTGGATACTACTCATTTTGCTTGTTTTTTTTTTCAAATTTGCTGGTTTTAATTTTGAAATCATGGTTGTTTCAAAAAGAATCATCCAAACTTGACACAAGAAAATGGATGAATGTAAAGCATCTTGGAAAGGGGAAATAATCTTAGCCATAATTTGAATTTAAAGGCCTTCGGAGTTGTGAATTAGGTTTAGTTGGTTTTGGAGGATCTAGTGCTTGATGACCCCGGTGCACCGATAAATTTCTACTTATAGTTTTTGAAATGTAGTGTGTGGTGGCCTTAATTGGTGTCCTGCTAAACTTTTCCGCTGATAGTTCTCGAAATGGACCGGTAATAATACATTCCTAAGAGGACAATGTACATATTAAACACATCTAAATTATAATGAGACATAGTAACTCTTTGTCGAAATTATTTAACTTGCTTGCAGTTATTGGTTCCACATATTGTTCAACTGCAATTAATTATGCAGGAGATTTTTCATACCGCTACATCCTGGCATGTGAACCTCTATAAGCCGTGAAGATAGTACACTTCGTATAAATCTGACAAGATATTGGTTACAAACATAACTACTTATACAAGGGTTTTTGTAATTTTGTTTCGGCCACTTAATGAGAAATTGAGATGGATTTTTTAAGAGAAAATATCATAATACCCACTATTCTTGTCAAAATTACCAGAAATGTGGGCACTTGAGTGTCTATTTCACGAGGCTTCACTTGGCCCTAAAAGGTGTTTTGGAAACTAATTTAGTTAGACAAAATATACACAAAATGTGGCCAAAAATTTACTAATTCTTCCTCCGTTGAATAATAGAATGCCTAGTAAAGCATGGTACAACGTCACTAAATATTAGTTGAGTTATGTTTCTTCTAGATATGTGTTTGTGATCGGTGGGGTGAAACGAACATGCATATTTTTCATAAGTTGCATAACCCTCATTCCCAAAATACAAGTCACATTAGTCTTATTTGAGTTTCTTCTAGATATGTGTTTGTGATCGGTGGGGTGAAACTTATTTGAGTTTGATTAATTAGAAAAGAAATATCAATGTCTACAATACCAAAACAGTATAAGTAGATGTATCATAAATATGTTTTTGTAGTGTATTTACGTGGTATTGCAATTTGTAAGCGTTGATACTTTTTATAAGTTCAGCAAGACTTAAATAGGAGGTTTGACTTAAGATAATGGGAAAGAGGGAGTATCGCAAATTGCGTTTTGCTGACACGTTACATGCTTACAGAGATGTTTTGGCAGCAAATGGTTTGTTGTAAGGTAACTGGTGATTTATGGTGGGAGTTTGACCAGAGCTGTTGCTTGAGAGTTGGGTCTAATTATGGAGGAACACAAGCCAACAAAAAGTTTGGCAGGTAGCCTGGTTGGTTAGCTCACTTTACTTCTTTTTTTTCTTTCTCTCATGCGTGGGTGGGAGGTGAGGAAGAGAGGGAACAGGCTGCTAGAAGAAATCAAAAAGATCATGTGGATTAGTTGACCCCGCCACCCTGCCCAACCATGAGCAGACAGCGCTAGCTAGTAGTAAGAAAAAAAGAGAAGGGAGAAAACTTAGGCAGATGCTGTCCTGGGGTGGATATCCATTTTTGGGGTTAGGACATAGAGTACTCCGTATACATGTGTGGTTGAAGTCAGAGCAATTTGTTTTTTTTAAATGTAGCCATATGCACTCAAGAGTTCCTATTTCAAATTAACTTTCCAAAAATTCCCACTGTTGCATTTTACTGCCTCAGAAATATGCCATATTATAAGAAATGACGAACTTTTTTAAAAAATAAACAAGAAAAGACTGTAATGCCATGACTCGAATCGCAACGGAGAACGGCATTGGCAATAGCGTGGTTTGTGACGGGGACGGACGGTTGCTGGAAAACAAACAGGGCGTCAAATTCAAAGTTTGAACCGGGCGAAATTTAACTTTGATCTAGACTGGCCGGATATATAACCACCCAACTAACCACCAAACAACGTTTGGTAAGCAGTCATTTGCAATGACATATTCCGCAACAAGCATTTTACGTGTTTAGGGTGTCAAATATCTTGTTATATTTGGAATTTCGACTTTCACCGCCAAAAGGTTCAAAAATTGGGAGAGCATCTATGTTTCGAGCCCAAACAGAGGAGGTGGTCTCTACTCTTTGTGGATCAAGCATCTCTTAGTTTTTTAGTGAAATATTTCAGAAAGTGAATCAAAGAGGCCCGAGGTTAGTGAAACCTCTTATAGTATTCTGCAACATGTACATGGTATCAAATATCTTGTCTTATTTAGAAATTTGGCTTTTAGGTCCAAAGTTCACAAAGCTTAGTGAGCATCCAAAGTTCACAAAGGTGGTCGATTCTACTCTTTGCAAATCTAGCATCTCCTGATTTTCAGCGAAATATGAAGAAATGTGGTTTTCAGTGAACTACACGGGTTTGTGTCACAGGGAGGATCGTGGTCTTAAAGAAGATTCTATCGCAGTAATTGGCCTTGGGCGCGGATCCGATGCTAATCGTTCTTTTATGCTTACTTTGCCCCATTTTTTCTACTCAGAGACCACATCAGAAAGCACTAATCTCAATGATCATGTAGTACTATCATTACTAGCATCTCCACCAAATTAAAGGATCAAGAATCTTTTCCAAATCGAATTACTTGCTTTAGTACTTGTGCTCCTTTTCTTCTTCAGCCAAGAGGTTAGGCTCATCAACAAAGAAATGGGTTTGGTAGTCTGGAATTCTCATAAGCACTAGCCTTTTGGTAGTACTTGCTACACTCTGTCCAACCAGGTGAAAGGCCTGCTTCCATGTGCTGCAAGCAAATTTCCATAGAAAATATGAGACTTTGAACCTAATACTCTCGCTCCCTTTTCACACAAGCGGGAATATTTGGGTTACACGGCTGTTTCCAAATCAAAGTCTCTCACAGATTGTGTATTTTGTAAGTCCAATTTGCTCCATTGCCAGGAAATTCCATGTATCGCTCCGAAAAGAAAAACGCAATGATAAAAGAAAATTTTAAAAATGAGAAAATTATAACATAAAAGAAAACTTAAAACATGAGACTGTGAAATAGAAGTTGTTTACTTGCACCACCATAAGAAAAATGCAAGAATTTTCTTGAAGGGTTAAACTCGTTGTCATAATTGACAACAAAAACACAGAAACGGTGTTCGACTAAATGGAATATTTTACTTTGTAGTTATACTTGCAAAGTGGTCCACGGAAATAACTTGTACTGTATGTGTTTCTGAATGTCTTAATCCTACGTGCGAATCAAACCTACTCCCTAGGAAAATTTCCGAGGAATTTACATGCCTCTCTCCCAGTCTCCCTAGGAAGATTGTGTAACATATGTTGCTCGGTTGCACAAAACCTCGATCCGTTGGATTCAAGGAACGATGGATAAGAAAAATGTACGATGTCATGTTCAATCATAAAGACATGAGACTGCGAAATAGAATTTGTTTACTTGCACCATAAGAAAAATGCAAGAATTTTCTTGAAGGGTTAAACGTTGTCATAATTGACAAAAACACAGAAACGGTGTTTCAACTCGATGGAATAATTTCCTTGGTAATTACTCCCTCCGTTTCTAGATACATGTGTTTTTAGAAAATGGCTAAAACAGATTGTGTATTTTGGAACGGATGGAGTACTTGCAAAGTGGTCCACGGAAATAACTTGTATTCCACGGAAATAACTTGCATGTGTTTCTGAATGTCTTAATCCTACGAACCAAACCTACTCCCTAGGAAAATTTCTCCAAACCTACCCCCCTAGGAAAATTTCTAAGGAATTTACAATGTTCCGAAATTTCTAAAACTCCCTTAAATCAAAGATACCACCCTCCTGTTACAGGAAACCGACACTCCGACTTGGATCTGGAGCGCCTTCGCTTCTCTTCCTCTTTCGTCAAGCAGCAGGTGTGCATGCATGACATGACAACCAATTGTCCCAGGCTAGCAGCAGCACATAGGCGATGGACCACGGCAAGGACCAGTTCATCAGTTTCCTGTGTGCCTTGGCATGTAAGCTGGTACCAAAACAGAACTACAGGCACTTTACTACAAGGAGAGGACAGACACCTACCTGTGCACAGTTCCCAGCATAGTCATGCACTGCTGGATTTAACGTCTGGCCTAACAACAACAACATCAGAGTTTCATGTACTAGGAAAGAAGTTAGAGGAAAGCAAAGCAACTTTGGCATATATTTTCCAGGGTGGAAAGCATAGCCAGCCCTGTTTAGATCAGAAGAATAATACTATGATGCATTGGATGCACATACAGTGTCAGCATATCCCAATGCTTTCTCAATGTGTTGAGTAGTAGTCCCTTTGCTTTGTTGGCTGGATTGGGTGTAATACCTGGCAATATTTTTGGGTTGGCCAAGGGCCGGGCTAGACACCCCGAGAGCCCAGACTTTTGGGCTGGGTAGGCAATCTGTGATATTATCATGAACACACAGTTCGGCCCAGTAAAGCCTTTTTCAGCGACACTTATTACGGATCAGAGGTAGTACTCCCTCCGTCCAGAAATAACTGACTTTAGTGTATAGATACATTCGAGTCTAGACAAACTCAAGTAAGTTATTTCTGAACGGAGGGAGTAGATTTTTCTCTAATAGAACTTCCTGTCTATCTTTTTCTTCTGAAGATTTGAGTTTTCTAGCTGAAGCACTACATGAACGGAGTATTCAAGAAGATGCAAATGATCAAGAAAATATGAGCGTGGAAATGACAAGACGTGAAGGAGTTTGACAATGTTAAGACATCCTTACAAAAGATACTTCAGCATGACACAGGATAGTTCATAGTTTCAAGATATTCCCACACAATCCAAGGCTTCAGACTTGAGCAATAAAGTATTTATAGAGATACACAGGATAGTCTGATGGTATTCTCACAGAACAAAAAATCAAAGGGTTCACACTTGATCAAGGGACTCCAATTCAATCAAGAAAATACTTCAGTGCAAAAGGTAGGGGCGTTTTTCACAGAAATTTTACAGGAACTTTGCAAAAAAAAAAATGACAGAAACAGATGACCTGGGTTGTACCAGGTTAATTTGCCTCCGACTTGATGAGGCTATGACTCTTGAATTGCTTACTCCAGCTCCTCAATCACATCTCAACAATAATACTTGTACGAGAAACATACATGCACATTCATGTAACTTGACAAACTCATCTTAGATTGGACGACACAATACTGACTCAAACGTGCCACGGGTTGGCAAACTAACACCACCGTTTCAAAGACCAAAACCATAGAATCCACAATGTTGAATATCCAACAAGAGTGTAAGGAAGTAACAAGAGCAACGGTGACCGACATAATTCTTGCATTACAGTACAGTTGCACAAAGGCATCCCGGAGTTCTTCTGAACTGAAGAAGCTACAGAATCCAATTCATAGCACGGAAGGGTCTTGGGAATCCAAGAAGGATGCACTTAATCAGGCTGCCATCATCACCAATGGTCTCCTGTGGCCCTGCTGCAGCATCTCGCGCAGCTGCTGGTACCCGCTGCGGTAGTGCTCAAGTGAGAAGCACAGCTGCCTGATTGCCTCGCGCTTCCCCTCGGCACTCTCAGAAATCTCAAGCTTCTGCTTCTCCACCAGTTCCTCAAGCTCAGAAACCCGGGCAAGAAGCTCCGACAGGGACTCGCGCACGACAGCGGCCTCTGACGTTACCTTGGCATGCTCAAGACGAAGATGGCTAAGGTGGTCATCCATCTGTTTTATCTTTTCATCACGGGCTGTGATGTCAGTTAATAGAGTGGCCAGCTTGTTATCGACTGTGGCTTTCTCGGATAACATCACTTCGATCTTGCTTGTAAGGTTGGCAAGGTCTTGATTCAGCACAGATATTTCTTTCTCGCTGTTCATATATTCTTCTGACCTGTCAGCACAAGCTTGCCCAAGCTTTGCTTCCATGGATGTCAGCTTGCCCTCGAGAGAAGCATTGGCCTCTGATAATGTTAAAAGTTTAGCACTAAGAGAAGACTTCTCAAGTGAATGTTTATCCAAAGAATCAGATACCACCTTCTCCAGCTCCTTGATATGGTCCTGGAGCATTGATTTATCTTGTATGGCTCTTTCTAGCTGTGCTTCCAGGTTCATGATGGTTTCTGCTTTCTCCAGTGAAATTTCTTCTAATTCTGCTTTTGTATTCTTTATCACGTCTTGCAGCTTCACCAGCTCGGAAGTTGAATTATCCAAGCTGCATGCTGCCTGTTCAAGCTCTTCAATGCGAGACCCCAGCTGCAACTTCTCCTGTGACAATCTTGCAAGCTCACCTTCGTAATTCGTGATGACTGCCTGAAGCTCTCCAGTCTCAGCCTCAAGAGCAGATTTATCATGCAGATACTTCGCTGAAAGTTCTCTAAGCTCCTGCTTGCACTTGTCAACTTCAAGATTACGATGAGCTAATTCAATTTCAAACTGCTTAGCTGCTGAAGCCATTGCTTCCTTCAGACCATCAATCTCTTTTTTGTTCATCAAGAGCACAGCTTCCAATGCTTCATTCTCACTGTTGACTTCTTCAAGGTCCTTCTCAGAACAATTTTCGGTTTCCACATTTAAAACCTGCAGGTTTTCGTCATGTTCAGACACTTCTGAGCTAGTACACATATTACTTTGTGAACGCATGTTCATTTCCTCTAAGGCGTCAAGTTTTCCTCTTGCTTCATGAAGCTCATCTTCAAGCTCAATAATTCTTTGGCTCAAGGCATATAGCATACTATTGCCATTTTCTTCTTTGGATTCATCAAGCTCTGACTCAGATTCTGAAGATGAAGAAGACCCATCACTGCCCTTCTTGGATACGTCAGAGCTCACAGCAGAGCTCATGGACACATCAAAGCAATCTGATTGATTTTGGGGCTTTCTTTGTGCCATCGTACCTTCCGCGTTAGGCTCTGCAGATGGAGAGGGAGATCGTATCTCAGAATCTGATTCAGAGATACCACAAGAGCCATTTGACTGCAGCGATGATGGGATATTTTTGCGCAATTCTCCAGTTACATTGTTGTACCGCTCAGCAAGGGCACGATACTTGCGGTAGAAATTCTTGATATGGGCAACAAGCACAGGTCGTTCTTGGTAATACGCCTCAGCCTTTTCTGCAGAGGATTCACCTTCCTCCTCAACAAGCCCCAGCATCTCTGTCACTTGCGTCTCCATCTCTGTTCATTTAGAAGAATGGTTACGTTCAGAAAACAACCTGGTATGAGACTAGAAACTAAGATAGAAATCATAGTCCTGCACATCGCTTTTGTCTAGCAACCAACAAACTATCTAATTCCAGTGTGTAAGAAAGAACAGAACAGTTGAGTAATAAATTAAGTTATTAGCTTTCAGACCTTAATAAGAAATTTCATTACCTTGTAAGTTCTCAGAGAGCCACTTGGAGTTTTCTGGACTGATGTGGCTATCCCACCACCATGAGTGGGGTTTCCTTAATTGTGCCACTTGTGTTCGCTTCATCTTCACCAGAATATAAGAAAATCCTCTCTGTTAAGTAGGCCTGACAATGATTCAAAAAGATACACAAGTGAGAGGGAAGAACAAGGTACACACAACAAAAGTAAAGTTCTAAAAAATACATGGAGTACAAATCTATAACAAATTTTACTGTAGAAACCACAAATCAATTGTCTTAGAATTCATTGCAATTTGTCTTAGAATTCATGAAAATGCAATAAAGGATCAGAGGGGGAAATAAAATGCAGAAATGTGAGCTTGCTGGCAAAACAAGCTCCGGACTGTAGCTCCAATTGAGTGACTTGCCTGTGCAAAGGAAAGATTACAGAAATGCGCAATGATCTAGCCGAGAAAGCAGCTCACTAGCTCTTGCAAGCACTATATAAGAAGATCATGGAGAAACACAACTTCTTCTCAGATAAGCAAACCTTATATCCTACTGATGAGCACATGGCAGGAAGAGTAGACAGATAGGATGCAAAACCCCGGGGGACCAGAACTGCTGGAAGCCCATGACTGACAATGACTAGCTATCTAAAGAAGAGTAACATGGAGTGGAAGACAGTGACATTTTTTCTGGAAAAAGGAAAACATCCCTATTTCAGTATGCGTGAATAGGTGTATGCTATCACAAGGAAACATTTACAAACGGCATATCAGATAAATATTTAGTACAAATGTTAGAAACATTTGTGCAACGAATATCATTTAATAAGTGAAGAATACCAACAGAAGATAGAACCTGTGTCTATAATAACAATTTTCCTAAGACCAAAATCACAGATATAGCATGCATATTATTCAGAAACATTATTCAGAGAATAAAATGGCTGGGACTTGGGTATCAGATGTCCAACTGCAAGAGACACAGCAACTACAGCTATGTGCCTGTTAGGTAGGCCAGGCAACTTGATTCAATGAACTGGGGAACAATTTCAGGCAGACAAGAAGAATGGACAACATTCATTCTGCCCCACGTTGATTGCTACTTTGGGGTTCAGGCATGAAGCTGCAAACGTGCAACCAAAAACGACATTATTCACGTAATAGGCCATCAGGAACACTGCTCAATGAATTCGACATTATTGGATATCCGGGATCCACAAGACATTGCAGGGGCAACACACCTATATAGACGACAAGTGAAGGCGATACAGCATCAAGAGCACAGTCGCCATCAGAACAGTTCCAACCAGCAAAACAACGGATAAACTGTCTATCCAAAATAATAAAATGTAAGCGAAGCAATTCACAGCTAATTTGCGTCCTGTCTACTCAACCGAAGCGTGAATAAATAAATTATCAGATAAATTCGGCTGCGCTGAATCTGAGGGGACTGAATCCGTGGCATGAACCGAGCGTCCAGCAAGAGTACGACGAGTCGCTTGAGGAAACAGCATCACATCGGTGCTACAAGACGCACAGGATCGATTGCATCTTTGCCCCGCAGACACGTACATCCGTACAGGTAAAAAGGCAGACAGTACGGACCGATCTCCCGCTAAGGGCCACGAGCAGGAGGGAGACGAAGAGGAACCGAAATCCCGGCCTTCCGGTGCGGCTACCGCCTACGGACCTACGACCTCCAACGAACCACACACCCACCCCGCCGTATCGCCATTCCGCTCCGCTGGAGAGACGGAGCACCACGAGAAGGGGCGGCAAACAGCATCACGAAGATAAGGCAGACACTAGAGAGAGAAGGCAGACGCGAGGAGTTACCGAAGTTCGCCGGAGATCCCCCAATCCGCAGCGCCAAGCCTCCGCACTGCAGCCGGGAGAGATTCACGCAGGACACGAGCAGGGAAAACGCTGGAGAAAAAAAGAGGTTACGCGGATTGGGGGAGCGCTAAAGCCCAGAAACGCATCGGAGCGTGGGGGTTTTCAGCGGCGAGGTTACGGTAATGCCCCTGGACCGTCGGGGGTTTCGAGCTGGAGCCGCGGGAGAAAGGGTAACTGCCCGGTACGCAGTGTGATTAACGTCCCCTGAATGAATGATGCTGCTGCTCTGCGGGGGGACCACCATGGGCGCATGGCCCAGCGGCCGGCCGCGGAGCATGTCCCCGGGGAAAGTGGGTGGTAGGACCCGACGGGGTGAGGAAAGCCTTGGATCGCGCATGGCGGACGGCAGCATCGGATCCATGCGGGAGTGTCGTTGGTGAGCGTATTTGTTTTCCGAATCCTCACGAAATTGGGCTTGTTAGGTAAAGGAGCGTGTTTGGTTGTACGTTTTTCCGTTTCTTGCGTTATGCCGGAAGAAATAAGCCCGTTTAGTTTTTTGGGTCACACAGTTTTCCTGTATCACGGGAAACGTCCAAATCGAGCGTTTCCGCGGGAACAGGCTGCGTTGGTGCAAAAGCGGGGGAAATAGCGCGCCTCCCGTGCGAGCTCGACGCTGACGTGAGCCGCGACTTTTCCCTAAAAGCTGGCGGGAGAAATTTTGTCAATCGCACGTGGAAGCGCGACGGTATATATCACCATCCGGCTCACCACGTAGTGTCGCGTCACCCTTTTCCCCATTTCTCGAGCTCTCAAGCCCGCGAAGATCTTTATCGGCCAGCAGGTAAGCGGCGGTAGCGGCGATGGTGGTTGTAAATCGGTTGGTGTAGACGTTCTTCTCCAAGATCTTGAGTGATGACGTGCTCCGCTCCTCCGATATCAGTGAGTTTCATCAAACCCCAGATGAAGTAGCTTCGATCTGTTAGCATCTCCTAGATCTGATTGTTGTTTCGGTAGATCTATGTTAGTATGCCTAATAAACTGGTTGGTGTAGTCATAGATCGGTATTTTTATGGTGTAACAACCTTATTTTCTCCACAAGGATGGCTCGAGTGTTTATATCGAACTCTCGGAAAATTGGCTTAGAGATTTATTCTTCCTCTCATTTTCAAGCAACCTACAAAGCAAGGTTTGCCGGTTAAAAAAACAAAGCAAACTTTTGTCTTGTGTCCCGAACTCCACCATGTTGTTATTAAGCACAAGTTTTCGTATTAGTAGTATGAAATAACAAAATAAATAAAGTAAAGTAAAAAATAAAAACTAGGCAAGCAAGACAATAGCAATAAAATATAGTTGTTTTTAGGTTTTGTGTGTGTTTGCAAGTGAAGAAAGGATTTTTGTATTTTCGAAATAATAAATTGCATAAAATATAAAGTGTGATTGTGGTGTTGGAAAGGTTTTTCTAATGGTTTCAAATGGACTTTCTTTTTGGACTGCAATGGACATAAACAATTCATCAGAGACATAATATTGATGAAACTTCTATATGTGTTTGATAAGCATTCGTATGGGCACCACGTCCTAACATAGAGATGAACACATCTCTCTTATACTCCTCAAGAAAGCAAAAAATTCAAGCAATCTTGAATTAAGAAAGCAATGGAGTATAGCCTTAGGTAATTTGACATGATATTTGAACCACACATATGTTACCTTAACCAAATAAGATTATCTAACTGTCACGAGATAATTATAGCACATGGATTCACTTTATCCCTAGTGAGGCAGCAAAAGAAAGATAAATACCATAGTAGATCTTAAATTTGTTGTCACTATTCAATCACTATCGTCGTGCTACTCTATCTAATACACACTTCTCCCCGCACATTCTCTTGTATACAAGTTGGATCAGAACAAGTACTTAAGAATGGGGTACATGATCTGCATCTATCAATACATCTTACACAGAATAGGTTCCAATCTCATATATAAAATTATAGAATAAAGATTCGCCACATAGGAATTACAAATATGACAATAATCATGTTGGGCAGCTCATATGGTACTAGATATATGAAGAACAAGAGAAAGAGGGAGAGATCAAGCTACTGACACAAACCCATAATATAGAGGTTGACTACTCCATCTTCATCACGGTGATGATGGTGGAGACGTTGGAGAAGGTAGAGATTCCTCCGACGGCGGCTCCGGTGAAGTTTTCCCCTCTAATCTTCACTGGTTGTAGCTCTATTTTGGTGTTTCGGTGTTCCTGTAGCGCCTCTCTCTAGGAACTCATGAGGGGCCCTTTATATAGTGGTTTCTAGAGCAAACAAAGGCGATGGACGAAATATCAAAGTGAATCAATGGTCGAGGAGGAAACTAGTATGGGTGGCGCGCTAACCCTTACTAGGCGTGCCACCAGTGCTATTTTGGGCCTCCTGGCTCTTCTAGTGAGGTCCAAATACTCCTGGTGCTTCTCTTGATAAAATATTGACAACCCTAGAAGTGCAACTCCATTTTACATCGTTTAGGTCCCTAAAATGCAAAAATACACAAAATAGGGTTTTCCTGTCCTGTAGAGATATAAAAAATAGGATCATTGGTAAATTGATGAGTCCAAAATTGAAGCATATTTAAGTATATAAATTATTCATATTGTCACTCATTACATGCTACATCTAGCTGCAACTATGCCTATTATGTATGATTATTAGTTCTCATTCATTTTCACATGGATTTTGCACAATTAGTATTTTAGTAGGATTTTATTACCTTTTCTTTTCTTTGACTTGTGTTTAGGTGCTATGAACAATCATGGATAAAAAGAGCCAAGAGGATTCAATATGGAGGAGTTGCAGGCACCAAACTTAGCCATTTGAGGGGAGGAAAAAGTGGATTTTTCCATCAACTCCAAATGAAGATCCAAGGACATGGTGTTGTAGCCCTCGTCCATACGAATCCAACGAGCCAAAGAACATCTCAATCGGAGTCTATATGAAGACCAAAACACTTTAGAGTCCAAAGGGAGTAACAACCACTCGTACGGTCGTACCACATTCCGACGTCTTTGTTTCGTCAACCAGAACAACATTTGTGAACGCCCAGTGGGCATATTCGGCCCCTAGCTCCGTCGGTTTGCAAAACCGACCTCCAGATGCCTATTTAAAGAGGGGAAAACCCTAGAAGAAGAGGAGGGAGTCCACACATGCCATTGGGGCGGAGCCCTACCCCCTCCATAGCCGCCTCTCACAAGATCTACACCACGATACCACTCAAGGCAGAGAGGATACTTTCATCTTGAAGGGCTACGAATCGATCTTCATCAATAACATCTCTAACTTTGATCCGATTTGTTTACTTTGTTATGATCCAATCTTTATTGTGGATTTGCACTTGTATTCAATTGTACCTTAATATTTCATCCATACTATTGTCATGATGTTGATCCCCTTCATGTATGAGTAGTTTCCTTGTTCTTGGAGAGAGATGGTGACATGGGTATACCCTATAGGTACTCGAGCTTGGTATATACGGTCTAAATATGTACAGACCCACGGTGTCGCCAAGGCCTAGATGAAAGAACTCGAGTAACATGTGGACTCTCGATTGCTTGAAGGGCAAGAAGAAGCTAAAGATAGAAAGTTTGAAGGGGAAAACCCTAACTTGTAACCGACTCGACCTGCTACCCGAGACCCGGCCTATCTATATAAAGGCTAGGAGGGGGCGGCGAGGAGGACACATGCAACCCTAGTTTCCACCACCCTCGCCAGATTGCATCTGCGCACCATTGTAACTTTCGACTCCTTCGATAATTCCACGAGCAGACAAGCAGGAGTAGGGACCTCTACGAGGCTTGAACCTGGGTAAATCCTTTGTCCCCTGTGTGCTTGTTTGCTAGCCGATAGATGTCTCCAACGCTCCCTCCTTCTCCAAAACCCAAGTCCATAACAATGGGAATTGATGAGTTAAACCCTCGTCAATTGGCGCCGTCTGTGGGAACTGGGAGTGCCGATGTTGCGCCTTTTCGGCCCCATCAACTGCGATCTACAACTCCGCAACAGCGGAGATTCGCCAGCTCTTCGGCGCCTTCGACTTCACTGTCCACACGCCGGCCACCCGCCCGGCCTTCGAGTCCGTGGGCGACGGAATTAGCCTGGCGATTGGGAGCTTCCGCTTCCAAGTTGGTCAGATGGGCACGCTTCGCATGCCTGATCAACCGACAGCACCGGCGATTGCCCCGGCATCATGGTTCCCTCCATCGATCGGCACCCTCGACGAGCTCAATGCCTCGGTGGCAGTCGGGAACACGATCAGCGACAGCAGTCGTGACTCCGATCTGAGCGATCTTGTGGCGCCCCGCAAAAACCACTACTAGAAAATCGCATTGTTTTTGTGCATTGCATCATCATGACCGCATGCTCATGTCATCATGCCACATTGCATTTGAGCATCGTCATCATCTTGCATTGGTTTGTTTAAAAACTATTTTCGAAAAGTCTAGTTTTGTTTTCTAAACGCCCCGTCTTTATTTCAAATTAAAACCCTAGGTCTCCGAAATATTTTATTTCGTCTACCAACGGATTTCAAAAGCCCCGTTTTAAATAAACAAAATTTATATTATTCTTTTAGGAGGCAGCTAGCCAGGCCCGAAAGCCTAGCCGGCCACCTCCAAATTAAAACCCTAATCTGTCTAACCCCAAACCCTTTTCCACCCAATCCTAGTCTACCCAGCCCCCTCCACCTCACCCCATCCAATCCCCTCCCTCCACCTCACCAACCCCTCCACCTCACTCCCTCACACAGCCAACACCTCCCCCCGCGCGCAGCACGCACGCCAGCCCCGCCTGGCCATCCCCTGCCGCCACCTGGGCACGCCACCCAACCCGCCTGGCCCCACACCCCTCCTTTCCTGCCCACTCCCACAGCCACCAACCCGCCGCACTCACCGCTCCCGCCCTGCACGCGTTCCAACCCCCCTGGTCGCCACCTGGGCGCGCTTTCCCGCTCCACCGCACGCGCCCCCACCAACCGCGCGCGCGTGCCGCCGCACCTGGCTGCTACACGCCAACGCCAGCCCTACCCCTGGCCCACCGATCCCCCTGCCCCGACCCGAAACACCTCTCCTCCCCCACGTTCCTCTCCCCACCTCCCCATCCACTGCGATCCCCACCCCACTCCTTCCTCACCGATGGACGCCGCCGCCCTCCAGCGCCGATCCCGGCCGCGTGACCCCGCCGTCGTCATCGCCATGCCCTCCGTCGCCCGAGCTTCTCCTCCGCCGCCCTCCTCCACTCTGGTGAGCCCGACCAGCCCGAGCCCCGGCCCTCTCTCCTACTGCTCGCCGTCGCGGCGCCGCGGGCCCCCACCTCGTCGCCCCGTGCGCCTCCGTCGTCCAGCCTCTACCTCTGCCGCCCGAGCACGAGCTCCCCTCGCCGTCGTCTCGCGCCTACCCACCGCGAGCTCGTGCTCCACCAAGCCCCGCCACCGGGCCTCCCCGAGCAGAGCTCCTCCGTCTCCTGCACGCGTGCGCCGTTGCGGCTGCACCTCGCCGTCCCCGCCGGTGTGCTCGCGTACCTAGCAGGACAACCCCGTGAGGCTCCCTGCACCGTGCCGCCCCGAGCTCGCCTCAGCGCCTGGCGCTCATCTCCGGTCCGGGCTCTGCCACGCGTCGAGACCGCCCCTGTCCCGTTCGACCCCTACCTCCGAGCCCGCGTCGGCATCCGTATCCTCCACGCTTCTCGTCTCATCTTGGTCTCGTGTGACCTGGCCATGCCTCTGTTACTCCTGTTGTATTCGTGTCACAGATGTTGTTCTATTGGAGTTTCGTGGGGTGATATTGTGGAGATGTTACTGCCTAAGTCGAGCCCTATCCCGTGGAACGACATGGTTTTTTGAAGATAATCGCCGCAAGTTTGGTGCGCCAAGGGCTCCCGTTGACAAGCAATCTGAGTTCCGCACCGACAAAACAGATCCCAGAACCTGAAGACCCATGACAAGAGCGTCTACCCAGAACACCAAGGTCTACTTCGCGGGTACCGAGCACCGGGACCGCCTCCCCGGACGCCAAGGTCGTCGACACGGATATGCCAAGTACTTCCTCAAGAACGCCAAGTTCTCCTTCCTCTCAAACGCCAAGACCCGAACCAGAAGAATGCCAAGATCGCCACGGGAACGACAAGTACTTCACCCCGGACGCCAAGACCGACCCAAGATGCGGACCCGACAAGACCTTCATGACGGCAAGATCAACACCGACCAGGGCGGATCCGATGCGCCCTGACGCCAAACCAAGTCCTTCTTCTCGGAACGCCAAGCTCTCCTTCCGATGTCCAAGAATGATCATGTCGATCCGAACCCCAGATCCGATCCCCGTCGAACCCTGCCAAACCCCCGAACCCCCGAACCCCCGGAACCAAGATCATCCGAACCCAGATGTGTGAACCTTTTTCCGAGCCCCTATTTTATAAATGCTATATATAAAACCTGTTGCATAATAATTGTTCATCTCGCATGCATATCATAATCATGCCGGATCTTCTGCCGTAGTATTAATTATTGCATCCGGTGTTTCTTCTAGTGTTTGCTTCTTCGCGGACTAGGCCGATGAGTTGATGCGAGTATCGACAAATTCTCCGGTTATGATCCTTCGGCAGTGTTTTCCCAGGCGAGCATCTCTCCCCCTTTACCTATTTTGCATTTATAGTCTTTATTTCCTCCAGTTGATCTATTGCTATCTGTGTCACGATGCTTTAGTTTCCGTACACCAGTTATATCCCGTGCAACCTCTATATTGCCTTGGACACCTCCTATTACCCGTGTTTGGTAGATAGCTAGCCTTGCGAGTCGTAGATGCTTGCTTAGGTGCGATCTCGTGTTGTCGAGTACCATAGTTGTTGGAATGCTGGCAGATGTCTATTGGTGGAGATGTTTATTGGTGGAGATGATCATGAATTAAAATACAACTATTAAAATGCTAGCTATAACTAATGCAGAGGCATCGGTGGGCAATAGATGTTATTTGGTTCTTCCACGCTCACTTGTGTCCCGTAGGACCCCGAGTACTTGATACCTGTTCCTTGACTATTCGCACTATCCACATCCGGGAGGCCTTATGGACCCCCCGTGAGCCAGAGCTTGATTCATTTCTATTTCTTGGGGCCACAAAGTAGTTTGAGGCTTTATTACTATCCTGTACTTATGCCATGTTACTGCTTTATTTACGATTGTGCGTGGAGCACCTGTACTGTTTAGGATCGTGACACGTTTTTGCTGTATCGACAAGCCCAGTCACATTTTCGGGTTCCCAGTCATTTACAGCCGTCCACACAAACCCTGGGTCCGTTCCGGAGCCGGCCAACTTCGTTGCGGGTAGCTTAGTGGGGTGGCCCCCTGAAATATTCCTGAATCCTGTGATCGCTTTGTCGTGAATGCCTCGTTGTGTTTTGAGTTGGTTTTTCCGAGGTTGATCGAGTGTGTGTTGCTATTTGTGCACCCCTGCAGGGTAAAACTTTCTGAAAGCCGTGTCCGCGGTTATGGACGACTTGGAGCACAGTATCTCGATCATAGACAAGCATAACTAAAGTAGTGCTATAAATTTGACTTAATATGTGACTAGTAATCAGCTCAAGTATAACGGAATGGATATTAAAAATGCCAACAGCTGGTGGATCTGGGTTGTTTTGTGACATGCTATATGCCTAGTAAGTATTGCAACTCCAATGGAATGTAATAAAAGTGCCAACCACTGCTGGGTTTTGGGATTCCTCAGGACAATTATATCCGACTAGTAAATGATCCAACTACAACGGAATGGTGATTAAAACTGCCCACTACTTATGCTTCAGGATGACTCATGCTATCTTTATCTGATTAGTAATTGCTGCAACTATAATGGAATGAGTAAAACTGCCAACCGTGTGAGTTCCTTGGTCCGACTTCCTCGTTTGGTCTCGAGGGGGAAATACCAGGAGGGGTATGTTTGGTGTTAGCATCAGGTAGGATCCGAATAGGTCTTTCTTACCCCTCTCTAATAGCCGCCATTGATACCGAGTCTCTATAGGTTGTTTAGTGCCGCTGCGCTGCCGCTTCAGTCCACCATACCTATGTAGGCAAGAGCCGCCGAATTCTAGCATCGCCGTGTACTGGCCTCAGTACTGACGCTCCTGTTTTTCCTTTGCCCTTTGTCGGCACCCCTTTTGTTTTAGCAGGTTTGAGATCGACGTCGTTAGCAGGGTTACCCTTCCGGCTTGGCCTGGGCAGGGTTATGGACGCCATTGGTTATTCTTCAGGGTTCTTAGCCCCATTTGCATCTTGTCCGTACTCGGACGCAGTATCGTTTTCAAGGTGATTTGGGTCTTTGTACTGTATATCTGTATTCTTGACTCGCTGAGTCGTTGTTGTATATATATCTATTCTATGGGTCCCATCGAGGACTATTGTGTAATGGTATTACTTCGTTTTCCACCCGCACGAAAGTGCCTAGTGGGCGTCCTTGAATCGTTTCTATGTGGGTTTGGCGGAAAGGGCTAAAACTTGCATAGGGCCGATTTGAGGGTGTTACAGATCTAGCCACAGAAGATGGGACCTACGGTTCCGAATCTGAAAGTTGCGGAAGCAATAGCTTCCCCAATCACTTCATGTGCGTCGTCATTAACGCAGGCGACACCTCCGCCAATTGCGGCAATGGCGGTAACACCGGCAATGGCACCGATCCACCTAACGGTGGCAATGGTGGCAACGGCGGTAACGGTGCCAATAGGGGAGCAGTCGAACCTCCCAGCATAATCAATGAGCAAACCGGCGAACGTGTCGTAATCAGGCTCAACGAGCAAGAGTGGGAACGCTGCCGCGAAGCCCTACGAGGTGCACCTCTACCCCTTGGGTCCCTGCAGGAACTGCTGATGGGCTACCACTGGCTCCTAAAAGAAGAATTCACGCGCCAAAAACAAGCAATCGCGCAACTTGAGGCGCGTAAAAAGGCGGCGGACGAGTCGAGCCTTCGTCGCGCTGGGCTCTCCTCCTACGGAGGATCCTCCTCACGAGGCAACGAGTACCTCACCAAGAAGAGGCAGTCGCGAATGGCTCACCTCACCGAACAAGAGCGAATAGACGCCGCGAAAGTCCTCGACTTTGGCTCTATGACAGTCGACACGAGAGGCAACGTGGTCCCCAGGACGCCGCAGGCTGCGGTGACAGCAGCCACCATGTACCTCCTCAACAACCAGCCACCGGCTGGAGATCCCCGAACTGCCATGCACCGATCTACGATCGCAGATTTAGGGTTAATCGAGGCCGCCCTCGACAAGGAGCCGGTACCAGACCCAAAAAAGGGCAAAGCGCTACTCCTCGCCCTCATCAAGCAATGACAGTCACGACCTGTCTCGACGCCGTCGCTCACGGCGACATGATCGCGACTATGATGCGCGCAACGACCTCACGCAACGCAAGATCGACAAGTCAAGGGCACGACGTGCTCGGTCGACTGACTCGGAAGAGGAAGATGGGGAGCTCTGCGGCACCAAATGCTTCAGCAGATCCATTAGGCAGAAGTGAATGCCTAAAGGGTTTAAACTTCTGTCGGAGAATCCGAAATTCGACGGTCTACAAGACCCTAAAATCTGGCTAGAGGATCACATCTCCTCCGTCAGGCTCCACGGAGGCAGTCGAAGTACTGCCATGCAATGTTTGCAGCTACATCTGCAGGGCGCTGCCCGAGCATGGCTCAATAACCACCCACGCGAATCCATTCGCAGTTGGGATGAGCTGGTTTACAGCTTCGTGCGCAAATTTAAGGGCACGTACAAACGGCCTGCATCAATCGAAGAATTGAGATGCTGCCAGCAAAGATCTGACGAATCGCTGCGCTCATACATCCAAAGGTGGTCCATCATCAAGAACTCCGCGGAAAACATCTCGGAGGACCACGCGACTGATGCATTCAATGGTGGCGTCCGCCGCCTAGAGCTCAGGGAGGAGCTGGGCCGCTCGAAGCCTCAGACCATTGACCACCTGATGGAGATCGCGAATTGGTGGGCCGATGGAGAATATTCGGTGAAGAACTGCGCTCACTCCGACGAGGAGGCGGAACTCGAACGCAGACGCGACCGCCGGGGCAAGCGTCGCATGCGCACCTACGACGATCGCGATGACGTCAACATGGTCGCAGTCGGCTACGCCGATAGACGCCACGAAAATCGCAACAGCGGATACCGCAGCGGCGGATACCGCGACTCCGGGAAAACCACGCAAGTGTGGCAACGCCGCACTCGCGACGAGGCACCCGCGACCTCCATCGAGGAAAAACTGTCCGGGCCATGCACGGTACACTTCTACATCGACAGGCATGACGGCAAGAGAAAGTCCAGCCACCTCCTCAAGGACTGCCACGAGTTCCTCAAGCTACACGAGGGATTGGTTCGGATGAACCGCAACGCAGTCGAAAGAGGCTACGGAGCCGCTCCAAGCGCCGTGGCACATGGCGCACCGCCACCACCACCTGGGCCACCCCCGAACGGAGCTGCACCGGACCAGCACCACGGAGGAGAACCGTACCCATGGGCCATGGGTACCATGATGATCCAAAAGGGGCGCCCCTCCAACAGGGTACAGAAAGCCATCACTCGCCAAGTCAACTTGGCCACGAACTCGCCACCATCCACCACTGAGTACCTCAGTGGCAGCGAGTCGTGCATTACCTTCGATAAACGCGACCACCCGCCTCAAGTACCTCGCCCAGGTCATTGCCCCCTTGTACTCGAGGCGCAAATCGGAGGCTTCAACATGAGTCGCATCTTTCATGGATGGCAGAAGCGGCATCAACCTCATATTCACGAGTACCTTGCGAGCAATGAGGATCCCTCTAACCTGCTTGGAGGCATCGGACACAACGTTCCACGGCATCGTCCCAGGGAAAGGCGTATACCCCTGGGCAAAATCAACCTCGACGTCATATTCGGCACGCCAAAGAACTTCCGGCGCGAGCGCATCGACTTTGAGGTCGTCGACTGGCCCTCACAATACCACTACATCCTCGGACGCGTCGTGTTCGCTAGGTTCATGGCGGTACCCCACTACGCCTACCTGCAGATGAAAATGCTAGGTCCCAACGGCGTCATCACGATCAACGGGAGCTTTGAGCGATCTGACAGTTGCGACAGGGAATTCAACAGAATCTCCCAGTCCTTCGGCATGCAGGAGGAGCTCGCACGATTGAAGGAAACGACAGACAACAGTCCGCCTCCCCTGAGTAGGCCAAGCTCACCTGATCTCTCCTTTGACTCATCTGTGCACACAAAGAAGGTGCAGGTCCATCCGTCAGATCCCGCCAAAACGGCCCTCATCGCCAACAACTTGAGTCCCGCATAGGAACTCACGCTCGTCGAATTCCTCCGTGAGCACTGGGAAATTTTTGCCTGGTGTCCTGCGGACATGCCAGGAGTTCCCAGGGAATTCGCCGAGCACGCACTCAACGTCAACCCCGACGCAAGGCCAGTCAAGCAAACAATCAGGCGACTGTCTAAGCCACGAGCGCAGGCAGTCAGAATGAAGATCAACAGACTCCTCGAGGCCAAATTCATACGCGAGATCAAGGAAAGCACTTGGCTCGCCAATACGGTGCTGGTGCCAAAAAAGGACACGGATATCCTACGGATGTGCATGGACTTCACTTCTTTAAACAAGCACTGCCCAAAAGATCACTTCCCGCTACCACGGATCGATCAAATCATCGACTCCACCGCTAGATGCGAGCGCCTCTGCTTCCTCGATGCCTACTCAGGCTATAACCAAATTCGAATGAAGGAGGAAGACCAGGAGAAGACCGCGTTTACAACGCCCTTCGGTGTGTTCTGCTACAACACAATGCCCTTCGGGCTAAAAAACGCGGGAGCCACCTACCAGCGGTGCATGCAGGATTGCCTCAAGGAGCAACTGGGTCACAACATCCAAGTCTATGTCGACGACATAGTAATCAAAACCAAGGTGGAAGCCTCTCTAATCGATGACTTGCGCGAAACATTCGCCAATCTCGATCGTTACCGGATTAAGCTCAATCCGGACAAATGCGCCTTCGGCGTACCATCTGGGCAGCTGCTCGGGTATCTCATCTCCGCGAGAGGGATTGAGGCAAACCCGAAAAAGATAAAGGCCATACTGGCCATGGAGAAGCCAAAGAACATAAGAGGCGTCCAGCAACTAGCCGGACGAATCGTGGCCCTCAGTCGATTTATCAGTCGAATGGGAGAAAAGGCCCTGCCCTTCTATCAGCTCCTCCGCAAAGCTGACAAATTCGAGTGGACCAATGAAGCGCAAGAAGCATTCGAAGATCTCAAGCGCCTATTATCCACCTCGCCAGTACTGGTGACTCCACGAG
Source organism: Avena eriantha (assembly GCA_910589775.1). Taxonomy (NCBI): domain Eukaryota; kingdom Viridiplantae; phylum Streptophyta; class Magnoliopsida; order Poales; family Poaceae; genus Avena; species Avena eriantha. The sequence continues at coordinate 15,189,472 of OU342740.1, forward strand.
AAAGGGAACCACTACTGCTGTACATCTCCGCTACCAACCAAGTGGTTAGTATAGTGCTCGTCGTCGAGCGGGCAGAGGAAAACAAGGTCCATGGCGTACAACGCCCGGTATACTACCTCAGCGAGGTCCTCACGCCAACAAAACAGCGGTACCCGCACTACCAGAAGTTGGCGTACGGCCTCTTCATGACCGCCCGGCGACTGTGCCATTACTTCCAGGAACACCCAATCGTGGTAGTCAGCGACGCCCCATTGGGACATATCCTCAATAACCCCGATGCCACGGGACGAGTCACGCTTTGGGGAATCGAACTGTCTCCACGAGACATCACATACGAAAAGCGCGACGCAATCAAATCGCAAGTTCTCCCTGACTTCCTCGTGCATTGGATGGAAAACCAACTCCCGGACAAGCCAGATATGTCCTACCTCTAGACCATGCACTTCGATGGATCCAAACGGAAAGATGGAGTAGGAGCAGGTGTCATACTGACATCACCTCAAGGGGACAAGCTGAAATACATCATGCGAATGCAGTTCACAGCCTCAAACAACGAGGCTGAATACGAGGCCCTGTTGCACGGGATGAGGATGGCAAAAGCCTGCGGCGCAAAGAGGCTCATCATATATGGCGACTCCAAGCTGGTCGTCAACCAAACAATGCACGAGTGCGACGCACTGAATGACAACATGATCGCATACCGCGACCTCTACGATACACTCGAGGGAGACTTCGATGGTTGCGAGTTGCGACATGTAGGTCGTGAAAGCAACGAGGAGGCGGACGCACTCGCCAACATAGGCTCAACCTGCACCCCCATACCACCTGGGGTATTTCTCGAGCGCATCTGCGAACGCTCCATCAAGCCAAAGGCCGCAGAGAAGAAAACAAGCGCAGCAACGGACTCGGGGGCTACGCCACCCAATGAGCCAATGGCACTCGATGACTTGGAGCCAGACACAGGACTCGAAGGGCCAATGAGCGTCATGATGATCGAAGAATCCTGGACGCAGCCGTACATTACGTACCTCCTCAGCAAGCGCCTACCGGACGACCCGACAGACGCACGGCACATCGCGCGATGGTCCAAGGCATTCGCCGTTATCAACGGCTAACTGTATAAACGCAGCATCATGGGCGTGTTACAATGATGCATCTCCCTGGCCGATGGAAGAGCTGTCCTTCTCGACATCCATGAAGGGACCTGCGGGCACCACGCCGGCAGTCGCGCCCTCGTCGCCAAAGCTCTACGAGCTAGATTTTACTGGCCCACGGCCATGCGCGACGCCAAGGACATAGTCCAAAAGTGCAACGCTTGTCAGCGATTCGCGGACAAGCCACACGCACCAGGCGCAGAACTACGGCCTATTCCATTGGCCTGGCCCTTCACACAATGGGGGCTCGACATGGTGGGCAAGCTCCCACGGTCCTCGCAAGGAGGCTACATCTACCTCTTGGTCGTAGTCGACAAATTCACCAAGTGGATTGAGGCCATGCCAGTGACCAAGCAATCAGGTCGCAGCGTGGTCAAGTTCTTCGAGTCCATCGTCTACCGCTTCGGCGTGCCACACAGCATCATCACTGTCAACGGGACGAACTTCACATCCAAAGAGTTCCAAGAATTTTGTGGAAACCTGGGGATCAACATCAGTTACGCCTCAGTCGCGCATCCACAGACCAACGGTCAGGTGGAAAAAGCAAACGGGCTCGTCTGCAGCGGCATCAAGAAGCGACTCCTTCGACCACTCGAACAAGCCGCGGGTTGCTGGCCAGATGAACTCCAATCCGTACTCTGGAGCCTATGTACAACTCCAAACAGCGCCACGGGCTACACGCCATTCTTTATGGTGCACGGAGCAGAAGCAGTACTACCCGCCGAAGTGAGGTACAAGGCGCTACGCGTGGTCGCTTACAGCGAATAAGAGTCATCTCTTGCACTCGAAGACTCCGTCGACCTCCTCGACGAGGCAAGAGAAATCGCCGCAGAAAGATCCACGATATACCAGTAGAACCTGCGCAACTACCACGGTAGAAGGCTTCGCCCCAGATCCTTTGTCAAAGGTGACCTGGTCCTTCGACTGAAGTAGCAGGGGCATCTCAAGCTCGAGTCCCCCTGGGAAGGACCGTACGTGATTACAGAAGTAATCCCAGGTGGCGCCTATCGCCTTCAAGATTTAGAGACAGGAGTCGCATACTCCAACCCTTGGAACGTCGCACAACTACGATGCTTCTACCCCTAGCTGTTTTTCTTTACATCACAAATAAGGCTACTCAGCCAAGGCTACTTAGCCACACATTGTACCCCGTACTGTTCTCCAAATAAATAAAAGCTAAGTGCCCCAAAACTCTGTGTTCCTTTCACTTTTATCAATTTTACACTCAGGGGCTACGCCACCCTACATACATCTGTTCTTCGAACCAGCAAATGTGATATCCTGAGTAGCTGGCACATGAATCGAACCCCTTACCGAAAACTCAACCCAGCTGCAACGCACCTGGCAGGTTGACAAAGGGATGGTCAGGCTAACGAAAAGGACTCGCATAGTGCAACACACCTCACGCTAACAAAGTTGTTTATACACGTTCGACAATAAATTATCTACAACATATATATGAACTTTACAACACAAATACACCTATGTGCAGGATACAAATCTGGCTACTGCTGCAACAAAAGAACATTGGTTTGTTCCTCGAAGAAGTCGACAATCTCCTCTGTTGGGTGGTCCACCGCTTGATAGTGCGGCATCATATTCCAAGCAGATCCGGCTGGAGGCGCTGGCAGCCCGGAAGCAAGGGCGGCGACATCTACGTCAGGCCTGTGCAATCGCACCATCAAGAGGGCAGCCTTGGCACCAGCCACCAACTGCTGCCTAACGCACTCGCGAACCGCGGACATATCTTGAAATCTGGCCAGGAGAGCCAACAAGCTTGATGGAGTGTCATCCAATGGGAACATTGCCCGATAGATATTCTTCAAACATGACTGCGACTTCTTTAGGAAGAGCAGCACTCACGAAGCGCGATCCTGCAGGGTCGCCAATGCAGTCGCATGATCATGATCCACCCAGAAGTATCCCCTCTCTTGAAGTTGCTCCTGGGTGAGACCATGAAGGCGGATGGCAATTCTATCCCTCTCCTCCTGCGGATGGCGTGCGCTAACAACTACACGAAGCAGCACCAACAGCATGAGTACAACGTACCATTGCGACTAACTACAAAGGAAAAGATGAGGACGAGCAAACTAACACTTAAACTGGTCGCCCAGTTGTGTCACCTCGCCAAGCAGATATTGCTCGCGGGCGGCGGCTTTTTCTGCTTTCGACTTCCACACATATGCATTACCGCGGATCAGGGGCAACTCACGCTCTAGCTGCTTCACGCGGTCACGAAGTCGCGACAGCAGGGACAGCTCCTCTACCCTGGAGCGCGGTGGTGCCACTATCTCATCAAGAGATGGCGAGTCCTGGGTTCCCCCCACGGGACCACTCGATGTGCCCTACCACAAGTCAAGACAGAAGCAAATAAGGCGACCAAATTAACACAAAAGCAAGGGTAATAGGTGCATTCAAGATAAGCATAAATATTCACAAACACACTCGCCAGCAGGCATGTTCTTAGACCAAAAGGACAATTCATCATCTATTACAAAAGCTAACTACGGAGCAGCTGGCTTCTTCGACTTCGACGCCTTCAGGGGCTTCATCAAGTCCGTGGCAGTATCAGATGCCACCGACTTTCCGCCTGCCCCTGAGGCCGAAGCTTTCGCCGCCTTCTTAGCGCGTTGGAGCTCCTCCGAATACTTGGCAACGGTATTTATCAAGGAATGGCCATATTTGGCACAGGCAGTCGCAAAGGGAGCGAAGACTACCTGCTGACCATCCGCGCCAACAGGCATCGCCTTCGACACCGCAGAGGGATCTATCTCGACTCCGTGGGCTTGCACCATGGCGAGTGACATGGTCGCGCTAGCCGCGCGGAGGGAGTTCTTGTAGGTGGCAGGCACACCCCCGGCGAGTGACTCCACCAGCTTATCCATATTATTGACCAGCTCAGCCTTCGGCATCAACTCCTCCCGGAGGCGACTGAGGGCAACCTTGGCCTTGGACAATGTATCCTAGATGGCGGTGCTTCGGTCCTCGACTGCAGACACCGCGCCCGCCAGAGCATCATCGCGACGCAAGGCATGCGGGTCAAAACTCAAGTCGCCAGCATCTACACAGAAAACACACACATGGATCAAACTTCTAGCACCACCGGCAAAACTCTAGATGCAGAGAGGAACAACAATAAAAACATCTACCAGCAAAGGTACCTGAGAGAGCCTTGGCGACTGAGAACAGTTGCTCTTCGAACAACTTTTCCCTAGCCGCAAAGGAGGCGCACAGATCCTCTTCGCGCTTCTGGGCATCATCACGAGCCGCGATTGCCTCATCGCACCCCTTCACAGCTGCGGCCAATGTCTTCTCCAACGTGGCGACGTTGCGCAGTAAAGCGTTATGCTCAGCTACATGGCAGTCAATAATTGGCTATCAGTCGAATATACCAAAACAGAGAGAAGATGAAAAGAATAAGTGTGGGAGCACTCACTTTCAACCACGCGGTGACGCGTCTCCAGCATCGCATGCCGGCGACCCATCGCCATAACCTACTCCGCCACTTGCGCGGCTTCCTTTACAAGGAGCTGTCACACAAAACAAGGAGTAAGAAGAGGGCAACAGAAGGCGTTGACTGTCACATTCAAAAAGAAGGAAATATATACTTACATGGTCCTCTAGCGACTCCGAAGAAGTTTGCTGAACCGTCATCCGAGCAACTATTCGATGCTCCCCTACGTGAGGAGAGCTCGAAGAATTGTGCCCGGAGTGGGCTGCCGCCGGAGGAGAAGGAGCGCGCTCAGCCTCTACCTTGGCCCTTGAGGTCGCGACTCCCGATTCCTTCAAAAACTCGACGTCGCCAGAAGATGACGACGCCTCTTAACTGCAAGACTAAATCCGCATTGGGAAAGGGCAAACTCCAGGGCAAAGCCAACAAGAAGAAAACAGAAAAGAATGAATGAACTCGCAAACTTACCAGTCAAACTTGTCAAGATCAAACGTGGCCTCCGCCGACTCTGACGAAGACTCCTTGGGAAATCGCATCTCCTTGAGCGAAGACGGTGCCACAGCCCTCACAGGAACAGCTGGAATTGGCGACTCCGCGCCAACAGCCGTGCCTTCTGGAGTCGAAGGAGTCGACGTGTCGGAGTCCTCACTGCGCGAACGCTTTCGAGTATCCGGGCTCTCGGACTCGGGGGCTTCCTCTTCCACATCAGAAGGGACAGTCGACTCAGAATCGTCCTCTTCCAAAGCTTTGCGAGGAATAATACCCTCAGGAAGAGGAGGCATACAAGGCGACACCGCCCAATCCTGCATACAAGCAGCAAAGATGAGCAAGTAAGCAACAGAGAAGCAATCGCGAAAATAAGCTACTGCGTAGCACAACTGTACCTCAGGAGGAGGATTCGAAGCATCGAAAGGAGGAACGACTGGCTCATTCGGAAGCACATCCTTGAAGGTGTACTTCGTGACCAGTCGCACCCTCTTATCTACCTCACTCGCGGACATGCCATCGGCAGACACGCGAGTGGCATCATCAGCGCCACCCCATTGAAACATGGGATGGACTCTGGCCTGGAGAGGCTGGACGCGACGACGCAGCCAAGTCCTGACAAGGACGCAGCCTCCCTCTTCCGCGCCTATGCGACTCTCGAGGTCGCAGATGCGTTGATATAGCACGTCTGTCTCCGCGAGTTCGGAAGGCATGATCACGTTCTTCCAAGAACGCATCTTCTTGCAGGGAGTCGCGGGATCGAAAGGCGCGAGTCCAAAGTGCTCGTCCTTGGCCTTCTGGTCACGAACATAGAACCATTTGTCCCTCCATCCCTGGACGTACTTGGCGAGCTTGATGTCGAAATAGGTGTCGGACGGGTCGACATGGTTTCCACAACCACCTACGTCGTAAACTAGAGAGCCAGATGCGGACTGACGCTTCAGTTTAAATAAGCGCTTGAAAAGGCCAAAGTGCGGCTCGATTCCGAGCCAGCACTCGCAAAGAGTGATGAAGCAGGTGATGTGGAGAATTGAATTTTGGGACAGCTGATGGAGCTGGAGCCCGTAGAAACAAAGGAGACCCCTAAGAAAGGGGTGGAGAGGCAAAGAAAGACCGCAAATGACGAATGCAAGAAACATCACTCGAAAACCGGCGGGAGGCACAGGAATGGTCTCACCGCTGGGGACGCGCGCATCGGCGACTGCTGCAGAAATAACTCCGTCTTGGCGAAGAAGACGGAGATCTGACGCCTTGATGATAGAGGGGCGCCACGCGCCATTGGTCACGCGGGTGCCTGCAACCTTCTTTTTCCCGCCGGCAGCGGCACTGGTGCCCGCAGCAGCGGGGCCACCCTTCTTCTTCGTCGCGGCAACGGTGGCTGCGGATTCAGCGGCAACGCCTCCTTTCTTCTTTCCCATTGCGCGGCGACGATGAGAGCGCAGGAAATAACTTGGAAACGAGCGGAGGTGGTCCAGAGCTGAGGAGGAGATGAGCGCAGGGAAAAGAAGATGAGCAACAGCAATGGCAATGGCAGCGAGGAAGAAAAGAGCGCAGATGGAAAATTACTGCCGTAGCACCGCTACTTAACCCCTAGGAGATGCAATCCAACGGCTCACAAAAACCCTACTAGACGCATGGCACGCATCGCGCTCGACACGTGGAGAAGAGGAAGCGCGAACCGTCCCTCCACTGCTCCCATTACGCGTGGAAATCGAGGAGGCACAGTTAATAATAAGATTACGCACGCCCAGTCAAATCAAAGTCAGAAAGTGGGACCCACCGCTCGTCACGTCCCGTCAAAATCGCTCACGCGGGCAACTACGGTCATGCAAGCGTCAGCACTGACATCATCAACAGCTACGGAGCAAAAAACTTCGACTACTTTAGTCCTTGCTGGAGTCTTCGACTCCACCAAGCACTCGGGGCCTACTCCCATAGGGAGCGCTGGCCGCGCACCCTACGATTTTTCTTTTTACAGGGATACATGCAATCATAATCAAACCCAACCACTCGAAACACGATTCGACTATGGACGTGGGTTACTCCCATAGGGAGCGCCGGAAACAATTTCGACTGAAACAAGCAAGCAAAAGACGACAGCAGTCGCAAAATTTCTTTAGTCCCTGCCTGAGTCTTCGACTCAACCAGGCACTCGGGGGCTACTCCCATAGGGAGGGCTGGTCGCGCACCCTATGATTATTTGCACAAAAGATGTGTGTTGATTACATCCGCACTCGCAGATCATGGCGACACCGCCTCATAATTTTCCCTACAAAGAGACTACGTCTCCTGGGTCGCCCGAATCATCTCCGCGATGATAAAATTCGGATGCCGCGCTTACAGCGTGAAGGTAAGACCTGAATAAAGGCCTGGCAACACATTTAACTGCGCACTACCAGAAATATATCCGTGCCTGCAGGCACGATGAACATGCCTTGACGGACGCGTCAAGTGCTCACACCCATATAACTGGAATTCGACTCCTGTAAGACCTCCGCGGCCTGAGTCGAATTAGCCAGCACTTTTCCGGATTCGAGTCCGGGGACTCGAGTTCGAGTAGATTGCGTTGTTTCACCCTAAGGTGGTTAACTGATACCGATACTTCGGCTATATCAGGCACGTATATCAAAAATCACTATGACATAAATGAAAGCAGTCGAAAAATGTACTCATTCAGGCACTCGAAGACTTCAAAAAGTACCCAGTCGAATCTGCGATTCCACTGGATACTCGGGGGCTACTGACATGGGTATACCCTACAGGTACTCGAGCTTGGTATATACGGTCTAAATACATACAGACCCACGGTGTCGCCAAGGCCCAGATGAAAGAACTCGAGTAACCTGTGGACTCTCGATTGCTTGAAGGGCAAGAAGAAGCTAAAGATAGAAAGTTTGAAGGGGAAAACCCTAACTTGTAACCGACTCGACTTGCTACCCGAGACCCAGCCTATCTATATAAAGGCTAGGAGGGGGCGGCGAGGAGGACACGCGCAACCCTAGTTTCCACCACCCTCGCCAGATTGCATCTGCGCACCATTGTAACTTTCGACTCCTTCGATAATTCCACGAGCAGACAAGCAGGAGTAGGGACCTCTACGAGGCCTGAACCTGGGTAAATCCTTTGTCCCCTGTGTGCTTGTTTGCTAGCCGATAGATGTCTCTAGCGCTCCCTCCTTCTCCAAAACCCAAGTCTATAACAATGGGCATTGATGAGTTAAACCCTCGTCAGATGGTGAAACCCTAGTTTTATTATGCATGGAAATAAAGATAATATATTACTTGTGTCGATGTTCTATTGATCGATGATGTGTGTTTGATCTCTCTCTTTTGATGGTATCTATAGTCGGCCACATATCATTTGCCTTCGGGTCTAAATAAAAGGGTGAAATCCTTTGGATGTGTTTAGAAGTATGCCTAGAGCTATTTGTGACTAGAAGCCCTGGCTTATAACATGCACGGTCAAAGGAGGAATAAAGAGATATTCACGAAGCTAATTATGATATCCACGGGGAGACCCTTAATTGCGGTGGTCTGTATGAGTGACTTCTCTCAGACATCACGGTGGTTATTTAGAGATGACCTCATTCCTTGGCTCAACAAAGTGACTTCCTATGAGCCTTGTGGTGAACATCTTATTATGGAACTCTCTCCACACATGTCATGACATAAGAAATAGGTTATCCTAATTATGAGTAATTGTCCCATGCTAGTGTCATATCCTACACTCCCCGAGAACTCCTTAACCATATTGTCACCACCACAGGCACACTCACATCTTATCGTTTACTTCAACGATTTACTTTGTTCTTGTTTACTTTAGAACTTATTCAAACACACTCTTTATACACCATCATTTGGAATTAGAGATAACCTACAAGTACTCTCTAGTGAATAGTAACTAGGGGCATAAAGACCTCTACCAATAGCTCTTTGTGGGATCGATACTTTTATTTCGAAACTAGCTACAATTGATCTGTGCACTTGTAGTCATCAAGCCATTTCCTGGCGCTATTGCCGGGGAGCTAACCGATTTTGGTCTTTGTAATCAGTTGCTAATTTATTACTGTTATACTAAAGTTGTTTATGAGTTTCAAGTTATTTCTGTTTATTGCTTTTTATCTTTTTGCTTAGACTTATTTGAAAAGAAGAAGAAATTATAAAACGAAAAACTCATAAAAAATTATAAAACAAAAACTATAAAAACATTTGCTACTAATCATGTCTTCCGAGATTACTCTTTTTGAACAAATGAAGCTCGCAATATAGGATAAGAAATTTGGAACTTTTAGATACTATTTTATGAGGCAAGAGACATTAAAATAATAGTTGAATTGGTTAAACGGCTATTCATCCACATTATGTGCCTCACAGAAATTTGTTTGTGAAAATTGCGGATCCATGGATCATATTAATCATCAATGTGTGTGTAGCATTGATACCACATTAGCATCTTACAATGAAAGTAATGAAGGCTTTGTTGATGTGGAGGTTTTAGAATATGTGATTTTTACTGGTTGTTGTGAGTTGCTAGCTCGCATGAGAAAGATAAATTAAGAAGATAAAGCACTAGATAGAATCTATGGAGTAGTACATCATATATATTCTTATTGTTTTGATAACTTCAGTAGTAATGCATTATTGACCACTTCTGTTGTGGAAGAGACTAACCTTTTGCAAGACTCATAGAAGAAAGAGGAAAAGAATGTACACCATAGTGAACATGCTACTACCGCTGGTATGGGTTTGTTTAACTTGTAGGATCTGTTAGATGGTTGTGCAAAATCATTCTGTAATTTGTATCATAAGATTTATGATAAATGTATGGCAATTGGCCACCTTAGTTTTCAATGTTCCATTACTCTTAAAGAATCACTAGTGTCTTACACTACAGTTGAAGTCTTAGAGTATTTGGTTTATAAAGGTGTCCATGATCTACTCTCAAAAGATTCAATCATGATAAAGAGTAGTGATAGTATGCTTCATATGAAACTTACCAACTTGTTACCAATGTTACAATTTTATTTCCAAGAACATCTTAGTGATATTCCACTTGTGGTAGACAGTAAGTGTAACATCCCAAAACTTTAATCAAGGTTAATCAAGATCAAATCTACCCAATTTAGGGTTAACAAAAACTTTTTCTATTTAAAAATCTTTGAACATGTATATGTGTGTGCATTTAAAATAGGAGTTGTTTGAAATGCCATTATTGTTTGTTCTAATGGTTGTAAAATGGTTCTATGATGAATGTCACGTCATCTAGATCATTCCCAAGCAAAAACCAAAGAAAAAGAAAACAAAAAGAATTAAATAAAGGAAATGGTCACTTTTGCCATTTTAATCACCTAGCCCACTTTGGGTGTTCCTAGCACTCAATTTCCAACAGAGAAAATTGTGGATCTTTGCACCCCTTGCTAGTACAAGTAGTGATGTGCCAAGGCCCACTTTGTGATCTCCCAAAAACATTCAAACTCTAATTTTAAATGACAATTGCAAATAGAATCTAGTTCATATGTCTAGATCACCCTATTTCAAAAACCACTCAACTGAATTCCATTTAACAAATCCTAGCAACCACAGATGTTTAAGCATATCACAAAACACTCCACCAAAATTCATTTCAAAATTCCAAACTTTTATTCTTTCGGCCATTTTGTCAAACACTTGGTGGGCACAGATCAAACAAAAACCAAAAACACTAGTGTGAGCAGTGTTCTGGCCAAACATATCTCCCACATTGCCACCAAAACCTCTCCACTGAAACCCCTACCCCTTTCTAGCCCGACCAAGCACTGTGCCAACGACCAAATGGTCATGGACATCAAAGTCGAGCCCACTCGAGCACCTCACCGGCGACAGCGTGCCACCTCCCCCTCCAGGCCAGGAATCGTCGCGCCTGGAACCTGTCTGCCATGCCGACGCCGCCCGCAGAGCGCGCATGGTCCCTGCTCAACCAGACCCTTCCTTGCTCTCGCCGCCCACCTACATGATCACCACCGCCCCAGGAAGCTGCCAAACATGCCCCTTTCCCCGACCGTGCCCCATAGTCGCCGGCCACCACAAAGTTCGCCGTCGATAGAGACATCGTGCACACCGCGCCGCTCACGTCTCCTAACCGCCATTCACTGCACGCGCACCGCCATGACGACCGCGAGGGAACCGCCCACCGTCCTAGTCGACCGCCCAAGCCCCTAGCCCGTTGTACCATCGTCACCGGCGAGCACCGCCCATGCCTCACTGTCGCCTCGTCGCGCCTATATAAGGAGGCCTTCCCCAGCCTCAATCGACACACCGTTCAACTCCCCTCTCTCCACCAGTCCTTCCCTACCTCTCGCCGGAGCAGTTCGAGCAGCCTCTCACCGGAATTGAGCTGGAGATTGCCACAGCAGAGGAGGAGACATTGCCGTTGATTTCGTCCACCTCAACCTCTACCGTGACTTTGCCTGAGCTCGCCGTCGTCTACTCGTTCGTTTGCCTACCTCGCCGCACTTGTTGGAGCCCCGATGATAGAACCGACCAAGTCTACGGGGAGGAGGAGTTCTACCAAGAGGAGGAGGAAGAGAATTTCAACCACTACACCAACCAAGGCAAGCTATTGTTAGCAAGCTAGAATTAAGCAAGATAACCTAAGCAAGATGCATTAGGCATGCTTTGGTTATACCATTTTGACTTATACCTACTCCAAGTTTTACTTACAAGCTTTACTTTCCTTACTTTACTAAAGTCCTTTACTTTGTTTAAAGGTAGCATAAAGAGTATAAAACTTGACCTATCTAGTTAGACTTAGATGTCATTCTATGGCATGAGACTGATATTAGCATCCTACATTAGTGAACACTCTTAACTTATTAGTTTAGAGCTAAACCAAAACTTGATCACTTTAGATGGGAATACTTGGTGAAAATGACTTGTGAAAACCTTGGAATGATGAGTCATTCTATTGAGATGTTTTGACAAATGGTTTATGATGATGATGAAAATGTTAAGGCATGAGCCTTAGCCCTCTCTTATAAAAACTGATGGTTGGGTTCGGATGCGATACCATTCCAATTTTACCGTACAACCACAATACCTGAATTGTGTAAGGCTTAGCCGGAAGTTTATATGCATTAGTATTAGTTCCCTCGCAGGAGAGGTTTGAGCTGAGGCTACCTCTCAATGTTGTCCACCTATGCAGTGCCTAGGATGGCAGATGGTCATGGCTGGGAGGCCATACTCATAGGAGAGGTGCTTATACTAGAGTTGCTAAACGAAAGGTTATGTTTGATTATTTGCATACTAAGTATGATGATTCAGGGCTATCCCTGATAAATGTATTGAATCTTGTGGTGAAATTGTACCACCTCTGCAGAGTGTCAAACTATTCAAATAGCCGCGTCCGCGATTATGGACAGTTGGAGTGGCCATACTATTTCGTTGTCAGATGTTTTCAAAATGACTTATGAAATGAATTGTGACATGACTTGACCACAACAGAGTTATGACTATGACAACTAAGTTCCCACTTAGGTGTTTTCAAACTTTATTTTATCTTTCTTTGTTTTTGAACTCAGCTTAGGTTTCAAACTTAGTTTTACAAATAAACTTAGAACTTAGCATTCCTACTAGAACTATCTTACTTGTTAGTGATAGTTTGCAAGTACTTAAAGAGTACTCATGGCTTTTGTCCCTAGCTATTCCTATGGCCATGCTATGAGGAGGACTACCCTGAAGGGGGACAGCGGGACAGCTACGACAACTAGGATCATCTCCCATCGTCAGCATTTCCTGTGACACTAAAGATGGACCCTACCACTACGCTATTTATTCCGCTACTTGATTGTACTAAGACTGGATCATGAGATCCTTTATTTGTGTAATACCTTATATGGTTTGTAATGGATGATGTACTATGATATCCAATCTATTATGTCTCGCAAAAATGGTAATCCTAGGATTGCGATGTATGGCATAACAGGCATCTGGGATTAAAATTCCGGGTGTTGACAGTAAGGCACGATCTATTATACCCGAAGATAACCATTTGCAAGAACTACAAGATAAAGAGGAGGAACAATAGAAAGGTGATGTTGAAAAAGATTGGCACACTACAAATACTACATTTGTTTATGATGCATCTCTCTCTAGCAATGATTCTTATAATGCTAAAACTGATTGTAATTTATCTACGGAGGTCTCGTGCCTAAACACTCATGCGGAGAACATTACTAATGATGAGCTAGAGATACAACCTTGGTATGAATCTTTCGATGCTAATATACAGGGACCTGATTTACTCTCTGTTGCAAAGGAAGAATATTATGAAGTATTCCCCTACACTGGTAAACAAGCTAAAAGTTTAATAATTATATTTCAACCTCTAATCCTTTCATTGCAACTACATAACAAGGCATGCTCACTGATACATTCCAAATGTATCTATAATTTTTGGTGTTCCATGCTTGGTTTTATCTACTTTCTTGTGTTTTGTCCACACTTTCGAGTACTTTTCATATGATTTCTTGGACTAACCTATTAACAAGATGCCACAGTGCCAGTTGCCTATTTTCTGCTGTTTTTGGTTCCAGAAAGTCAGAAAATGAATATTCTCGGAATTGGACGGGATAAAAGCCAAAGTCAATATTTCACCGGGAGCAAGATGGAGCCAGAAGACGAGACGGAGAGGGGCCAGGGGCCAGCCACACCATAGGGTGGCGCGGGTCCCCCTTGGTCGCGCCACCAGGTGGTGTGGGCCCCTCCGGCCTCCACTGACCTTTCCTCTTCGCCTATAAGAAGCCTCCCGATGCATAAACCCTAAATCATCAAGCCTCCACCCACGAAAAGTTCTGCAGCGCCGCTGCCACTGAAGGGGAGACTCGGGGGATAGAAAGTCTTTGTTCCGGCACCCTGCCGGGACGGGGAAGTGCCCCCGGAGCCATCTCCACCACCATCTCCATCACCATTGCTGATTCCCATGATGATGAGTGATGGCTCAATGCAGGGCGCCCAGAAAAATGCTTGATGGCGGTGTTGATGTAGAGCTCGTTGGGAACCCCAAGAGGAAGGTATGATGAGCCCAGCAACAAGTTTCCCTCAGTTATGAAACCAAGGTTTAATCGAACCAGTAGGAGCAAGGAAACACCCCAAAGATGTTACTAGCTGAGCTTTGGCAGGGCGCACTACCGGTGCTAGTAGCAACGTAGAGACCTGCACAACACAACCATAGAACTTTGTCCCCAACTTGCGATGAGGTTGTCAATCTCACCGTGTTTTTCGAAAAACAAAGGATTAAACGTATCGAATGGAAATAAGTAATAGTTTGCAGAAAGTAAACACAAAGCAGTAAACAATTGTAGATTGTATGTAAAGAAAAAGGACCGGGATCCATAGTTCACTAGAGGTGGCTCTCCTTAGATAGATAACATGTTGGGTGAACAAATTACAGCGGGGCAATTGACAAACACCGAGAAAGCAATACATGCATATACTAATCATCTTGACTCCTCTGAGACTTGATTGGGCATTACAACATAATACATAGACCGCCATCCAACTACATCTATGACTAATAATCCACCTTCAGGTTATCATCCGAACCCCCTCCAGTATTAAGTTGCAAGCAACAGATTATTGCTTTACGAATTGCGTGTAAAGTAAACAATACGATTGTTCTATGAACAAAGGATTGTTGTTTTCTCCCTAGTAGCAACATCACATCTAGTACCTTAGAGATTTCTGTCACTTCCCCAGATTACCAGAGGCATGAACCCACTATCGAGCATAAATACTAACTCTTGGAGTTGCTAGCATCTACTTGGCCAAGATAGCTACTAACAACGGAAAGCATGCAAGATCTCAAATAACAAAGACATGATAGAATCAATAATCAATCTAAAATAGCATCTCAATATCCATCGGATCCCCGCAAACACAACATGTATGGATTACAAATAGATGATCTTGATCAAGAACGAAGCTCACAAGATCTAAACATGAAAGCACAAAGGAGGAGAAACCAGCCATCAAGCTACTACATGGATCCATAGTCCAAGGATGAACTACTCACGCATCACACCGGAGGCTTGCATGGTGATGAAGAAGGCCTCCAGGGTGAATTCCCCTCTCCGGCAGGGTGCCGGGAAGAGATTCAGATCCCTCCTGGTCTAGGGATGGAGATGACGGCCGCTACAGACTCTTTCGTGGATTTTGGATTGGGTACGTAGGTTTTTCGTCCTAAGGGCAATATATAGGCAGAAGGGGAGGCCGAGGGGGTGCCGGGAGCGGCCACACCACCCCTGGCGTGGTCCAGGCCTGGCCGCGCGGCCAGGTGGTGTGGTGGCTCCCTTCTCCTTCTCCGTCTCGTATTCTGGCACTTGATCACTTCCGGAAAAATAGGCACTTTGGCTTTTGTCCCATCCAATTCCGAGAATATTCATTTTCTGACTTTCCTGGAACCAAAAACAGCAGAAAACAGGCAACTGGCACTGTGGCTCTTGTTAACAGGTTAGTCCAAGAAATCATATGAAAAGTACTCCAAAGTTGGAACAAAACATAAGAAAGTGGATAAAACCAAGCATGGAACATCAAAAATTATAGATACATTTGCAATGTATCAACATCCCCAAACTTAACTCCTGCTCGTCCTCGAGTAGGTAAGTGATAAAAGAAATAATAATTTTTGAGGTGACATGCACCATCAAAGACTTGATCAAAGTATTTGCAAAACATTCAAAGCTGGGATCATAGTACTTCAATCATAACATGAAAGACAAAGTTCTAGCAATAAGCAAAGAAACTATGATGCAACATGAAAAGGCACAAACAAAAGATTCATGAATAACAATGCTTTGCAAGACGTTGTTTGTTTCACATAAAGAAAACATAGCATAATAGTATTCAGCTTGTCCCTCAATAGAGTAGCAAATATAAATGCATAGGACACCTTCAAAGTTCATAAGAGTGACTAAATACAATAGTTTCAAACAAGCAATAACAAGTTATGCATCAATCAACTAGTCTTGGGACAATGCACATAGAACTAAGAATGGCCACTATGCTCTCAAAGTAGGTGCATAAAGATAGAAGGTGGAGACTCAATATAATGGTGGAAGAAAAGCCTTTTGTAAAAGGAAGTAGGGATTCAAGTCTCATAAAGAGCTTCCAAAAATTATGGTACTTGCAGCTTTCAACTCTCGTTGCCCCTATCATAAGCATGTTGAAGTGATTAAGGTTAAAGTGAACAAACTATGGTGTACATGCTTGACGAAGTATAAGTCAGAAATCTCATGTCCCTTGTATACAAGGGCCGCTCCTCATGCTACTCAAGTTTAGTCACCGGTAAGTTCTTTTCATCGTAAATACATGTGTATCATAGAGAACCGCCAACGGGGTACCCCTTGCCCGATGATACAGAAGAATCCCCATATCAAAATGACAAGCAAGCAGACAACGATCATCTCAGCACTCTTCTTATTTACCATGGGAATATGGTGCTTTTTCTCTCTATCCTCTTTTCATAGTATCTTTTTTTTCTTTTCTCTTTTTTTCTCAATATAGGACTCTTTTTTTATATGAAGAATGCTTCATAGACAGCTCATTATGGTTACGCTGCAGGTTTCCACCATGTCAGCATGGATTAGACTAGCGGCACAGGCGTTTCTCTAACACATATACATAACTCCATGGACTTACAAGCTCCCCTTTCATTTCACACCGACGATATCCATATACAAAAGAGCATGATATCAACTAGGTACAAGTACCAAGTGCAATGTTGAAAGCGTTCCCCATGAAAGCATGGTTCTGCTAATTCCCAACAAATAAGTGCAAGCATATACAACATAGAAGACACAATGGTTCAAGTTTATTAAGGGCAAGTAAAGTAAAGTGTGCCATCAAGTTCGTGAGAGCTTTAATCACTAGTTTTCTCATAACAAGTGGAAGGTAAACAAAAGCATGAATATACTTGGAATATCATAAGCTAGTAGGTAGGTATGGTGGACTCTTTGGAATAACTTGGTTTAGGGAGTTGGATGCATGAGTGGAACTCATACTTTGTTGTGGAGGCTAGGAAAAGACTAGGAGCGACAAACTAAGAGAGCAATAATGGCCATAATCATGCAGAGCGACAAAACATCATTGATCAAAGCATAAAGTGATACTAAAAGTTGAAAACTAAAGGATCATAAAGGCTATGGTGACTTTTGATAGTCATAACATGGTGTGAGCATGCGCCAAGTCAACCCAAATAAAGCATCAAAGGAGAATACCACTATACTATGCTTTAATATGCTAAAACAACGCATGATCCATCCAAGGCACATTAAGCAATCTCAATTGTTTATAACAAGTCATGCTACAGAAAAGAATACTAAGCATAAATCCAAAACAATATCAAGCATGGCATGAAAAAGCATAGGCCACAGTAAAAAACGAGCTCTTTTTACCACATAAGCATGAACTTTCCTACTCTTTTCCAAACCAAACCAAACTATTTGCAAACTAAAGTATGAAAGAGGAGGTCCAACCAATTTATTCAGAAAACTAAGCAAACCAAAGCAAACGAAAAACGAAAAAGAAGACTCTCCAAGAAAAACACAACTGTGCATGAAACAATAAAAATGAAGCGTTTGGAAGAAACCTGAGATTTTTATTGATGAAGAAGGGGGATGCCTTGGGCATCCCCAAGCTTTGACGCTTGTACTTCTTGGATATTTCTTGGGGTGACACGCGTGGCATCCCCAAGCTTGAGCTTTAGTCCATCCTTCATCTCATTACTCATTCCTTCCATACACCTGAAATTTTTCCTTCATGCAAAATTCACACAATCTCATTAGCAACATTAGTGCACTTAAGATAAATAAGTCTCAAGGTTCAGTTGTAACACCAAATAAACTTCCATTAGAACACTATCTACTGTAGCACTTCCCTCAAAAAGCTCAATTCCCCAAAAGAACTCAAGAAGGAACTAACAAGAAGCAAATGCAGAAAATGGCAGAAATCTGTCAAAACAGACCAGCAGGTAAAGACGAATATTTTCGAAGACCTTCTATTGCTCAAATCAAAAAGTGTTGAAATAACAAAAGTTATATAACAACCTGGGGCAAAATCACAAACAATTACAGCTCAATACGACATACAAAGATCTCTCACGAATTTTTACGGTGAAGCACAGAAATCTGTTTTGGGACAACAACTTTCCCAATCATTACTTCACTCTCATTAGAGGTTACTCTTGGCACAAAAAGCAAATAAAAAGGATAAGGAGAGGTTATTACAGAGGTAATAACTTACAATACTCATCTAAAACTCTTGGGTTATCTCCAACAAGTACTTTTCTTTAACGCCTTTAAGTTAGGCATAAGAAGCAAAGAAAGAATCAAGTGTTCTCAAATGAAGAAGCATTAAGACCAAATTTTGTTTTCATAGGAGAAGCAAAAGAAATCTTTTCTCTCTTTTTAGGGAAGTGTTCTGTACCTTTCTTGAGTGGGAGTTGATATTTAATGGTGCCTTCTTTCATATCAATGATGGCACCAACAGTTCTAAGAAAATGTCTTCCCAAAGTAATAGGACAAGAAGCATTGTATTCAACATCCAAAACATAGAAATCAACGGGGAAATAGGAATCGTTAACCATAATAAGAACATCATTAAGACTCCCCATGGGTTTCTTTTTAGCATTAGCATCAAGTGGGACATTCAAATAACAATCTTCAAGAGGAGGCAAATCAAGCATATCATAAATCCTAGGCATAATAGAAACACTACTATCAAGATCACACAAAGCTTTGAAATCAAAGTCATTCACTTTCATACTAATGATGGGTTCCCAACCATCTTCTTGTTTTATAGGAATAGAAGCTTTATGTTTCATCTTTTCTTCTTTAATCTTTATGAGAGCATCAGTAATGTGTTTTGTAAAAGCCATGTTCATAGCACTAGCATTGGGACTTTTGGCAAGCTTTTGTAGGAACTTAATAACTTCAGAGATATTGCAACCATCAAGATCAAAATCAACTTTATCATCTAAAGTAGTAGAACTATTACTAGCCTCAACACTAGTGGTGGTAATAGTAGAAACACTAATGTTTCTAGCAATTTCATCTTCTCTTTCCCACTTAGCATGTAATTCAGCTAATAGTCTAACATTTTCATCAATTCTTACTTGTATAGCATTAGCGGCTACAAAGGGATTCTCATTAGTTTCAGGTTTAGCAGCCATTTTATTCAAAGTAGATTGAGCTTCAGCCAAAGATGCCAGCATTAGAGAGTTTTTCCTTAATAGTTTTATTGAAAGCAGTTTCTTTACTAATAAACTCTTGAAGCATAACTTCAAGTTCAGAGGGAGCACTCTTATTATTGTTGTAAGAATTTCCATAAGCATTACCATTGTTCAGAGGATATGGCTTATAATTGTTGTTACCAAAATTGTTCCTATAAGCATTATTACCATAAGCATTGTTGCCAAAGTTGTTATTTCTTATGAAGTTCACATCAACTTGCTCTTCTTGAGCAACCAAAGAGGCTAAAGGAACATTATTTGGATCAATATGGGCTTTCTCATTAACAAGCATAGACATAATAATATCAATTTTATCACTCAAGGAGGAGGTTTCCTCAACAGAATTTACCTTCTTACCTTGTGGAGCTCTCTCAGTATGCCATTCAGAATAATTAACCATCATATTGTCCAGAAGTTTATTTGCAGCACCCAAAGTGATGGTCATAAAGGTACCTCCAGCAGCTGAATCCAATAAGTTCCTTGAAGAATAGTTTAATCCTGCATAAAAAGTTTGGATGATCATCCAAGCAGTCAGTCCATAAGTGGGACAATTCTTTACCAAAGATTTCATTCTTTCCCAAGCTTGAGCAACATGCTCATTATCAAGTTGTTTAAACTTCATTATTTCACTTCTCATGGATATAATCTTAGCAGGAGGATAGTATTTTCCAATAAAAGCATCTTTGCACTTAGTCCAAGAATCAATACTATTCCTAGTTAAGGAATTTAACCATTCTTTAGCTTTTCCTCTCAAAGAGAAAGGAAACAATTTCAGCTTAATAATATCACCATCTATATCCCTATGCTTTTGTATCTCAAAAAGTTCAACAAAGTTATTTAGATGGGAAGCAGCATATTCATTGCCAATACCAGAAAATTGCACTCTCATAACAAGATTGAGTAATGCAGGTTTTATTTCAAAGAAAGTATTTTCAGCCACAGGTGGAGCAATAGGTGTGCTCATAAAATCATTGTTGTTGGTGCTAGTGAAGTCACACAACTTAGTGTTTTCAAGAGTAGTCATTTTTTTGGGTTTTCAAATAAGAAAGCAAACTTGTAAAACTATTTTTTTTGTGTTTTTGAAGAACAAAACAAGCAAACTAAGCAAAAAAGAAAACTAAGCAAAATAAAAACAACAAAGTAAAGAGATTGGTTATGAGGGACTCCCCTTGTGAAGATGTCCTTGCGTCCCCGGCAACGGCGCCAGAAAAGATCTTGATGCGCTCGACTTTCAACGTAGAGCTCGTTGTGAACCCCAAGAGGAATGTATGATGAGCACATCAGTAAATTTTCCCTTAGTTATGAAACCAAGGTTTAATCAAACTAGTAGGAGCAAGGAAACACCCCAAAGGTGTTACTAGCTGAGCTTTGGCAGGGCGCACTACCGGTGCTAGTAGCAACGTGGAGACCTGCACAACACAACCACAGAACTTTGTCCCCAACTTACGATGAGGTTGTCAATCTCACCGTGTTTTGCTGAAAACAAAGGATTAAACGTATTGAATGGAAAGAAGTAAAAGTTTGCAGAAAGTAAACACAAAGCAGTAAACAGTTGTAGATTGTATGTAAAGAAAAAGGACCGAGATCCATAGTTCACTAGAGGTGGATCTCCTTAGATAGATAATATGTTGGGTGAACAAATTACAGTGGGGCAATTGACAAACACCGAGAAAGCAATACATACATATACTAATCATCTTGACTCCTCTGAGACTTGATTGGGCATTATAACATAATACATAGACCGCCATCCAACTGCATCTATGACTAATAATCCACCTTCAGGTTATCATCCGAACCCCCTCCAGTATTAAGTTACAAGCAACAGATTATTGCTTTACGAACTGCGTGTAAAGTAGACAATACGATTGTTCTATGAACAAAGGATTGTTGTTTTCTCCCTAGTAGCAACAACACATCTAGTACCTTAGAGATTTCTGTCACTTCCCTAGATTACTAAAGGCATGAACCCACTATCGAGCATAAATACTAACTCTTGGAGTTGCTAGCATCTACTTGGCCAAGATAGCTACTAACAACGGAAAGCATGCAAGATCTCAAATAACAAAGACATGATAGAATCAATAATCAATCTAAAATAGCATCTCAATATCCATCGGATCCCCGCAAACACAACATGTATGGATTACAAATAGATGATCTTGATCAAGAACGAAGCTCACAAGATCTAAACATGAAAGCACAAAGGAGGAGAAACCAGCCATCAAGCTACTACATGGATCCATAGTCCAAGGATGAACTACTCACGCATCACACCGGAGGCTTGCATGGTGATGAAGAAGGCCTCCAGGGTGAATTCCCCTCTCCGGCAGGGTGCCGGGAAGAGATTCAGATCCCTCCTGGTCTAGGGATGGAGATGACGGCCGCTACAGACTCTTTCGTGGATTTTGGATTGGGTACTTAGGTTTTTCGTCCTGAGGGCAATATATAGGCAGAAGGGGAGGCCGAGGGGGTGTCGGGAGCGGCCACACCACCCCCTGGCGTGGTCCAGGCCTGGCCGTGCGGCCAGGTGGTGTGGTGGCCCCTTGGCCCCTCTCCGTCTCGTATTCTGGCACTTGATGACTTCCGAAAAAATAGGCACTTTGGCTTTTGTCCCGTCAATTCCGAGAATATTCATTTTCTGACTTTCCTGGAACCAAAAACAGCAGAAAATAGGCAGTTGGCACTATGGCTCTTGTTAATAGGTTAGTCCAAGAAATCATATGAAAAGTACTCCAAAGTTGGAACAAAACAGAAGAAAGTGGATAGAACTAAGCATGGAACATCAAAAATTATAGATACATTTGCAATGTATCAATGAGGGAGTAGTTCTTCCTCGAGGCTAAGGGTTCTACCGGTAGCTATGTGTTCATCTCTCTCCCTATGCATGATCATATTGTGATCATGAGCTTTGTAATCAAGTAGATCTACCTTGCTACTCAAGTGCTTTAATAGATCTCTGCTCTCCCCATGTGTGTGAAGTTGACAGTGTGCATACCATGGTGGCACTTAGGCTAGAGATTACAAATACTTATTATGAGTTATATTTGGATTTGGATGTCTTTATGAAATTGTGGTGTTTGTTGGAACCATCTAGTGCTCAAGGTGACAGTGTGGGGTTTTCTAGATGGGAAATGCTTACTTTGAGATGTGCTATTATAGCCCTACCATGGATTAGATTGTCCAACCGGAGAGTAGTTAAGAGTAGTATCATAAAGAGAAGATATTTATATGAGAGTGTTCACTAGTGAAAGTATGATCCCTAGGCCTTGTTTCTAAGCATTGAAACCCGTTTGCTATTAGATCTGTTACATGTTTGCTTGCTTCCATCTTTATTTAAGTTTGCCTTTAGTCTCTTCCACGCCATCAAGCTATTTTCTATCACTGTTACCCTTATAATTATCCATACCACTTGTATTTCACCATCTCTTCGCCGAACTAGTGCACCTATACACCTGACAAGTGTATTGGGTGTGTTGGGGACACAAGAGACTTCGTGTATCTTGATTACAGGGTTGCTTGAGAGGGAATACCTTTGACCACTTCCTCCCTGAGTTCGATAAACCTTGGGTGATCCACTTAAGGGAAAACTTGCTGCTGTTCTACAAACCTCTGCACTTGGAGGCCCAACAACTTTCTATAAGAATAGAAGCGCGTAGACATCACTCACCACACTTCATGCATCCACGCTTGCTTGGAAGAGAGACCTTAACAGAGATGCTTAGTAAGAAAAACCTAATAGTATTGTTCATATACTTGCAATGATCAGTACTGAAGACCCTAGGATTAACATCTTAGACACCTAAGTATAGTAGAGTATCACTGACATAGAGTACAAGCAATCTTAACTGAACGTTGATACTTGTACTAAAGAAGTATCAGTCACAAAGTTCAGTAACAACAATAGAGACCAAAACCTAAAATCTATGACCATGTCGAGCACTACAAGCCTAATTAAGCACTATAGAACAACTAGAAACATATAGAAGCTACCAAGAACCCTATAACACCATCAATGAGCCAATATAGAGATTAAACCCTAGAGTTCATATTAGATAAATAGTAGTAGAAACCCTAGAGGAAGAAGGGGAATGGGAAAGGGAAAGACGAGCTTACCATCGGAAAGTGGGAGCCCAACTCACCACTGACTGTGAGGACGAAGAAGAGGTTGAACGCAATGACCGACAGCATAAGAAGTACCCTAGGTGGGGTATATTGACCTACGCGAGCCATAGCAGCAAGGGGAGGCACCTAGAATGAACTCATGCATCGTCTCGACGACAGGGAGGCGACGCACACCAAAACCCTAGTTAGGGTTAGGGTTGCTTCAGGTCACGAGAGGAGGAGAGAGAAAAATCTTATTAGTTGAAAGGTATAGCAGAGCGTGGGAAGTGTTTTGAGCGGAAGCGAAGTGGCAGAGCATGCCAGAGATGGCTAGGGCGGAGTAGCGGTGACCCATAGTTGCCATCGCAGGAACGAGCGGGTACGAGCAAGCAAGGCGAGAGAGAGTGTGTGGTTGCGGTCTAGTTGGACCAGAACAGTTCGGGGGGCTGGTTTTTACCCAAATGGTCCCAATCCCTAGGGGTAAAATAGTAATTTGATAAATAGGCAAAACCCCTGGAAAATTAATTATTCTCACATAATAAATTGGAAAATAAAATAAAGATTGTTTTGTTTGTAGAAAAATAAAAGGATTCCAAAAAGTATTTTTGTGAAAAAAAATTGAGATACTTTTGTTTGAAGTGGATTATGAAATTGAAAATCAATTTCTAGTCTTTATAATTCAAAAAATTCTTTAAAATAGCAAGAAAATTATAAATTAATATGTAAAACAAATTTTCATACAATTATGAAAATTCTAAAGTGAAATTTATATTGGGTTACATGGATTTAAAAACAATAACAAAATACCAAAATAAATCCTTATAAAACCCTAAAAGGGGAAAATTTACTAAAAGACAAAGAAATTCAAATCAAATCAAATACACCATGGAATTGCATTGCATGTAGTTTCATTAAAGCATCTATTGGATTTATCCAAAACATTGCCTTTATCGGACAATGATTGCTATTCCAGAACACAAGGTCTAGGGTCAAGCAAAATCTTTGAATTGCATTATCTTGCAATTATCAGGCAAGTTCATTGTCTTAATTTGAAGAAAAAAATCAATTATCATTTGATTCAAAGGCAATACTATTTTCCGAATGAAGTAAATTGAGAAATAGTGGATGATGGAATCATGGTTGTGAAATCATGTGGTGGACGTTCCATTGTACCAGAAAAGTTAGGATTAACAACAACAATAGTCAGTCATTCTTGTGTCGTACAAAACAGCGCTGATCACGGATCTTATTATGGGGCGAGCGAGTGAGAAGTAACTTCTTCCTTGTGTTATGCTCGTGTGCTAAGTCGGGTTGTGATCCAAAGTGGAGATTAGCGGGTGGGATCTCATAACGTCCCTATATTGTACTGCAAGATAACGATAGAGTATATTTGAAGGGATGGTAATGAATGTAGGTATCTCGGCCAAAATTCGTTATAATGGGTGGGCAACAGGATCGTGGAGGGGGACTCAACATGATTCGAATAAACTTGGTAACCAGACCCATACCTAAGGAAGTATAGAAGAGAGTAATAGGGCCAAGGATGTTTGTGGGAAAAAACGCATATCTCGAGAGTGTATAAATGTGACATGTTACTCCCTATCCTTGGAAAGAATTACGATCACAGCATGGAAAGGAACTCCACGAACTGCAGACAACCCGTGAAGATTGACGGGTTTAGAATTTCTAAAATCTAAAACTTACCTTTTCTAAAAAAAATGTTTTCGAAAACTTGCACAAGTCTTGGATCATTGATCTACGACTATAGCTAGAGCATCAAACAAACATCATAGAACTTGTTGAGTACACTCATACTCAATCTATCCATCTTACAACCCTTACTTAGGTCATCAACGGACCAGAAGACATGCACCGGCGAATAAATCCACGACAGGGTATCAGAAGAATGAGAAGACAACGGAGGTAAATATTGCAGAAATAGAAGATGTAGATATAGGATCCACTAAGAACGTATAAGTAGTTGAGCAAACAATAGTGTAGTTCTCCAGTAAGTTACCAACTCCAATGGTTTTAAGTTTAGTATTACCATTGATTAGGAAGCTATTCCAGTTGCAATTGAATATCCATCGAGCAATGAATCCTTATTGGACCGAGAAGGATCTCGAAACCTTTGTACACTTTTGGCTGATTGGACCGAGGAAGCTATTCCAGTTGAAATAAAGTGTTGTACCCACAATGTTTTGTTGTGCACTCCGAGGAATGTAATATTTACAAGTAAGGACTCCCGTGAACATTATATCAGTGACATGTACACTATAACATGCGATGGTATACTGGATCACCGCAAACGCTCTAAATTTGCAATGAAAATCCTTTTGAATCGAAGAGGTCCCCAAAACATTCTTAGGAAAAGTTCATATGTGATCCCATACTACCAGTCAAACAACTCATCTACTCCTAGTACACAAAATCGCATGATTGGTTCTCAATAAAACAATACAATTATACGCACAAGATAGAAGGTAGTTTAAGAAGATAGTAGTAATCATATAAAGCAATGCAAATACATAATATATAAAACATCGTATTGACTTTCTGTTCGGTCCAAAAACACTCTCTTACATGATCTTCAAAGAACTCTACGCTTCAAATATCGGCAATGGCAATCATGATGACTTATGAATTCCATTATTCCCAGGATATCAACAGTAACAAGTCCAATGTGATTGGATCTCTGAAGATCCTATGAGCCAAAGAGGAATAACCAGAGCACTAGGCAGATCCAGACTTCTCAACGCGGAAACAGAACCACGACTAGCAAAACAATTTCCCCAGCACGTCACAATCTCACAAAACTAGCATTTTACGGCACTGAATCCAGCACAACTTAGTCTTTAAAGATTCACAAGCATGCATCCATATGCGCGGCACAAAATTGTAAAACATCGTCTTGGCGGACTAAAACGACACGGAGACTGTACACCAGGAAACTGCCATGCAGCACACAAGAGACAAGCATATGGCGGTACAGAGGGATAAGCCATGTCAAGCTGGCTTGGTTCTAATTGTCTGCAGCACAGTTCAATTGCCCTCGCCAAGAGCTTGTACTTTCTTTTCCAGCTCAGGTCTGTTGGCACCGACGAGCTTGTCGATCTGCTGGCCGTTCTTGAGGAAGAAGAACGTTGGGGTTGCACGGATGTCCCATGTTGAGCTGAAATCCTGCAGAGCATCAGAAGGTGGGTCAATACTAGAAGCATCAGGGCAACATGCCGCCCATCACAGGGTTATCAAGAAAACATGCTACGCATGGACCTATTAGGATGGCATGCCACTTCAGCACACTCCCACACAGTTTCATACGTATCACATTTATTTGCTTGCATATTTCTTCAAAACATGAAACAGCAAAATACCTTAAAAGTTTGTCCAAAAGGTTTGTCAGTCGATAGAGTTGTGAAAGTTATGATCATTATTCAGGGTTTTCATGTTAATGGCAATTAAGTAGGGAATATAGAATCAAATGCAATATTTAGAGTTATGTTATCCTGTAATGAATAATTTACTATGGTTCAAATCTAGAACAATGTTATATGCTCCTTTCAGGTATATGAAATAATGTCCTAACACTTTCTATAGAAAATACCAGAGATGTAGCAGTGTCCTTGGTTCAGAAAAAGAAACTCAAACTAAATATATTTCCAGGAGCAGGTGTTTTAAATAAATAAATGGTAGATTAGATTACCATTAGGTCATCAACATCAATTGTCAAGAACATGAGTTGAGGATAAGTCTTTGACATATCACCATAAACAGGTGCAATGACACGGCATGGCCCACACCAGGAAGCGCTGAAATTTGCCACGACCTACAAAAGAAAGCAATGAGTACATAAGATGCAACTCCAGAAATCACATGCAGAATCATTAGCCATTCGTTTACATATCATGCCATCTTTTCAGCCCCCTAAAAATGGTCATCATAAATATTGGGCTTAAAGCGTATAAATGTCAAGTTCTATCATAAAAATTTACACATACTCCTGTATATTTTTGGGTTTCAGTCTGAAAACAGTTCCTACTACAGGGAACCTCAAGTGCACGAATAAGAAAATAATCAAGCTATAGTGCGCATCTACTTTAAATCATGGAGCCAATGGGTATTTATGTAAACAAAATCACTACATTATGTGCTCCTAACAGGCTAACAGCTAATCACCTTTCGTGCACAATTTCTGCATGAGCAGGTGGCAACAATATCTGCTTCTGTGTCTCACAATGGTCTCCAGTTGATTTCCACATTTTTAAAGTAAGTGTTCTCTTAGATAGATGGGTCTTTTCTTATTTTATAGGCCAGAAATGGGCATGGTGGAAGTGGTGTGCGGAGACAGGCTTCTTAAACCTATTCGAAATTGTATACATGGTGCAAAGTGACAGACGTAAACACCAAGTACTGCATACACCAAACACTATAAGAAGCAAAGGATTTCTGTAATCCCATGAACAAATAGCCAGTTTGCTTACAATTTTCCCATCCTTGTTTGCTTCTGCGATCTTTTGGTCCCAGTCCTCTTTGGTTGTTATGACATGCACATTTCCATCTTTGTAATCAAGTTTATCTTCCACAATGGCACGGTCCTGACCAAAAGAGAGTGACACGAAAACATCAGAAACCACTTGAACAGGAAGGAACTTGCTTAAAGATCAAATATTCTCCCAGAATGCTTACCTTGCCCACACAGCCTCCCATTGTAAACTTCAATCGACAAAACAAGCGCGCGCCACTGAGCGAAAGGCCCCCTGAAGGCCCTATAATGGTAAAAACATGTCATGGTCTATCAGAAACAAGCTGTGTTTGCATAGGGAAACTGCATGAACAATAAATTTCAGCAAGGTACAGCTCCATGTTTGAACTAACAATTATATACAGTCCGGAGTACACATGGCTCGGTCCCAATCAAAAGGAATACTACTAGACCATCTACTTCGCCCATCCCAGTGTGGTCACAAGTAAAACACCTTGAGATAAGCCTAACAAACAGATTCTTCTGCCAGCCCCTTTCCAACTGAATGCGAGAAAATACCACCATGCGGCTTTGCAATTGTATCTGTGTCTGTGTGCACCTCTGGATGCTGAGGCTGGAGGGTTTTTTTCCATTATATATATGAAAAAAGATGAACCCTAGCGAATAATCTCGTAAACTAAAAGCATAGTAATTGGCCCCAACAAGACATCAAGAACCCCAATTTCCGCAGGCACAAAAATTTCATTCTCCCCGCCTGCTCGCGGATCAAGAATCCGTCAACGGACACAAGCAGGAAGAACAGCTAATCGTACAAATCGAAGCCGACCGGATCAGCGATAAGTCAAGGAGGATTTACCTGAGACTGGAGGAGGCGATTTTGGCGCCAAGAGCCGCGGGGAGGGGGGCACGGCAGGAGGAGGAGACGAAGATGATAAGCCTGGTGGATCTCCGGGCAATTAAGAGGTTCCTTAACTCGGTCCGGGTGGATTAACGTAGAAGACAGAGCTCCCCGGTGGTGGGGGTCAGTAGATGTGTCGGGTCTCCTGGTCGTAGGTTGCTCGCTCGCTGGCCGCCGCCGCAGCGTGTGGTTTGATTAATCGGGAGGAAGAGGAAGGAGGAGGATTGGTTCGCTTTCCTTTTATTATTTTTCTGTTGCTGCTGGGGGTCCCGTCCCGGGGATGAGGACGGAGAGGCGGAAAGGGAAGGGACGTGGAATATTCTGCGGCCGTGCTATGCCCGGCTCGTGTTTCTGGAGGCGACGACGACGACGGGCGACGGCGACGGCGACGACCCGGTGGATTGGATTGGATTGGACGGGCCGGACGGCCGGCGTGCGTGAGAGAGCCCGTGAATTAACCACGTCGGCGTCGCACCACTTGGCTCGGCCGGCGCGCTCGTGTCGTGCGCGCCTGCGCAAATGCCCTTTTTTTTGGTAGAGAACAAATGGATTGTTTTGGCTTGGTGGAGGATTGGAGACGTGGAACCTTTTATGTGTCGCTCTGGTCTGGTGGTCTTGGCACGGCGACTGCTCGGTTGTGACTGTACAGTTTTCTACGACCACGAGGTACTATTGGCTCTCCACTAGGCTACTTTACGTAATTTGGTCGATTGGCAGCATCAACTCTAGTTGACAAATAAAATAAGCAAAGTGACTATGGAACGAAAGAGCGACAGCTAAAAACATACCCCTCCACCCCACGATATAAGATTTTATTATTTGGTTATAATAACATTTTATATTACGGGAACAGATGAAATACAAAGCTGTAATACTAGGGCGTTTTTGTTTTAAGGGGTTTCCCGCACCCAGCCGGAAGAAATAAACGTGTTTGGTGTGTCTTGGCGTTTCACGGTTTTAGCTGGCACGGGTTTAACCCAAATCCTGGCTTAGAGAAAAGCTGAAATCGAGCGTTTCCACGACGATAGGCTTTGGCGAGCGCAAGGAGAGGAATTCCGTGCGCGGGGAGGAAGCGCTGAGATGGTAGGGGCGAAAACATTGCACCGCGGTATGGCGTGAAAAATAGGCCCACCTCTCTCTTATGCTGTCACCACCCACAGAAAGACAAATCATCCTCATTTTCCTCTTGGGCGACGGATCTAGCGGCAGCAGAGATTTGGATCTATGCACCAGCGCCAGGTCCTTTACTTCATCTTCTCTGGCACCGGCTGCTACGGCCACGCGGATCCGTGGCACCAGCTCGTCCTCTTCATGTTTGCCTTCGTCTTCTCCAGCTGCGACAACTCGTGGTCGTCTTCAACCATGGATTTAAGCACCACCTTCGTGCCCCTCTCCCTCCCCTACCCCCAATGTTAGCTATGTAGCTAGTTTTCTCAACATTACAACCGCTGTGTTAGGTACTGATGCAACGTCGATTTGTTTAGGACCAACGGTTGAAGGTTATCATCTAGGCAGTTGCCCTGGTGGCTGTGATTCAACTATGGATGCTTTTATTCCACAAAAGAGCGGCTGTAGGGGTAACAAGCTACCGGTGATATATGCCCCCATGATACATCACGACAGAGAGAGGATAGCAAATCTGAACTATATCTACAACAACAGAGATGTAGAGGCTATTTCCATGCTCCAGATGAGAAGAGCCCATTTTAACCAACTTGTGCACACATTAAGGGTTAGGGGTTTGCTTAAGAACAACATCCACACCTATATCGAAGAGCCAGTGACATTGTGCCTTCATGTTCTAGGACACAACCAGAGATTTTGAGTGATTCACAGCACATGGAGGAGATCATTAAAGAGGATATCCTGGTATTTTCATCAAGTATTGTATTCTATTAGAGGGATCAAAGGAGAGATGGTCAAGCCACCATCAACTCAAACTCCAACTAAGATACAAGAAAGCTATCGATGGTTCCCATATTTCAAGGTGAGTGTCAACACCCGGGTTTTTAATCCCAGATGCCTGTTATGCCATACCTCGCAATCTCAGGATTACCATTTTTGTGAGACATAATAGATTGGATATCACAGTACATCATCCATTACAAACCATTATAAGGTCTTACACAAATAAAGGATCTCATGATCTAATCTTAATACAAATCAAGCGACGGAATAATAAGCGTAGTAGTGGGCTCCATCTTTAGGGTCACGGGCAATACTGACGATGGGAGATGATCCTAGTTGTCGTAGACATCCTGTTGTCTATCATCCTGGTAGTCCTCCTCATAGTCTGGCCACAAGAATAGCCAGGGCCAAAGCCATGGGTACTCTTTAAGTACTCGCAAACTATCACTAACAAGTAAGGTAGCTCTAGTAGGAATTTTAAGCTCTAGGTTTATTTGCAAAAAGCCAGGTTTATCTAAACTAACTTTAGAAGTAAATAAAACTAATTTAATGTTCTAAATCACTTAAGTGGGAAACTAGTTTTCATGTCCACAACCCTGTTGTGGTCAAGTCAAAATTACAATTCATTTCACAAGTCATTTTGAAAACATATGACGACGGAACAGTATGGCCACTCCTATTGTCCATGACCGCGGACGCGGCTATTTGAATAGTTTGACACTCTGTAGAGGTGGTACACTTTCACCACAAAATTTGATACATCCGTCAAGGATAACACTGAATCAATCATACTTAGTATGCGGATAATCAATCATAACGTTTCAATTACACACTCTAGTATAGGCACCTCTCCTATGAGCTTGGCCTCCCAGCCATGGCCATCTGCCATCCTGGGCACTGCATAGGTGTACATCATCAAGAGGTAGCCTCAGCTCAAACCTCTTCCGCAAGGGAACCCATACTAATGCATATAAACTTCCGGCTAAGCCCTACCCAATTCAGGTATTGTGGTTGTACGGTAAAATTTGGAATGGTATCGCATCCGAACCCAACCATCAGTTTTTATAAAGGGCTAAGGCTCATGCCTCAACATTTTCATCATCAAACCATTGTGCTTCTCGACACATGTCAAAACATCTCAATAGAATGAATCATCATTCCAAGGTTTTCATAATCATTTTCTGTTGGAAATATGCCTTAGAGACAAATAGTAGTAAGGACTATTATCATATTTCATATAGTTTATGATTAAGTTTTATATCATGCTATAACTGTATTGAGTGGAAACATCAATACATGTGTGATATACAAACGACCAGGGGTTCCCAGTGTAACCCTAGTCACTGGTTCATTGGTCAACTGATGATCAAGTTTCCTGATCATGTGGCATTTATGCTAGTTGGAAATGAGGTCATCTCATTCTAAGAATGAGATGATGAACCAATACCCAACCTAAACATCGTGACCCGATCATGTCACGAAGTTCAAGTTACGATGATTAGAAATGGATCCTCGTAGACTACTCCTTAGACCGTGAGGCTATATCAATCACTGTCTCCCGAGAGTGCTTAGATATCATCAAACGCCATCTGGTAATACAGTGGTTATAAAGGTGTGTTCAGGTATTCGGAGGAAACCGTAGAGGCAATATATGTCAAGAGTGGGATTTGTCCATCCATGTGACGAGAAGATACTCAAGGGCCCGCTCAGAGAAGTAATATCCAATAGCTACGCAACGTGTGATTTGATCACGGGGATATCACTTGTCGGAACGAGTTAAGTAGCGTTGTTCAGTAACGAGATTGAACATTACATGGTGATGTCATTGATCAGATCTCGGATAATGCAAGTATCGAGTGACAAAGGGAATAAGACACGACTGTCCCAGTTCAAACAATGAAAGATCTTCGTGGAACGCACAGGGGTCACATGGCCATCCAGGTCCCTCTATCGATCATTGGTGCGGGAGTGTCCCGACCATGTCTGGAGTGTTCCTGAACCGTGGGGTATCACGCTTAAGGGTTTGATGATGCTTAGAGAGTGTTTATAGGATCGGGGGAATCGCCGAAGATTTGTAGAGAGAAAACCGGAAGAGTTTCGGTAAGTCCGGAGGATGTCCGGAGTGGAGGTGGAAGGATTTCCATAGCCATGGAGGTTGAATAATATGTGAATGAATGTTAAATATTGATTTAATCATTTATTCATAATTATTTAATAAAGAGAAAATCAATTAAAATGGACAAAGGCTTAATGGGCCAATTTCCGGAGGGAGAGGGCCCATTAGGGGAAAGGAGAGAGGGAGAAGGGGCAAGGGGGTGGCCGGCTAGGCCTAGCCCCCCGCGCGGGGCCCACTAGGGGGCAGGCGGCCTCCCCTCCCCTTCCTCTCCTTTAGTCCCACCTCGGGACTTTGAGGGAGGTAGTACCTCCCCCCCTCTATATATAGTGGGGGTATTTGGCCAAATTAAACACACCAATAATCAATAAAGGTCTTCTCAC
The DNA here is from genome assembly GCA_910589775.1 of Avena eriantha. Lineage (NCBI taxonomy): Eukaryota > Viridiplantae > Streptophyta > Magnoliopsida > Poales > Poaceae > Avena > Avena eriantha. The sequence continues at coordinate 15,222,714 of OU342740.1, forward strand.
TTTTGGGAGGACCTCTAATTGATATTTTCTCTCTCCCCCTCTCTCTCTCGTGACCGTGGTCCCAAGTCTGGACTGCGCGAGCGAGAGACATCTTCACCGCGGAGCGCCGTCGCGCTGCGAGATTCGTATCCGGGAGCTCTATGATACATTGCAAATGTATCTATAATTTTTAATGTTCCATGCTTGGTTTCATCCACTTTCTTGTGTTTTGTTCCAACTTTGGAGTACTTTTCATATGATTTCTTGGACAAACCTATTAACAAGATGCCACAGTGCCAGTTGCCTGTTTTCTGCTGTTTTTGGTTCCAGGAAAGTCAGAAAATCAATATTCTTGGAATTGGACCGGACAAAAACCAAAGTTGATATTTTCCCGGAAGACTCATGGAGCCAGAAGGAGAGTCGGAGAGGGGCCACAGGGTGGCCACACCACCCCATGGCGCGGGTCCCCCTAGGCCGCGCTAGGGAATAGTGTGGGCCTCCTGGCCGCCCACCGACCTTGCCCTCTGGCCTATAAGAAGCCCCCCAATGCATAAACCCTAAATAGTCAAGCCTCCGACCACGAAAAGTTCCATAGTACCGCCGCTACCGAAGGGGAGATTAGGGGGACAGAAAGTCTCTGTTCCGGCACCCTGCCGGGACGAGGAAGTGCCCCCGGAGCCATCTCCATCGATCTCCACCACCATCTCCATCACCGTTGCTGATTCCCATGATGAGGAGGGAGTAGTTCTCTCTCGAGGCTAAGGGTTCTACCGGTAGCTATGTGTTCATCTCTCTCTCTATGCATGATCATATTGTGATCATGAGCTTGTAATCTATAGATCTATCTTGCTACTCAAGTGCTTTAATAGATCTCTGCTCTCCCCATGTGTGTGAAAGTGACAACATGCTCACCATGGTGGCACTTAGGCTAGATATTACAAATACTTGTTATGAGTTATATTTGGAGTTGGATGTCTTTATGAAATTGTGGTGTTTGTTGGACTCATCTAGTACTCAAGGTGACAGTGTGAGGTTTTCTAGATGGGAAAGGCTTACTTTGAGGTGTGCTGTTATAGCCCTACCATTGATTAGAGTGTCCAACCGGAGAGTAGTTAAGAGTAGTATCATAAAGAGAAGATATTTATATGAGAGTGTTCACTGGTGAAAGTATGATCCTAGGCCTTGTTTCTTAGCATTGATACACCATTTGCAATTAGATCTATTACATGTTTGCTTGCTTCCATCTTTATTTCAGTTTTAGTTTAGTCTTTTCCATGCCATCAAGCTATCTTCTATCACCGTTACCACTTATAATTATCTATACCACTTGTATTTCACTATCTCTTTGCCGAACTAGTGCACCTATACACCTGACAAGTGTATTAGGTGCGTTGGGGACACAAGAGACTTCTTGTATCTTGATTGCAAGGTTGCTTGAGAGGGGATACCTTTGACCACTTCCTCCCTGAGTTCGATAAACCTTGGGTGATCCACTTAAGGGAAAACTTGCTACTGTTCTACAAACCTCTACACTTGGAGGCCCAACAACTGTCTACAAGAATAGAAGTGCGTAGACATCAAGCTATTTTCTGGCGCCGTTCCCGGGGAGGTAAGATAAAAGGTATTCACACCGGAGGATTAAAGAAGAAGAACCTCCCACGACAAACGCCTATTTTCTGTTGTGAGTACTCGAAGTTATTTCCTTTAGATTCTGCAATTTTGTCTTTTTGTTTTTTGTTTTAACTATTGTATTGCTTATCATGATACAAAACCTCCAATATATGATGATTACAATGATGAATATGATATTTCCAGTCCACCTACTATTGAGGAGAAAATTAATTATGATTACAATATGCCTCCTATATTTGATGATTATGGTGATGAGAATAATAATGATAGCTATTTTGTTGAATTTGCTCCCACCACAATTAATAAGAATGACTATGCTTATATGGAGAGTAATAATCATTTTGTGCATGTGGCTAATGATAAGAATGTTTTATGTGATAGTTATATTGTTAATTTTATTTATGATGCTACTGAAAGTTATTATGAGAGAGGGAAACATGGTTGTATGCATCTCAATAATATTAAGTTTCCCCTCTCTATGTTGAAAGTCTTGAAGTTGCACTTGTTTTGCTTTCCTATGCTTGTTGCTTTGTACTTTCATGACTTATTTCTTTACAAGATTCCTATGCATAGGAAGTGGGTTAGACTTAAATGTTCTTTGAATTTGCTTCTTGATGCTCTCTTTTACTTCAATTCATATTTCTTATGTGAGCATCTTCTCAAACTATCATGCCTAACTTAAAGGCGTTAAAGAAAAGTACTTATTGGAAGATAACCCAAAAGTTTTAGATGAGTCTTGGAAGTTATTACCTCTGTAATAACCTCTCCTTATCCTTTTTATTTGCTTTTGTGCCAAGAGTAACCTCTAATGAGAGAAAAGTAATGATTGGCAAAGTTGTTGTCCCGAAACAGATTTCTGTGCTTCACCGTAAAAATTCGTGTAAAATCTCTGAACGTCTTTTTGAGGCGTGAATTTTGTTGCTTCTGACCTAGGTTGTTATCTAACTTTCGTTAGTTCAACACTTTTTGATTTTAGCAACATAAGGTCTTCGAAAAAAATCGTCTTTACCTGCTGGTCTATTTGACAAATTTCTGCCATTTTCTGCATTTGCTTCTTGTTGCTTCGTTTTTGAGTTCTTTTGGGGAATTGAGCTTTTTGAGGGAAGTGCTACAGTATCTAGTGTTTTAATAGAATTTTATTGGTGTGGGAACTGAACCCAAAGACCTATTATCTTGAGTGCACTAATGTTGCTAATAAAGATTGTGTGAAATTTTGTATGAAGGAAAAAATTTCAGGTGTATGAAAGGAATGAGTAATGAGATGAAGGATGGACTAAAGCTCAAACTTGGGGATGCCACGCGTGTCACCCCAAGAAATATCCAAGAAGTACAAGCGTCAAAGCCTGGGGATGCCCAAGGCATCCCCTTCTTCATCAATAAAAATCTCAGGTTTCTTCCAAACGCTTCATTTTTATTGTTTCATGCACAGTTGTGTTTTTCTTGGAGCGTGTTATTTTTATTTTTTATTTTGGTTTTTAGTTTGCGTGGTTTGCTTAGTTTTTCTGAATAAATTGGTTGGACCCCCTCTTTCATACATTGGTTTGCAAATAGTTTGGTTTGGTTTGGAAAAGAGTAGGAAAGTTCATGCTTTTGTGGTAAAAAGAGCTTGTTTTTGACTGTGGCCTATGCTTTGTCATGCCATGCTTGATATTGTTTTGGCTTTATGCTTAGTATTCTTTGTTGTAGCATGACTTGTTATAAACAATTGAGATTGCTTAATGTGTCTTGAATGAATTATGCGTTGTTTTAGCATATTAAAGCATAGTATAGTGGTATTCTCCTTTGATGCTTTATTTGGGTTGACTTGGCACATGCTCACACCATGTTATGACTATCCAAAGTCACCATAGCCTTTATGATCCTTTATTCTTCAACTTGTAGTATCACTTTATGCTTTGATCAATGATGTTTTGTCGCTCTGCATGATTATGGCCATTATTGCTCTCTTAGTTTGTCACTCCCAGTCTTTTGCTAGCCTCCACAACAAAGTATGAGTTCCACTCATGCATCCAACTCCCTAAACCAAGTTATTCCAAAGAGTCCACCATACCTACCTACTAGCTTATACTATTCCAAGTATATTCATGCTTTTGTTTACCTTCCAAATTAAACCTATTATGATAAAACTAGTGATTAAAGCTCTCACGAACTTGATGGCACACTTTACTTTTCTTGCGCTTAATAAACTTGAACCATTGTATCTTCTATGTTGTATATGCTTGCACTTATTTGTCGGGAATTAGCAGAACCATGCTTTCATGGGGAATGCTTTCAACATTGCACTTGGTACTTGTACCTAGTTGATATCATGCTCTTTTGTATATGGATGTCGTCGGTGTGAAATGAAAGGGGAGCTTGTAAGTCCATGGAGTTATGTATATGTGTTAGAGAAACGCTTGGGCCGCTGGTCTAATCCATACTGACATGGTGGAAACCTGCAGCGTAACCATAATGAGCTGTCTATGAAGCATTCTTCTTATAAAAAAAGACTCCTATATTGAGAAATAAAGAGAAAAGAGAAAAAAAGAGATACTATGAAAAGAGGAAAGAGAGAAAAAAGCACCATATTTCCATGTTAAATAAGAAGAATGCTGAGATGCTCGTTGTCTCCTTGCCTTGTCATTTTGATATGGGGATTCTTCCGTATCATCGGGCAAGGCGTACCCGGTTAGCGGTTCTCTATGATATGCATATACTTACGATGACAAGAACTTACTGGTGACTAAACTTGAGTAGCATGAGGAGCGGCCCTCGTATACAAGGGACATGAGATTTCTGACTTATACTTCGTCAAGCATGTACGCCATAGTTTGTTCACTTTAACCTTAATCACGTCAAGATGCTTATGATAGGGGCAATGAGAGCTGAAAGCTATAAGTACCATAATTTTTGGAAGCTCTTTATGAGACTTGAATCCCTACTTCCTTTTATAAAGGCCTTTCTTCCACTATATATATTGAGTCTCCACCTTCTATCTTTATGCACCTACTTTGAGAGCATAGTGGCCATTCTTAGTTCTATGTGCATTGTCCCAAGACTAGTTGATTGATGCATAACTTGATATTGCTTGTTTTAAATTATTTGTATCTAGTCACTCTTATGAACTTTGAAGGTGTCCTATGCATTTATATTTGCTACTCTATGAGGGACAAGCTGAATGCTACTATGCTATGTTTTCTTTATGTGAAACAAACAAACGTCTTGCAAAGCATTGTTATGCATGAATCTTTTGTTTGTGCCTTTTCATGTTTCAACATAGTTGCTATGTCTTATTGCTAGAACTTTATCTTTCATGCTATGTTGAAGTACTTTGATCCCATCTTTCAATGCTTGCAAATGGTTTGATATTGATTGTGATGGTGCATGTCACCTCAAAAATTATTCTTTCTTTTTATCACTTACCTACTCGAGGACGAGCAGGAGTTAAGCTTGGGGATGTTGATACATTGCAAATGTATCTATAATTTTTGATGTTCCATGCTTGGTTTTATCCACTTTCTTGTGTTTTGTTCCAACTTTGGAGTACTTTTCATATGATTTCTTGGACTAACCTATTAACAAGATGCCACGGTGCCAGTTGCTTGTTTTCTGCTGTTTTTGGTTCTAGGAAAGTCAGAAAATCAATATTCTAGGAATTGGACCGAACAAAAGCCAAAGTTGATATTTTCTCGGAAGACTCACGGAGCCAAAAGGAGAGTCGGAGAGGGGCCACAGGGTGGCCACACCACCCCATGGCGCGGGTCCCCCAGGACACGCTAGGGCATGGTGTGGGCCCCCTTGCCGCCCACCGACCTTGCCCTTTGGCCTATAAGAAGCCTCCCGATGCATAAACCCTAAATAGTCAAGCCTCTAGCCACGAAAAGTTCCATAGTACCGCCGCTACCGAAGGGGAGATTCGGGGGACAGAAAGTCTCTGTTCCGGCACCCTGCCGGGACGAGGAAGTGCCCCCGGAGCCATCTCCATCGATCTCCACCACCATCTCCATCACCGTTGATGATTCCCATGATGAGGAGGGAGTAGTTCTCTCTCGAGGCTAAGGGTTCTACCGGTAGCTATGTGTTCATCTCTCTCTCTGTGCATGATCATATTGTGATCATGAGCTTGTAATCTATAGATCTACCTTGCTACTCAAGTGCTTTAATAGATCTCTGCTCTCCCCATGTGTGTGAAAGTGACAGCGTGCTCACCATGGTGGCACTTAGGCTGGAGATTACAAATACTTGTTATGAGTTATATTTGGAGTTGGATGTCTTTATGAAATTGTGGTGTTTGTTGGACTCATCTAGTACTCAAGGTGACAATGTGGGGTTTTCTAGATGGGAAAGGCTTACTTTGAGGTGTGCTGTTATAGCCCTATCGTTGATTAGAGTGTCCAACCGGAGAGTAGTATCATGAAGAGAAGATATTTATATGAGAGTGTTCACTAGTGAAAGTATGATCCCTAGGCCTTGTTTCTTAGCATTAATACACCGTTTGCAATTAGATCTGTTACATGTTTGCTTGCTTCCATCTTTATTTCAGTTTTACTTTAGTATTTTCCACGCCATCAAGCTATCTTCTATCACCGTTACCACTTATAATTATCTATACCACTTGTATTTCACTATCTCTTCGCCAAACTAGTGCACCTATACACCTGACAAGTGTATTAGGTGCGTTGGGGACACAAGAGACTTACTGTATCTTGATTGCAGGGTTGCTTGAGAGGGGATACCTTTCACCACTTCCTCCCTGAGTTCGATAAACCTTGGGTGATCCGCTTAAGGGAAAACTTGCTGCTGTTCTACAAACCTCTGCACTTGGAGGCCCAACAACTATCTACAAGAATAGAAGTGCGTAGACATCACTCTACTTCCGCAACTGTTGTTGGATCGGGGAAGCGGGACTCATCGCCAGACATCGGACGTGTGTAACTCCCTGCGAGGTGTCGCACTTGAGGCACTCAAGTCATTGGAGCCAAGGAGCACGAGGACTTCATCATGACCTTGAGGTCAGCTTCGACTCATCTACATCAACCACGCTCTCCTAAGCGTTGACAACGCTTTTCGGTCTTCGAGGGTAAGTTCACGAAAAGCCCCTCCTGTTACTGTATTACTAATAGATAGGTCCTGGCAGCTTTAGGGGTTCAGGGGCGTAGAGTAAAATTTATTGTTTTTCTATGCGGAACCCCAACAGTGGTATCAGAGCTAGATCTATGCGTAGTAATGCTAGTACGGGTAAAACACACGAGATGTAGCGTGTGGGCATTGATCTTTTAGTTGTTACCCTCCCACATGTACTTGTGTATACCGCAGTAATGCTTGATGAAGCGGCCCCAACCGACTTTACGTGTTCATTCGCGAGACTGGTCCACGCTTGACATACGGCTTGTACCGTATAAAGTGGCTTAGGGGGGTGTTTTTCTCTCTCACATTAGTTGCTATGCCATTTGCAACGGAGGGCCCCGAAAGGGGTATAGTAGAGACGACTATTTGATCAGCGTTGTGCTGAAAGTTCGTAGGTAAGAACGGTTCTTGTGCGAAAGCCTATTCAGCCACATAAAACATGCAAAGATAAAGTAGAGGCGTCTAACTTTGTTTTGCAGGGGGGCGTTGCTTTGTGATATGGTTGTGGCAAAGGTAAACTAATTACCTTTTGTTACATAGTAGTAGATAGTCACGGAGGTGACAAACTACCATGCCGGAATGACATCGATACCCTGGTGTCTACGGCGCCAGAACCCTGGCGCTGGAACCCGGTGACGGCAGATGGAGATCACGACGTGAAGGACCATATCACATAGCATTTACATTCAATGTTATTGTTTGTATGTCTTATTGTGTGCTAGTATTAGATACTCGACGGTAGCCTAATAAGAAGATCCATGTTAAAATAACCAATGATTGTGTTCCCACTTAGTGTGCACCACCAAGAAAGTTCTTCGGTATGAGGCGATCTAGGGTGACATGCCTGTGTGTCAGACATATCTATGTTCACATACAGTGGGTGTAAGCCATGTTGCATAGTGAATACACTAAGGTTGAGTTGGCGAGCCTTGCACGCTAGAGAAGCGTGGCCTCGGGACGTGGATGGTCGAAAGATCGAGAACGAGTCGCATGAATGATGTGACCGACGTTTAGCGTCCACCCTTGAACCCACATTGATGGTTGTGACGATCGGGGGAGATGTGGCTGATAGGGGTCGTGTTATCACTAGGAACCCTCACTGGGGATAGGTGTTTCTGAGTGGAGTTATTATTAACTCATTTAATTATAAACTTAGTCTAAATTCATTTTGCAATTATAAATGTAGATGGCTCACCGTGAAGCTTACTTTGAGATTGAGGATTGGGTAAAGGGTGAGAAACTTAGACTTGATGGATCCAACTTCCCTAGTTGGCTTGTGCGCCTAGATGATCTCCTTACTAGGAATCATGTGGTAGACTACATACGCCGCACGATGGATTTGACTGAGCCAGACTATTATGAGACCCCACAAGAGCTGGCAGACCGCTACTATCGCCAAGAGATGTCCACCTACATTCAGATAATAATGCGTTACGGGATGGTGGATGGACTACATCTGCTCATGGGTGATCTTGACCCATATTCGATGGTGGATCAGCTGAGAGCAGAGTTCATAGGCCATGTGCGCATGTGGAAGCACGAGCTTCTTAGAGAGTTCCTTTCCATATAGATGGAGGAGCATACATGTCCGAAGGGTCACTTGGAGCGCATGCTTGATGCACACACGAGACTGGTTCACTTCGTGGATTACTGGATGGCTGATCCATTTGCGATAGACGTACTGCTTCGGTCATTGCCTCCCAGCTACAAAGGACATGTCCAGAGTGGCATCATGAGTGGTGATACGGAAGCATTGGATTTCCATGAGTTCATATTACGTTTCCAGAACGTAAAGGTTGAACCAATCGCCGGAGAGGTCATTGATGACCAAGGTATATATTTGATATACAGTTTTATAAATGTTATAATCTTGCAAACACATTGCAGTGTTAAGTATATCTGATACTTGTTCTGTTTTACTGAAAACAGGTCCTTCTACATATAGGTGCTTGCTGGAGAGGAGGTGACGTTGCGTGTTGATGGCGAGCATGATGATGACGGCCAACGACACCCTCCCTCGACATTTATCACTTAGTTTATGTTTTAGGATGATTCTTTGTAATCGAGAGATTTGAACTTCTTTAGTGTGTCTCACACTTCGTGAGACAGTTATTCATATCAGTTTGTAACAAACAGTTGTTCCACTTTTATGAATGATTTCTATTCGTGTTCATATCTTGTTTGATTATGTGTGAATTATCCTTATTGTTTGAAACTAATTGATAATGTATGAACATTTGTAAAACATTAAAATGCCTTGTTTAAAATACCCAACTTAATGATATTTCATTGTTGAATGAAACCATTGTTTAAATTCAAAAGTTATGTGATGATGTATGAAAGTCATTCGATTTCTTTTCACATATAAATCATGCCTAAGTTCGGCAAAATAACTTGAACACCGTGTATTACTTGAATACAAAGTGTTTGATGAATTGTTAAAAGGTAATACATATTCGATGTATTGTGTTTTAACGGAAAAATGGTAATTATCATTAAATGATTGTTTAAATGTGTAAAGTAAGTTTACCAAAGGAAACATGAGTATGAAACTATTTGATTTGATCAAAGTGTTTCATCAACAAAGGGTATAAGTATAAAAGAGAATCTAATTACTATGATTTGATCAATAGTAATAAAGTTCAACTTTATAAGAATGGCATAACAAAAATTGTGGAATGCAAAGTGTTTTGAAACATCAAAGCATCACAATGTGATATTAGATATCAAAGGGGTTGAATAGAAGGCACCAAATAAATCGTTGTAGTATATGTAGAGACCATTAGTTTAGAAATAATTAGCACTCAATTAGAATTAGTGAACCATTTGAATTCGTGAAAGTTTTGGGGACATTCGATATAACAAAAACAATAGCAAATAAGTCCTTGTAGAGTATTCATTGGAAACTTTGAATACGAAACCCATAGCTCAAACCAAAAGGAAAGCAAAACTTGTATTGCTTGGATTTTGGTGCATTCTTGAGAAAGCTCACCTCTAGTGATGTTTCTCAATTATAGAGCAAATGGAAATTAGTGTAAAACACGATAAGGATTCAAAACCCTGCATCAGAGTGTTGAGAAGCGCAACGGACAACGTTCCTGAACGATTCTCTTCACAGAAGGAAAGAATCAATGATTTTGATCATTGTGTTTTCCCCTCTACTATTGTTATTCACTGTATGAAGTAGGATTCAAAATGTAAATCCATATCTTGTATGGAAACATTTGTGAATTACTTGTCATGATCTTTGGAACATGACATACCTACAAACTACAAAGGAAATGATGGTAAACTGAATTATGAGAAATCCTGATAGCAAAATTCCCTTGAGATTAGAAAGCAATTCATTGCTGAATCTCACAAGTAAAAGGAGTTACTTGGAATTTTCCCAAATGACTGCAAAGCCATAGTAGGAAAAAGGGGGTGAATGACAAAAGCACAATTTGTCAAGTATTGGACAAATTCAAATGAATTTGATTCAAGTGTGCTGAATGTCTAGTGGATTTAGAACTAGTAAAATACTAGTATCTCATAGTAAATCTCCAAGTTTGATATTTGATCAAAAGATTTTGATGTTATTCAAGATAGTAAAGGAGATATGCAATTTGCATAAAATTGAGTGGGAGCTATGTAAGTCTTCCTAAAACAATATGTGATTGACATATTTTTAAGTGGGAGCAATATAAGTCTCAAATTCAAATATGTAGGAACATAGTTTGAGTAAGAGTACTGACTCATACCCAAATATGTTAGCAACACATTTTGAGTGGGAGCTTATAGGAGTAATTCTTAAAGTAAGTTAAGGATGAAAGCGCAAATACTTATAAATAATGATTTATAAGATGTAGAAGTTGATGATAGATGTATTATGATATTATGTAGTATTCCTTAAGGGATTCTGAAAGCTGTTTCAGAATAGAAGTTAATTAAGGAACTAGTCCTTGATGACTCAAATTAGGAATAGCGTTAAGTTTAAACATCAATGGTTGAAAGAAAGAATAGGATGATCATCATCCACTATGTTAAGACATAGGTTCTATCTTAGTAAACCATGATGATAACTTAGCATAATAAGTAATCCAAATAAGGAACATTTGAAAGTGATTAAGTTCGAATCACAGAACGTTGAGCTGAGTTTTTGTCTGCAGTGTCTAGTAGAGAACTGTGGATATATTTTCCAAATCCATAAAGGATGACATATCTTAAAGCATAAAGAGTTATGTTATAAGGGAATATGTTGGAAACTCCTGTAGATACCAATTAAAGTCAAGTAGGAAGCGAGGTGAACAAAACATCGAAAGTTGCACATAGTGCACTAGTGTTTTGATGAATACATTTATAATAACACATAAGGGTACCATCTAAAGTGTTGTATAATGTTATGGCGGGGCTAATTCGCTTTTAACATAGAATGATGTGTCCCAGGGCACAGTGCCCATGAGAAAGCCCTCGAGGTTGATCTAACGTCACTGTAGGCTCCTGGAATCAGGCCTCGTTCTGCTGCCATAACAGCGATGCATACACACAGATGCTGTCATGTGATGATAGAATATTAATGTCAATCAAAGTGACATTAATAAGTTGCAAAGGATCTGGGACTGTAAAGTACAGACCCAAGACTCAACCTCTTCCATGAGCAAGCATGTTCTAGGTACCGGTTATATGGTGCCAATAATTAGAACAAATGCAGCTAGTGTATTTGTACTCTAGTGCAAGTGGGAGACTGTTGGAAATATGCCCTAGAGACAAATAGTAGTAAGGACTATTATCATATTTCATATAGTTTATGATTAAGTTTTATATCATGCTATAACTGTGTTGAGTGGAAACATCAATACACGTGTGGTATATAAACAAACCTGGGGTTCCTAGTGAAACTCTAGTCACTGGTTCATTGGTCAACAGATGATCATGTTTCCTGATCATGTGGCATTTATGCTAGTTGGAAATGAGGTCATCTCATTCGGAGAATGAGATGATGAAACAATACCCAACCTAAACATCGTGATTCGATCATGTCACGAAGTTCAAGTTACGATGATTAGAAAAGGATCCTCGTAGACTATTCCTTAGACTGTGAGGCTATATCAATCACTGTCTCCCGAGAGTGCTTAGATAGCATCAAACGCCATCTGGTAAAACGGTGGTTATAAAGGTGTGTTCAGGTATTCGAAGGAAACCATAGAGGCAATATATGTCAAGAGCGGGATTTGTCCGTCCATGTGACGGAAAGATACTCAAGGGCCCACTCGGAGAAGTTATATCCAATAGCTGCGCAGCGTGTGATTAGATCACGGGGATATCACTTGTCAAAACGAGTCAAATAGCATTATTCAGTAACGAGATTGAACTCGACATGATGATGTCATTAATCAGGTCTCGGGCAATGCAAGTATCGAATGACAAAGGGAATAAGACATGACTGTCATCGGTTCAAACGACGAAAGAACTTCGTGGAATGCACAGGGGTCACATGGCCATCCAGGTCCCTCTGTTGATCATTGGCATGGGAGTGTCCCTGTTCCCGAACCATAGGGTATCACGCTTAAGGGCTTGATGATGCTTAGAGAGTGTTTATAGGATCGGTAGAATCACCAAAGAAAAGAAGGGAGAAAACCGGAAGGGTTTCGGTAAGTTCGGAGGATGTCCGGAGTGGAGGTGGAAGGTGTTCCATGGCCACGGAGATTAAATGATATGTGAATAAATGTTAAATATTGATTTAATCATTTATTCATAATTATTTAATAAAGAGAAAATCAATTAAAAGGTCAAAAGGCTTAATGGGCCAATTCCGGAGGGAGAGGGCCCATTAGGGAAAAGGAGAAAGGGGAGAAGGGGCAAGGGGAGGCTGACTGGGCCTAGCCCCCCCGTGCGGGGCCCACTAGTGGCCGGCGGCCACCTCCTCCCCCCCTCATCTCCTTTAGTCCCACCCCGGGACTTGAGGGGAGGTAGTACCTCCCCTCCCCCTATATATAGTGGGGTATATTGGCCTAGAAAATACATCCCAATAATCAATAAAGGTCTCCCCACTTTTGGGAGGACCTCCAATTGATATTTTCTCTCTCTCCCCCTCTCTCTCTCTCGTGACCGTGGTCCCAAGTCTGGACTGCGCGAGTGAGAGACATCTTCACCGCGGAGCGCCATCGCGCTGCGGGATTCGGATCCGGGAGCTCTACTTCCGCAACTGCTGCTGGATCGGGGAAACGGGAGTCATCGTCAGGCACCGGACGTGTGTAACTCCCCACGAGGTGTCGCACTTGAGGCACTCAAGTCATTGGAGCCAAGGAGCGCAAGGACTTCATCCCGACCTTGAGGTTGGCTTCGGCTCGTCTACATCAACCACGCTCTCCTGAGCGTTGACAACGCTTTTCGGTCTTCGAGGGTAAGTTCACGAAAAGCCCCTCTCGTTACTGTATTACTAATAGATAGGTCCTAGCAGCTTTAGGGGTTTAGGGGCGTAGAGTAAAATTTATTGTTTTTATATGCGGAACCCCTACATTCTCACCAAGTATTCCCATCTAAAGTGATCAACTTTTATGCTTAGCACTAGCCACTAAGGTTAAGAATGTTCACTAATGAGGGGTGCAAATCTTCAATCTCATGCCATAGAATGACATCTAAGTATAGGCCTAGTTTTATACTCTTTATGCTATCTACACTACCTTTCCAAAACTCCCAAAGTACTAACTAAAAGTAAAGAACTTTGGTTAAGTAAAAGAATAAAGCTTGCAGGTAAAACTTGGGATTGGTATAAATCAAAGGTATATAACCAAAGCATGCCTAATACATCTTGCTTAGGTTAATACTTGCAAGTGTTAGATTGCAAGGTCTAGCTTGCTATTAATGATGGCTTGCAAGTGATAGCTTGCATTGATTGGTGCAGTGATTGAAGTTGTCTTCGTCTTCTGCTTAGTATTACTCCTTCTCCTCATATCCTTGGTCGATACTATCGTCTATAAAGGAATACGGGGTACACAATCACCAAACAATACTTAACTAAGTCTATTTAGCACACTAAGGCTCATACTTGATGATCTAGCATCATCACAATCATCACATGAAATAAAGACTTAATCTTGTTTATCCTATTTTAGAAAAGTAATTTCTACTCATTGAATTTAATTAAGATTTAATATTCTCCAATTAAAATATGGAATCATGTTGACACATGTCATCACCACATATTCTAATACATGGGAATGTAATTTAAAGTGTGGGTCATATTTTATAAAGTTTAAGATTATTATTTATTAGATTTAAAGTGACTAGAAATACCTATATAGCATTATTTTGGTACTAGTCCAAAGTCACTGCATGCAAACATAAATATTTTTACACATTCAGATAGATCTTATCAAATGTGGTTTTTGATAGTTAGAATCAACTCAAAAGCATTTATGGTGGATTTTTGAAAAATGTTTAAAGTGGCAAAAGTCCCTGTCTTGTTATTTTTACTATAGAGTATCTCTAACTCCAAATGACTTAAATCCAATGGGTTTGGATAGATAATTTAAATATCTTTCTAACAAAATTTGCATCATGCCATTTGGTTCAGTGAAACTCTCTGAATTGATTTTTGAATCTCTGGACAGAAACCAGTCTTAACTAAATTAGAAAATCCTAATTTGAATTGATGGGCTATGCGCGGGGAACTAAACAGGCCGGCCCAACTGCACTGCACAGCACAGCGGGCTGCTGACAGAGGGGGTCCATCAGTCAGCGAGACTAACTAAACGAAACTGTATCTACGCATCTGAGCCCTATGATCAAAATCTAACCTAACGGCTGGGAGTTGTCGTCGTCGACGAACTGCTCCGGCGAGGAACTAAACCTAGTGCGGCGGTGGGGGTCCGGCAAGGCTCACTTGGGCTCCAGCTCGGGTCGGCGATGGGGGCGATCGACGTGGTAGATGACGGCGGTTCCAGCGGTGGTAGCGGCATGTCTTAGGGTGGTCGCAATCGACAGTGCCCTTCTCCTCCAGCAGCGGCGGGCTCCGGCCAAATTTCGGTGATAGAGAGCTCGCCTTGCTCCGGGAAAGGGTGAGGGAGGATCAGAGAGGAGTGGTGAGGGTGTTGGTATGGAGAAATGAGGCGAGGGAGGCCTCCATTTATACTACGGCGAGGGGCCCGAACGACATGGGCTCGGCCTCGTCGGTGATGATGCTACAGGCGGTTAGCGGCGCGGTTGAGGGTAGGGGACGATGCGTGGTTCCCTGGCAATCCTCTCTAGCTTAATGGCGCGGCGTGGGGCGGTGTGGATTGGTCGGGAGCGTGCGGTGCTCCACGCGGATGTAGAGGTGTTTTAGACGGCGTGCGGTAGCTACGGGCCGTGCGATAGTGAACGGGGGTGTCTACGTGGTTGGGGTGATCATGGCGAGCTAGTGCACGCGAGGAGAGGGCGAGGCACGGTCTGCGCAAGGCGGTCGGGTGCGGCAAGCTGGCGTGCTCTGGGTATGGCACAGAGACCTAAGGCACGGTGGTGCTAGGGTGGTCCAGGGCTCTTCTGCGGTCTAGGCTTCGACAGGGGGTGGCGGTGGACCGAGGCGTGTCTGGTGCGTGTCGTGGGCGAGGGCGGCGATGCTCCTAGCGTGCTGTCCACTGTCGGCCGGCGACGACCAAAACTGGGCGTCGCGGCACTGTGCACAACGGCAAAGAGGGGGCTGGTCTGGTGCTTGGCTAGGTGCAGGGAGACAAGGGTGTTAAGAGGGGACCAAAATGGTCTAGGATTACTGTGTAAACAGTGAAGTTAGGCAGTTGCTTAGTTAGTGTAAACAAGGTGTTTGATGAAATGGCCGGAAGAAAAATACTTTGGAATTTTTGAATGAAATTTTTTGAGTGATTTAATCTTAAGCTTGAGTATCTATGTTTGCTTGGAGAGGTCAAGGGGAAATGGTTTGATGGGTTTTTGAAAAAGTGTGATCTTTACATATGAACTAGATTCAATTTTCAACTATCCATTAAATTGATTTGGAAAATGTTTTTGTAAGTTTGTAAAGTGGGCCTAAAATGACCATTTGCTTTATTTATTCATATTTGATTTCTTTTTCTTTTGAAATTTGTTTGCAGTTGGCCTAGATGATGTAGTATTCACCTTTAAACCATTTCTTAACATTTGTAGCAATCAAACATGGCAAATTCAATCAATTCTATACTAATGCCAAAGCACACATGCATTCATATTCAAATTATTAATAAAAGTTTTTGTTAACCCTAAATTGGGGTGATTAGAACTTGATTAGAAGTTTTGGGGTGTTACAAACCTTCCTTCCTTAAACAAAATCTCATCTCGAGATTTAAGAAAAAATAGGAACTAAAGAGATTTGAAAATCAGTCCTAATGTAATCTTCTCGCTCCCAGGTAGCTTCTTCTTCAGTATGGTTGCTCCATTGGATCTTGAGAAACTTGATACTTCGGGTCCTGGTGGTTCTGAAGGCTTCTTCTAAAATACAAATGGGCACTTCACGATACGTCAGATCCTTGTTGGTATCTATGGCTCGGTGATCGATGTTCTTGAACACTTCGGTCTTCTCCGGAACTTCTAATCATTTGCGAAGTAACGAGATATGGAACACATGATGGATGGCTGACATTCCTCTGGCAGTTCCAGTTGATATGACACTTCTCCTCGGTGATTCAAAATCTTGAAGGGTCCAATATATCTAGGGGCTAACTTTCCTTTCAGTTGAAAACGTTGCATTTATTTCAAGGGTGATACTTTGAGATACACAAAATCTCCGACATTGAAGGTCAGGTCTCGACGTCTCTTGTCAGCATAACTCTTCTGTCTGGATTGGGCGGTCTTGGGATGCTCACATACTTTGTGAAACTTCTCTTCGGCTTCTCGTAGGATGCCGGGTCCGAAAATCTGACTCTCTCCTACTTGCATCCAATTCAAGGGGGTACGACACTTCCTTCCATACAGAAATTCAAATTGGTCCATTTGCAAACTGGCTTGATAACTGTTGTTGTATGAGAATTCTGCAAAAGGCAGACAATCTTCCCATTTTGATCCATATTCTAGCACACAAGCTCTCAACATATCTTCTAGAATTTGGCTGACTCTTTCAGTTTGTCCATCGGTTTGCGGGTGATAAGTTTTGCTAAAGTCCAGCTTGGTTCCCAATCCTTCTTGGACTTTCTGCCAAAATCTTGAGGTAAACTGGGTTTCTCGATCCGATACTATGGTCTTGGGGGTTCCATGCAAACTTACGATTCTATCAATGTATAGCTCTGCTAGCTTCAAATTCTGGTAGGTGGTCTTGACAGGTATAAAATGGGTTACCTTGGACAGTCTATCAACTATGACCCAAATAGAGTCATTTTCCCTACTAGAAGTAGGCAAATCGGTGATAAAGTCCATTCCGACAGAATCCCATTTCCTTTCTGGAATCTGCAATGGTTGCAAAAGTCCCACGGGTCTCTGATGTTCCGCCTTGACTCTCTGACAGATATCACACTTGGCTATGTAGCTTCCGATTTCTCTCTTCATCTTGTGCCACCACAATTGCTCCTTCAAATCCTGATACATCTTTGTTCCTCCGGGGTGGATAGAATAAAGAGTATCATGAGCTTCCTGCATGATAACTTGCTTCAGCTCGGAATCTGCTGGCACACAGATACGTCATTTGTACCACAAAACTCCTTCATCTTTGATGAATCCAGGTACCTTCCCTATACCAATACGACGCTTGATTCCGTCGATACTCGCATTTCCTTTCTGCGCCTCCTTGATCTGACTGATGAACGTGGGTTGAAGTTCAATGCTAGCTAAAAATCCTTAGCTAACTAGCTCCGTTCTAAACTACTCCAACTCTTCATGCAAACTTGGCTGGGCTTCTTTGATCATGGTGTTTAATCTACACGGAAATCTACTCAGAGCATTCGTTACCACATTGGCTTTACCGGGGTGATAGTGAATGCCAAGGTCATAATTTTTGATTAACTCTATCCATCTCCTTTGCCTCATATTCAGCTCCTTTTGAGTGAAAATATACTTCAGACTCTTGTGATCCGAATAAATCTCACAGCGGTTACCCATAAGGTAATGACGCCATGTCTTCAATGCTAAAACTATGGCTGCTAGTTCAAGATCATGGGTAGGGTAGTTTTGCTCATGTTGCTTCAGTTGACGGGACAAATATGCTATGACTTTGCCTTCTTGCATCAACACACATCCGAGACCAATCTTGGATGCATCACAATACACATCAAAAGGCTTCTTGATATCGGGCATAATCAGAATTGGGGCTGAAATCGGTCTCTTCTTAAGCTTTTGAAAACTCGCTTCACATTTGTCCGTCCATTCAAACTTCTTATCTTTCTTCAACAATTGGGTCATCGGTCTTGCGATGCTCGAAAATCCTTCAACAAACTTGCGGTAATATCCTGCTAATCCGAGAAATGCACGGACTTGAGTTTGAGTGGTTGGGGCTTCCCATTCTTCAACATCTTTGATCTTGGCGGGATCGACAGCGACTCCTCCTGCCGACACAATATGTCCGAGGAATCCTACTTCCTTCAACCAGAACTCACGTTTGCTAAACTTGGCATACAGCTGATGTTCTCTAAGGGTTTCAAGGATGGTTCTTAGGTGTAGCTCATGGTCTTCTTCTAACTTGGAATAGATTAGAATATCATCGATAAAAACAACAACAAACTTATCAAGAAAGTTCATAAATATCTTATTCATGAGATTCATGAAATAAGCGGGGGCATTGGTTAATCCAAAAGACATGACCGTATACTCATACAATCCATATCTGGTGGTAAAGGCGATCTTTGGAATATCCGTTGCACGAATCTTGAGTTGATGATAACCAGTTCTAAGATCAATCTCCCTAGGAGGATCTATAGGAGTTAAAGTGAATGATCATGAAAGTGATTTCTTTTTAACTGGTAAAGGTCTTAGACAAGGGGATCCCATTGCTCCCCTTCTTTTTAATATTATGATTGATGTTTTTGCTAGAATGTTGAACAAGCGCTCTGCTTGTGGAGCCATTAGGGGTCTATGTCCCAAATTTTGTTCAAGGAGGAGTTCTATGTTTGTGATATGCAGATGATACTCTGCTCTTCCTGGAACCGAATAAATTGTATGCTATTAATCTAAAATGGGTCCTCACTTGTTTTTAACAAATTTCTGGAATGAGAATAAACTGCCATAAGAGTGAGATCATCCCTATTAACCTAGATGATGTTGAATTTAATCATTTCTTAGAGATTTTTGAATGTTCTAAGGGCAGCTTCCCTGTCAAATACTTAGAGATTCCTTTGCACTTTGACAAGCTAAGGAGAGAAGATCTTCAACCTTCAATAGAAAATCTTTTGAGAAGGATCACTGGTTGGAGGGGAAAACTTCTACCCTATGCTGCCAAAAAAGTGCTTATTCAAGCTTGCTTGTCTAGTATACCCATATATCTTCTATCCTTCTTTAAATTTCCCAAATGGGCCTTAAAGTTATTAGATTCCCATATGTCCAATTTCTTTTGGAATGATGAAGAGGATAACCATAAAATTCATCTTGCTAACTGGCCTTCTGTCTATATGAAGAAAGAGTTTGGAGGTTTGGGAATTCCAAATCTGCAAGATTCAAATCTCTGTATTTTGGGGTCTTGGGTGAAAAGATATATCCAGGGAGAAGGAACTATCTGGAGAAAAATCATAGATGATAAATATAGATCTAAAATCCCACTATTCTCTGTTGTCATGACATTCACCCCTCTACCTTTTGGAAAGGGGTGATGTGGGCATCTAGGGCAGTGGATGTAGGATATATATGGCATGTTGCTAATGGTAAGTCCATTAAATTATGGGAAGATGTTTGGTTTGGAAACTCTACTTTAGCTACCCAATAGTGGGAAGTCTACTTAGTTTCTAATCAACAAACTAAAACTATAGCTGACCTCTGGGATGGGACATATCTGAAATGTGACTTTAAGAGAACTTTCACTGATCAAATGATGATCCAATGGCAGGAAATTCTAGGGATTGCTCAGTCCATTTCCCTGTCTGAGGATGTAGATCAATTAATATGGCAATATGAAACTAAAGGGGTATACTCCTCTAGTTCTATGTACTCTTTGGTGAATTTCAGGGGTGTTTCTCATAACTACTTGGCTGCAGTGTGGAAGCTGAAAATACCACCCAGAATTCAAGTTTTTCTTTGGCTTTTCTCTCAAAACAAAATCCTTACTAGAAATAACCTCAGAGCTAGAGGAATTCCTAAACCTCTTGAGTGTAATCTTTGTAAGGAAATAGAAACGGTCCATCACCTATTCTTTGATTGTGTGGTGTTCAGGATGTTATGGGCTGATGTCAATAATATTTTTGGCATCCTAGTTTTTAATTTTGAATCTATTGCTTCAAAATGGCTAGCAAATAAGAAACATTTACATTTCAATTTAGTTTCTATTGATGTGCTTTGGAGCATCTGGAACAATAGGAATAACTTAGTGCTTAATCATACGTTGGATTAACTCGAAGCAGGTTTGGCGTCTGGTTCTCTCTTATCTGAGAAACTGGAAGATCCCTTTCAAAGAGCTGGAGGAGGGGAAGATCATCATGTTCATGGAACGGATGACAATCAGGCTAAAGAACCCGCTGGAGCTCAAGGCAAACAGATTTGTCCCATCTTCGAGTGGATCACCACTTGGAAATCCACGGCGTCGTCGAACTATGGAGGTCGTGCCTCTCTGGCGTCCATCAAAGCTCATCCTGAGACTGACGACGAGGTCCACGTGGTGTTCTGATTCTCCCTTTTTAGCCAGTGCCCTCTCCCCGTTTTATTTATGCTCTGGTTGTAAGGACTTGGTCTCTAAAACAGTTGTAGCTTGAGTTCTTGTAACTCCTAGCTTCTTTTGCTTGCTCCTTGGTAGTGGCTCTTGAGCTGGAGCTTTTTGGTTTTGTAACATAACTCGAAACTTTGTGGTGGTTTCATTTCTTGAAAACGGAACCGGGGAGAAAATCCCTATTGATCTAAAAAAAAAGTGGGCGTAGGCATCCCCTTGGTTTTCCTCGCTCCATTGGCGGACCACCCGGCCCTTATGTGCTGCGGATAAGTTGATTAATCACAATTAACTATAAGCATGATTATGCGGGAAAGTGGGTGCCGCATAAATACAAAATTGTATTGTGGGCTGCCGCGGAGAGCCCACTTAAATTATGTGGGAGAATGCGGCAATACGCGGGTGTCCCGCTTGCAGCGTGACTCCAAGATAGCACTTCTCCCTGCTTTACTTCCCTTCGAGAGGAGAACAACGTGGAGCACATCATCATCCAATGTTTATGTCACAAAGCTAAAACATTTTATATTTTGAAACGGAGGGAATACTAGGCAGGTTTGGTACGAGCGCTTCAGAAGGATGGGCGTACACTATCCTGCACCTCTTGTCCATAGCACCATAGCTAGGGCCTTGGTGGTCGGAGGTTAGGCATGAGTGTGAGAAGAAAGACAGTAGGGTTTTTGATACTCTAGTAATGCAAATCAGTTGGAGCCTATGGAAACAACGCAAGGCAAGAGTGTTCGACAAACATCAACATACAACATTTGATGCAGGGCTGTGGTTCTTGCAACCCTTTTCTGCCTTCTAAAAAGACAAGTGTGGCGCAGTCTCTCTCGAAGAAAAATACTCGGTGATGCTTGACGTCCTAGACTTGACAATTTGACATACAGTAACAGTTTAATCAGCACAACACTTCCTACATCCCAGAACGAACTGTCTTTTTTTGTTGCACTCTTTGGCTTGAACTGATCGCAAGCCCTTTGTAGTATTAAAATTGATGAAGATACTGAAGAAGCAAGGCTTACAACACTTTTGGAAAAGAACAAAGCTTCGGTTACCCTCCAAACATGACTGCTCTACTATGGCTCAAACCCAAGAAAGATTCAGATAGCTGCAGGATGCATGCCATTTGGCATTTGTGACTGCTTACCTCTTTTCTTTCGTCCCAAAGCATCGAGGCACCGAAGAAGCTAGGATTACAACTCTTTTGAAAACGAATAAAGCTTCGATTACCCTCGGGAAAGATGACCGGTCTACTACGGATCAAACACAAGAAAAAATCAGGATACTGGCTACATAACTGCCGGATGTATGCCATTTTGGCATTTGTGACCGCCGGCTAGATCTTCTCTTTCATCCCAATGCAGAGGATCCATGTGGAACGATGATCAATTGGAGTCGTCATGGGTGGGCATCCAGTATCTGTTTGTGAGCCATACGGAGTCGGCAACGACCTTGGCGCCGTCGTGGTTACGGTGCCACTCGTAGTAGGCATGCGTCCGGTTCTTGATCTCCAAAGTCGCGTGCCCGAAGCTTGACTCCCTGAACGCCGAGTACCTCGGCTGCGGCCTGGTGAAGCTGCGTTGCCAATATATATCTGGTCAGTGACAAAACAGAGCAATCCTAGATTTACTCAGAGTACACTTGGTAGTAATAACATACTTGTCAGCGATGCCTTCGATGTTGCCGCCGTCGCCGATGTTGACGTACATGGGCGCGTCCAGGTCGCGCACCGGCGTGGCCTCGCCGTTGACGATGTCGTAGGCGACGTTGGAGAAGCGGCGGCTGCGCTCGTAGGAGTGGACGTGTCCGGCGAGCACGAGGTCGACCTTGGCGTCGACGAGCCATCGCTCGAACTGCACCCGCATGCTCTCCCCCTCCATGTAGTGGTACCCGTTGCTGTTGTACCAGGGCGAGTGCATGAGCACGAGGAGCCAGGGCGTGGACCTCCTGTCGACGCGGCGGCGCAGCTCCTCGTCGAGCCACGCCCACTGCGGCGTGTACTGGCCGTACGCGGAGTAGGAGGAGAGCACTATGACGTGCGCGGAGGCGACCTTGACGGAGTACCAGAGGGGCTCCGTGCTCCCGGAGGCGCGGAACGGGGTCGGGTAGCGGCGGGTGAAGGGCTTGAAGGGCGTGGTCTCGCCGATCTCCGGCGCGTAGTCGAGCTCGTGGTTGCCCGCGGTCCAGAGCCACGGCTGGTAGGCGACGCTGCGCTCCACGAAGCGCGCCCAGGAGTCCCAGCGGTTGTTGTCGTGGAGCGGGTAGGCGTCGGCGTAGGAGAGGTCGCCCACGAAGAGCACCGCCGAGCCTCCGTTGGCCTCGTAGTGCGACAGCGTGCTGTTCGAGTCGAACGTCTGGCCCAGATCACCTGATTGTTTGTCCCACGCAACAGACGGCAGGTTAATCTATTTTGGGCACGTAATAAAAGATCCAGCTCGATAATTCCTCCAATAAATGTCCAGCTATCTCAACAGCTATCAGTCAAATTGTTCCCTGAATTGAATTTTATTTCTTTCCTTATTCATTTTAGACGGCTATAACAACACTGGTTTTGTACTATTTTTTTTCCCTTTCCTTATTCATTTTAGACAGCTAACATAACACTGGTCACTGGAGTAAAACAGGAGTGATGGGGTGGTCAGCATGGGAATCTTGTGATCTTGTCCCATGAAATTGAGACCTCCAATATAGTGGCCCTGTCACTGTCAGCAACTTGCAGGACGCTGGTCGAACTAGGCATGGGCAAATATTGGTGGACATACATTGGATGCTAGCTACGGCAACAGTGACGGTGTTGCCATGTTGGCCTTTCTCATCATGTCGTAGATCATACCGAATCCTGTGTTTCTACTCCATTGTACTAGTGCTACTGACTAGGTAACTGCTTACAAGATTTTATGATTATATTCATTCAGTCTGAAGAAAAAAGATGGAGAGTATACTTGACGAAGGAACAAAGTGAGTATATAGTAAAATAATGTACCGATTAGGCCGAACTTGAAGGGCACATCGGGGCCGGGCTTGGGCGGCGTGGTGAACCAGAAGGTCCTCACCGTGTGGCCGAACCCCATCGCGTACCAGTACTTGACGCCGTGCTGCATGCACACCCAAATCCACAAACGAATCAATGGAAGCTTTTCACCTCGTCTCTTCTTCTTAATTTGTTACTACTCGTATCGTATCTCAGTTCGTACCTTGAGGTTGGCGAGCGTGCAGTGGTGGATGAACCCGGAGGTGTAGTTGTAGTAGTCGTAGCGCGTGTGGGTGCCCCGCGCCGACATCTCCATCTTCCCCGGCGAGCGGCCGTAGGCCACGGTGTCGTTGCCTGGCTCGCTCGCCGTCACCCACGACACCGTCATCGCCGCGCCCGTCTGGTCACCCAGCGTGATGTGCACCTGCATGCACGTGATGTGGCCATGTAGAAACCGGTGAGAGATCTGGCTGCCGCTGCCTGCTACTGGAGACGCAAGAGATGAGAGACGAGGGGACGGACGGACCTGCTGGGGAGCATTATAGCCGGGCGGCACGCGGAAGACGTCCGCGTCGAGCGGCATGTCCGCCGTGGCCTCCGGCTTCCGCCGGTACCCGCTCGTCACCCCGCCGCTCGCGCTGCCTGCCGCGCCGAGGAGGAGGAGGAGGAGGAGCGCGGCGAGCGGGAGGAGCCGGCGAGCACCCATGCTGCCAGCCCAGCCACGCACTTGCGACGACTCTCCTCTGTTTCCTTTTCACGACACGGGTCAAGAGGCAGAGTCTGCGAATGGAGCGGAGGCGTCGGGGTTTATGTAAGCCCAGCAGGAATCTTTTTCGTTTCGCAACACTCTAAACCCGGGAAAATTACGGAATTTTAAGCCAGGGTTAGCAGCGTGTCAATTGATCCGGTTTGATTGACGTAAAATTCACCACGCACGGGAAGTTGACCCCGAAGCTGGTTCTTGTTTGGGCGTGCACGCATGTGCGTTGGGACAAGGAATATCGCGTCCAGTGCCACCGTCTCACTGGGCCGCCACGAATTAAAACCGGAGCGCGTCGCCGTCCGATGTTCTGACCGGCGCCCTCCGCGTGCATTCATTCGGATACGATCGGCGACGACTGGATTTGGATCGAAGCGGCCGGACGCGACGACGAAAGAGATACCCATGATCGCGCCAGTTGAAAGATGGATAGGTTCGGCTTCACCTCGAGTCAGTGTCATTTCCTCCGGAGACAATTTGGACCTAACACCAATGTTTGATAGTACAGACGCTCTTAACACCAATGTTTCCTAAATTTTCGTGTAATGCATTGCATCTAGTATAAATAGATGTTTTAAAGCTCTTAACACTGTATCTAATACGTGGTCCATGATTTTTTATACCGTATACCATAATTAAACAACATTTTTAAGTCTAGTATTGATGTATACCAGTTTTTTAAAAATCATATAATTGCCGAATACGGTACAAAAATCTAGGCTCACATGTCTCTCGAAATAGCTTTCGCCCCGCTATATCAATATAGCAACCAATCGATACAACTGTCATAGCATAGCTAGGGCTAACAACACATACATCCCAAAAGAAACAGCAAAGAAAACAATGCCAACAACGGAGAGAATTTCCACCACGCTCCTAACACTCTGAAGTGTTGCGTACCAAGCAGCGCCTCCAAAAAGGGAAGCGACGACAACGACATTGTTGCCCGAACCATTCCAGACCCTCACCGGCCCGGCCGAGCCCGAACGGGCCCTCACCGGCTCATATGTCAGATACGTTGCTAAGGGCCTAAAATATCTAATTGGGCTAGCTGCAACGTACTACATCAAAACTTGGGATCAGCTGCAAAAGTTATTTTGATCCTCTGTGTTGTGCAATTTTTTCAATCTATCCAATTCAAATTAATGTTCTAAGATTTAGGAAGATTCAGATGTATCTAGCAATAAAACATGATATATCCGAATCTAGATAAATCTGAAAACATTAATTTGGATCAGAGGGAATACCAAACATTGCTATTATGTACAACTTTCTATTTCCTCTCTGCAAGTATGTAATGTATCGTCATTTTATATGTACTCATATATATAGTTAGTGCATGCAATGCATTTCAAAGTATCTAGTCTAGAAAGGACGATGCATACTTTCAAAGGACGATGCATGCATACTTTCATACTTTCATGCACTTGCACTTTCACGTACAACTTTCATGTTACAACATCCGCCCAACCAGAGATGGACAGACGCTCGCTAATTAATAATAACAGTTATAATATTAACATAAATAAACATCGTCCGCTCTCCTTCTTGCTTACCGACGAGAAGGCAAAAAATATCTCATCCGTTGGCAATTTTATTAACCATTTTATGAGTATTGCACTATTTATCTTAGTCAAATTAAGGCGGTATTTTAGTTATAGTTATCTATGATCGAGAAACTGTTTTTCAAGTCATCCATAACCACGAACACAACTTTCAGAATGATTTACCCTGCAGTGGTGCACAAATAGCAACACACACACGATCAACCTCGAGAAAAACCAAATAAAAAGCAACGAGACTCACGACAATGCATCACAGGATTTATAAATGATTTCAGGGTATCACCCCACTAAGCTATCTGCAACGAAGTTGGCCGGCTCTGAGACGGATCCAGGGTTTACGAGAACGGTTGTAAACGACTAGGAAGCCGAAAGTGTGACGAGACTTGTCGATACCGCGAAATCATGCTACGATCCAATATAGTACAGACGCTCTACGCGCAATCGTAAATAATGCAATAAAGCATGGCATAAGTAGATGACAGTAATAACCCCCAAACTAATTGTGGCTCCAAGCGGATAGTGCGATAGTCAAGGAACAGGAATCAAGTACTCGGGGTCCTACAGGACACAGTAAACATGGAAGAACCAAATAATAGCTATTACCCACTGATGTCTCTTTATTTAGTTATCCCATTACTACTCAGTTTAAATTGTATAAGTACCTCATTATCCCAAGACTCACACAAACCCTACACATGCAGTTCTACGACTCGTATGACTCAAACAACTTCTGTAGTAATGGCTCATACGATTGAGATACAATCTTTGGTGGGGTTTAAAAATAAAGGTTATGCAATACTTGGGATTTAATTTAATGCAATCGTGGCTCCATGATATAAGAATAAGATAGAAGCATATGTGCTATATGTATGCAAGCATGGAGAATTGCTTGTATGTCAGATCAGCAGTAGGGTAACGAGATCTGGGTAGTACTCTTGGTTCTCCTGATAGTTCTCTTGCTCAGCGTCTGTCTGAAATAAAAGTCAAACACAAATGGGCATAATAAATAAAGCGTGCAATCATATGAATATATGCAACAAGCAAAAAAGGTATGTCATGATCGAATGATGCACAATTGCATGGTATAACATAGCACGACATGGATGTGGTGTGAGAACAATAATAAAGCACTTTAATTATTTATTTAGGTATGTTTTACTCCCATAAACCTTGCAATTTTCTAAATATTTACATGATGTACGATTAAATTATATCATGGAATGCATATTTATAACGGGCTTGTTGCGTTGGTCGATTTAGACAGATTATTTGTCGAATTTGGAATTACGGAACTAAAATTATGAATTTATTAAGAAAATGACATTTATTAGCAATTAATAATATAGAAATTTTAATCTGCTCAGAAAATTTATTTTGGATGGCATATTTGAATTCTTTGCATTTTTCTGATAAAAAACATATATTATTTGAATTTATAAATTTAAATTTATTATTCAATGCAAAACAATTAAATTAGGGGCAAAAGTTAAATGTTTGACTAGATAGAGTCAAAACTTGTCAAATTTGAAAACAGGTTTAGATTCATATTTAAATTTGATTGATATCTCATTTTTAAAAAATTCAAATTCGAATTATTTAAAAAGATATGAAATTATTTATATTTATCAATTTTTGGAAATTTTATTATTTAGAAATTATTTTAGAAACTTTTTGTACCGAGTCATTTCTAGCCATAGTCAATGACGAGTGGGGCCATGGTGCTGACTGGTTTAGGTGTGGACGAGGTGGCAAAGGCTGACCTGGCTTGGACGTGGGCGTGCGAGGAGAGAAAACTCGGGGGGCGATGTGCAAAAGCGTCGGCGGCTGTTCTCTGAACTTCGTTAGGCAAACGAGCGATGGTGGCGACTTTTGGCGATGAGGGTGACACAACGGCTGGGCGAAACGATTCGCCGAAAAAACAAAACATGGAGAGGGGGAAATCGACGAGGAAGAGGGGGTTTCAGGCGCTACTGTTGTTGTTAACTGAAGTGCAGGTGTTCTTCAGTTTCGTCAGAACAGAGGGCTACGCCGGCGGGTTTTCGGGACGGGGCGAGCGGCGCTGTCGTTGAATGCTGCAGGAGAGAGGGGAAGTGGCAGAGAGGAGTACCCCGAAGGCGGATTTGCCCCCGGTGGCTTGGGAGACGGACGGAGATGAGGGGAAGGCGGCAATGAGCAGCGACGGTTTGACTCGGTGCCCCTGCCGCTCCCGGAAGAAGGAGTCGACTGCGGCAGTGTGCTGCTGCTCCGGTCCTAGCATCGACGGCGAGGGCGATGGTGGCGCCACGGTTCAAGCCCCCACCGACCACATGGACTCCTGTCCTTCGACGGTGGTGTTGCGAAGCGTCTCCATGGCTCGGTAGGTCGAAGAACGAGGAGGGGAAAAAGGAGAAGAGGGGATATAGGGTTAAGACACGGGCGCGGGGAAGATAAGGGCGAGGCCAGGGGATTCACGCGGCTGCTGACGCGGACGACGGAGCTCACGGCTACCTGCCCACTTCCATCTAACGCTGAGAGAGAGGAAGGGGACGGTGTCAGGACGGAAGGAAGAAGAGGAACAACTGAAGGGGAGTTGGGCCAAGTGGGCCGGTGGCGCTGGAGGAAAGCTGGACCCCGGGTGCCTGGCTCTGCTGCGGCTTGGGCTGGCGCCTGGGCTCCATGGGCTGGGCTAGGAGGGAGAGGGACATGGGCTACTGCGGCCTGCTGTGATGAAAACAGGTAAGGCTTCTCCTCTTCTCATTTTATTTCATGTTTTAGTTTTGTTTGTTAGAATTCAAACGAGTTTTTGATTTTAAAACTTTTGAACTTCACACGATTTTTTTAAATAGAAGGATTTTGACAACGGCAAGAGGGAACAAGAATCAAGTCAAACCAAGAAGAAGCAAAGATGGAAAAGAGAGGACCTTTTTAGGTTTGATTTGAATTTGGCCAAACTTGTATGAATTCAAATCAAACAAGTTCTACATAAAAACAAGATGAGCTCAATAGAAGAAGGGGATGGCAATGTATGTATGGAAATAGATACACCGTCATTTGGAATGTGTAATTTTGTCTATGAAAGTATGCATCGTCCTTTTACATACATTATTACATATATACTCATAGCAAGTGCATGCAACGCATTTCAAAAATAAAGAAAACTGCACGCATAGTTGCTGTTGAGGAACAGTACAATCTGCTACACTAGTAGTGGGCGTGACCAAATGATGAGATTCACAAGCTGTGGCAATTGGCAAAAGACTTGTCTTTCTCATCTTTCTCCCCTCCCTTTTGATCTAGCTAGAGTTCGGCGCGGCGTGATTTCAGACCATACATGCAACATGCATGCACTACCTACTGGACGGCCAGCAGTAGCTTTGCCTTCCAAGATCTTATCTCTAGTACTCCTACAGTTGCCTACTTCTTTCGCGATCAGCCGTTGCCATTTCGTGGCACTCAACTACGGTTGACTCTTGGATACTTTTGTTCTTTTACAACTCAATGTATCTCTTCTTTACTACTCCCTCCGTTTCAAAATAAGTGACGTGAGTTTGTCTAGATTTAGATGTATCTATACACGTTTTAGTATGTAGGTACATACGAATATAGACAAACTCAAGTCATTTATTTTGGGACGGAGGGAGTATATTATTTTGCACTTTTAACTATACATGGCCTTCTCTCTGTTACGAACTATGTAGGGTCACTGCTCAGCGAGTCAATTTGTCAACCTCTAGGGCTGCTTTTTTTAAGGAGTATATATTAATATCGTAAAAATACAAATTAAATCCATTCTCCGTAACAACTATTATCGTAGCCACTTTACAGATACACACAATCCAAAAAAAGAAAAAGTACTCATGCTTCCGTGATTTTTTCCTTATAGCAGCAAATCTAAACACCACCAAGAAACACCAGACAAAGCGATAACCCTAAAAAGGAAAATTGCACGAGCGCCGCCATCGTCCTGACAATAGATCATAGGTTTTCGCCCAGAAAAAAGTCTGCGCTTACAAAACAATGTATTCAACAATGGTGTTGCCAGACACAACCAATTAAGCCCTGATCTTAAATTTTCACCCTACAAGATTAAACCCAAATTCTCCTGTATTGGCGCCCCCACTTTTCGATGCCGCTGCTCCAAGTCATGGATCACCAAGCCAAAACCTCATCGCCACCAGGAATCAAGCCACCATTGCTAGTCTCCAGACCTTGGCTTTCATGCCATTCTTCGTGACTGACTGCACCATGGGACCAAAGACATGTCACATGATGGCAACAGACTGCAAAGCTTCGCATCACTCCCTCTAAAACCAAATGATCAGAAAAAATATGGTTGCACGCGACTAAATCCCATCCGATTCGGCAAACTCTAGGCATGTCGTCCATTGGAGTTCGCTAGCGGAGCCTTCCGAAACACAACATTTAGGCCAGATCGATGAAGACATGCAGCAGGTGGGTCTTTGTCTTGGTGTGAGATGGATCCTAGGACCAAACCCCTTTATTTGAAGCCAGACCGGCAACACCGATGCCACCCGCCGTCAACCTGTGGGATCTGCCTCATCGAGCCCAACAAAAGGTCATGTCCAGCGGCGCGCAAGGAGACGACAGCGTAGGGTCTATCCACCTCTTTGACCGGCTATGACAGTGCAAGGAGGAGACATCACTGCACGGTCGATCCACGTACGTGATGCGTGCATGAAGACGGTCCATGGGGCAGGGCAGAGGGGCGGTCGCCCTGGGCCCTAAGGAGGTAGTCTAAGACTTATGTGTATCTATATTTGTCTTCTACTCTCAATATCTAACATAGTGAAATAATTTTAGAAAATATTGATCCAATCTGCATCCTACTATATCTCTATCCTGACTTCTCTTTTCAAAAAAATATTCCTAAAATTTGTATAAAAAAGAGGAAGCACAAGTTCCATTTAAGAAACTCATAGAGATACATCATCCAATTTCAATCGCTGGGAATAACATCAACATCGGCCCAACAAATACTCTAGTATTTCTGAATATTTTTCTCAATGCCACCATTTCTATCGCCTCTCCAAATATCTAGAACAATACCGGCCCTCATGTGCCTCTACAAAGTTGTGAGTATTCATTAGTGGAGACTAAAACCACAATCACATAACTATATTATTCCTCAAACAACTCTTCTTTGATTCCCAAAGGTAATACTTGTCCCCATCATCCATGGTGTAGAGACTATTTCATCCTCTTAGTAATTCAGTGGCTAATATGTCTACTCTTTGTCTAATATATCTACTCTTCTACTTATTTTTTGCACATGTATAGGCGAAGT
Organism: Avena eriantha; assembly: GCA_910589775.1. Lineage (NCBI taxonomy): Eukaryota > Viridiplantae > Streptophyta > Magnoliopsida > Poales > Poaceae > Avena > Avena eriantha. The sequence goes on from OU342740.1 coordinate 15,253,791, forward strand.
TCAGTTTGGAGATCTAACAATTCCTTATGTCGTGTATCCTCGATTGATGCAGCCTCAGATGTGAAAAATTCCCTTGTCTTCTGATGGTAGAGTAGAGTGAGGGAGCTCTGGGCGGGGTTTCCCAAAAGGTAGTTTTGCTGTCATGTTCACCTTATCTTTATTAATAGAAAACTGTAATGCTTGCCTTGGATGGACTCGAACCGTTCATTCTCCCGCAGATACTCTATACTATGGATGCGTTAGGCTTTGACTCATCAAAACTCTTCTCAATAAGCTCAGCCACTGATTTGGAATCGACTTAAAGAATGATCTTTCTCCCTTTTTTATTATTATTTCCTCCACGCATATCAGATAGATTTCTTCTCGTGGACTATATGAATCCTATAATTTTGTTCTGTGATTAATTCTAGTGGTAAATATGTACACGTGTACATAATGATAGGAATAATTACCATGGTAAATAGTTTGGTCGATTAATAGAAATGAGTAGTATCGAATGTCTTCACCATTGTTTGGTCAATTAATAGACACGACACATATGTTGTTCCGCTGCTCACATGCAGTAACACTCTGGCAGGCTATGCAAGAGGTGTGGTCAATTCTGAGAATTGATCTGTTCTCGGGACCAAGGGAGATGTGGTTAGAAGATTTCTTACTATCTCTGTCAAAAGATGAGTTTGACAAAGTACTTATGATCATTTGGAGAATATGGTTTGTTCACAACGAGATTACCCATGGAAAACCCATGCCAGCTGTAGAGGGTTCGAGGGGGTTCCTGTGCAGCTATTTAACTTCGCTTATCAATATCAGGAATTTCCCAACGGAGGATATTTTGAAAGGCAAACACCCATTATGCCCAGGTGTGCTGGTGGAGAGGAATGAGAGTGCAGCCAGTGACCAAACGGTGATCAAAACGGACCCATGGACGAGGCCTCCAATGGGATTTGTTAAACTTAATGTCGATGGTTCATATGTTCAGCAGGATGGCTCGGTAGGTGCAGGGATGATCCTCCGTCGTCACGATGGGTCCATTATTTTTTCATCTTGTAGAGATCTTCGTGCATGTGCTTTACCTTTGGAGGCAGAGCTACGTGCCTTCATGGAAGGAGTTTCCCTAGTAATGGAGTGGTCTCAGGAGCCTATCTTGATTGAGACGGACTGCACGAAAATTATTCGAATGGTTAGCAGCAAGGAGCGGGATATGTCTGAGCTAGGACATCTTGTTGTGGAAGCAAAAGGCCTCATAAATTCTGATAGAATTGCTGAAATTTCCAAGATCCCTCGTTCACGGAATAAGCCTAGTCATGAATTGGCTAGTTTTAGTAGATTGAATAGCTATAGGGCTGTATGGTTAGGGTCTGGGCCAGAATCTATTCTGGATGCCCTTTTAAGGGATTGTAATGCCACTGTTATTTAATTAATACAATCCTTTTACCCCTGCAAAAAAAAAAAAGAATGTCTTCACCGAGATGCCAACGATCATATAATGAGTAGTATCAAATATACGAATTATATAATTATTGAGATCTAAGAACCCTAATTATGCTTAAACTTTGAGTAGATATATTTAAACAATTTTGTAAAGTAGGGAGGGGGAGTGGGGGGTCATTGCCCCCTCCGGTTGAATCAGTGAAATTTTACCACTTTAAACAATGAGCCTTTGGTGTCATGTTGTTGTAGGACCCGTAAAATCTATGGACCGGCCATGTCTGCATCTCGAATTATTTTCACCACAAACTCTATTATATTCCCCTTGAGAACTAGCGTGCTTTGGTGTAGCAGCATGTATTCATAAACTATTGCCCAATTTCAGTCGAGAATCTGGATTGGCGATGGTTAAAGTACATACGATCTTTTATTCACTTATATATGCTGAATTTGACTAGTAATTATAACAGTTGGCACCGAGCGGAACAAGAACTTGCTCTCCATCAACGAGAAGATCTGTAGTAATCTTGTTTATATGTTCAAGGAGAAACCCGCACGGGCCCTGCCTCTTGACGAAAAAGAAAGATTTGTTTTCACATAGTGGATACTGCACAAGGGGCAGAAGTGTCTTCTCAAGGGGCATTTAACAGTCAGTGATGAAAATAGACGGAAGTGTCATATAAAGAACAAAATCAGGGGCATTTAACAGAGTCAGTGGTGAAAATAGATGGAAGTGTCATATAAGGAACAAAATCTAGACTCGGTGTGGAATAGAGAAGAAAAGTTTTCTATGGTCAAATAATAGATCATATTTTAACCCACTGTCAAATAAGGAATTTCCTCAAAATCCTTCTAGGTTTCAATATATAATTTCCATTGATCTGGTGATTCTAATCCATCCGTTTTGGGCTAGCCCCAACTAACCAGCCGTTTTGTCCATGCCGGATGGTGAAGCATTACACCGGTCACCTGTATTTGGTTGCAATGACACAGCTTTCAGCTCCAAGTGACTGCACCTAGAGGAAGTCCCTGAATCAGTGGCGGAGATAGGGGACCAGCAGGGGCCTGGCCCCCACCCAAGGTTGAAATTTGGTAAATACTCTCTCATTTTCTTGTCAAAAACACCTTAAACCAGTGTAAATTTATATGTTGGCCCTCCTCAACAAATGACAAGACCAATTTTCTTTCAAATGACCCGTCTCATTCTTTTTGCCTACCTCTGCCATTGCCCTGAATATCCTGCACTTGCACACATGCTTCACTGAGGACCATGTACGGAGCCACTGAGTAACCAAACGAATGACCTGCAAACAATAGAAAACTCTATTTTGTTATACATGTTATCATTATGATAGCTCTACACAACCCAACATAAAGCACACATAGCTCACCCATATTTCCGCCTCAGGTCTTTTACTAACCCATTTAACCAATTATCGGTATGACATCGACTGGGCATCCCCTCCATTTTAGATTCAAGACCCAAACTAGGGCTCCCGTCTCGTCCCCCAGGGCGACCCCGCGCTGCCGCCCAAAACCACCTCGGGCAGTCCCCGTCTCCGCCACTACCGCCCGGCGTTGGCCGCGGTGGCGGCGACCCCTGGTGCCTAAGGTGTTGGGGGAGGGGACGATGCGGCGATTCCTTCGAAGGGGCGGCTGGGGCGGCGCTCTCGGTCAGGCAGCGGCAGTTGCTTCTGTCTACTAGATGCGGGTGGCGGCGACATGCCTTGGGCCTAGGTTGCCCTCCTAGGCCCGTCGTCTCCCTGGCAGTGCGGATTGGGGCTGGTGGAGGAGGAGATGTTGTGGTCGATGCGATGGTTGCGGTTCGACGAGGATCTCCTCGGCGGTGCAGCCGTGTGCATCCATGGCGGGTGGCGGCGGCTGCAGCAGGTATGGTGCGGATTCAATCTGGGACTAACGGAGGATTGCCTCTGTGGCAAGCTGGACCATCTTCTCCTCTACCTCTGGATGGTGGCGTGGGGCGCCTAGATCAGATTGAATAAAGGAGGCGGTCCTAGGGTTCCTCTCACGCCAAGACGAAGATCCGCCTAATGTTTGTCTCCATTGATCTGATTGCAGTGTTGTGTTCTGGAAGGCTCCGCTGGCGAACTCCACAGTGCGTTCATGCCGAGAGATTGCTGGATCAGGTGAGATTCGGTCGTGCGCACCCATGTTGAAAGGATAGAGATGTCGCCTAGAGGGGGGTGAATAGGCAATTTCAAAACTATTACGGTTTTGGCTTCATAGAATGCGGAATTAAACTAACGTTTATTTTACAAGCACAAAACCTAAATACACTAGGCTCAACTAAGTGCACCAACAACAAGATAAGCTAAGCAAGATAGCACAAGATAAATATACCACAAGTGATAAGCAAGATATAAGTACTTCAAGCTCGATGGCTATCACAAGGAAAGTAAGCTCGGGTATAGAGATAACCGAGGCACGTGGAGACGAAGATGTATTCCCGTGTTCCCTTACAAGTAAGGTACGTCACGTTGGAGAGGTGTGGGATTCCACGAAAGATTTTCCAATGCCACGAAGGCTCACCTTCTTCTCCGAGTCTATCCCACGAAGGAATAGGCCCTTTCCTTATGGCTAGCTTTTCCTCCACTCCGGAGATGGCAAGCTCCACAACCACTTCACAAGCTCCACGAAGGAGAAGTCCGGGTCTCTTCACAATCTTCCACGAAGAGGACACCGCGGCACCAACTGCCAAGCCAACTAGGAGGTCACCCTCCAAGAGCAACAAGCTCACGGTCTCTCACTCGAACAAATCGTAGTGGAGAGCTCAACACTTATGCAAGAATGCAAAGCAAGAACACCAAGGGCATTCAAATCCCTCACTCTCAAATCCCACCAAAGCAACAAGTGCTAGGGAGGAATTAGAGAGGAAGAACAATGGTGGAAGTCAAACAATGACTCCAAGATCTAGATGAATGGGTTCCCCTCACTTAGAGGAGGAATTGATTGGTGGGGATTGTAGATCTAGATCTCCTCTTCCAAAGCCCTCAAAAAGATGCAAGAATCATAGGAGGGAAGGGAGAGGAAGCAAGCTCAAGAGGTTCAACAATGGAGGTCAATTTCGTGGTCAAGAACACCCAAAAACGTTGGGGGAAGAACCCCCTTTTATAGGGAAAAGCAAATATGGTCGTTGGAGAGAAAACAGCGAAAACTCGGTTTCAAAGTTGGTTGGACCGGCCCCAGAACCGGGAAACTCGGTCCCTAGGCTGGAGGACCGACCTACAAACCAAATACCTCTGTTTGCCAAACCGGAATAGACTCGGTCGCGAAAACCGGAAAATCCGGTCTGAGATCCGGTCTACCGGAGCTGGAACCGGACCGTCCGGTGTGGGGCTCGGTTGAACCGGATCCACAACCGGGATGAAACTGACTTCACAAAAAACGCAATAACTTTTGCATCCGGACTCTGATTTCGATGATCTTGGGCTTGTTTTGACGAGGAAAACAAGCTCTACAATATGGTGCATGAAAACATCATAGTAAAACAACGGAAGATAGAACCAAATGAGGAAAGGTATGGAGCCTCCCTATAAGAAGAACCGGTAAAACCTTCAAACTCGAAAACGCCATATAAGATGCATATGAATTCCATTTTCGATGAACTTGGGCTTGTTAAAGAGCTAGCAACAAGCTCAAGAACCTCACATAGATAAAATACCAAGAAGCAACAAAATAGGAAGATGCAAAGTATGCAAAGGATTGAGCTCCCTAAGACAATATGATCAAGTTACCCAACCGAAAGCCCCTCTTGATAGTGCGGCTATATATCCTATAACCCGGTCTCCCAACAACCACCTTGAGACCGGTAAAAGGAAAACCTAGCAAGGCCATACCTTTGCCTTGCGCATCCCGCTTGATCTTGATGACAATGCTTCAAGCTCCATCTAAGCCGGAATGCATCACTTGATCATTGTTGCTTCGCGAAGACTCGTAATATGCTCCCCCATACACCAATATGGGATAGCTTCATTAATACACATCTTCACATGCCCATTATCACCAATATGGATGGCAAGCTTCAAGCAAATGATCTTCTTGAGTTGCTTATCTTGAACTTTCCCTTCTCAAACTTTGATTACGATCACCACTTGATGTCATCCTCTCATGGGCTATATGAGATCTTCACTTTTGAAGCATTCCCATGGAAAGATACCTATCCCATATGGAAAACGCAAAGGCACATATATAATGGGTTAGTTCATGATGCATAAATGACAAGGCTTACCATACCACAAGATCCATGTGGTACATTCTTTATGCTTCATGTGTTGACCAACTTGAAATCACTCTTCACTCTTTGTATTGGTCAACCAAGTATCTTCTCATGCACCATCTCAATATCTTGAGGTACAAAAAGAATTCTTCATTTGATTACATGCTCTAAATCTTAGTCAACCATAGCTCAACTAATGAGGCTATCATGACACCGGCTTAGAGCCATATCTTGAATTCTTCTATTGAGATCACACTCTCAAGATCTTGAACATATCATATTCTTCTCTTCAATTTGATGATCTTGATGCCAAAACTCAAGGTATATCTTTATCTTCATGGCATCCATACTTGAATCCAACATATGGACTACAAGCATGACCTATGGAATATTCTTTCATATAAAACTCAATGAAAACATTAGTCCACAGGGATTGTCATTAATCACCAAAACCACACATAGGGGCAATTACACTTTCACATGTTTTCTCTAACCGTTTGGGTTCAGAGGGAGCGCTTCGAAGCTCTGTTGGCTGTTAGTATCATGGGTCATGTTCTCGTTCCATGGTGCTGATGGAGAATGTCATGGGACCGAGATATGAGGACTGACCATGGTGGCTCGAGTCTGGGTGGTGTTGAGGAATTGACTTGGTGACTCGTGACTTGGAGCAGTGGCATGCAAGAGGAGGCGACTGCACATGAGGAGTTTATAGTCCTACCTTTAAGGTGAAAACCCATGGTCTGTCTTTCTTTAGAATCTCATTATGACCCGCCCAACATAGCTAATCCAAATAACCGTAGGTATCAACACATAACAAGCCGCCACCAATTGCATCCCCCTAGACACGCCATGCGACAATGTTGTGCAGGCGGCTAGGTGAAGCTCGTATGTCCGTCTAATATGACAACATTGTGCAAGCGGCGAGGCGAAGTTCGCATGTCCGTATAGTCTTTTGTTACACTCCACATAAAGATTGCAATCTTTAGCTGTAATTTAAGTTTTAAGATCTAGAGGTGTCAAGATTCTGTCAGAACATATCAAGCTTTGGAGATAAGTTGACCGTCATCAAACGTTGTACCAACTGCCAAGTATGGCTAAGAATTTCACTGTTTTGTAAACCCACATCAGAATCTAACATTCAACAATATGGTCATAAAGTCATGAGACAGTATCATGTCTTCGCTAAACGATGTCATAGAGACGCCTTGTGTAGTGCGAGCAAGAAGGAAACGCACAAGGATGGGTTACACAAGGACAATACAGAATATGAAACTTTCCATCGTCAGACTTAATACTAGACGTGTACTACTTTTTGGATAAAGGGAGCTTTGTTTAACTTAAATGTTTGTATCATGGCGATACAAGCGAAGACTTACACCCGTACGTCGTCTTCATATGCATAACAAAGATGCACATGATCCAAACGGAAAGGATAAAGGTTCAACACAGCTACACAAGCTCTTAAACATTCGACACATTGAAAACCCCGGGGGTAAAGCAACAAATGACCATATGAAGATTACGCCGCCACTCGTATTGGATAAAAATTTCCTTGGTTGTCTTTATCTTTCTAACCTTGCTCCTTCGGGATCATGAGCACATAATAAGCTGAGATTTTGTGGCACACATTTACTGGTTAACTCGTAAGAAGCGATATTATATATGCATTTCATGCTACAAATTATCCAAGTGACTTGCCAGTCTTAGCCATATCTTTCACATGATACTTTCTATGGCCTATACATGGGTATCTATCATGGCTTCCTGGGTCTCATAGTATAAGATGTTTTGACAAACTGTTTTGTTTGCTCCGGTGAATCGGGAGCAGAGGAGATTGAGGCGGTGACTAAAAAACCAATCTAGGGTTATGTTTCCCTCACCGATGATGCCGCTGGTATGCTCTGCCTCTAGTGATATTGGGGCTTGGAGGTGTGGCGGACCACGGTCTCTCGCCAGTGGAGGTTTCTATTTTTTGTTTATGCTATATTTTTTCGTGTCTCTTTGGGATGGTGAGGATCCTGGATTCAGAATAAGGTTCTCCCTGCTCTATCCTCTCTCCGGTGGTATGCCTAGCGCTGATGGAGGGTGCGTGAAGTCATGTGTCCGGCTAATCTCCTAGGATCTTATTGTTTTTTGCATTCGTTGGTGTGATTGCAGGTCAGTCTCTTCCAATCTACGTATGTCATCATCGGTGATGGTTGATGCTCTAGTGCGCTAGTCCTTTGAGATGTTAACACGACGATTTCCTGTGTCTATTACAACAAGCTCTACTATGACAAGTTTTGCCTGACTCCATTGATGGAGAGGCAAGGACAGCGGTGCGCATTTGGCTCATGTTTGTACTCGTTGCTAGGTGGTCTATGAACCTATTTGTAATTTTTATTAAAAAAAATTATACTGTTGTTGATGATTATTAATAGATCGGTAAAATTTTTGTAAAAAAATAAACTGTTTTGTTTGCCAAAATATATTATATTTTCGGATGGGGTAGTAGTACTTCCTTCCGAACACCCCGTTCAGCAAATGGATACTGAGTTACCTAAAAAAAAAGCCCGGCTACGTTGATAACATCAGACATGGCAAATCGTATCATTTTGTATTTTGCATATGTCGCTTTAACTCTTAAGCACAAGTATATATAATTTTCGTCTCCATATTTGTGAACCAGGTAGGAGCACGTAATCTAGTGTCGTGTGGCCACCGCTCGATCTATCGTCAGGAAATTGCCCTCGTTCTTTTCGTGGCGAAATTCTCCACGGTGGTATTTCAAACAGAAAAGGATGGATCAAATGTACGTTCGATGTCTGGATCTTTATTCGTTAAACTTTTTTGGCTTTTTCCAAATTCTATTTGTTGACAAGGCTGACAAGACCGCTGTACACGGCTCAGAGATACTTCCACACCGAAATGCTTTCTGCTCCGAGGTTACTGTATACTCGAGTCCAAGAGTTTGTAAGATAGCATAGCCTTTATTATCTTTTAATAATCATCAACGAGGAGATCAAATAATAATAATTACATATAGTTCCTCGAACACCTAGCGACGAGTAAAAACACTAGTGCGGATAGAAGCGTGCTGCCGTCCTTGTCCCTCCATCACCGAAACAGGGCAACACTTATCTTAATAGAGATTGATGTAGTAGACAGACGGCGCACTGGAGCAGCAACCATCAACAATGATGACAATCGTAGATCGAAAGAAACTGACTTGGAAGAACACCAACGAACATAAAAACAAACTGGATCAAAGTAGATCCGTCGACAGGCGACTCCACGCGCACTCCTCTAGTGCTAAACGCACCACCGAGACGAGGATAGGGCATGGATCTTATTCTGACTTATCTTTGAATGACGAAGATAGAGAAATTATATGCACGTCTCAACTTGACCAGCTCTTTCAGTCTTTTTGTTAGAAGGTAGGAAACATGCTCGTGCGTTACAAGGGGAGGGAAAAAATCTGCACTGCAAAGGCAGAAAGTAATTTTTTTGGTATGCATTTGTCGGAGAAACTAGACATCTTCAGCGTGTCGGTCAGGTCAGGTGCACATCCAAGTTCGCAAACATAGAAAAAGACATAATCACCTTTCTTCAATTTCACGGTTCATAGGATGACACAACACAAATGAAATCGGGCCAGAAAATCTAGCATATCTGGTGCTAGGCTTCATCTTCTATTTTCTATCCCACACTCATGATATGATGTTGGATCAAAAATAATCTACGATATAAAATCCAGCTAATTCTAAAGAATCAAGCTAGAAGGACACACCTGTAAATTTCGTTTGATACTTAGATAATCACATATATGCATGTGCATTTATAATGCAGCAACTCCATCTTTGTTTGTTCATAGCCATAATCAACCGGTCCATAGGGAACTGAAAACGAGAGATGCATGAATTATATTCAGTTTTTGTTTGCCATAATCATTAATGGAACGTAGCCGAACGATCAATTCAGAGTAAAATTGTGCAACTAATACACTGGAACTTTCATGGTACAAGAGAATCTGCGTCCACCACCGTCCTTGGCCGAAGCCTTCTGCTCCACCTCCATGGCAAGTGGACCGAACAACAAGGCGTCTGCGTAAGTCTCGATACTGCCACCATTGTAGTCGTCGATCATGATGCTCCCAGATTCTTTTATGTATGAAGGATTTGAACAAATAAACAAAAAATATTCAGATGAATGTATCCCATTATAAGAATTATAACCTCACAACAGAATAAAGCGATAAATCACTTACCTCAAGTTGTGCAAGAACAGTAAATTTGATCATCAGCTTTCACATGATTTTTCTTTTGTTATTAGTTTAAATATCAGTTATGGGTATAATATGGGTATCAGAGTAAGAGATAGCGGACCACGATTATTTTGTGAGCCTATGAAAAGTATCCAATGGCCACAAAAGTATCTAGGTGATTACATTATTATAGTATTATTAGAAGGTCGAGTGGGCTGACCTGATGAAGATTGAATACCATAGTCTCACAAAATCAATGTAAACAACCTTTGTAAGAACTGTTCCATGTTATCAACTTGAATGCACGAGGATATCATGGTATGTATGTGCACCAATGTAATTATGCATTTTTATACTAAAGTATGATATATCTTCCTCCGTTGCTTTGCTCTAGCAACCACTTCTATATCGTTGTATCCAATAGATGTGGATCTGGCATTTAGTCCAACATATGGAAAAATGTATACGTAGTTCCATAGCTTCTTGTGCATCGACAGGTGTACAACGAATATAGTGGATGACTTTGGCAACCAATACACAATTCTTTGAAAGATCAATCTCATCAGAGACATGCTCTGACACCATAGATCGTGGAACATCACCAGTACCTTTATCTAAAAGCAACATCTTGCAATCTTCATCCTCTGCAAACCTGACAAGCAGAGTGTTTGCAATATAGAGAAATATCAATCCAAAAAACTGATGGGAGGATCATATGCTTCCAAAACTAATTTACTTCTTGTCCGCAAATGTCAAATCTGAAAAGGTCATATTACTTTAGTAGATTTGTAGAATCCCTAGGCATGTAGAGAATAACAAAAACAAATTATTGTATATGATAAGTATGGGCAACAAATAGGAAATTAATGCAAGAATTATAAGCTTAGCCGTATGATGTTTCTGGGCTTTGTAGTTCTATGGTGATAAGTATGGGCAACAAATAGGAAATTAATGCAAGAATCTAAGGCCTGCATATCATTCTGCAATTTTGCAACACAATTAGCATAGGAGAAAATAATCCAGTTAAATTGCAGACCTAATTAAATATCTATGGGACACCATAATCAAAATTGCTATCCAAAGTTTCTATTTACTTATCCCATGATCTAGAGAACATGAGACTTACCTTTATAGAATATGAAGTTCGAAAATATCTAAAACTATCTGGTATGTGAATAGAACCACGGTCCATAACTGCGCATAAAAGAATAAGGGAGAGAGGGGAGGGATGGCAACCAGTAAATTTCCTTTTCACCATAGACGCGTGCTCTCCCTGTGCCTTGCTGGCCGCCGATGAACGTGAAGATGTTGTGGCTACGGCTCACCATCGAACCAAGGATACAGAAACGTGCGGGCGTCCCCTTGCCCGGTACGTGGACATGGAGGGGTGGCTAGGAAGATAAATGAGAGCCTCATTCTTGGAAGGGGAAGGATCTGGAGAGGTGCTATGCGGTCGCCAAAGATCGGTAGCCGCCGCTTGGTTCTAGGAGAGGCTATTAGAGATATTTTGTGGTGACAGGATTATTCGAGCGAGTTCGGGTAAAAAATACAACAAAAAGAAATCACATATCATCAGTTGTTCTGAATTTCTATCGCCGTCCTCTAAGAATAGCACGAGATCACGATGTCACCTCGTGTCGAAGGTGCGGTCGGTTGGCTATATACGCTATATCCGTCGCCATTGCCGTGCCTCGAGAAGTCGAGATCAGAGGGAGGTGTGCGGCTGCTTGAGGTCTTGTTCAACTGTGGTGATGGGGGCGACGCTAAAGGTGAGGTTGGAGGGGATTCGGGAAGAAAGCAGGTTTTAGGGAGAGGAGAGGTTAGGAAGGCGAGCTAGAAACAACGATGCATCCAGATGGTAAGCGCCACGATGGAGTGATGGTGTAGTAAGCTTTCACGTGGACTGACATAACAGAAATTTGATGCGCCGACGGGATGCTCGGCTCACGCGATACTTCAAAGAAATCTGACCACCAGAAATAGGCAAATGGCACGATCCGACGGTTAAAAATGACCAGATTGCGAGGGAGCTCCCTCTTGTCCCAGTTTTAAATATCCCTAACGGTGGAGAGGAATCAAGGCAACTTGTTCCCATCGAAATGAAAAATCCCCACTGTTCCTATAATATTGTGAACCACATTTAATAAGAAGGATAACCAGAGAGCGAAGCGAGACCCATCGCCGAGAGGCTTGGGCCGATGTGAAGAAAGGGGTGGACTGGGGATGAAGATTGCATGTTTTGTGCTTCTGATGAAAGTATTGATCATTTATTTTTCATTTGTCCCATTGCAAGATTTATATGGAATATGCTTCAGTGTTCTTTTGGTATCCTAGTTAGTGTAGGAAGATATCTGATGTGGGTAGGTGGATTGACAGATTCCGGGGGAAGATAGTGTAGGAGCAAAAGCTTGCTTAAGTGTCGTCTTTTGGTCCATTTAGAAAACCAGAAATAAAGCTTGCTTTGACAATAAGATGCCTAGTAATCCTTGTGATATAATCTTCATTATTTGTCATTGGGCGACTTATTGGAGTGAACTACAGAAAACAAACATTCCAAAGGTGTCGCGAGGAGGGTTGATGTCCTGAAGATGATGGCCAAGGAAGTCTTCGGCGGAGCGAGAGGCTGGTCTCCATTATATCGAAGAATTGCCAGTAACACATTATTATAAGAAATTCGAGTTTGTGGATTCTGCTCGAGGACAGTAAAATTGTCGGAGTTTTGTTGAAGTTTAACTTTTGTTGTAGCTACCCTGTGTTGGTTTCTGATTACTTTTCTGTGTGTTTTCGATGGAGAGTACACATAATTTGTAATGTGAAAATGTAATAAATCTGTAGACTGTTGCTTTGTTAACGAAGCGGGGAAAACCCCTTTGATAAAAAAAAAGTACTAGGAGAGATACCTCCTAGTATTTTTTTTGTTCGAGTAAAGAGATACCTCCTTTGTTTTTGAGGGGTAGTAAAGAAATACTCCTCCTTTTTTTTTTGAGCGTCAAGAAATACTCCTCCTAGAAGTACATTTCCACCGACATGATACGAGCGAGCCCACCTTTTTCTCTCTGTGGATATAAAATAGCACTACTAGTAACATGATATGAGGCCGAACCTTCTGGTGTTCTCTGGGCCTGGACCAATTCCTCCTGAGGCCTAACAGCCCCGGCGGTCACGCATGACGCAAACCCAATGTGGACAGTCCAAGTCCAACACCACCTCTACTCCACGCGCAAACGGCAAACCCCTGGACAGGCCCCCAATTCGCATTCCCCACCTCTATATAAGCCTCCCCGTATATTCACCCCAAGCCCTAGCCGCAGTTCCTTCATCTCCTCCCACCACAGCCGCCGCCTGCCTATCGCCGCCGACGCCATGGGGAGAAGTAAGCACGCGATTTCCCTTTCTCTCTCGCCGTTATCTTATGATCGTGTAGTTTATGGTTGATCTGTTCGGAGATCCGCAAGAACCTGTGACTAATACGTATTGCGGTTGCCTCCTCTGTTCTTTCGATTTGGTTAGCTGCTTGCACGATAGTCCCTACAAACATTCTGTTTGGCTTCCGTGATGTTAATGTTTCCTGCGCTCCTTAATATACCAGTAATTTTCCCGAATTCCTTCATGGCTGGGTCTGATGGTAGGATTGAACACGAACTGTATATTCTTCTCGGTGAAACCGAATGAATTGTGTTGTGATTGTTGGTAGCTAGCTGGTGCAGACTTTATATTTGAATTGGCAAATCTGTACAGAAACTAGTCTGCTCTCGTAGTATTAGCTAGCTTCTGTTTTCTCTCGACAATCAATTTTTGGCAAAGCTGTAAAGAAACTAGTCTGGACAGCTAGTATTAGCTAGCAATATGGTCGTGGTATCGGGGTGTTCTCTGACCACATAGCACTAACTCAGCTGGACATGTATCAGCGCCTGTCAAACTGTTATGTAGCTTGGTCCAGCATTGCATGCTGCTTCTGAGAAGATTGATATACACCCTCATCACCATTGCAGTGACTGGCGATGGTGTTGAGACAGCACAGGCAGGCTGCAGTGGGTAACCGGATCAAAGCACTTTTAGGCCACCCAGCATCTGCCGCTGCCTTTATGCCTGCTGTTGGTGTATTTACACGTAGTGTGCTGTTATTGGGCTGCTGTGCCGAAAATGAGGATTTTTTAGCTCACATGATGCTTATGTGAACCATGTTAGTAACCACTTGTTTGCACTGTTAATGGTGCTAAACCTACCTCTTGTAACTTGTATTTTATGTCATGCGTACTCAAAATCTCTCATGGTTGTGTCTAGTGGTAGGACTTAAAATCAATGGTATTTTGTTCTCTGTGAATTGGAATGAACTAAATAAACAGTGATGGTTGTGTCTAGTTGGTGCACAGTTGTAGTACATTAAAACTGGCTTAGCTCGCGTAATGCTTATGTGAACCATGTTAGTTTTCTCTTGTTTAGACTGTCAATGTTGTTAATCTACCTCTTGCAAGTATCATTGTATGTCATGCGTACATAAAACTGTGTGTATAAACCTCTTGTAAGTAGGATGTATTTGAATGTTTGATCATACTTCTGTACTCTGTAAACTTTTTACTGCATTTCGTTGTCTTTTTGTTGCTGACAAAGTTCTCTGTCCTTCTCATTGTTCAGGACCTGCGAGGTGCTATCGCCAGATTAAGAACAAGCCATACCCCAAGTCAAGGTACTGCCGTGGTGTCCCTGATCCCAAGATCAGGATCTACGATGTTGGCATGAAGAAGAAGGGTGTGGATGAGTTCTCCCACTGTGTTCACCTTGTCTCATGGGAGAAGGAGAATGTCTCCAGCGAGGCTCTTGAGGCTGCCCGTATTGCTTGCAACAAGTACATGACCAAGCATGCAGGAAAGGATGCCTTCCACCTCAGGGTCCGGGTTCACCCGTTCCATGTGCTGCGCATCAACAAGATGCTTTCTTGCGCTGGGGCTGATAGGCTCCAGACCGGAATGAGGGGTGCTTTCGGTAAGCCACAGGGTGTCTGTGCCCGTGTTGCCATTGGCCAGGTCCTCCTCTCTGTGCGCTGCAAGGCCAACAACGCTATCCATGCTACTGAGGCTCTCCGTCGTGCCAAGTTCAAGTTCCCTGGCCGCCAAAAGATCATTGAGAGCAGGAAGTGGTAAGTAGCATAGAGCTCCTTATGCTGATTATATCATATATAGGTGCAAATAATTTCTGTGTGCCATACCTCTAATTTTACTTCTCTTTTCAGGGGCTTCACTAAGTTCAACCGCAATGACTACCTCAGGCTCAAGAGTGAGGGCAGGATCTTGCCTGATGGTGTCAATGCCAAGGTACTGAACCTGTTCTGTAGCTTCTGCACATAATTCTGTTTTAACTGGATCGCCCCTACAACATCATCTGACCTTGTAATGCTTTCTCCTCGCAGCTCCTTGGATGCCATGGCCGCCTCTCCAACCGCCAGCCTGGACAAGCTTTCCTGTCCGATGACATCGTCGCATAATCTCCGCAGATTTCAATCTGTTTTATCAAGCCTTACTTTAGTTTTGTGGAACTTATAGACTCCAGTTATGTTATCTCGTCTGAACGTCGTGTTGAACCTTGTCATGGATGATATTATTATCTATTTTGTGTTTGTAACTAAGAATTGCCTGTTGAATGGATCATTGTTACTTGGATTCATGAATCTATGTTTTGCCTTGAATGTTGTTCTGAGCAGATTGTAAGATGTGGCTTGCTTTATGTGTGTTATATACTCCCTCTGTTCACACTTTGTCTGTAATCGAAATGTATCAATACACACTAAATGTGTCTAGATGCATTTGAATCTAGACAAACCCAAATCAGTTATTTATGGACGGAGCGAGTATATCTGTTGTGCGGTTGTTGAATTTCTATCGTTGAACATATGAGTTTGGCCTGCTGTTCACATGGCTGGTGCATGCTTGAAATCTTGCAAAATTTCGGCCACCCTTTGTGTTTTTCAGCGAAATATTGCATCCTGAGCATAGTTGTCTCTTACGAGTTTGACGCAATTCAATTTAACATTGCCTTTCTAACTTTGTAACCTCTGTATTTTGTTTTTACTGCAAGAATATATTTTATGCCACTAACGACCGGTGAACTGAATTTCAAAAATCAGTACTAAATCAAATTGACCAAGTTGTGTTGCTTGCGGTGGGTACGTTCGAATTGGTCTAGGCCGCCGACCCGAATCCCTTCTTCACCCACAAGCAAAAATATTCAGGCAGAGGCCATCTTCTCGAAAAAAAAAGAGTCCGGTCCTCTGACTGAGACGAACAAAATCCAAAAACAGAAGCATCCCTCACACGATCGAATTGGTACCCAGAAAAGAAGACAAATCCAAGCCAGAGAGCAACGCTGGGCGCACATAAACCCCATTCCCCCCCGCCCCTTCTCTCTTTCTCTCCGTCGACTACGACCGCGGCGCCCGTTCCCCTCAACCTCCTCCCTTTCTTCCCGCCGCACCATCGCACGCCCGGCCCGATGGACGCGGCCACGCCCCCACCGCAGCCGGCCGCCGGGGGCTACGCCGCCCGCTTCTCCCCCTCCGGCTTCATCCACGCGCCGCTCTCCGCGCTGCTCGAGGGCGTCCTCCGCTCCTCCCAGGGGAACGGCGGCGGGCCCCAGCGCGGGGAGGCCAACCCCAACGCGGGGGGCGACGGGGAGGTGTCGATTCGGATCGTCGGGCCCGACGGCGGCGAGACGGGGCCGCTCCGCGCTCCTGGCGCCGGCACCGCGGAGGCGGCCGCGGACGAGGAGGCGCCAGCGGCGCGGGGGGACGAGGCCGCTGCCGGGGGAGGCGGGGGGAGGGCCGACTCGCCGCCCTACCAGGGATACGACGTGCAGCGGCTGGCAAGGTGGGTGGAGCACGCGCTGCCCTTCTCCCTGCTCCTGCTCGGCGTCTTCATCCGCCAGCACCTGCAAGGTAATCGCCGTGCGGCGCCTACCCTCTTGGTCTACGCCCCACCGGGCGTGCCCGAACACGCGGTATACGTGTGAATTTCGATTCGTTGCCTTCGGTTCCATCGATTGGGTCCAGCTGCGCCCGTGGAGCGTCGCTGGTCACATGATGGCGAGTTTCTCATTCCGGGCGAGTTTGTGTTTTCTAGGGTTCTTCGTCATGATTTGGATTGCCGCCGTGATGTTCAAGTCCAATGATATCTTGCGCAAGCAGACCGCTCTCAAGGTTCGTGCTTCTTATCTTGTGTGTATAATACCACCACCATGCTTCTTCTGATTCTAGAGGTTACTTTGAATGCTGTGTTGCTGATCATGTTAGTCCTGGGCAATAACTGCCAGCAGAAATGTGACAATATCTTCTTAGGAGTAAATGTAAGATCATGATGCATTGCTGCTCTGCATACCTAGTTGTGAACAAATGCAAATATTTTTGCTAGTCAGCGGCGGAGCTACCTTGGGTAAGTGGACAAATCGCGAGCTGGCCCCAAATTTCCTGAACCGGCCACCGGCTCTTGTGTGGGAATATGCATCTGCCCATGTAACATTTATGTGTTGCCCAACAGACATTATGTGGGGATGTTTGGCTGCCCATGTAACATTTATTTTGGGCAACACGGTGGCTGCCAAGAACCCACATCATTCATTATTTGATTTGAAAGAGACACCAGATTGGTTCGGCTGTCCTTTCATCTGTTAGGGAATGAATGTGTACAACTAAGAGTTAATTGATAACACCGATAGTGTTGAAGCCTGTAATACAATCTATTCCACTCTGAAGTTAATCCACAATGAGACCATGCCTTCTTACAATTGATTTAGCAGGTAGTAGCATATGACAGTTATTATGCTGTAAAATCTGCACACGAAGAACACTACATAGATGTATAATTGGCAGCTCGCTGAACTACTGAAGCCTCTTTAGCTAGACTTGATTTCGTGCTCTGGCGTCAGGAAAGGCGACACTCTTAATTAGGCACATGAGGGTCAGGGCTTAGCTGCTCCTGGTGAAACAAATTACTGGAGTGATGAAGGGAGCAGCCCAGCCGCCGACTTTTGTGGGCTGAGCTCTGCGTCCGCATAATGCCACTGAAACTGTGCAGTGAGCCGCAGTTAGCCACATAGATAGTTTATGCGGGATTGTGGAAGCGGGTTTGCGGACTACCGTTGCCACTTGCATCCCTAACCTTGGGGCCAGGGAGGGCCCTGCCTCCCCTCCTCCTGGTTCAGCTATTTAGATAACTCCATTGCATGGTCTCCCATACTTTCTAAGCTGGAAAACACAAGAGATGTTTTGGTATGGATATCTGCTCTAACATGTGATGAACGGGTCCATTTCCTCCTTGCTTCAAGTTAATGATGTGAATGGTCATTTAAACAAGATCCTCAGCTGCTCTATCACTTGTCTTTGCTTTTCTTATTTCAGGGGGAGAGGAAAATGTCAATGCTTGTCGCGATTGTAGTAGTATTCATTTTTCATGTGTTTGGAGTCTACTGGTGGTACAGGAATGATGACCTCGTTAGACCTCTGGTGATGCTTCCTCCAAAAGAAATACCACCATTTTGGCATGCAATATTTTTCATCGCAGTGAATGGTATTTTCCTTTTCCTCATGCAGTACGAACATTTCTCCATTTGGGGTATCTTTGCTTAAAAGGATTTCCAGTGGGTCGTAATACTTAGGATTCTTTCCTACTCCCTCCGTCCCAAAATAAGTGACGTGAGTTTGTCTAGATTCGGATGTATCTAGACACGTTTTAGTATATAGGTACAAACGAATCTAGACAGACTCAAGTCACTTATTTTGGGACGGAGGGAGTACTTTGTTTGCTTGATTTTGTACGATTGAATTTTTTCTTATGGTTCCTTTGCACTCTATATCCGCTGCCTAAAACCTATTTGAAAATTTGCTATGATTTTCCTATGATGCACTCGAACATCCTTTTGATCCTATTATATCAAGAGGGCCTACATATTTCTTATTTATGATTTTTTTGAACCCTGTGAATCGAAGAGGCCCTTTCATGAACCAAGCTCAGTCGACAACTCATTTATGGAAAACTTGACAGTATGTATGCATCTTGTACACGTGAACTAATTTGTGTGCTCTGCTGTAACGGGTAACATTTCCCGAGTTTCACTTGGAAAATAGTAACTTATGTTTGTTGAACAATAGGAATTTACGTATCATTGCTACCCCCTCCCCCCCCCCCCCCCCCCCCCCCCCCCCCACACACACACACGCACACACACACATTCTATGCTGACCCGGGCTGGGGCTCGCTTTTTGGGAAGCCCGTTCCCACCGCACTCATGGCCCGGCTGGCCCACTTTCCTCCTTAAAATTTCTAACCTGGCTGATCGCTGTTTTTGTGCTCAACAGACACAATGGTGCGGCAAGCTGCTATGGTGGTCAAGTGTGTGCTGCTCATGTATTACAGAAACAGCAAAGGTCGCCACTATCGTAGACAGGTAATCTTCTGTACATATTAACATTCATCTAATTATGTATCTGTACCAGTTTTGATGGAGAGATGCACACACACACATTTTTTTTGGGTTCTAACACTGATTGAACTTTTTTGCTTAGGGTCAAATGTTGACAGTTGTGGAATATTCCCTACTTCTGTACCGTGCATTGTTGCCGGCTCCTGTGTGGTATCGGTTTTTTCTGAACAAGGAATATGGAGGTCTTTTTTCATCTCTAACAACTGGATTGTACCTTACTTTCAAGGTGGCATCAATGGTAGAGAAGGTACTTCTAGTTCCCTTGTTTAATTTCTTAAGTGATGCTGGGCTGATAATATAGTTGACATTAGTGCTGTTTCCTATCAGGTTCGATCACTTTTGACTTCAGTGAGTGCGCTATCTCAGAAGGACTTGCATTATGGTTTGCATGCAACAACTGAACAGGTAATGCAGTGTTAGGCTTATAGGCACATCAATGAAATGTTGCGGTGATATATGCACTTTTGGTCGATACCTCTAGATCTTTTAACTGAGAGATTTTGCTTTCATTTCACTTTATGGTACAGGTTCTTGCTGCTGGAGATCTGTGCGCGATATGCCAAGAAAAGATGCATGCTCCCATCCTCCTGCAGTGTAAACATATCTTTTGTGAAGACTGTGCCTCTGAATGGTATGGTATACACATTTGGTCATCTTGTTCTTGATGCCTTAAACAGTTGTGATCTAACAACAACCAAATTGAAACTTTGGTGAACGATGGATGGTAGGTTGGAGCGGGAGCGGACGTGCCCGTTGTGCAGGGCTCTGGTGAAGCCAGGAGATCTCCGATCATTCAGCGACGGTTCAACGACTCTCTTCTTTCAGCTGTTCTAGAAAACCAACAAGCGCTAACCTTCAGCCTGCAGATGTTGGATCGCCCATTGTTACTCTCCTTCAGCCTGCGGTGTGCTGAGACTGCTCTCTGTCCAGGTCTTTTTTCTACAATTCCGTGATAAGTAGGTACTGCGGATGTGCATATTATTCCATGTATAGGTCCTTGCGGGATTCTTCACCACAAAAAATGGAGAGGGATGTTGTTACAAAATAACTGAATCTATAGAGACAAGTTTCCATAGTGTGGCCGGGCGGGTGCTGCCACATTTGCTAAGTTCAGAATTGACCTTATACAAGATCACAATGATAACCCTTGACTCGTGAGTCATCGTAGCTTGTTGATCGTACAATGAGATGAACATATATTTCTGTTTTCTGCTTGTGTCACAGGACTCACATCATCATTCCTGCGACATAGTAATGTCTTCAGAATTTTGAGGAAGAGTTCAGAGTTGGGTTCGCGGGTGGTGGGGACATTGATACCATGCAGTATTTCTTGCCAATTTGAAACTCTTGTGATGCTATGAATTTAGGTCTTCATGGGCTGAGCTTAGCCTCTTTTATGTGGAAAATTTAGCTGAAATTATGGTAAGGTTTTGCAGGCTCGAGAGAATGTCCCAGAATAGGCTACAGATGTATGTGCATGCCAAAAGTTTGGCAGCCGTTCTAAGAAGGATCAAGATTTTGGCCATGACCAGCCAGTTGGTAGAGTTGATTTTGGATACCAAGCAAACATGCCTTAAATCCCGACAGCGCTAATCTGCGTGTGTTAGTTCCGTGCTGTCGGTGTGCGTACAAGTCTAACATCGCAGGAAGGTGCACCAGAATAATATCCTGTGCGGAGCCCACGGGAGATGATCTGCCCGGACATTGCCTGAAAGAGACGAGGCCTATAGAATTTGAACCTTTTGTGGGATTTTCGCGTAAACCTTCTTTACTCTAACAAAGGGAGGATTGAAAAGGACCCATGCTGCTTTACATATGGTCAAAGTACACACTCCAGGCCACCAAAGGACACAAGGAAAAGGAAATTATAGGCCAGTCCCTAGATTTAACAATAGAGGACCCGAAATGTGAAAAGTTAAATTATGACTGGGTCCAGTTGTAACGTGGATCCATGCCGCTGTTGGACTGAAGCCACTTGGGGTCGCGCAAATGCCATGCCTCCACCTCTAGCACCTCGAGGACAAAGACGGTGTGGTTTGTCAAGATGTAGCTAGACACCTCCCTTCACGCCATCTCTAGGTTGGCAGGAAAATTTAACTCGACTGTACATTGGTCTAGTGGCAGACCCTGAAACTTTTTAAAGCCTTGGAAAACATGTCTATGGTACAAGTTGTGGCATCGTCAGTAAGCACGGACGGCCACCCAGGATGGAGGGTCCTTGGTCTGCTCATGCTTTGGCAGAGGATCTAGTGGCACGGAGAGCGACAATCGACCAACATAGCCCAACCATCGAGAGGGTGGAGACGATGACACACGCGGTAGCTCCATCTCAATCATCACCATGGACGAGCGCCTCCACCCCGTCTCCGTGACAACATCAAGAGGAAGAGATGGTCAAAAGTGAACCTCCATATCCACAAGATCAACGAGCTTATTCGACACACCCTCAACAGATTTTCCTCCGAGAGGAAGAGAAACAGGGAACCACCGCACACCACTGCAAGCACGCAGATGATGCACCATATCGGCATAATGCCATATAGGCAACCATAGACCTTGCCCCTGTATCTAGTTCTAAAACTACTAGGTACAGAGGCACACCATCCCTCTCCCCATCCCTACTCCGGCCGATGAGGCTGCTAAATAGGAAGGGAAGAGAGGCCAACTAAGGGGGAGCGACTCTCAAAGTCGTGGAGGAGGATATGAGGAGAGGAAGGAAGAGTGCCGAGTGTAAACCTTGTTTGTGCATCTCCTCCATAGTTTTCAAGTCGTATCAAGGACGGGGTCTTCCCTATGAAGAATGGCGGGTGCCATACACTTGTTCAATGAAATGAGACAAAAATTTGGCCATTTATTTCAAACGAAATAAGGCAAACCCTTTGCATCTTATTTTAAAAGAAGAAAAGAGGTGATGATCCCTGTCGATCTAATAATACAGTACGAAAAAAGGAAAAAGGAAATAGAGGTAAACGCGCTCGGACTCGGTTGATAAACGGGCAACAGGCACGGTGAAACGGCAGGGGAGGGCGCGACCCGAATCCGAGCGGAATCCCAAGCCCGGAAGCGACCCGATACGTGCGCAAACCCACCTCCGGCCTCTGCACGAACTCCGTCGTTGCTTTCTCCTTCTTCGTCCCGGAACACACCGGCGTCGTCTTCCCCCTCGTTCCACGGTGGTCGGAGCCAGGAGGTACGCTCTTCCTCCCCCCACCCCCTCTTCGTCCCGTCCCTCTCTCTCTCTCTCCCGCCGTGCTGGCTTGCTTGGGTATTCCTCTCTCGCGCGGTTATCTGTCGACTCCAGGCGTCGCCGCCGCCCGGGTTGTTTGTCCGACTTGGTTGGATCTAGCCGCGGACTGTGCTGGTTAAATCACAGCGCGGCGGCTGCGTGGTGAGTTTTTTTTTAGGCAGTGGAAACGGAAAGCTCGAGCCTTTTCGACCAGGCCCTGAAATTTGACTCCCACCTTGACATACCTACGAACAGATTCTGAAAATTCGCGCTGTTTTTCCTGGTCACGTGTAGTTGATGCGAAGATAGGGAGGCCACCGTGGGTTTTCACTGTTCGTAACTCATAGTAGCAAAGTAGCATACTCTGCCGACCGTTGTGCTGCGCTTTGGAATTTACTCAGTCAGGGGATCCTTTCTTACTAATTCCAGTAATACTCTATACTTTCAACTTGCAGTCGCAGTAAGAAATGCTTTCAGATGATTGTTGCATCCACAAACAGAATATTCCAGTGTTCTCTTGCTCGTTTCCCTTTTAGAATCCAGTTCATGCTGGTCATCCATTTTGAGGTGCTGAAAGAACCAAACTACTGCTGCAGGTGTTAAACCGGGCTATTCTGAAGAAAGGCACCTGCACATCATCATGGCATCTCAGGCATCAACATCACAGGGTCGGACCCCCCGGGGGAGGCTCGGGTTATTTCGGTCGCCACCATCACGGACATCATCTTGCCCTGTGACCCAAGCTGGCGCATGCGACATCGACGTCGAGGAGGAGGATGTTGAGCTGCTGTCTGTCAGTTGGAACCAAGACCGTAGTTGCTTCGCTGCTGCCACAACCAATGGCTTCAGGATCTTCAATTGCAAACCGTTCAAGGAGACCTTAAGGAGGGTTCAGGGGAACGGAGGGTTTGGAATCGTCGAGATGCTGTTCCGGACCAACATATTCGGTGTTGTGGGTGAGGGATCAGACAAGCAGCATCCGCAAAACAAATTGACAATCTGTGATGACAACAAGAGCCGTTTCATTGGCGAGTTCTCGTTCAGGTCCGAAATCCGAGCAATCAAATTGTCGAACAAATACTTTGTGGTCGTTCTCGAGCACGAGATATCTGTTTACAGTTTTGTGGATCATAAGCTCATCCATCAGATCGAGACCACATCGAACCCGAACGGACTGTGCTGCCTATCGTATCATACAGACACTTCAGTGATGGCCTGCCCTGGGATGAACCAAGGACTTGTTCGGGTTGAGCATTTTGGGTTGAAGGTGACCAAGTTGATTACAGCTCACCACTCGAATATCTCATGCATGGCAATGACCGTGGATGGATTCCTCTTGGCAACAGCCAGTGTTAAGGGTACTTTGATCAGAATATTCAACACGGTTGATGGTACTTGTTTGCAGGAGGTGAGATTATGAAATGATCTCTTACAAATTTCCTTAGTTTCTCTTAGCGCTCTCTTGAATTTTATCTCTGTTCTGTTTATAAGCTATATCCTTTATAAGTTCTAGAAATACAATAGTAACAATTTAGTTCTCTTAATATTTAGGTGCGCAGAGGAGTAGATAAAGCTGAGATACATAGCATTGCACTATCACCAAATCTGCAGTGGTTGGCAGTGTCTAGCGACAAAGGAACAATGCATATTTTTAGCTTGAGAGTGGGAGCTGGAAGGGAAGATGCAAGTAATGGGAAATCTGCAATGGTCGGTCGACAAATGGGTCGCAGTTACTCCTCTGGTTCTGTTGATCCAGTTTTACTAACAAACATTGGATCCAATGTGAGCTCATCCTTGTCTTTCATGAAAGGTGAGGATACTCTGCTTCTTGTAGTCAACCATCTACTAGTTGATCTTGGATTCATTTTTCTGGAGTATTAGATTCTCTCAACATTTAAACAACTTTGAAAATGCATATTTGTATCACATTTTTCATTGATTATTTTCACTAGCCTTTTGTGAAACATCTACTCCCTCCGACCCATATTAGTTGACTATAATTTGTCTAGATTCGGATGTATCTAGACATGTTTTAGTACTAGATACATCCGAATCTAGATAAATCCAAGTCAACTAATATGGGTCGGAGGGAGTATAAAATTGCACTTCTGTTATTTTCAAAAGGCTGGGACCATGCATTTAGTTACCTAATAGCAAAGGCGATCTGTTATTTTGTGCCCACTTAGTATGATTCTAGATTTTAGTTGGTAAAGTGGTACGTCTCTTCTCATTTTCTAAGACCTCGATACCATCAAAATGTTGTGGCAGTTGTCAGGACACCTGTTGTTTGAGTCTAGCTGATTGTTATATGCGGTAAGAAAGGTGCTTATATCAGATTGTTGTGGCAGAGGCGCGGTGCTGCCTGTAATATAATTTTCTGTTCCGTTTTCATTGTTCTTAGATTGACGGGTTTCTTCAAAAGTTCACCTGTCTTGAAGTATGCTGTCCCAGCTGATGACCCCATTTGTTTGGACTGGTATTGAAATCCATAGCTATTAATATTTCCCATTTAAAGAATTAACGATGACAAACAAGCATAGTAAAGGCACAATTGTCTTGTTGTTTCAACTCTCAACATTCTATGCTTAGGTGGAGTCAGTTTTGTTCTGCCTTTGTTGTCTTACCAACATGGTCTGGCAGGCATACATTGTGTTTGGTTAGTATGTTACTGTAGAAATTAATCCATTTTATTTAACTGACAGTAAAATGTGAGGGCTTGAAGTAGGGGGGAACAACTGCACAGCTTGTGCATATTAGCATAACTCTGCATGATAGCCTGTGAAAATTTTCTTCAGCATGGAAATTGAGAATATTTTGCTTTCTTCCATCTTATCTCGACCATTCAACTTATGCATATCCAGGGATTCTGCCAAAATATTTCAGTTCAGAATGGTCATTTGCCCAGTTCCGTTTACCGGAAGTCACACGCTATATTACAGCATTTGGAGATCAAACCACTGTGATGATGATCGGTCTGGATGGCAGGTACTCTATTTTTTACAAAAATGTTCAACGAAGCACTGCAATAATATTAGCAATTCCACCAATATTAGTAACCAAATGAGATTCATGTCCCTGCCTCTCTTTTCTATTAGCTGCATTGCTCATTTCTGAAAAACCATGACTACAAGGGAAAGAAATAAGCTAAGATATCCAAGTTAAGTCATTACTACATTTTTATGTTCTCATTCCTTCTTTGGTTTATGATCATAAAATGTTGTAGTTAGATCAGGGACATTGTATCTCATTTAGGCTGGCTGGTGGGTAAATAGTTTGTGCAACAACATAAGTTCTCCCGTAGATCTATTCCAGTGACTTAATCTTTGTTGCCTATTGCACCATATTACATTTGCTTATGCTGGGATTTGATTTTCATTAATCGCTTCGGGTTTTTGTGTGTGGCGTGTTCAGTTTCTACAGGTGCAGCTTTGACCCTGTAAATGGTGGGGAGATGGTGCTTGATGAATTCTTCCGTTTTGTGAAACCCACCAGGTCCCGTTCCAGAATACCAAGCACTTGAGCTTCATGGAGATCATGTCATTCTCTGTAACTATATGTACATATATCATTTCACCAATCCTAACATGTACGTATATAGGAATCGTGTTCTCTCATGCGGCATTCCACATATCCAACTGTTTAGGAGAAGCCGGTATTCAGCGACATGTTATTCCTTCCGAATTAGTTCTAGGTGTTCCACATATTTAGGGTTTATTTTTGTTGATATATCTTTTGGTGTTGCGTTGCTAACAATAATCAAATCTTTCGGTTTTGGGACCACATAGTCCATTTAGTGCTACACTTTATCCAAGCAAGGACAGGATCAGGGGTTGCCAATGCATGCAACTTTGTCACACTCTTCCAATGAATGAAATGATCAGATATTTGATTCACTACAGATTTGTAATCTACTCCGTATTATTTTCTGAACCTCAACATCAGCTTCACTAGTGCAGAGATCCAATGTTAATTCTAGACTTCTAGTGGTTTTCCCTGACAGTTCCCAAGGTTTGTCATCCGAGGGTACAAGCTATGCAAAATCCCGATTTCTTGTTGAGAGAAAACATAGAAGCGTCCATTTTGAGTACGTGTCAGTCTGTATAACATAATAAAGTCCCTATAAGGGGGCATATATATCAAAACACCAACCTCTATATTTGTCTTATGCATTTGCATTATTTCATCTTTCACTTTCAAGGTAGATGACCCTATGACCAAGGGCACACTTGATCTTCACGATTCTTCAGGGAGTTCTCTCATCAAGACAGTGACGGCATAATCTGACATGCGAGAGATAGAGTAAATCAGTGATTGGTACTTCTGAGAAGTGAGAACGATGAACACGGTGCGGAAGTTTTGATTCAGTGCGGATCAACCACACCAACCACTCATTTCTCATGTCCGGTGACAAGTAGATATCGTATTATACTCTTCTTCGGCTTATTCCTGAAAAACATTTACGCATGGCTTCGAAGCATAAGAGAGTGCGAGTCGACTTGGGTGAAACAGAATGAAACATCTCTGCAAGTTAATCGAAATGCCTGTTAAATCACAGCCATATATCATGTCCAAAACTAGGGTGGAATTTTTCGAACTACTATGGAACAAACTAAGCGAAACAACACAATGATCAATCATGACAGAACTCTTGTAAGGCTTGTGCTATACTCGATGATACCTCAATTTATATGCATATGATTTTGTGAAAATTGGCTCAAAACAGACCAAACATATAATATTAAGAGTCAGACTCATTGCCATTGTAGATCATTACATTTGATGCCGACTCGATGAAACTCTATTATATAAATTCATTTGTTATCGACTCTCAGCGAACAAGGAGAGACATTCCATATTTGAATTATATTTTTTGTTTTATTGTTTTGAAAAGGAGCATATATTAATATCTGAGGATACCAATTACACCCAACCTCTGTAACAACGCATTTCCCTAGCGGCCATACGGATGCACACAGTCAAAAAAAAGAAGAATTACAAAAAGAAAGCAAAATCCCGCTACGGTTCCTCATTCATTGAAACAACAGTACTAAGACAACACCAGAAGTCCATCTTCTCAAAAAACAATGCCTCCAAGAAGGGAACAGTACACAAACACTGTCATCGCCCGATCAAATATCTAGGTTTTCACCCTGAAGAAAGTCCACGCTCTCAAAATAATACCTTCAACAAGGTCATTGCCAGACACAACTAGTTAAGGCCAGACCCTGGGTTTTCACTCTGAAAGATAGGACCATGAGCTTCTCCTATACTGTCGCCCCCGCTTGCATACCACTGCTTCAAGTCACGAGTCACCAAGCCAATTCCTCATCACCACTCGGTCTTGACCCAGCATTGTCAGTTCTCAGATCTCGGCCTTCATGACATTCTCCATCGGTACCATGAAATGAGAACATGCTCCATGATATTAACAGCCAACAGAGCTTCGAAATACTCCCCCTGAACCAAAACGGTCATAATAAAAACATGGGTGCGCACGACCGAATCCCACCCGATCTAGCGATCTGTCGGCATATGCGCACTATGGAGTTCGCCGGCGGAGCCTTCTGGAACACGACGCTTCAGCTAGATCAATGACGACAGGCAACCAACATATCTTCACCATGGCGATGAGTTGGAACCCTAGGACCACCGCCTTTTATTCAAGCCGAGCATATGGAGAAGACGACAGATCATAAAGTTGTCGCATAGCGACACCGACGTGCTAGCCTGGCCCAGATCACAGGCCGAACTCGCGCCCGCATCGGCGCTGCGTCCCAAGCCCCTCGCCCTCCACTTGCTCGCTCCAAGTCCCACGGCGCCGCCACGAGGACGGCGGATCTAGGAGGAACCCTAGACACGCGGCCACAACACCAACACCTGCAACCGCCGAGGGAGGAGATTCCGGCTGTAGCCTCCGCCTGGCCAGGAAGCGCCGCCCGACCACCGTCGGTGCCCTCATGAAACGGCGCAGCCCCAGCCACCCCATTGATGAAGACCGCCGCAACCGCCACCCCTAGCACCTTAGGTACTAGGGGGGCGCCGCCATCGCGGCCGACGCCGACAGCAGCGGCGGAGGGAGGCGATCTGGAGGAGGAGGGAGGTCGGCGGCGGATCTTGGAAGCCCTCTGGCGGCGCCTGGGGTCGCCACGGGAGGGAGGGGTTACGTACGGAGGTAATCTCGTCCATTTGAATCAGATTGGATTATGTAGTATACCAATGAACCAAACTATTGCTATTTCATCTAACTCGAAGAACCAAGGACTGAATTTTACTATTGATTCTAATAACTCGAGAAGTTGTTACTTCAGTTTGATAATCTGCAACTAATTCCCCCTCTGGGTAATCTTTCACATTCACCCAAAGAAGAAATTCGAAAAACTAGAAAGCCTATAGGCTGACACCAAAGATTCCATAAACAAAGCATTTGGTGGGCTTCTACTCAGTCCAAAATATCAACCTGAGTGAGGATAAGGTGGTTTATGTTAGGGTCCGAGAAAACAACTTGACATGCCAATCCTAACAATAATTTCACTCTAGCTGTTCATGTCAGAAACCACCTCTTGGCTGGAAACCGTATCCAAGATCCATGGCTAGTCTATGCTCTTTGGACTTTTCAAACTTAGCAAACTAAAACATTTGAGTAGTTGAAGTAAGGAAAATCAACCGAGACCCCACTAGTAGCGACGAGCGGGAGAGGAATTCAATTTCTCAAAAATTGATCAAATTTGTTTTTGAGTTAAGCAGAATAAGTTTCTTACCTAAATTTCAAACCCTAATTTTTATGCATAATCAGTTTGATCATTTTTCCCACCTTCGGAAGACTACTAACTTTATGATTGTGGATGTCCTTCTATAATGTAGTAAATTTGCTACCAATAATAGAGTAATTGCACAAGCTTGTCATGATATCTATAACAAGCACCAATCACGGTCTACTAAAATTATTTTTTTACTAACTTAAAGTGTGCTGCGATAGTGAATTTTTACAGTAATTAGCACATGATTCATCACCAGATTATGCTTAATTTGGCATTACTTAATATATAATAAGTACCATTAATTTATACCAATAATTATATTTAGGCATTTTGTATATAGTACTACAATGATCGGGACAATCCTTTAGATTCCCATTAGTCCCAACCAGCATCACCAATGTCAAAGTTCTCAAACAGTATGTATACCATCCAGATGCTGATATTGATGCTTGGGCTTGCGGTTTCTTCGGGTACTTAGACACAACTTTTATCGATTATGATATTATATGAAAATTGGTTTAGATGCTTTACTCTCTACACTTTTCTTAATTAAGTTGCCTTCTAGATATTTTTTTCTAAGGAGATGGTAATCTTTGACAATAGGAAAAAAAGAAACACCGAGAACCCATCACTTGATTTTGTTGTAAGGAGTCGCTGCCTTCAATATTCATAGATACCCCTCTCTCTCTGCATGCTTTTTGAAAATACACCTAAGAAATTATGTTTATAACGATTTTTATGCCATTAACAGTAATTTGATCATCTCCTCTGTATTGACATCCGCAGGTGTTTCAACTAAGGCGTCATCAGCGGTTAATCATATCGGTGCGTCGCCTGATGGTCGTGAACACCTAAGCTCATGCATTACTTGACCTGAGGGCACCCCAGAAAACGGACTTGGACCATATGATTCTGTCCAACTGGACAGGGAGCAAGACCAACAACACCCACAAACGGACCAGGACGCACAAACCGGTCCGTTTTGTGCATTCTCGGCCCAAATTTGGGCTGGTTTTGCGGTCCAACGGACTGGACGTGCATCTGGGGCAGGTTATATATGTCCGGTTCGAGCCCTTTAGCCAGACACATACCAACCATACCACGAATCCGCACCTCACCCCTCCACTCTCACCCAGCCGCCACCCATCAAACCCTAGATCCATGGATGGGGGTCATGAGAATGGTCCCTCCTGGAGGCCGGCACGGCGGCATCGAGGACGTGTCTCTCGGACTACTGGCCGCCCCTTCGGGTGGGACGTCCTCAACGAGGTCTTCCTGCCGGAGCATCTCCGCCTGCATGATCTCGCAGGCACTCACTTGGAGTGCCTCCGTGAGGTGCGCGTGAACCCCGACGATGCGGCCGCGCGTGCCCGCCTCGAACAAGCTCGGCTGGAGCTCGACACACAGAAGGCGGTCTACCGCTCCCTCGAGGAGGAGTGGGGCCTCGTTGGACCGCCGAACCCGTGGGATGAGGCCGTCTTCCGCTCCCTCGGCCTCTAAGGAGTGCGCTCCAGCGACGATGAATAGCGTTGCCTTCCACTACCTCGATATCCGAGGGCCTGAGCTCTGGCAACCATGAATAGCGCCGTCGATCTGGGGTTATTGAGTTGTAGAACTAGTGGACCAAGATCCACCTTGTAGTGGTACTTTTTGTTTGCTTGTTTTACTTGATTTCAACCTTGTAGTGCAAGATCTATCTTGTAATATTATCACTTTAATTAAATAAAAACTATGTTTTTTTTTTGAAAAAAAACTAGCTACCGAGAAAATAGGGACGAAGATGGGTGCAGTGGCTTGTCCGTGCCCCGCAAAACCCCCGCAAAAAGACCAAATCAAATTGGGACGTGCGGTTGGAGTTGCCCTAACACCACAGGGCCATGTGTCACATTTTTGTGCGGCCTGGATGCCTCCAAAGGTAGATATGGCGACTGCATCGAGAGGGGATGTTGGTGCACATTCTCCGTCCCTGCTGTTAATGCAGCAGCAAAAACATAGAGGTCACTTTGGCTTCTTCCTTGGAAACACCCTCCAAATTTAGTATGCCATGTGAGCATGCCAGCTTATTCCATGGTTACAGAATAACATGGAATAGTTTGACGACGATACTATTTACTGGCCAGCAACATTAGTTGTATATCCATTGCTGCATCTGAAATTTGAAATATGGATTGGTCAGGAGGCGTCGTGTTTGTATTGTGTTTCCTTTTTTGCACTGTATGAGTGGTCTTGGCTTCTTCTTTTATATGAGATTAATACACCTGTTATGGTGTATTCTAGAAAAAAGGCAAGACAATAAACCAAATATAACCTTAGTATAATTTAAATTTCCTAAACCCATTTTTTTTAGAAATACAGTACAAACGCAGACGCTCACAATATGTACATACACTCACCCCTATGAACACACGCACGCACACCCTACCCTATGAGCACCTCCGAGAGACTGAGCCGGCGGGTCTTGAGATTGACGAAGTCACCACAGGAGCCTCGCTATCGACGGGAACATCGCTTCCCACTGAAAAAATATTCCGCCTTTATGAGACACCAAAGTGTCAAACCTGAGGTTTGAACTCTGGTAGACCGGTGGTACCACTGCCCTCCTAAACATCCAACCACAGTACGTACTATTATTTAAAGTCTTAAGGCCGAGAGATTGTGAGCTCAGTGAGCGATTGAGGAGCAGTTCGGTACTGTGCGTGGGCCCTTCTAGCGCTGAACGATCAGCCCGTCTCGTGTCTTCCGTTGTTGCCACGCGTCGAGTGCTGGCTTTGGGTTGCGCTGGTTATCTCACGCTCTTGGACATCTGCCGTGCGACTGTGCCGCTGCTTGTGGGCCAGCGCAGGCCTAGGCGCGTGCGTTTCAGGTGGTATCGTGCATCTGACGAGCGGTGTGTTCCCAGTCAAAGCCAAACTCTATCCTTCTTCTCCACCCATCCCCGCGGCGTCTCCTCCCACTCCCCAGCAGCGCCGCACCACCTTCTTAGGTCCCTTTCCGTCCTCACCGTCTTGTATCCCCTCCCCGTCCTCTGCTGCCCCATGCTGGAGAAGATTACGTCGCTGCCGCCCTAGCACCCCCACCCAACCACGCGTCCCCGACGGCCTCCTCCCCCTTTCTCTGCTCACGACCAAGCACACGTGCCCCGTCCGGCCCGCGGATGGCCAGAATCAACGGTACAGCCCGGAGGTCGACGACGACGCAGTGAAGGCAGCCGACGATGGCCACCTGGACGCTCAATCGCCGGGGGTGGCAGGCGTCGAGGACCCGGGGGAGCCGCCAAGGCCTCCAATCAACGGCAATGACACCAGGATTTGAGGGGGCGGGCGGCGGAAAGCTGGGCTCTCTGGTAGTTCTTTCCACCTCCTCCAAAGCTTCCTCATCGTGGTGTTGCTGCGGCATGGCCGCTGTCACGGCCGACGTAGGCGCGGCGCGGGCCACCGACACATGCCCCGAGGAGAGCTTCCTCCCGGTCGGTGATGTCGTGAGCAGACTGCACGATCCCCTGCAAACATCGATGGTACGGATCAGCCATCCCCTATTGAACTTCCTCACTGTTGTTATTACCTATGACGAGGAATAGCAAATTGCTCTGGATTTCTTTTCACCATGACACTGGACAAAATACATGTGCATGTTGAATCTAGGTTCCGTCCTTACCGTGAGATTTTATTCCTATTGTTCCTCTGCGTTCTTCTCTGTGAGTTCATGGTGGAGATGCTAGCTCGGTTCTTCAGTATCAGGAACCTTTTACTTCGTGAGGCCTAATCATGCTTCCTTTTCTGTACGTAAATATTGTCAAACATTCTGGCTGAAGAGTGCTCCATGGAGGTTGCTGATTTAGTGCCTCAAGAGTGCTTCTCTTTTTTCATTATATATTCTTTACCTTTTGAAGTAGCTTAATCTTCAGATAAATATATTTGGACAATGCAGGGCAGGGCAGGGCTTGATTTATTAAATCAATCTACGCCTCTACTGACAAGTTGAAGGAAAAAAATAAGTCAACAGGAATAAGTAAGTCTTGAGTTCTTCTGCATAAGTATCACATCACAGCGTGCAACAGCTCTATTGTTGAAATTTGAAGTCAGGCTGATAATAGATTGTGCTGATAATAGATTGTGACTGTACTAGGTATACTTAATATGAAAATGCTTCTCCGTACATGTCCTGCATAATGATGGAGATATTGAGCAGCTTAATATGGCTAAAGAAAAGTAAAAATGCATTCAAAGCAACGGTTCACCAATAAAGGTAGAGTGCTATCGATTCTTGAATTTGTCCCTCTAACCTTAAACATCATGTTTAACTCATTATAGTTTAACTGCTTGTCCACAAACAACAAAGAAGGATCTTGTAGGCCGGAATTCTTTTAAATCTACTTTAGATTTTGGTTGGAACATCTTGGAAAGGGGAATGCAGTAAAATCAAGGGTTAATTGAAGGGATAAATGTCATTGCAACAATTTCTTCCTATATATTGTAGTTAGCCCAGATGTATAAGACTATCATGTGGTTAAGAGGGTGCCGAACAATCACTTAACAATCTGAATAATGTAGTTTGCCCATAGTTTCATGTCATATTAAATGTTATGAACTTACTGTACCTACCATGCAATGGATGCTTTGGAAGCTTTGTAAGGCAAAAGATAACTCAAAGTAGATAATATATTTGCTTACCACCCGATTGAGCTAACATCTTACAAAGCACAGGAGGCGAGAACTACCACCAGCCTGAAAGCTCCACCTAACCAACATAAGTCAATGAAGAAGTCAATCAATATCTAGCTCTCATACTTATTAACCGTGCTGCAATATATTCTCATTAATCCATCTATTTTAGGCCCTCACCTCTAAAGAGGAATGTGAAACCAAAATTGCCCCGGGAAAACAAACATAGATAGACAACAAGAGGTACCAAGTCTATCGAAGCTAATGATTCTGATGCAGCCGGTTCTCTTGCTCATTCAGGCTCTGACGAAGGTGTGAAGTCCGGTATGGTTGCTAAGCGTTGATTTTACACTTACCGATAAGATGCACCAGGTTTCATCATAGATGAGCTTAGCGTATGACTTCTGTTATCCCATATGGTCATGAGGATAAAGAGGTAGCACTTAGCTCGGCTGAGAAACAAAAACACAGAAAGAGTCCAGATGATATATGGAGCTAAAAGGGAAAAACCTGATGGCAATAGTTTGAGCAACAAGGAGGAATAAGACGATGAAACTCCTGTAAGCGACTAAGCATGAACCTCACTTCAAAACTGGACCAGTTATTTGATTCCCTTTTTTTTGTTTTGTGTTGAATCTACAGAGTGCTGGAGAAAGAGCACATCGCTAGCAAAGATTAGGAACTTTGGAACATCAGAGCAACACGGTTCTTGCTTTCTTGGCGAAAAGTGTGAGTCTTTGCTGACACCAGTATTTACCTATTCATGGAAAAATCTTAGTATTACCAAACAACCGCTCAAAATTGATTTAGTAAAGGAGGAGGTGCAACTCTAGCAGGATTGTAATCTTATGTCGTTACACTTGGCTCTCTTGCCAAACTACTATAATGACCAACAACCCATGAAGTAGATAATATTTGCATATATGTGTGAAATTATGGCGACAGCCACTAAACAAAATTTTGTATATCACATGTTTAACATATGGCTAATTTGTAATGTATATACAAAATTTTGTATATCACATGGCTAATTTGTAATGTTTAACATGCTCTTATGATTTGCTAGGCAAGAAAATGTCTGAAAAAGGTTCAAGTGCTCGTGGGTGATAGAATCTCCTTTTAGGATCACACGTTCCACCGATTGTTGTTTCGCTTCGTATCGAAATGTCTATGGTGTCCTACAAATGTTTACTTTAGGAAGGCCTTGCTAAAGAATCCACCGGCCTTGATGAGCATAACGAGGCCATGCCCTATGATTCATAAATTTACTTTGCCCAATGTGACAATACAAGGTGAAGAAACCGGGAGATTCAACATTGTTGTTGCTAGGTGTAACTGGATATCTCTTTGACATTCAGTTTTGTATTTTCAGATAGCACAATGGCATTCCTAGGTCTTTGACATAAGAAAAAACATGTTTGGCATTAGCTAGATAGTACTAAATGGTTTGCTGGCGTCGGTTAAAAAACCTTTATGTTGAGAGCCTGAGAAGGCTACAATTTTGTTCTGAACATGTTTTTCTTGCAGGTGATGTGCTAAATGTAGTGGCTACATTATGTTCAGGTTGGTCTCGAGGTCCCCGGGAAAACAAACATAGAAAGACAACAAGAGGTACCAAGTCTGTCGAAGCTAATAATTCTGATGCAGCCGGTTCTCTTGGTCATTCAGGCTCTAATGAAGGTGTGAAGTCCGGTATGGTTGCTAAGCGTTGATTTTACACTTACCGATAAGATGCACATCATTTTATCATAGATGAGCTTAGCGTATGACTTCTCTTATCCCATATGGTCATGAGGATAAAGAGGTAGCACTTAGCTCGGCTTAGAAACAAAAACACAGAAAGAGTCCAGAGAATATATGGAGCTAAAAGAGGAAAAACCTGATGGCAATAGTTTGAGCAACAAGGAGGAATAATAGGATGAAACTCCTATAAGCGACTAAGCATGAACCTCACTTTAAAACCGGACCTAGTTATTTGATTCCCTTCTTTTGTTTTGTGTTGAATCTGCAGAGTGTTTGGAGAAAGAGCACATCGCTAGCAAAGATTAGGAACTTTGGGACATCAGAGCAACACTGTCCTTGCTTTCTTGGGGAAAAGTGTGAGTCTTTGCTGACACCAGTATTTACCTATTCATGGAAAATCTTAGTATTACCAAACAACCGTTCAAAATTGATTTAGTAAAGAAGGAGGTGCAACTCTCAGGATTGTAATCTTATGTCGTTACACTTGGTTCTCTTGCCAAACTACTATAATGACCAACAGCCCATGAAGTAGATAAGATTTGCATATATGTGTGAAATTATGGCGACAACCACTAAACAAAATTTTGTATATCGCATGTTTAACATATGGTTAATTTGTAATGTATATACAAAATTTTGTATATCACATGGCTAATTTGTAATGTTTAACATGCTCTTATGATTTGCTAGGCAAGAAAATGTCTGAAAAAGGTTCAAGTGCTCGTGGGTGATAGAATCTCCTTTTAGGATCACACGTTCCACTGATTGTTGTTTCGCTTCGTATCGAAATGTCTATGATGTCCTACAAATGTTTACTTTAGGAAGGCCTTGCTAAAGAATCCACCGGCCTTGATGAGCATGACGAGGCCATGCCCTATGATGCATAAATTTACTTTGCCCAATGTGACAATAAAAGGTGAAGAAACCGGCAGATTCAACATTGTTGTTGCTAGGTGTAACTGGATATCTCTTTGACATTCAGTTTTGTATTTTCAGATAGCACAATGGCATTCCTAGGTGTTTGACATAAGAAAAAACATGTTTGGCATTAGCTAGATAGTACTAAATGGTTTGCTGGCGTTGGTTAAAAAACCTTTATGTTGAGAGCCTGAGAAGGCTACAATTTTGTTCTGAACATGTTTTTCTTGCAGGTGATGTGCTAAATATAGTGGCTACATTATGTTCAGGTTGGTCTCGAGGTGCATCCATTGTAGATGGTTCGGACATGCTTTTGTTGTTTAATCATTTACTTTACTTAGAATAGCAGAATTTAATTATTAGAATTTTGTTTTGTCAAAAACTATCTGCCATGTATGTTGCGAGGCTGGTATGATAAGTTGTTCCTTTCAAGTGGACTTCCTATCTTGATATGGTAAGTGATTGTGGCCAATAATAAAGGTCACTGGTCCTGGTTTGCAGAATGAGAGACGAGCATCTATATATTGTTCTGGTGTTCCCCCTAAGAAAGGAAAAATAGATATATTTTTAATGTTGAGATCAAAATCAGAAAATGAAAAACATCCATGTTCCAGGAAGGACAAAATATTGCCAGTCCGTTTGACACATCTATGCGTTGGTTATTTGTATGTGACTTGTGCTTCTTTCAACTGGCTTATATAGTTATATTCACTTACGCAGAATCGACTCCTTCATCGTTTTTTATCATTTATTTATTTATTCCTGGGAGGGTTGGTTTGGTACGTGAAAATGTTGCATTATGTTTCTTTGCAAGTCGTTAAGATAATATATTTTTTGTTCCTAGAGACTGCATGCTCCTGGTCTAAGCAAGAAATGGAGTGCAATACAACTTGGTTGCCTGGTTCGTTGCACCTAATTAGTATCTAATTAGCTTCTTTTTTTCTTAACTCTGTAACTTTTTTCGCTATATTCCTAATTAGTTCCTCCTCAAGATATGCATGCACACAGTTTCCAAAAGCCACTCCCATACTCCCAGCACACCGCAGCTGCCAAGATGGCCACTCGCTCACTCCTACCTAGACGACTGCACAATGATTAAGAGGCAGCTCTGAAGCATGAACGGTGCACCGCAAGAGCCGCGTCTGTGGTAATGTCAGGCAGGCAGCAGCGACGCGCGCCTGTCCATCTAGTTTGTTTTATGCTGGCAAGGAAGGAAAGAGAAGAGAAAGTGGTAGAGGAGACTGAAAATAGGGGCGAGAGTCAATTTCATCACCGGATCCACGTCAGAATACACCTTGACGTTTAAGCATATGGCCAATCCGTCAGATGCCTTTAATTGCTGAGAACTGTCCGTTTTTTTGAATTGTGAGTAATTTTTTTGACTCCCTGTATTATGAGTAACTAAGACAACAAGTTGTGGTTTTGAGGAAAACAATTCTCAAAGGATATACTTTTTGAACAGATAAGGTCCGAAGGTCGTGGAAGCGCATTAGTCAACATGCGGATGCCGAGTTACAAAGAGGCCCCTAACATCATTTGAATTAAAGGATAAGTCCTCTAACAATACAACCACGACCCTAGAACAAAATTGAAAAAAGCAATCAGGTCCTTGGTCCACTCCGCCGATTCTAGGCGACCTCCACCACCGGGCACCAGCGCTGCCACCAGGGAGGAAGCCACTTGGGGCAACACAGGCGTTTGATCCGAGCTGGAGTCGATGAAGATCCTCCGAAATGGCATAACAACCTGGAGGAAGGAGATGCACGGGAGCTCGTCGCGCTCGTGGTCTGAGTGGTTTCTCTGCCCAAGGATAGCCACAACAACACTCTACCTGCGCTTGGAATCTCTGACGAAGGACAAAACTTTCGGCATGCTCTACTTCACACGCCCAACGCAGCCCGCCAATCACTAGTAGGATGGATTCAAGGGTCCCTCTCACCCTCATGTATATCACCACGACCACAAGAGAGGGCGGCAAGCAGCTACAAATCCTGAAGGAAGATAAGGACGGCGGCGCAACTCCTCCTCACCTCCACGACCGGTCAGGAGATATGCTGCACCACTCCTCGCCGCACTGCGGTGCCACTCCCCCGTTTCCACAACCGGCCATGAGAGCCATCACCGCGCGGCGCCCAGGATCCACATGAAGAACTGTAGCTACAATAACAACCAAGGATTTATTTGAGGAGACGGTGTCCCCAATCTCCAAGCTCAGCTCCGACCATAGGAGCATCAACTAGAGGGGAGGGAACCCTAGAACATGCGGGATCTGGTCGCTAGGATCCCACCGATAGCACCAACTACTAGGAAAACTGCCCACTACCGGCATAAGGCCGCTAACCCTACCACTACCTACACTACGAGGGGTAGCGCCTCACCTCAGCCACTCTCTGACGACGGCGCCGCCGGAGTGGGCCGGAGAAAGGAGCTCTCGGATACTGTAGCTAGGCAAGAGAAGGGGATGGTTGGGCTAGCAACTAAAGGATGTGATAAACTGTTAAAGGTCCTCTTCAAGTTGAGTTGTTGTGCAATTCACTTAACTAACAGGCCATTGATTCTATGGGCCGCTTGCCCCAGTTACACGAGGTCTATTATAGGGAAGTGGCCTGGACTCTGATGGACCACATTTTGCCACTATGGACCAGCAGTCCAGAAGGCACACAACAAGCCCAACGATCGATCCTTATTTCTCCAATGAAATGCGTATATATAGAAATTTCTTATGTTCAACTACTCGTTTGCATCAACCGCGCTTGGTTATTAATTTTCTCTCCTATAAACTCCCCATACTCCTGATTTTCAATTGCACCTACGCAATCCCCTCTGTTTTGCTATAAATTTATGGACATATATTAGAAATATCGAAGCCCTCTTCAGCTGTAAGGTACACACAATTTTTTGATTCAATCATTGGAACAATATTAGTATTACACAAAGGTTAGAGAAGAGTGACCCCTCTTTGCCTGTCACTTGGGCGATTAAGTGTAGACACGAGGGGAGGGAGAGATCTAGAGCTCCTAATTTTTGCGGAGACGACATAGGCCGTGACTTTTCTACATTTTGCGCCAGAGGTATGTAACATGTCGTGTACGTGTATTTCCCGCGGTAGTACGCCCACACTTCTCATATCAGGGCATGTTATTACTTCCCTTTGTGTTGCTTGTGTACTTTTACAACGTATTGGTGTGTGTGTGTGTACTTGATCTGTTGGTGCACATATACCTCTGTTGTTTAGTGCCTCCCGTTAGGGCTCCTGTGTTCAGTGCGTATTTCACGTCAAAAATTAGTGCATGTGTACTTCCATATCAGAGTGAGCGTGTATTTTCACATGTTAGTATGTGTGCTTAATAGAGAACACAATAAACAGAAAAGCAAGAACAATGTAAAACCTATAAAATTAGGAAACAAGAAAACCATCTGTAAACGGATAAAACCAACACCACTCCGCGAAGCGATCCGTTTGCCTGGTGGCGTGCTGTGAGATTTTTCTTAAAAAAAACACTATACAATAAGCACAGCTTGCCGAAAGGCTATATGGAGTTAGAGCGGAGGAAAAACTCCTAAAACATGGATCTCTCTATGTCCGTCTCTCTGGAGTTCCATTTTCTTGGCTACTCGAAGGCTTGTTCATCCCGACGACCTAGTGCATGCCTCCGGAACCCTGTCATTCGGATGCTACACCTATTGAGGGATGGCAAGGTTATTGAGAAGAGTCTCGGCACGAATGCTCAATTCATTGACTACTTACATGTTGTAGAAACGACTACTTCGACTATGTCATGATGGGCAACACTGAGGTATGAGGACGACTCCACTTTCTTCCCGACTAACACCTAAGTCACAATAATTTAGCAAAAGGAGCTAGCTTTATATGTAACGAAAATTATTGGTAGATTTTGGTGACTTATGTTGAGAAAAAGAGCAATTTTCCAAAAGATTTAACCATAGTAAACGACAGATAAAGCTGTATAATAACAGGCTAATAATAGCTGATCTGGCCGCGTCCGATCGAGTTAACTCTTTCCACCGACGGACTCGATCCTCGGACTTTACAGGCGGCAAAGGCCTATCCAACCAGGCGATATCCATGCGGCGGTCCTGTTTTCTAGTAGTCTTTCCGAGCACCAAACCCTCACGCATGCGCAAGGTGTTGCTTGCATGCATGCTTGCATCAACCAACATGTAACGCTCACCTTTGATCAGATTCCATGAACCACGAGGTATGCTTTGATCACACACGCAATAGTGTTCCTCACGTCGTCTATCTACATGACACCGTGTTTCCATGTGTTATGCACATATGATCTCCGAGATCGCCACTACATGGGTGGACTTGAGGCTTCACTAGTATACAATGACCCTATGGACATGAGTTAGAACCCTCGTTATCAACGGAGAGCCTCCGTCGCATGAATTGCCGTCACCCATGTCGGGATCCAAAGG
This sequence comes from Avena eriantha, assembly GCA_910589775.1. Taxonomy (NCBI): domain Eukaryota; kingdom Viridiplantae; phylum Streptophyta; class Magnoliopsida; order Poales; family Poaceae; genus Avena; species Avena eriantha. The sequence continues at coordinate 15,294,916 of OU342740.1, forward strand.
GGGGAAAAATCGTTAAACCTTTTTCCATGTGAACTGTTTTCCTGTGATATATCTATCACCTTTTGTTTGCGGATGATTCTATCATTTTAACTATCTGAGTGAAAGGGTGCAGACAGATCTGATAATTTTAACTATCTGACTGAAAGGATGCACACACTTATCAATCGTTGGAAGGAGAAGACGTTATCCATGGGAGGGAAGGATATGCTTATTAAAGCGGTTGCTCAAGCCATACTAGTATTTGTGATGACAGTATTCAATATCCCAAATAAAATTTGTAAGGGCAGAACAATGGATGCTATCTCACAATTATGGCGGGGTGATGATGATGACCATAGGAAGATGCATTGGCTACCATGGTGGAATATGTTTATTCCAATGGAGAGATGAGGTATGGGTTTTCGTGATTTACACACATTAAATAGTGCAATATCAAAACAATGTTGGAGATTGATAGAGGAACCGGAGTCTTTATGCGCAAGAGTGTTGCATGCTAAATATCATATAGATGGTAACCTTCTGAATGCAAAACTCAAGAGTGGTAGATCGTTTACATGGCAGAGTGTGGTAATACTGGTATATGGAATTCAAACTTTTAATCGTAGATTCATATGGAGAGTTGGTGATGGCAATCAAATAAATATTTGGGAATAGCTCCATAGGGAATGGAAGATTTCGTAGCTTGGCATCATACAGAAATAGGTCTTCAATCTGATAGGCATATTAGGCTGAATGGGAGTAGCAGATTCGGAAGACACAATCCTAGTGTGATGGACATTGGTGGCTCACAAGGAAATCTGATATGGAAAGAGTTTATGGGGGTTGCAAATATCGTCCAAGATTAAGGTTTTTGGTTGGAGAACACTACCTGGTCTGGTACCATGCTTGGGAGTGCTAGCAAATAGACATATTTCTACATCTAGACAATGCCCAATATGTAATATCGAATGTGACAATATTTTGCACACCTTGTTCACATGCCCCATGTAAACAAGGGTGAGCAAATCTTAGAGTTGGTAATATAATTTATGATGTACTGCAGGGTAGATCGGGTCCTCTAGTACTAGAACATATGATTCTAAACCTTGGCTCTTGGTCACCATTTGGTGGAATTGGATTGGTGGAAATTATCTATACAAGAGATTGTATATCTGGTGGGAAAGGAGACAATTTACTCATGACGAAGACCGCCAACCCATGCATAGAAGTGTGATGTCTATCGGTGTTCTTGTTACTAATTACTAGAGATCAAAGAAGAAATCAAGAGAGAGAAATAAGGAAAGTTGGTATTGTCCACTGGAGGGTAGTACAAAAATTAATGTCGATGTTGCTGACAAAGGTAAATGAGGTATGGGGACAATAGGTAGGGATCGCAATGGAACATTCATGACTTCTAGTTGCAAGGATATTCATTTTGTGGTGGATCTATTGGAAATATGCCCTAGAGACAAATAATAATATGGATTATTATCATATTTCACAATGTTTATAATTATGTTTTATATCGTGCTATAACTGTATTGAAAGGAAACGTCAATACACGTGTGATATGTAAATAACCAGGAGTTCCCAGTGAATCTCTAGTCTCTGGTTCATTGGTCAACAATGATCAAGATTTTCTGATCATGTGACATTTATGCTAGTTGACAATGAAGTCACCTTATTGGGAGAATGAGATGATGAGCATACCCAATCTAAGCATCGTAACACGATCATGTCGCAAAGTTCAAGTTGTGATAATTATAAAACATGGTATCTTGTTCCTCAGACCGTGAGACCGTATTTAATCACTTTCATCTAAGAGTGCCTTGTTCACATCAAACGTCACTCGGTGACCATAAAGGTGTGTTCAGATAAATCAAAGGGAGCATGTAGAGGCGTATATGTCAAGAACGGGATTTGTCTATCCGCGTGACAGAAAGATACTATGGGCCCAGTCGGAGATGTTATATCCATAAGCTGCATAGTGTGTGACTAGGTCACGGGGATATCACTTGTCAGAATGAGTTAAGTAGCATTTGTCAGTAACAAGATTGAACTTGAAATGGTGATGTCGTTGATGAGATCACTGACAATGCAAGTATTGCAGAGGCAAAAGGAATAGGACATAGCGTTGATGGTTCAACGACAAAGATTTCAGGGAATGCAGAGGGGTCATTATGGGCATCCAGGTCCCGCTGATGATCATTGGTCCGAGAGGTGTCTCGACCATGTCTGGAGTGTTCCCGAACCGTAGGGTAGCACACTTAAGGGTTTGACGAAGCTCGGCGATTGTTTTGGTATCGTTGAAATCATTGAAGAAAAGAGAGGGAAAAATCGGAAAGGTTCCGAGAAGGTCCGGAGGATGTCCGGAGTGGAATGGAAGGAGTTCCATAGCCACGGGAATAAAATAATATGTAAATAGATATTAAATATTGATTTAATTAATTATTTATATTTATTTAATAAAATAAAATGAATTAAAATGGTTAAATTCTCTATTGTGCCAATTCCCTAAGGGGAAAGGGCCCATGAGGGAAAAAACAAAAGGGAGGAGAGGGCGAAGGTGGCCGGCTGGGCCCTAGGGAACCCGCGCGGGCCCATAGGGGCCTTGGCCGGCGGCCAAGCCTCCCCCTCTCCTCTCCTTTTTTTAGTCTCACATGGCTAGGCCAAGGGATTTTGGGGTCCCCTTCCCCCCTATATATAATAAGAGGCATATGGAGACAATTAAATGATCAGAAAATAATTGAGGAAAGCTTCCAGCCGCCTCCCTCTCTCCCCTCTCTCCCGAGACCGTGCTCCCAAGTCTGGACTACGCGAATGGGAACTTCTTCACCGCCGAGCGCCGTCACGCTGCGGGGTTCGGGATCCAGAAGATCTACTTCCGCAATCTCTACTAGATCGGAGGAGCAGGAGTCATCGTGAATCACCGGACGTGTGTGTGTGATTCCCTCGGAGGTGCTACACTTGCGGAGCTAGGAGTTGTCAGAGCCGCTGAAGCCGTCGGAGTTCAGAACGACACTGAGATCAGCGTCGGTACGACTACCTCGTCAACACTCTCCCGAGTGACAAAGCTTTTCATAACAGTAAGTTTTTGAAAAGCCTCTCCCGTTACTGTATTACTAATATATAGACCCTGCATTAGGGTTCTTGGCATAGGAAAAAATATTGTTTTCAGACGTGGAACCCCAACAGGATCCATTTATGGCTGAAGCATATACTTTGAGAGATGGAATTAGTCTATTAATTTGGATAGGATGGAGTATGTCGCCTCCATCAGTTTAGTTACGCACCAAAATAATATACATGTTCCGATCATTATAAGAAAAATAAAGTGCATCTTACCAACTTCACATTGCGAAACACAAACAATTGGGACAAACAAACTAGATTATGCATGTATAGCATATGTTTTACCAATTATTTCATTAAATAAAATAGCTAAAAACAAAGATGTAAGTAATTGTTAACTATACTAAGCACTACACATACACATGGTATAGTCTAGTATTAATTTTTTTTGTTGACAAAGAGATTATCCGATCTTATCAACCAACATAAGACACAAACAATTTTCCATGCAAGAAAATGTAAAGATAAACCCATATTAACTATATTCCTATCAACTTCCTGGAAGCACGCATATACACTTGATTGAAAATCAAGCATGGTTTATATACAATCTAGTCTTATTTTTTGTTCATGCCTGGCAGTTGAACACATGACACCCCCTAGGAATAGACAAGGTTAGTTTTTGGCCTTGTACGCTGGACACATCATAATAATATGTTATTAAGAGAAAACCAACCTAACTGTAAAGTGAAGTGTATGTGTGCAATTAGCAAAACACCTACACTATCCATTATTTGTATTTTTTGGTAGAAAACATGTTGTTTTCTGTATTATTCTACCTACATACATGATATTGTGTGGAAGATTCAATATAATATAGAACTATTTTACTATTTTCAATAGTTTGGATGAAAAGTTTATGTGCTTATTGCAATTAATGACAAGTTGAAGTATAGTTATATCCCACATAATGTTCAAAACTCTAACCAAAAATATATGTCACTACCTGTGTACAAGTTTAGACATTATCCAAGACATATATGAAAAGGTAAATGTTTAATAGAAAATTTCAAAACCATATTTGCAAGTCATTTTCAATAAAAAAAATACGTAAATGTGGTCCAAAAAAATAAAACTAGGCATGTAGTTATATTAGAGCACCAAGGTTAGGCATAAAACTCAGAAAATTATGCAAAATTTGGACTATACATTGTTCCCGAATGACACATCTTTGAGGATGCTTCATAAACTTCAACACATATGTACAATTTTGCACTCATCTAAACATTGTAAGTAATCAATGACACTTTAAAGTTTTTCCACACCTTCCTTTAACATTTTATTAGCAAACATGAATTTACATTTCCACTTTTTTTGAGTTTGTCCATAACTTGTTTAGCATTTTACTAGCAAACATGAATTTAGATCCACTTTTGCAAGAGTTTTATTGATCTGATAAATATTAGTTTATTTTGTATTATTCTAATTATTGTGCATGAGTTCCAAATTGTATATAACATTTTTACCATTTTCGATGTTTTAAGTTATTGTGTACTTATTGTATTTGCAAGTAATTTTAGAAATGTATGTGTAAATTTGGTCTAATAAGACTAAAAATTTGCATGTATTCATATGTTTTACTTACTATTACTTATTTCAAAGTACCTACAAATCAAATACTAGTCAATCGCTATTTGCTGCAATTTGGGCTATCTCTATACCAAATTCATAGACCAATTTATTTTTGTTGCTCGCTGGGTTCGACGCTCTTTTTTATGGGGAGGTGCGTCAAACACCCTACACTTTTGAGTATCAATACCCTTGAAGCTATCCTCAATTTTAGCGGTAACATCATGCGGAACTAGTTAGGGGACTTGAGTTCTCTTTAGGAAAAAATAATGGAATAATTAGTTCATGCAAAACAACCCTCTCTATAATCTTTTATGAAGAGTGAAGACATTCTGGTTTTAGACTTACGCCCCTCCTAGGATGCAACTGCCTTCCTCTATCACCTGAAGCCTTTAAGAAATGGATTCAAGTGTAAACCATCACATCGCTTAATTTCCCCTAATATTCAACAAGATAAATAGACTTATAGTTGGGCACCTCAAACATGCCTAAAAATTATTACAAATTTTGCTTTGGACTGATATCTCTACCCATAGCTTCATTTGTCTACATTTGTAGATCTAATTATGGCCAAAATTAAAGGCTTTTCTTGGATAATTTTATTAGATCGTTTGACTACATGGTTAGGCGTTCAGTTGCATTTTCTGGACCTCTAGTGCAAAATAAATTTTGGAACTTTTTTTCTTCTCATGCTCCTTTGATAATCACTTTTGCTAGGAAAAGAGCACCCTCCCTAGAAGCACATCTGGAGTTGCTTCCCTGCTCAAAAGGTGGTGCGACCTAAAGCTTTATGCATCCCCCACTCCTTTTCCTGCTCTCCACGCGTCGATTGGGGAGTGTTTGCTGATTGGTTTTTCTTTTTTTAGATTTGTATAGAAAAAATATCTTTCAAACCAAGCATCCAAATCAATATTCGTTTTCACATGATAGTCGCGTTGAGATCTTAAAATCTAGCTCCCATGCTGATAGGTTCTGACGAATTATATTTTTGTACTGTCTTCGTAGGTTGTAGTGCCTTATGGTCTGTAGTGTATGAAACACTGCACCAGTTTGGGTCGTTGTGCACGAGGCGGTACACTGGCAGTGCACTGCCCGAGTGTTGTCTTTCTGTTCTATATTAGATTGCCTTGAGTTGAAGTGCACGGGAAGATGCATTGGTAGTGCACTGACTTTTTGGTCTGTGTTGCACTACATTTGGTCGCAGTGCACGAGCCTTTTTGGCCTGTGTTGCACTGTATTCGATCGCAGTGCACAGGATGGTGCACCGAGAGTGCATTGTCTTTCTATTCTGCATTGCAGGTCAAGATAATTATTGGAAACTTAGGGTATTCAGATTATAAGATGGTGTGATTGCTTGCTAATGTTTACGTGAATTTTCACTATATTTTTGTGAGTATGCATATTTGATGTCTTATTACACCATGTTAATTGTTATGTACTTCCTCCTTTCATCTATACATGGTCACCTTGTATTTTGTGTCTAGTTTTTGCTAATGGAGTTTTTAAAATTCATGTACATATTTTGCTAAATTGGAATCCAAATCTATGCTGTTGATGTGCAATGATCCATAACTATGACCATTGCTTGTACATTTTTTGTTTTATACGATTCCTTTATGTTCATGTGCCATGTCAAACTCTGAAATAAGTGTTCCTACACGGAATTGACATATGTATGCATCGCTTTCGAATCTGATAAATACTACATTGGGCATGATATAGTTTGTGTTGGGTTCGCATCATAGAAAACAAAAAACTCCTAGGATGGAAACTACTAAGCACGAAGATCTATCTACTAGATACAAGCAACGGGTAGATATACATCCATAGAGATCATACCCTTGAAGACCGACAAAGTGTAACGAGATTTGACACGTGGATGATATAGTCGATCGCTTGCCGATCTCAAGATCGAGAGGAAGTCCTAGCGCCGCAAATCAGCAGCACATCCGTGCTCGCACACACGTCCAGTCCACCCAAGAACCTCCGCCTCCTCACTCCAGCGATATATCGGAAGCAACAACTCCTTCCAGACGAAAAGGCACCGGTAACATGTATCTCGCTAATCCGAGATCATGGGGAAATAATTCTAGAGGGGGAGAGAGATCCTTCATGAGCACGTATGCTTTGCGAGGGAGGAGAGGGAGGCCTTGTATAGGGGAGGGGGCAGCCCCCTCCCATGGCCGGCGACCATGGAGGTGCCCCTCCACCTCCTCTCATTCATGTGGGTGGAAGCTCCACTCACATAAACATGCCTCCACTCAAAATTCCACTCACATGCATTAAATTTCCACCAAATTTAATGCAACTCTCATTTAATAAAACTCTTTTATTTATTTTATTCTAAATTTTGTTAATTACTTTAATTAAAAAACATTCCATAAAACCCCCTGTAATATTTCAATATCACATGCATAACCAATTTCAGTAATTTCACCCAAAACAATTTTGGTGTCTATTGAAATAATTCTAGCACTTTGTAAATATTTTCGCTAGAACACATTTTCTCCAAATGGTGTAGGTATCACTTAAAAGTGTCACCCTACGGTTCGCAAATAATGCAGACATGATCAAGACCCTTCTCTGATCAATAATCAGTAGCGGGACTTGGAGATCCATACTGACTCCCACACATTCAACGATGACTTCTGTGATCATGAGAACCTTTAACGCTAGTAACTAAATCCCTCTATCTCGCGATATATTACATATTCGAGATTCGATCATTGGTATCTCAATACCTAGTTTGATCTTGTTACCGACATGCACTCTTTTCTCGTTCCCGTGATATAACATTCTAGTGATCACATCACTTGCTTGCAAGCTATCTCAATATGATATCACTGAGAGGGCCCAGAGTATATATATCTGTCATCGGGAGGGACAAATCCCACTCTTGATCCATGATCCTCAACATAACACCTTCAGAGTATCTCAACCCACCTTTATAGTCACCCTTTTACGATGTGACGTTTGATGTTATCAAGTTACTCTTCCAGTGTTAGCAATTAACATGATCTCATGGTCTAAGGACTATGATTACTTTGTATGATGTTATAGCAATATAAACACAATGACTTTAATTGTAATGCTATACTTCATATGAATGTTCATCACATCATTCACCAATGTTGTGACCTCATTATTAACACATCCAATGACCATGATCAGGAAACCTTGATCATCTTGTTAATCAATGAGCTAGTTTATAAGAGAGGCATAACTAGGAACACTTTATTTGTTTATTAAACACACATGTATTGAAGTTTCCAATCAATACAATTATAGCATGCAAAATAAACATCTATCATATACTTGGAATACGATAATAACAACTTTATTATTGCCTCTCAGGGCATATTCCCTCTAGTCTCCCACTTGCACTAGAGACAATAATCTAGTTTACATAGTGATAAATCTAACACCCATGGAGTTCTGGTGTTGATCATGTTTTTCTCTAGGGAGAACTTTAGTCAACGGATCTTCTACATAAAGGTCCGTGTGAACTTTACAAATCTTTATATCTCCATCCTTGACATGCTCGCGGATGGAGTGAAACCAACGCTTAATATGCTTGGAATTCTTGCGAGACCTTGGTTCCTTGGCGTTGGCTATGGCTCCATTGTTGTCACAATAAAATCTCCATTGGGTCCAACGCACTAGGGACCACACTTAGTTTAGTTATGAACTCCTTCATCCAAACTGCTTCCTGCGCCGCTTCTGAAGCAGCAACATATCCCGCCTCCGTTGTTGATCCAGCCACCACAGATTGTTTGGAACTCCTCCAACTAAATGTTGCTCCGTTCAAGATAAATACGTATCCGGATTGAGATTTAGAGTCATCCGGATCGGTGTCAAAGCTAGCATCAACATAACACTTAGCGACCAGCTCTTCTTCACCTCCGTATACAAGAAACATTTCCTTAGTTCTTCTTAAGTACTTAAGGATATTCTTGACCGCTATCTAGTGTTCCGAACCTGGATCAGATTGGTACCTACTTGTCAAACTAATAACATGTGCCACATTCGGTCTTGTACATATCATGGAATACATTATAGAGCCTATGGCTGAAGTATAGGGGATCTTATCCATTATCTATCTTTCTTCCGCCGTAGCCAGACTTTGAGTCTTACTCAATTTCTTGCCTTGCAACATAGGTAAGAACCCCTTCTTACTTCCGTCCATATTAAACTTCTTTAATATCTTATTAAGGTATGTACTTTGCGATATACCAATTAGGCATCTTGACCTATCTCTGTAGATCTTAATGCCTAATATATATGATGCTTCACCAAGGTCCTTCATCGAAAATTTGCTGTTTAGATAACTTTTAACACTGTTTAAAAGATCTATGTCATTTCCAGTCAATAATATGTCATCCACATATAATATCAGAAATGCCACATTGATCTCACTCACTTTCTTGTAAATACAAGCCTCTCCATAAGTTTGGACAAATCCAAACTCTTTGATCACCTCATTAAAGCGGATATTCCAACTTCGGGATGCTTGCTTTAGTCCATAGATGGATCGCTGAAGCTTGCATACCTTAGGATCGACAAAACCCTTAGCTTGTATCATATACAACTCTTCTTCAATATTACCATTAAGGAACACAGTTTTGACATCCATCTGCCATATTTCATAATCAAAATATGCATCAAATACTAACATAATCCTAACCAACATTAGCATCGCTACGGGAGAGAATGTCTCATTGTAGTCAACTCCTTGAATTTTTCGAAACCCCATTGCGAGAAGTTGATCTTTATAGATGGTCACATTACCATCAACATCAGTTTTTCTTTTGAAAATCCATTTATTCTCAACGGCCTTTTGGTCGTGACGTAAGTCCACCAACGTCTAAACCTGGTTTTCGTACATGGATTCCATCTCGGATTTCATGGCTTCTAGCCATTTGTTGGAATCCAGGCTCATCATCGCTTCTTCATACGTCGCAGGGTCATCAATTCCATCTACCATGAAATTCACGACAGGATTTCCGTACAATTCAGGAGTTGCACGTGTCCTACTTGACTTACGAGGTCTGGTAGTGTCCTCTTTCGGAGTTTCATGATCATTACCATTAGTTTCTTCTTCATTCGGCAAAGTCAACTCCGGAACAACTTCCGGCTCTGCGCCACTCACCAGTTCATGAAGAGAAGGTTCGATAACTTCTTCCAGTTCTACCTTTCGACTACTCACACCTTTTGCGAGAAACTCTTTCTCTAGAAAGGATCCATTCTTGGCAACGAAAACCTTGCCCTCAGATCTGTGATAGAAGGAATACCCAATTGTTTATTTAGGGTATCCTATGAATACATATTTTTCCGCTTTGGGTTCGAGTTTATTAGGCTAAAGTTTCTTCACATAAACATCGCATCCCCAAACTTTAAGAAATGACAGCTTAGGTTTGTTTCCAAACCACAATTCATACGGTGTCGTTTCAACGGATTTAGATGGTGCCCAATTAAAGTGAATGCAGCGGTTTCTCGCGCATAACCCCAAAATGATAGTGGTAAGTCAATCAGAGACATCTGATAGTTGTGAGATTCGACACATTTTGATGGTTTTTATTGATGGTTTTCTCCCGGATTTGATCATTTTCTAGCTTTACCTAATGCTAATACTTCGGTAGCGAAGACAACTTGGTTTTTAATGCGTGTTTCTAAGGATGGCGATGGAGCGGGTTTGGACGGATATACAAAAACCAAATACAAATCCAGATCGATGAACCTCACTCTAGCCCGCCCACGATGATATCCATGGGCATGGATGTCGCCCTAGATCCAAACCCGTTGGATATCCATGTATCCATGGATATCCATTGGTTTACACGCCATATACATAACCATAACAACATTCAGCATAACTGCGACATTATAGCAAATTTTGATAGCATTTCAGCAAATATTACATGGATAATACATAGGAATATCAAAGCAAGAATATTTCAACCACATAGTACTTAAAATATGTCAAATATCACACGATAAAACCACAAAGTACATAGATGTCTCATAACAGTCTCACTGACATGCGGGTCCCACGTGCCAGCCGGGTATTCGTTGGATATCCATGGAGCGAAACCACAACCCATTCCCGCCCCATGAATTTGCGGATATTCGCCCCATGAAATCTGTGGGCATAATTAGCCCTCCATACCCTTACCCGTTGGGTCAGATATCCGTGGATACCTGGATCCGTGGATAAAATTACCATCCTTACGTGTTTCAGGTTCTGAATGTCAACAGAGGGTTTTAACTAGAGAAACACAATATTCAGGTAAAAACAAGTAAGTCTCTCTTTGGAAGAAATCGAGGGAAGCGTATAGAGGCTTTAACGAGCAACTATATGGCGGAAACAATTTTTCCGGCCATATAGTTCCCGCCACATAGCTGTCGTCGCCTTCGTCTTGTCAAAAGGGACAACTTCCGTGAAGAGGCCAAGGACGAAAACACAACACATCATCCGCCATCCCATCTAGAAGGGAGAAAGAAGAGATCCAGAGAAGAAGGGGAAGACGTTCTTCATCTCGCTCCACGAACTTTGACCTCCTAGCCAATACACCCCCATAGCCATTACTTGTACTTGAGAGAGAGAGAGAGATCTTCACCTTGCAAGACTAGGGTTTGAGATTGTTCTTCCCATCTTGAATTGTGTTGGATTACTTTTCTATTCTTATTGTGGATCTCAACGGTAATATCGAGAAGAACTCCCTTTATTTAATTATATTGATGATGCTTTCTTCTCTCATGTGTGAGTAAGTTCCTTGGGCGTGGGAGATGTAAGGGATTGGTGAGATGTGATGTGCCTCTATATATTTTCCATTAGTTTGTGATTTATTCTAATTACTATATTATGTGTGATTAACTATCTGTGGGATGCCTAATGCTTGTTGTCCAATTAAGGGCTCAAACAACATGATGCTTTGTTCTACATAGATAGGATCTTGTTCACTAGCAGACCGATGACCCCCCAAGTGACACAGGGATATCAATGGAAAACATAGACTCGAGGATAACGAGGAACCACTATGCTTATTGCATTAGTCCGATCCAAGGAGCTTAATCACTAAGCGACTTGAAGGGTCTTAATCGTCTAGTATCTGACCGTGGTTTTGGTAACGGACTAGTATGATTATTGAAGTTGGGATGAAATCTACCAAGAGGAGTTCCGGCTAATTATGGGTTGCTTGCCTACACATATACTTATAAGATTATAATTGTTACACTCATTATTCGTCCATCCAACATAGTCACTATCACCATGAACTGGATCTCCCCGCGCCTCTTTTGCTATCCACAGAAAACAACAAACAACTGAATCATTCTTTACTTTTATGCTTTTTATTTCTGAAGTTTACATTTTAGTTTTATTTAATACAACCAATTTAATCCAAATTCCATTCTCATTTTTACACTTGCATTCAACTTACTCGAATACCTGTGACAACTTTGGGTGTGACAGAGACTTCACCATAAACACTTATCTTTGGGCTCCCTGTGGGATCGATATCTATACTTTGAAACTAGCTACAAACGATCTGTGCACTTGCAGACATCAAGCTATTTTCTGGCGCCGTTGCCGGGGAGCTAAGCGCTAAGTGTTTGTCTCTTGACATTTCAGGTGTTACTACTACAAAATGTTCTCCCTAGGAGACAAAGGGTCTACACGCTCTGGTAGGACCTATTTACTAGATTATATTGATCACATGCCTGCTCAGAGATGTGAGGAAATTATTGAAAAACTTTTAAGATCGAATAAATTTGAAGTTGAAAACTTGAGTGATATAATGGAAATCATGTCTATTTACAGGACAACTCCCAAGAAACCTGAGAAAACTCTCAGAGAATGTAGTGCTCCAAGTTCTGAATTTCTTAAAAACCAATAGAATTCCCTAATCCTGGAGTTAGAGAATATCAATTTGATGGTGGAATTATTAAATTTTTGCAGAAAAAGCTTTCAGTGGAAGGGAAGATGAAGACCCAGGAAGACATCTTAGAGAGTTTGACGATGTGGTAACATCGCTTAGACCAAAAGGTTTGCCAAGAGACTTCTCTCGTCTAAAATTATTTCGTTGGTCTCTTAAAGGTAAGGCTCTAGATTGGTTATATTATCTCCCTTGCCACTACATTAAATGTTGGGAAAATTGCATTTTCAAATTCATAAACAGGTTTAATCCTTTTAAAAAGGTAACTGAACTAAGAAAGAATATAGGCAACTTTAGTCAAAACGTGGGAGAAAACTACCCACAAGCCTATGATAGATTTTTTGGAATGATCAATAGTATTCCTAATCATGGCTATTCTGAATCAACTATTTGCCATTTATTTTACCACGGTCTTAATACTCAATGTAGAGAGTTGCTTGACTTCTCAGTAGGAGGATCGGTAAATACTTTAACTATTAAAGAATGTTTAGAATTGATGTCTACTAGGGCTAAGAATGATTCTTTATATAATCCTGATTTCTACACTCCTGATCTTATGCCTGAAGTATGCAAAACAATGAAAGTAAATGGTATACCTTCTGAACTTGTTAAGGAAAACAAAATAGACTTGTTACAAGTTTTAACTGAAGAAGATGAAACTAGGAAAGTTTTTCAAGAATTAAAACATCAACAAGAAAAATATCATAATAACTTGCATAAACACTTTCCAAAACATAAAAAGATTTTGGCGGAACTCATGGAAAATTATGATGAGATCGGCCAAGAAATAAAATTATTTCACAAGTATCTTAGTATGATTGAAACCCAATGTGAACAAATAGCATTTGGTTATCAATTTTTTCTTTGAGATGATTTAGATATTCCTATTTCCACTAATGTTGTTACAAGAAGAGGTGCAGTTGTTACAGGACCATTAGGACCACTAGAATATGAAGCTGAAAAAGAGCAAAAGGAAAAAGCCTTGCTCGAAGCAAGCCAAGAAGATGATACACTGGTGGATCCTCAAGATGAAACTGCTTAAGAAACACAAGATCAAACCAAGGAGGGCCAAGATGATGCACATGATGACCATTATGACTCTGATGCAGAGACGATTGATCCAAGAGAAAAAACAAATAAGCAATGAAGATGAAGTTGTTGTAGTAGAAAAGAAGAAAAGCGATAAGCAGCAACAAAAGAATGCAACAAAAGAGCCTAACCCCCCACAAAAGGTAAAAGACAAGAATAGGAAAGGTGAGAAAAATCTTCCTTATCCAGATCAAAAAAAGAAAGCACCGGATCAGGTAATCTATGATTCTTTTACGAAAGCACTTGGTGACCTTCGTCTAGTAATTCCATTTGCGGATGCAATAAAAGTTCCTACCTATTCTAAATTCCTCCGTGATATTCTTAGTAGAAAGAAAGAAATAACTGAAACCGTTGCCATGGTGACTAGTTATCCTGCTAATGGGAAGCTATTGTCTAAATCAGGAGATCCCGGAATACCAACTATTTCATGCTCAGTAGGCAAAACTGATATTCACAATGCCTTGTGTGATTTAGGTGCAGGAGTTAGTGTAATGCCATACTCCCTCTATAAAAGGTTAAGATTAGGGGAGTATTCCCCTACTGCTATCACTTTACAGATGGCTGACAAGTCCACGAAACAACCCATTGGTATGATTGAGGATGTTCTACTTAGAATATATGAGCATGTTATTCCCACTAATTTTATTATTCTTGAGATGCCAGAAGATGAAAAATTATCTATAATACTTGGAAGACCTTTCCTTAGTACTTGATATGTTGCTAACGTATCTATAATTTTTGATGTTCCATGCTTGGTTTATATCTACTTTCTTATGTTTTGTCCACACTTTGGAGTACTTTTCATATGATTTATTGGACTAACCTATTAACAAGAGCCACATTGCCAGTTGCCTCTTTTCTGTTGTTTTTGGTTCCAGAAAGTCAGAAAAGGAATATTCTCGGAATTGGTTCGGACAAAAGCCAAAGTCGATATTTTACCAGAAGACTCACGGAGCTAGAAGACGAGATGGAGAGGGGCCACAGGGCGGCCACACCATGTGGTGGCGCGGGTCAGCCCTGGCCGTGCCACTAGGTGGTGTGGGCCCCCTGGCCACCCACCGACCTTGCCTCTTCGCCTATAAGATGCCTCCCGATGCAAAAACTCTAAATCGTCAAGCCTCCAGCCACGAAAAGTTCCGCAACGCCGCCGCCACCGAAGGGGAGATTCAGAGGACAGAAAATCTCTGTTCCGGCACCCTGCCGGGACAGGGAAGTTCCTCCGGAGCCATCTCCATCGATCTCCACCACCATCTCCATCACCATTGCTGATTCCCATGATGATGAGGGAGTAGTTCTCTCTCGAGGCTAAGGGTTCTACCGGTAGTTATGTGTTCATCTCTCTCTCTATGCATGATCTTATTGAGATCATGAGCTTGTAATCTATAGATCTACCTTGCTACTCAAGTGCTTTAATAGATCTATGCTCTCCCCATGTGTGTGAAAGTGACAGCGTGCACACCATGGTGGCACTTAGGCTAGAGATTACAAATACTTGTTATGAGTTATATTTGGAGTTGGATGTCTCTATGAAATTGTGGTGTTTGTTTGAACCATCTAGTGCTCAAGGTGATAGTCTGGGCTTATCTAGATGGGGAAATCGAACTTTGAGGAGTGCTGTTATAGCCCTACCATGGATTAGAGTGTTCAACCGGAGAGTAGTTAAGAGTAGTATCATAAAGAGAATATATTTATATGAGAGTGTTCACTAGTGAAAGTATGATCCCTAGGCCTTGTTTCTAAGCATTGATACACTGTTTGCAATTAGATCTGTTACATGTTTGCCTCCTTCCATCTTTATTTCAGTTTGCCTTTAGTCTTTTCCCACATCAACCACACGCCATCAAGCTATCTTCTATCACCGTTACCACTTATAATTATCCATACCACATGTATTTTACTATCTCTTCGCCGAACTAGTGCACCTATACACCTGGCAAGTGTATTGGGTGTGTTGGGGACACAAGAGACTTCTTGTATCTTGATTGCAAGGTTGCTTGAGAGGGGATACCTTTGACCACTTCCTCCCTAAGTTCGATAAACCTTGGGCGATCCATTTAAGGGAAAACTTGCTGCTGTTCTACAAACCTATGCACTTGGAGGCCCAACAACTGTCTACAAGAATAGAAGTGCATAGACATTAGTACTGTAGGAGCATCAGTTGATTGTGCTGAGGGAAAAATAATCTTCAATGTTTATGATGCTAAAATCATCCGGTATTTTCCAAAGAAGCTAGAAGCAGGAGAAAGATATATTCCACCGGCAAAACGAGTTCATGTGGTAAGTGCCTTTGATAAGGAGCAACCCAAGTTAAGAATCCGAGAACAAAGAAGAGGTTGAGTTATTCAACAATTCTTAATAAAATGCTTAATGGGAGTCAACCCATCACATCAACAAAATAAACTAAAGAATAAATAGTTCAACACATTCCTACAACTTTTTCATAGACATTCTTGCGGAAGCGCGCCCATGAAGATGCAGCTGTCAAAAACTAGTAGAAACATCGATTGAACGAATGTATAATAAGTATATAAAAGTTTGAGTTTTATCTACAAAGGTTAAAATTCTGCTCTTTACATGCGGATGTTGATCGACAATTTCTACTGTCATTTTTTTCTATCAAATAAGGTATTTCATTAAGTTCCAGGATAAGAAGGTATTCTCGAAGAAATACAAATTTTTTGGTGACTACTGATGGTTTAACGACCAACTATACGGCGGGAATAAAAAATTCCAGCCATATAGTTTGGCCGTATAGATATCTTTGCCATTGACAAGTTTTCTTTCGAAGGAATAGAGAATTTAACGAGCAACTATACGGGCGGAATAAATATTCCGGACGTATAGCTCCGGTCGTATAGATATTGATGCCTTTGTACAATTTCTTCTCAAAGGTACTGACTGTTTAACGACCAACTATACGGCGGGGATAAAAATTCCAGCCGTATAGTTCCGATCGTATAAATATCGATGCCTGTTTTTGAGAATTTATCTCGAGGGTACAGACAGTTTAACGACGAACTATACGGTGGGATCATTATGATCCGGCCGTATAGTTGGGTCTGTATAGCTGTGTTCTGCATAAAGAAACCCTAGTTGGTGGCGCCGCCACAACTATACAGGCGGAACTACATATCCCGCTCGTATAGTTCGGCGAGACCACAAAATCGAGCCAGGGCGGCTAGGTTTCTTCTCCTTACTCATTATTTCTCTCATATTCTCTCTCCAAACCTCTCAAAACCACCCTAAAACTCTTGATTCTTCGCGGATTTCGTTCATTTGAGTGGGGGAATCAACATATCGGTATGTTTCTCTCTCTATCAATGCTTTATTTTCAGATTTCCATGGTTGAAACTCTCACATTGATCTAGTGGATGAACTCAAGCTTGTTTAGCTTTACCTATTGATTTCTCATGTTAGGATTGAATTTTCATACGTAGGATCATTCATATATCATGTAGAAACTATATGCCTAAGGTTTTATGGTGAAATTTTTTAGTGCATCAAGATGAACAAAATCGGTAACATTTTTCGCAAGAGGAAGTGCCAACGTGGCGAGATCTTAGGGTCCCAAGCCGAGCACAACCCCAAGTTGGCCATAGTTTCATCAAGGAGGGTGCTTCCCACATGTTGGGCCGACCATAGCTTTCTCACCGCGACGGGGTTGAAGGCGGACTTCAACCTCATGTATAACAAGGTCGGGCTGACAGTACTCGGCTTTGCAAGCCACGACACCTACACTGAGCTTACCCATGAGTTCCTTGCCTCCTTCTACAACGACCATAGGGAGAAAGGTAATGCATGCATGATAAGCTTCACCATGAACCGGTAGCCTTATGAAATAAGTTTTGAACAATTTTGTGATGCTTTCGGCTTCCCTCACATTGAGGAGTCAACTGTTACTAACCTCTATAGCGTCACAAGTGGAGAAACTTGGGAGGCTATTTATGTTAATGGTGGCACCGAATTCTATCAGAAGAAGATGTCCACCATTCAGAACCCAACAATTCGCTACTATGCCTTGTTCCTCGCCAACACACTATTGGGAAGAGGTGATACCGGTTCCATGGCTAGTGCGGACATGGCAATGATCACGAAGGCTCTCTTTCCCACTACACCGCAAAGCCCCAATCCTGCAGCTCTACTCATCCAACACTTTCGTCACCAAAGCAACAAGACGAAAGGTGATATTTGCATTGGTGGATTGGTAACCCACCTTGCCCATGCATTAAATATTACATTACCTATTATGCAATCTATTGACGGCTCCAAACTTATGGACGTCAAGTATTTGACTGTTTGTGGCTTCCTTGGTGTTTACCAAGCAAACCGGAGGCTCCGAGCATATTAGTTTGGTTATCTTGGTGATGCACAGGGTGAGAAGGTTCGGTTGCCCTGTCCCCAAGCCTTCTCGATTGTGGAGAAGCACACTTTGATCCTCACCAAGGACCAAGTGATGGAGATCATGGCTAAACTCTAGCCTGATCAAGAGGAAGATGAAGAAGGAGAGCAGCAAGATGAGGATGAGCATGAGCATGGGGATGATCAAGGATACAACCCTTCTTGGGAGGGACAACAGCAACAGCAAGGAGGAGCTTAGGACCCGTGGCCCAACAAGCCACAATAGGGGTACAACTATGTCCCCTATCAAGAATTCCAGCAGCTCAACTAGCGCGTTGGGGAGATTGACCACACTCTTCAAGGAGTGAATGAAGATGTGAGTGCCTTAACTCACAACTTCAGTCACTTCATGACCCACTTCCCTGACTACTACCAGCAGTTTCCTCACCAGCCGCCGAATGACGAAAATAACTGAGCCTGGCAATAGCCTAAGCTTGGGGGAGGTTTGAAAACCTCCAAACCTTGCATTCATATTTTCATTTCTTCTTTTGATTTAGTTTACTTTTAGTTTGCATTCCTAAAACAAAAATACAAAAAAATTAGTTATAACTTTTATTGCAAGTTCGTTTCTTTGTTTCTCTCAGAGATTGCTCAATTTTAGGTGTCTTGGCAATATGGAAATACAGAGGGAGTTCGACTCAAATACGAGAACGAAGCAAGAAAGAGGAGGTATCACATTCCTTTCATCACCTTTTCTGTAACCTTAAATTGATCCTACAATTATGTACTCGCTTGCATTGGAGTCACTCCCCACTTAGCTTGTTGTCCTATAAATTATATTCCTTTGCTAGTGTCTCCTTTTTAGCTTTGAAACAATGAGCAATGAACTGGTTAAAATATTTCCTACATTCTTACAACAAGAAAAAAATCCAAAAGATGACTTGAGTCCATGTTTAGCCCAAATAATTTGATTTTAGAACTACTCCATGCCGTTTGAGCTTAATATAAATAGACTCGATAGTACCCTTGAATGAAATTGTTTGATAAAATTGATGCTTCGAAGTAGTAGAGATTATGCCACTGCTTTTTCTAATAATTACCGTAAGATATTGCTTTACGCGTGTCATTACAATACTATCATGCTCCAGGGAGAACTATTAACTCCGCTGGCCAACGAACGATCTAAATGTAGGAAACCACTTGATTTCGGCTATTGAGTTATGTAAACGTCTGTAGCAGCAATGCTATGATGAGTGAAATTTTAGTCTCCTCATGGTTTCACGTTCCAAGTGAAGTTGTAGTACTCCTCTGACCCATTATTGCTCAACATATTCATTGACATGGTCACGAGTGCACAACATAGTCCCAATTAACATGTTAAAAATAGTGGCATGATTTCTCTATGAAAGAGCTGAAGTTTTTGAAAGGCAAAGGAAGGAAAAAGGTGCTTTGAGAGTCTTGAAATTTTGACATGGGAATAGATGAGTTGTTCTTAAATTGAATATTTTGGTGCCAACTTGAGAACTCTTAATTGATTAAAGAAACAAGAGCAAAAAGTTTTCATCTCTCAACAAAGAGAGATACCAAAAGAATTTGTCTCACTTTCCTAGCTAAACTTTTGACACTTGCTCGGGCAGATGATTTATTTGCTAGCAATATATACGTGGTCAGGAAGTGGACTTAGTGTAATCTTGTAAATACTTGTATGATCATGTTTAAGATTGCAGGGATTGTGAAGAAAAGAATTTGACACCAATCCAAGCTTGTAGGTTCTTTTATTTCAGTCTCGAATCTCCGCTATTCTTCTTTATTTTCTTGTCACTCAAGGGCGAGCAACATCTAAGCTTGGGGGAGTTGATAGCTGTGAGATTTGACACATTTTTGATGGTTTTTATTGATGGTTTTCTCTCGGATTTGATCGTTTTCTATCTTTACCTAACGCTAATACTTTGGTAGCAAAGAAAACTTGGTTTTTAATGTGTGTTTCAGGTTCTGAACGTCAACAGAGGGTTTTAACTAGAGAAACACAATAATCAAGAAAAAACAAGCAAGTCTCTCTTTGGAAGAAATCGAGGGAAGCGTACAGAGGCTTTAACGAGCAACTATATGGCGGGAACAATTTTTCAGGCCGTATAGTTCCCGCCGTATAGCTGCCGCCGCCTCCGTCTTGTCAAAAGGGACAACTTCCATGAAGAGGCCAAGGACAAAAACACAACACAGCAGCCGCCATCCCATCCATAAGGGAGAAAGAAGAGATCCGGAGAAGAAGGGGAAGACGTTCTTCATCTCGCTCCAC
This sequence comes from Avena eriantha, assembly GCA_910589775.1. Classification (NCBI taxonomy): domain Eukaryota; kingdom Viridiplantae; phylum Streptophyta; class Magnoliopsida; order Poales; family Poaceae; genus Avena; species Avena eriantha. Next base: position 15,315,253 of record OU342740.1, read on the forward strand.
GAACTTTGACCTCCTAGCCAATACACCCCCATAGTCATTACTTGTACTTGAGAGAGAGAGATCTTCACCTTGCAAGACTAGGGTTTGAGATTGTTTCTTCCCATCTTGAATTGTGTTGGATTACTTTTCTATTCTTATTGTGGATCTCCACGGTAATATCGAGAAGAACTCCCTTTATTTAATTATACTGATGATGCTTTCTTCTCTCATGCGTGAGTAAGTTCCTTAGACATGGGAGATGTAAGGGATTGGTGAGATGTGATGTGCCTCTATATATTTTCCATTAGTTTGTGATTTATTCTAATTACTATATTACGTGTGCTTGACTATCTATGGGATGCCTAATGCTTGTTGTCCAATTAAGGGCCCAGACAACATGATGCTTTGTTCTACATAGATAGGATCTTGTTCGCTAGTAGACCGGCGACCCCCGAGTGACACGGGGATATCAATGGAAAACTAGTAGACTCAAGGATAATGAGGAACCACCGTTCTTATTGCATTAGTCCGATCCAAGGAGCTTAATCGCTAAGCGACCTGAAAGTTCTTAATTGTCTATTGTCTGACCATGGTTTTGGTAACAGACTAGTAGGATTATTGAAGTTGGGATGAAATCTACCAAGAGGAGTTCCGGCTAATTATGGGTTGCTTGCCTACACATATACTTATAAGATTATAATTGTTACACTCATTATTCATCCATCTGGCATAGTCACTATCACCATGAACTGGATCTCCTCGCTCCTCTTTCGCCATCTGTAGAAAACAACAAACAACCGAATCGTTGTTTACTTTTATGCTTTTTATTTCCGAAGTTTACATTTTAGTTTTATTTAATACAACAGTTTAATCCAAATTCCATTCTCATTTTACACTTGCAGTCAAGTCACTCGAAGACCTGTGACAAGTTTGGGTGTGAGAGAGACTTCATCATAAACACTTACCTTTGGGCTCCCTATGGGATCGATATCTATACTTCGAAACTAGTTACAAACGATCTGTACACTTGCATATATCAACATCACATATTGAACTATATCCAATAAAGTACGATTACGACGTTCTGACACACCATTACGTTGTGGTGTTCTGGCTGGTGTGAGTTGTGAAACTATTCCACACTCTCTCATATGTGCGCTAAACTCTTAACTTAGATACTCACCTCCACGGTCGGACCGCAAAATTTTGATCTTTCTATTACGATGATTTTCCACTTCCCTCTGAAATTCCTTGAAATTTTCAAAGGTTTCAGACTTGTGTTTCATCAAATAGATATACGCATATCTACTTAAATCATCCGTGAAAATAACAAAATAACGATATCTACCTCGCATCGACACACTCATTTGACCACATACATCAGTATGTATGATTTCCAATAAATCTGTCGCTCGTTCCATTGTACCGGAAAACGGGGTTCTAGTCATCTTGCCCATAAGGCATGGCTCACATGTATCAAATGATTCAAAATCAAGTGATTCCAAAAGTCCATCAGAATGGAGTTTCTTCATGCGTTTAACGCAAATATGACCTAGACGGCATTGCCATATATATGTAGATATATCATCATCAAGTTTAACTTTGATTCAGGCGACTTTGATTCCATTGTTTCCCTGACATCTGACGAAATCCCCAGCGTTCTCTTTTCCGTGAAACCCCAAGTCCATCACCATGGGCATTGCTGAGGTTACCCCTCGTCAATTGGTGCCGTCTGTGGGAAACCTGAACGCTGGAAACACGGATTCGGCGGAACGCTCTCCACCAAGCATCAACTCGATGAAAGCAGATCCACATCTACCCACCCATAAAGCTGCGCCGACAGAAGTACCAAAACATTCTATCGGATCCTCAATGGAAGTTGAAGCACTGATCGAAGCAGGCGATGAAAGCGAGCGAATCAAGATGAATCTGGGGGATCTTGATGGTCTTCATGACAATATCTCCTTCAGATTAGACTCACAGTTAACCCCACCACGCGATGCAAGCCCAGCAAATTCGGAACCTGAAGAAAGCAACGAAAGCATCGACTTCGGAATTCGGATGGCGGAAATCTATCTAGAACAAAAACTGATGGACTTCACTGGCTCATCCTATAGTGTCTCCATCAGTGCAAAAGATGACGTTACCAGTCCATATGACACTCAACACCAAGTATGCTTGATCATCAGAGATGCCACGACCCAGCAAGACTCCAACGCTAACCCAATTTTTAATCCCGGTGATATACTTTCAACCCATAATGAAGGAAGTCACGACAATGAAGGAAGCCAAGGAAACGGGGGAGACCCAATAGTTAACCGTGCAAACCGGGAGGAAGAGCAACCGCACGGAGGCGAGAGGCAAACCCTCAGCATACCAGCCAGTGCATGGGAGAAAGCAAGAGCAGCAATTTCGGGTGCGGTTCCAATGACAACGGATGCTACCCACGAAGACCTATTGGCTTACCAATATTTGCTTCATCACAAAAAGAGAGATTTACTCAGGATATAGAAGCACCTCGACGAAAGGAAAAGGGTCACCAACGAATCTAGCATACGGCGAGCGCAGTTAAGCTCCACCCGAGGATCAAGGAGCATAACAGGAGGAGCATCACCAAGGAGAGGGACATCTAGGTTGCGGGGTATCCCCGAAGAAGAGAGGAGCAGACTAATCCGAGACCTTGATATGCCATTCATGTCCATAGACCAAGCTGGAAATATCAAGGCAAAAACAGCTCAGGTAGCCATTGTAGCCGCGCAAACATATCTAATTACAACGCAGCCCGCACCCGACGATCCTCGTGCGACCCTTCACCGCTCCGCCCTGATGAATATCGGCATGGTAGGTGAGTCTCCCACGCAAGCAAATAAAGGAACCACGCGACAACCTGACAGATCCCCACGCCGTCGCGGTAGCCCTCAGCACGGAGGTCATACCCAACGATCACGATCACCACATTGGGTCCACTTTCCAGAATCAAAACCGTGAAACAATGCAAGAAACGACATCACCCAGCGACGGATCAACCGATCCAGAGAAGAACACATCACTCGAAGATACCATGACGGTGAAAGCGAGGAAGAACAAGAATTATGCGGAGCCAGTTGCTTTACCCGACGGGTTCACAAAACTCCGGTACCAAAAGATTTTAAGTTACCCCAAGATCGCCAAAAGTACGATGGTCTTCCAGAACCCGAAGCTTGGCTGACAGATTACCTGGAAACCGTCAGACTACAAGGTGGATCCAAAGCTACAGTAATGCAAAGCTTGCAGCTGCACCTAACTGGTGCGGCATGCTCCTGGCTAAAACAACTACCCGAAGAGTCTATCACCAGCTGGAACGATCTTGAGGATAAGTTTATCAGGAATTTCCATTCCACATTTAAGCGACCCGCGTCTTTGGAGCAATTACGGGCCTGCAAGCAAAAATTGGGGGAGTCAATATGGGCTTTCGTCCAACGGTGGAACATCATAAATTTTTTGGCTGAAGCCATATCCGATGAAAGAGCAATCGATGCCTTCAACGATGGACTTCATCGACAGGAGTTCATTGAAGAACTAGGACGGATCAAGCCAAAGACAATTTTGCAGCTGATGGACATAGCCAATCGATGGGCTGATGGGGAGGACGCAGTACACAACAAAAGAGCCCGCTCACCTGAAGACGACAAAGATAGGTGCAATAAAGATCGTAGATGATGAACCAATGATGGATATCATACACCTAGCTACGTTGCAGAAAGCTTCTCTGGAGGGGACAATCGACGAAGTAACGATTACAACAATGGATACCGCAACAGTAGGGACAGCGCCAGTGGAAGCTAGTCGCAACAACGGTATCAGACGGCACATCGAGACCACCTATGTCACCGGGACAAATGCTGAAAGGACCCTGCAATATGCACAACTACGTCGACTCAACGGGGAAAAGGCGATCAAGTCATCTCTTAAAGGACTGCCAAACTTTCTTGAAAACAAAAGAACTATGCAACGCAAGGGCAGCCGAAGCAGCAAACTGAGGCTACGCCACCGCACCTGGCGCTTTGGCCATCGGCGCGCCACCGCCACCACAGGGGCATCCATAAGCAGGGCAGCCACAAAGTACAACGCACCAAGACAATGAATATCCCAGGTCGAAAGGAGCAATGTCCATGATCCAGAAGGGACCACCCTCTAACAGAACACAGAATCTGATTACTAGGCAAGTAACATGGCAGTAACAAAGCCACCTCCCACACTGGAGTACCTCCACTGGTCAGAACAAGAAATTACCTTCAAGAGAGATGATCATCCATTGTGGGTTCCCCAACCAGGCCAATAGAACACAGATCCATTGCGGATCGACAAGACAAGAGCACCACGACGCGGAACATGATGAAGATCCCCAAGAACAGAAGTCGACGTTCCTTCAAAAAACCTCTATTTAGACGTACTTTATATTCAATAAAGGCCAACAGCCAGACGATCATGCCCTCGCAATGTACTTCTATCCATTATTATCAATAAATATGGAAAGTACTCCGCGGCATACAAACTTCTATGGCACACGAACATTAGTTCATCGGGTCTTCAAATAAAAAGAACAGAGCATGCAATCAAAATCTCGTATAAAACATACGATCTTTTTTGATAAATGTCTATACAATATTTCGATTATACAGTACAAGGCTGCACAAATAGGCAGTCAAATCTCAAAGTTAACAAAAATTCTTCGTCTGCTTCTACGCATCTACGCACAATCCTAATGGCGGGTCTACAAGCAGCGGCGTAATGAGGCACCATATAAACAAGGCCGCCATCGGGAGGACGAGGTAGACCTAAAGATATAACATCTAGATCTAACGTTGGATGATGCGCATGCACCCACGAAAGCGCAAGCTTGGCACCCGCCACAAGTTGAAGCTTCACGTAATGGTAAATCCTTTCACCTTGTCGAAACTTTGCAACCAACTCCACCAAGGTCTGAGGCTGAGGATCTCGAGGAAACATGGCATTGTAAACAATGTCCAAAGATCTGCGGCAGCACTCGACGAACTGCTCCAACTCTGATAGGTGATCCTGAAGCAACGCCATAGTATATGCGCGATGATGATCAGTCCAGAAGTCTGTGTCATAATTTTGGGAGGTGGACACAAGGGCGTGCATTCGGTTGCATAGACGTTGGCTCTCCTCCCTCTCACACAATCGAATCCCTACAAAGATGGGAAGACAATGTCAATTTCCTGCAAATCAGAAATAGGAACTGAGGAAAGAGGAGAAACACTCACATAACAACTTTTTGCTCGCCCTGGAAACTTCCTCCAAGAGAAAAGCCTCGCGGTTGTGGGATTGGCGTGTTTTCGATTGGGAAACATCCACCATAGATTGAACAACCCGAAGTTTTCTTCAAGTTTTTTCACCTACTCTATCTTTTCAGCATACAATGGCGGATCCACAGTACGCACGATGGTGGAACTGGCCACAACTATTACAAAGGAGAACGGAGCAGCATTTGACAATTTCGCGGAGCCAAAAGGAGCCGGTGGATCATTCAAAATCTGGCAAAGCAAAAAGATATGAAACGTTCAACGTGCAAAAGCAAGCTCATACACATATATTCAAAAGTTGCCTTCTTGTAAAAAGAAGCAAGGGAGAGCTAGGTAAATTCAAGCTTTATTACAATAACAACAAGGGAGACACGATAAAGGTTACAAAACAAAGATTACGAAGCCGCGTCCTTTAAAGAAAGGGTGGCACTAGTGGAAGGGGCACTGCTACAGGAGCAGCAGGGGTATCCGAAGAAGGAGCTCCCGTCGTAGCAGGGGCATCCGAGGAAGGGGCAACTAGGTTCTCTGAACCCGAGCCCAGAACTAGGAGCAGCCGAGAACATTTTCTAGCACTCTTAATATACGGGTTCAGGTCAACAGCTTGGCCATTGGGGGTGACTGGGACAGAGGAGCTAACCTTCTCCCAGTCGACCTTCTCACCGTGCGCCACCGCCAGAGCCATCGAAGTTTCGACAACACTCCTCGACTACGTCAAACTATAACCAACAAGGGGGCCGGGGTTAGCACAGAAGATGACGACAAGATCATTCAGGTAGTTTGGCACATCCTTGGTTGGAAATATTTTGGCATGAAGATTCTTGAAGGCACGGCAGGAGCGGACAAGAAGGTTGCACCCACAAATATTGTTGGCCTCCAAGGTGCTAACAACATCCGACAATGGATCAACCTTCTTATCTTCATTCAGCGTCAAGTTATGGCCAGTCAGTTCTGAAAACAAAAAGGGAAGAAAGGATTGGTAACCAACGGAAAGAAATAAAATGAAGATGCACAAGACAAAAACTTATGGGTCAACGAATCATTGAGGGCCTCCAGACGCGGTTGTAGATTTGCATCTCAAACATCAGCTTGCTTGGCCACTTCTTCGACATCATCTTTCTCCTTCCGATTGGCCTCCTCCAAAGCCTCTTCAGCGGCTCGAAGTCTAACCTCAAGATCATCGGCGCGCTTCATCACTGATATGTTGCTAACGTATCTATAATTTTGATCTTCCATGCTTGGTTTTATCTAATTTCTTATGTTTTGCCCACACTTTGGAGTGCTTTTCATATGATTTCTTGGACTAACCTATTAACAAGAGCCACGGTGCCAGCTGCCTGTTTTCTGCTGTTTTTGGTTCTAGGAAAGTCAGAAAATGAATGTTCTCGGAATTGGACTGGACAAAAGCCAAAGTCATTTTTTCACCGAGGGACACCTGGAGCCAGAATACTGTTGGGAATATGCCCTAGAGGCGATCATGTATGATGATATTCCTGTGTATTCATAAGGTTATGGTCCATGTATGAACTGCTGATATGTATCGTCGAATATGTGATTTGATTGTGGAACTACATATTCATGTTGTTCATACTAATTATCCTTGGTCATTGAGGTTGTGCCGAACACACAACTTAGACCAATGTGAAAGTCGGCAGATGACTAGGTTCCACTTATCATGGGCATGGAGATGCTATTCCGACTTACACGGATTCAGCTAAAGAGTTTAGCGAGTCGGACTGACCCATATTGAGATGCAACGAACAAATCGTCATTTGCATGTCTCAATCAATGTAATCCTTAGACCTGAGGTTATTGCACAATCCGAGTTGAGGATCTCCGACTTAGGTTCTGTCAAACGCTGTTTTGTCACTAGGCAGTTATAAAGGCGGAGTTTGGGTCGACTGAGAATCAAGCTGCGTGATGTGAATAACCAAGACGGGATTTTACCCCTCCATCTAGAGAGATATTCTCTGGGCCCTCTCGGAAGATATGATTCGGAAAGCATGGCCATGCGCGTCACGGTTAAGTGTTAACCGAGGCAGCCGACTAAGAGTTAGTCGGATGAATCACTTATCTCGGATCGAGAAAGAGAGTCGGATTATTTAAGGGATGACGATCATTCGCCTATAGTCCAACAAGGTATATCATGAGGCAAAAGGGACTCAGACGAAAGTCGCATTGGAAGGTATGTCGTCATGACTTATTGGTACTTGGGAGTTGGCATGTTCTGCTAGGAGCCGCTACCAACTGATTGATCACGAGTGAGACTCGGAATCGTGTCCGGGTTACCATGAGCTTGTCGGATCACACACTTAAGAGCGGGAGCAAGTTTGGGTTAGACCCAAATAGGAAACCTATTTGGGTTGGACCCAAATAGAGACATGGACTTAGTTAGCAAGTGAGACTTGCAGTGGCTAATATAGGCCTTTTAGTGAATGGGCCACAAGTGAGTGGAGCCCACTTTCACTCCCTATATAAGCTGGGGCGCAGGTGCTTAGAGCACAAGGTTAGGTCACTCCATGTGTTGGAAACCCTAGCCCCAGTCCGTCCTGTCGCCGTACCGGACCTAGTAGTCCATCGCCGGCGCTCCTCCTCGTACGTGTGGATACCGGCGAAGGTGATATACGTTCAGCACTTCAACGATCGTGAAGAAAGAACGGATCGTGGATCATGGAACCGGGACGGATCGCGAGGACTGCACTGCTTCAAGCGACGTGCTTCATCAATTCCGCAACTGCGCGTCTAGTGGTAATCCTCGTGGCCTTCTACCTGAGCTGGATCTTGGGATCACCGCGTAGGGAAAAAGTTTTGTTTATCTCTACGTGGCCCAACAAATACAAGACGGAGAGGGGCTGGGGCCCGGCCACACCACCTGGCCACGCGGCCAGGCCTGGCCCGTGCTAGGGGGTGGTCTGGCTGCCCCAGGAACCCCCTTGGCCTCCGCTTCCGCCTATATATTGCCTCTGATACAGAAACCCTAAGTACCTGATCAAAATTCCACGAATGAGTGTGTAGCCACCGTCATCTCCATCCCTAGATCAGGATGGATCTGAAGCTCTTCCCGGCACCCTATCGGAGAGGGGAATTTACCCTGGAGGCCTTCTTCATCATCATGCAAGCCTCCAGTGTGATGTGTGAGTAGTTCATCTCTGGACTACGGGTCCATGTAGTAGCTAGATGGCTGGTTCTCCTCCTTTGTGCTATCATGTTTAGATCTTGTGAGCTCCGTTCATGATCAAGATCATCTATTTGTAATTCTTCATGTTGTGTTTGCGGGGATCCGATGGATATTGAGATGCTATTTCAGATTGATTATTGATTCTATCATGTATTTGTTATTTGTGATCTTGCATGCTTTCCGTTGTTAGTAGCTATCTTGGCCAAGTAGATGCTAGCAACTCCAAGAGTTAGTATTTATGCTCGATAGTGGGTTCATGCTTCTGGTAATCTGGGGAAGTGACAGAAATATCAAAGGTACTAGATGTGTTGTTGCTACTAGGGAGAAAACAACAATCCTTTGTTCATAGAACAATCGTATTGTTTACTTTACACACAATTCGTAATGCAATTATCCGTTGCTTGCAACTTAATACTAGAGGGGGTTCGGATGATAATCTGAAGGTGGATTATTAGTCATAGATGAAGTTGGATGGCGGTCTATGTATAATGTTGTAATGCCCAATCGAATCTCAAAGGAGTCAAGATGAGTAGTATATGCTTATATGCTTTCTCGATGTTTGTCAATTGGCCCGCTGTAATTTGTTCACCCAACATGTTATCTATATTAAGGAGAGCCACCACTAGTGAACTATGGACCCCGGTCCTTTCTTTTACTATCAATCTACAATCAACTGTTTACTGCTTTGTGTTTACTTTCTGCAAACTATTACTTTCTTCCACTCGATACGTTTAATCCCTTGTTTTCAGCAAAACCGGTGAGATTGACAACCTCATCGCAAGTTGGGGACAGAGTTCTGTGGTTGTGTTGTGCATGTCTCCACGTTGTTGCTGGCACCGGTAGTGTGCCCTGCCAAAGTTCAGATAGCTACACCTTTGCGGTGTTTCCTTGCTCCTACTGGATTGATAACCTTGGTTTCATAACTGAGGGAAAACTTACTACTGTGCTCATCATACCTTCCTCTTGGGGTTCCCCAACGAGCTCGTTAATACACGAGTCAGCAAGTACTTTTTCTGGCGCCGTTCCCGGGGAGTCGAGGACATCTTCACAAGGGGAGTCCCTCATAACCAATCTCTTTACTTTGTTGTTTTTGTTTTGCTTAGCTTACTTTTTTCTTTGTTTGCTTGTTTCTTTATCAAAAATATAAAAATATTAGTTTTACAAGTTTGCTTTCTTTATTTAAAAACACAAAAAAATAAGTCTTTCTATAGTTGTTACCTCTTACTTAGCTCACCATGTTGATCCCTAAATTCACCCTGAAAGACCTTTCAATAGGTAGTGGCTCTATAATTGGAAAAGATAACATTGAAGAATTATTTAATCATGTTAGTAAGCATGATGATATTGAGGATAGATCCCTTGCAGAACTTGCTCCAAACTATGAAATTGCTGCAGCTTATTTAGTTCACATGTTGGAGGCTAGGTTTGTTAACCTTAACCCCTTAATGCAAGTAATGTTTCTTAAACTTAAGGAAATTGAGGACCCTGAAAAGAGGGATTTTATTCTGGAAACTTTGTTTAAGGAATTCTATAATGTTGCTAAGGAAGCTAGAAAAGTGTTTGATCGTTTTAATATACTAGGCTCATGTGTAGATGTTATTGGTACACGAGACAAGATGACCAAAACCGAACCTAATGGGGAGGAAACTAAGATACCAATACCCTTTAAACTTGCAGCAATGCATGAAGCCATATAAAAGAATCTTGATTGGATTGTTCCTGAAAACCCGTTTTATGAAAGTAGTGAACCCAAAAGCATTGAGAGAGGATCCTCTAGAACTTATATGGATGAGATACCTTGCCTTGTTGAAGATATTTCTGGTATTAATCTTAATGTTTCTTTATTTGAGAACACTTGATCCTTTTTCTTGCTTCTTATGCCTAACTTAAAGGCGTTAAAAAAAGTACTTATTGGGAGAAAACCCAAAAGTTTTAGATGAGTCTAGGAAGTTATTACTTCTGTAATAACCGCTCCTTATCCTTTTTATTTGCTTTTTGTGCCAAGGGTAACCTCTAATGAGAGAGAAGTAATGATTGGGAAAGTTGCTGTCCTGAAACAGATTTCTGTGCTTCACCGTACAAATTCGTGTAAAATCTCTGTACGTCCTTTTGAGGCGTGAATTTTTGTGCTTCTGCCCCAGGTTGTTATCTAACTTTCGTTAGTTCAACACTTTTCGATTGAGCAACAGAAGGTCTTCTAAAAAATTGTCTTTGCCTGCTGGTCTGTTTTGACAGATTTCCGCCATTATTTGCATTTGCTTCTTGTTGGTTCCTTTTTTAGTTCTTTTGGGGAATTGAGCTTTTTGAGGGAGTGCTATAGTAGCTAGTGTTTTAATGGAAGTTTTATTGGTGTTAGAACTGAACCTAAAGACTTATTATCTTGAGTGCACTAATGTTGCTAATAAGATTGTGTGAAGTTTTGTATGAAGGAAAAATTTCAGGTGTATGGAAGGAATGAGTGATGAGATGAAGGATGGACTAAAGCTCAAGCTTGGGGACGCCACGCGTGTCACCCCAAGGAATATCCAAGAAGTACAAGCGTCAAAGATTGGGGATGCCCAAGGCATCCCCTTCTTCATCAATAAAAATCCCAGGTTTCTTCCAAACGCTTCATTTTTATTGTTTCATGCACAGTTGTGTTGTTTTTGGAGCGTATTCTTTTTCATTTTTCGTTTTGGTTTTCGTTTGCTTGGTTTTCTTAGTTTGCTGAACAAATTGGTTGGACCCCCTCTTTCATACATTGGTTTTCAAATAGTTTGGTTTGGATTGGAAAAGAGTAGGAAAGTTCATGCTTAAGTGGTAAACAGAGCTTGTTTTTGACTATGGCCTATGCTTTGTCATGCCATGCTTGATAATGTTTTGGCTTTATGCTTAGTATTACTTGTTGTAGCATGACTTGTTATAAACAATTGATATTGCTTAATGTGCCTTGGAAGGATCATGCGTTGTTTTAGCATATTAAAGCATAGTATTGTGGTATTCTCCTTTGATGCTTTATTTGGGTTGACTTGGCGCATGCTCACACCATGTTACGACTATCCCAAGTCACCATAGCCTTGATGATCCTTTAGTTTTCAACTTGTAGTCTCACTTTATGCTTTGATTAATGATGGTTTGTCGCTCTGCATGGTTATGTCCATTATTGCTTTCTTAGTTTGTTGCTCCCAGTCTTTTGCTAGCCTCCACAACCAAGTATGAGTTCCACTCATGCATCCAACTCCTTAAACAAAGTTATTCCAAAGAGTCCACCATACCTACCTACTAGCATATGCTATTCCAAGTATATTCATGTTTTTGTCTACCTTCCGAATTAAACTTGTTATGAGAAAACTAGTGATTAAAGCTCTCACGAACTTGATGGCACACTTTACTTTTCTTGCCCTTAATAAACTTGAACCATTGTGTCATCTATGTTGTATATGCTTGCACTTATCTGTTGGGGATTAGCAGAACCATGTTGTCATGGGGAACGTTTTCCACATTGCACTTGTACTTTGTACCTAGTTGATATCATGCTCTTTTGTCTATGGATGTCGTCGGTGTGAAATGAAAGGAGAGCTTGTAAGTCCATGGAGTTATGTATATGTGTTAGAGAAACGCTTGGGCCGCTGGTCTAATCCATGCTGTCATGATGGAAACCTACAGCGTAACCATAATGAGCTGTCTATGAAGCATTCTTATAAAAAAGAGAAAAAAGAAAAAAAAGATTATGAAAATAGGAAAGAGAGAAAAAGCACCATATTCCCATGGTAAATAAGAAGATTTCTGATATGCTCGTTGTCTGCTTGCCTTGTCATTTTGATATGGGGATTCTTCCGTATCATCGGGCAAGGGGTACCCCGTTGGCGGTTCTCTATGATACACATGTACTTACGATGGCAAGAACTTACCGGTGACTAAACTTGAGTAGCATGAGGAGCGGCCCTCGTATTCAAGGGACATGAGATTTCCAACTTATACTTCTTCAAGCATATACTCCATAGTTTGTTCACTTTAACCTTAATCACTTCAAGATGTTTATGATAGGAGCAATGAGAGCTGAAAGCTATTAAGTACCATAATTTTTGGAAGCTCTTTATGAAACTTGAATCCCTACTTCCTTCTATGAAGGCCTTTCTCTTACTTTTATGTTGAGTCTCCACCTTCTACCTTTATGCACCTACTTTGAGAGCATAGTAGCCATTCTTAGTTCTATGTGCATTGTCCCAAGACTTGTTGATTGATGCATAGCTTTGATATTGCTTGTTTTAAACTATTTGTATCTAGTCACTCTTATGAACTTTGAAGGTGTCCTATGCAATTATGTTTGCTACTCTATTAGGGACAAGCTGAATGCCACTATGCTATGTTTTCTTTATGTGAAACAAACAAACGTCTTGCAAAGCATCGTTATTCATTAATCTTTTGTTTGTGCCTTTTCATGTTGCAACATAGTTTCTTTGCCTTATTCCTAGAACTTTGTCTTTCATGTTATGATTGAAGTACTATGATCCCAGCTTTGAATGTTTTACAAATACTTTGATCAAGCTTATGATGGTGCATGTCACCTCAAAAATTATTCTTTCTTTTTATCACTTACCTACTCGAGGACAAGCAGGAGTTATGCTTGGGGATGTTGATACGTTGCTAACGTATCCATAATTTTTGATGTTCCATGCTTGGTTTTATCTACTTTCTTATGTTTTGCCCACACTTTGGAGTGCTTTTCATATGATTTCTTGGACTAACCTTAACAAGAGCCACAGTGCCAGTTGCCTGTTTTCTGCTATTTTTGGTTCCAGGAAAGTCAGAAAATGAATATTCTCGGAATTGTACGGGACAAAACCCAAAGTCAGTTTTTCACCGAGGGACACCTAGAGCCAGAATACGAGACGGAGAGGGGCTGGGGTCCGTCCACACCATCTGGCTGTGCGGCCAGGCCTGGCCCGCGCCAGGGGGTGGTCTGGCCGCCCCAGGCACCCCCTCGGCCTCCGCTTCCGCCTATATATTGCCTCTGATACATAAACCCTAAGTACCCGATAAAAATTCCATGAAAGAGTCTATAGCCGCCATCATCTCCATCCCTAGATCGGGAGGGATCTGAAGCTCTTCCCGGCACTCTGCTGGAGAGGGGAATTCACCCTAGAGGCCTTCTTCATCATCATGCAAGCCTCCGGTGTGATGCATGAGTAGTTCATCTCTAGACTACGGGTCCATGCAGTAGCTAGATGGCTGGTTCTCCTCCTTTGTGCTATCATGTTTAGATCTTGTGAGCTCCATTCATGATCAAGATCATCTATTTGTAATTCTTCATGTTGTGTTTGCGGGGATCCGATGGATATTGAGATGCTATTTCAGATTGATTATTGATTCTATCAAGTCTTTGTTATTTGTGATCTTGCATGCCAAGAGTTAGTATTTATGCTCGATAGTGGGTTCATGCCTCTGGTAATCTGGGGAAGTGACAGAAATATCTAAGGTACTAGATGTGTTGTTGCTACTAGGGAGACAACAACAATCCTTTGTTCATAGAACAATCGTATTGTTTACTTTACACGCAATTTGTAATGCAATTATCCGTTGCTTGCAACTTAATACTGGAGGGGGTTCGGATGATAACCTGAAGGTGGATTATTAGTCATAGATACAGTTGGATGGCAGTCTATGTATAATGTTGTAATGGCCAATTGAATCTCAAAGGAGTCAAGATGAGTAGTATATGCTTGTATGCTTTCTCAATGTTTGTAAATTGCCCCACTGTAATTTGTTCACCCAACATGTTATCTATCTTAAGGAGAGCCACCACTAGTGAACTATGGACCCCGGTCCTTTCTTTTACTATCAATCTACAATCGACTGTTTACTGCTTTGTGTTTACTTTCTACAAACTATTACTTTCTTCCACTCGATACGTTTAATCCTTTGTTTTCAGCAAAACCGGTGAGATTGACAACCTCATCGCAAGTTGGGGACAGAGTTCTGTGGTTGTGTTGTGCAGGTCTCCACGTTGCTGCTGGCACCGGTAGTGCGCCCTACCAAAGTTCAGCTAGCTACACCTTTGGGGTGTTTCCTTGCTCCTACTGGATTGATAACCTTGGTTTCATAACTGAGGGAAAACTTACTGCTGTGCTCATCAGACCTTCCTCTTGGGGTTCCCCAATGAGCTCGTTAATACACAAGTCACCAATCACCTCATCCCAAATAACTCCAGATTGCTTGGAAGCGACTGTGTGAATAAACCATGAAAAAATTAGGAAGAACTTTTCATAAAGAGATTACGAAGATGACCAGCACATACCCTTCAGTTCTTCAGCTTCATCACAGATTCTTATAAAATGAGAGTCCATACCGACCATCTCGCGCATCAAAGGCTACACAAAGAAAACATCACAGCAAAAGGATATGAAGGAAAAATAAAAAAGAGAGGCTACAGGATGAAATATTCTGAAATAAAAAGTGACTTACATCCTTCATATCCACATCAACTGGCTCTTCAGATATCACCACCCCTTTACCCGCTGTTTTCTTCCTTTTTTGCGACGGCGGCTTGGATGAAGTGGCAGCATCTTTCTGGATGACCTTCTCCACAGGAGACAAGAGCTTTTCTTTTGGCTCCGCCGATGGCGGAGGAGATTTCTTTGCATAGAAGCCCACAGATCTGCGAAGAGGATATGCGGGAGGATCTTCGTCATCACTGCAAAAGAACAACACAAGTGGAATAAGCATCAGCAGTAAAACCACCTGGTAAAACGGAAAAAGAAGCAAGTGAATACTTACGAAGACACATCCTGCACAAGGCGGAACAAATTCACCTGGGCGGGAGCAGCCGCGATTGGAGAAGCACCAAAAAGCTTGGAAGCAGTCGAGTCATCCGAGTCCTTGACCCTTTCCACAGCATAAGGGCGCTTCCTCTTTTCGCTAGCACGCTCCACGCAGAAATCTCTAGAGCCAGTCAAAGGAAGAGATTGCATCTTTGAAGAAGAATCGGATGTAGAGAACTCCTCCTCCTCATCCACAGCAGTCCTAGTCACAGGGAGATCGTCAGATGCAGAGGGATGGACATGGGGCTCACCACTTCCAGGAAGAGGAGGAAGGGAGCTGAGATGATCAAAATCCTACACAAAGAGGAAGACATGAAGAAAGGAAAAGCACATCTGCAAACAGAAGAAAAGACAAGATGACGGTAAAGGAAGTTTACCTCAGGGAGCCGGTTTTTCTTTCCAAAAGGCTCGACAAGACAGGTTCAAGGAACCGAGCTTTTCTTGGTCAGAGTGGTGAAGCTCCGGATCCTTTTCTCATACACCTTGAGGGCAAGGTCTTCCGAGAAAATCCTAGGATCAAAGGGGTCTAACCCAAAAGATTGGCCTTCGAGTGGCTGATCCTTGTGAAGGAAATATGCCCTAAGAGGCAATAATAAAGTTGTTATTATGTATTCCTTATATATGATAGATGTTTATTTTACATGCTAGAATTGTATTGATCGGAAACATCAATACATGTGTGTTTAATAAACAAAAAGGGTTCCTAGTTATGCCTCCCTTATAGACTAGCTTGTTGATTGACGAGATGATCAAGGTTTCCTGATCATGGATATTGGATGTTGTTAATAATAAGGTCACACCATTGGTGAAATGATGTGATGAACATTCATCCGAAGTATAGCATTACGATCAAGTCATTATGTTTATATTGCTATAACATCATACGAAGTAATCTTTATCCTTAGACCATGAGATCATGTTAATTGCTAACACCGGAAGAGTATCTTGATAACATCAAACGTCACACCGTAACAGGGTGACTATAAAGATGGGTTTAGTACTACGAAGGTGTTATGTTGAGGCTCATGGATCAAGAGTGGAATTTGTCAATCCCAATGACGGATAGATATACTCTGGGCCCTCTCGGTGATATCACATTGAGATAGCTTGCAAGCAAGTGATGTGATCACTAGAATGTTATATCACGGGAACGAGAAAATAGTGCATGTCTGTAACAAGATCAAACTAGGTATGGAGATACCGATGATCGAATCTTGGACATGTAATATATCGAGAGACAAAGGGATTTAGTTACAAGCGTTAAAGGTTCTCACGATCACAGAAGTCATCGCTGAATGTGTAGGAGTCAGTACGGATCTGCAGGTCCCGCTGCTGATTATTGATCGGAGAAGGGTCTCGATCATGTCTACAGTATTCGCGAACCGTAGTGTGGCACACTTAAGAGTTACCGGACACCATTTTGGAGCACATATGTTTCAGACGAAAGAATTGCAAAGCGTAGGAATTGTTTCAATAGAAACCGGAAATTGTTTCGGGTGAAATTGCAGAAAGTGGTTCTGCATGTGATATTGAAATATTGCAAGGGGCTATATGTGAATGTTTGTTAATTAAAATAATTAAAAATATTCTGAATAAATTTAATAAAAGATTTTTATTAAATGAGAGAGCATTAAATTTGGAGAAATTTAATGCATTTAAAGTGGAGACTTTAAAAGGGAATGTGAAGAGGCATTTTAATGTGGAGGGGTTACCACCACATGAATGGAGGAGGTGAGGAGACACCTCCTCCATGCGCTGGCCATGAAGGAGGGGCACCCCCTCCTCCTATAAAAGGCCCCCCTCTTCCTCCTTCATCCACACACCTCCTTGTGAAGGATCTCTCTCCCCCTCTAGAATCATTCCCCCATGGTCTCGGATTAGCGAGATACATGTTCCCGGTGGCATTTCGTCTGGAAGGAGTTGCTGCTTCCGCTGGATCGTTGGAGCGAGGAGGTGGAGGTTGTCCGGTGGCTTGAACGTGTGTGCGAGTGCAGATGCGCTGCTGAGTTGTGGCGCTCGGACTTCCTCACGATCTTGAGATCGACAAGTGTATGACTACATCAACCACGAGTTCCTACTCGTTAACAAAACTCGTTGTCTTCGAGGGTAAGTTCTCGTTGGATGTATGTCCACCCGTTGCTTTGTACCTAGTAGGTAGATCTTGGCGTGTAGTTCACACCATAGGAATTTTTTTGTTTTCTATGTTGCGGACCCAACAGTGGTATCAGATCCTGATCTATGCGTAGGTGCTTTGCACGGGTAGTACACATATGTTTATATGTGGGTGATGATGATCATGTTATTGCATCTTCTATGTATTTTAGATATTGGTGGCATAGTGGGATGAAGCGGCCTGGACCAACCTTACATGTCATCGTACATGAGACCGGTTCCACGACTGACATGCAAATTGTTTTGCATAAGTGACTGGCGGGTGTTTGTCTCTCCTACTATAGTCAATATCTGATTTACAACGAGTTGCTAATAACTTGGTTATCCTCGTTGTGGTTCATGTTCGTAGGTAAGAACGGTTCTATCTCCGAAATCCCTAAGCCACGTAAAACTTGCAATTGATAAATTAGAGGCGTCTAGTTTAGATCGTTGCTGGGCTAGTGTCTTGATATGGTATTGTTGTAAGTAGATGTATGATAGATACTCTTACAACACACTCAACGTGTAAGTTCCATAGACCTTGGCCTTACACACAAAGGAATGATAGAGATCATACCACGATGCAAGTGATAGAGATCAAATGCATGGACCATATCATCTCACTTTACACATTAGATGTTAGCATCTTATACTGCTAGTTTGGCGCTTTCTGTAGCATTGTAAGATGATCCCTCATTTAGATATCAAGATAAAAATGTGTTCTTCCTTAAGTATGCACCGTTTTATGGATCGTGTTTCGAGACATCACGTGATGATCGGGTGTACTCGACTCTACACTTTCATACAAACGGGTGTAAGACAGTTTTACACATGCGAGTACTAAGGTTCTTACTTGGCAAGCCTAGCATGTACAGACATGGCCTCGGAACACGGACTGAAAGGTTAAGCATGAGTCATATAGTTGATATGATACCCATATAGATGCTCGCCTTTGAAGCTACATCAACTCACGTGATGATTGGACTTGGTGTAGTGGATTTGGTTCATGTAATCACCAAAAAGGCACGAGGGATGTCGTTTTTGAGTGGGAGTTCATTTCTAATTTGGATTAGTCGAACCAAATTTGTCATAAATTAAATCAAAGTGAATTTGCATAGTTTGTTGTAGTCATTGGCATTCGTTTTCTACCTTATGCTTAGTTTTTGTTTGAGATAATAGAACTATAGAATTCTCGATATTTACTTTACGAACTGGTATCATATTGTTTTGAATGTCAATTTAAATTTTATAAGTCCTATTGCAAACTTTCAGCAAACTCTATTTACTCCATGAAGTTTAATAAGTAGTATTAAATCAAGAGTAAGAATTCCAATGTTAGTATCTAAAGTATCATGTTTGCCTCCATGATTATTGATATTCAAAAGTTGTTTTAATATCAAGATTATATTGGAGCTAAAAATTGTTTCAGAAACCATCATGTGTGAAAGATATTGTGATATCTGAAACAATGTTTTTGGTTGCATTATGATAGAGTATAATTTAGCAAAATACATGTTCTCATATTGTATGAGAATTTGTGAAGGTTGGAGATGCTAGGCATCCGAATCTACCAAAAAGGTTTTGGGAACTGATATTATACTCGCGATTCTTCCTTATAGGCTATAGTAGCTTGATCATGAAAGTTGTCATGATAAGGATGAATAGAAGATGTAAGTAAAATGTTTACTACACTAATAGATTACTATAGAATGGATTTTTGAAAGAATGCCAAACATTTAATGATGGTGATCCACTTCAAAGTGCAAGTCCAAAGGTATTAGTATTTGACTATATACAAGCTTTGTACCATGTGTCATGTTGATGACACCACTATTGATGTTGATAGATTCTTTTAAAAGAAAAGGAATTACTGAAAGAGAATCTATAAAATATTTGGCAGAAAATAAAAGGTTGGAGATGTCCAACTTGGGTATATAGAAGATATACATGTTATGGTTGTATTCCTTGCTTATTAAACAATGTGGTTCTTAGGTATTGGATACCAGTATTGGATACCGAATTGGTTGGTATGAAGTGTCATACAGGACAACGCAATTCATGAACTGCAATGGCCTAAGTAACTAGCAAGAGAATAAGTGATGATGATCATCAAAAACAAATAAAGTGTTATTGTGCTTTTTCGTTGTCTTCAAACCTAGTCTTCAAGATTTGTTTTAATAATTGTTATTTTGTTCTGGTATTACGAGAACAATGGTTGTTCAAATAATTACCGTATTCCATAAAGGATGGATGAACTTTTACAAGTCTAGTGGGAGAAATCACATCCATAAACACTATTGCTAAAATGTCGCAAGACAAATGATTGAAAGGTCACTTATGAAGTGACATCGCTGTTTAAATTATATTGGAAAGAAAACATGAAGAAACTCCATGTTGATGGATTTTTGGAGTCTTTGATTTTGATCAATTGACGCATGTGAGACTTTCCTCGAGATAATTGAAACTCCGTCCATAGGCCAGAGAGGAACGGATGACTAGCTTATTGAAAATTGTGCATGCTGATGTGCATAGTCCATTATGTGTAGCCATATGCGATGGATCTTTTTGCTTCATATGCTTTCTTCGAAAATTTGAGTGAATATATCTGTATATTTACTTAATAAGGAAGAAGTATGAAACATTTGAAAGTTGTTCAAAGACTTTCAAGATGAAGTGGAAAATCATTGTAACAAGATTATAAAGAGTTAATGATTCGATCATAAAGGAAGATATTTGAGTTACATGTTTAGAAAAACACCTAAGATTTGAGGAATTGTTCCATGAATTTGGATTTCCCGATAAACCACAGGAGTATGGTATGTTCGAGAGATGAAATCAAACCATGTTTGATATGGTAAGATCAAAGGTGTCATTTATAAAACCGCCATTATGTTTTAAGGATTGAAGCTTTAGAGACTACCACTTTTACACTTAAAAGAGCACCATCGTGATCCATTGAAATGACACCATATGAGTTATGGTTTGGGATAAAACCCGAATTGTCTTTTCTTAAATTTTGGTATGCTATGCATAAGTAAAATGTTTACAACCAAAGTCGGATAAGCACGTCTTTGTAGGTTATCCCAAAGAATTTGTTGGGAATTTCTCCATAACACCGAGGACAAAAGAGTTTGTTACTTGGAACGTCAAGTTTCTTGAGAAGGAATTTTTCGTGAAAAGTTAAGTGGAAGGACAATAGAACTTTGATAAGGTTGTTGAACCTTAGCTATATGTGCTAAGTAGCGCAGCGCTAGAAAGTGTCCCAGTGGCGTCCACAATGCTCATGGCTCTCGTGATTACAAAAGGTGTGATCTCGGAGATTAGAGTTCCTATAGAACCGTGTGGGCCGGTAAGAATCAAATAGTAAGATTTGATAAGCAAGTCGTTATTGTTTGGACAATGATGAACTGACTACATGCAAAGAAGCGATGATGGGCCCTGACTCCATAAAATGACTAGAAGTCATAAAATCCGTGATAGTATCCATACACGAGAAATCAAGTTTCTGAACTTGGAAGACCCTCCGGAAAGGCGTGAAGCCTATCGGTCATGTTTGGATCTATAAATAAATAAGACATGGATGTTTAACATCTATGAAATAGTCGACATGTCGGAAAGAAGTTTACGACAATGTTCAAGGAGTTGACTATGACAAGATTTGATCTTTCATAGCGATATTTAGTCTTGACGGATTAATGTAGCAACCACTACATATAATTTGGTATATGATAATTGAATAAACAAAACAATGTTCTTCTAATAGAACGGTTACCTAGGACGTGTACATGAAACGGTCCAAAGGGTTTTGTTAATTCAAAGGGTGCTAAAAGGGCATGCAAACTTCAATAGTTGAAGTAAGCATAGCGGAGTTGGAATCTTCACCATGATGAAACTGTTAAAAGAGTTTAAATTCATCGGAGATGATGAAGATGCTTGCATTTGCAAGAAATTAAGTGAGAGCGCTGAGACATATTTCTAATACATTATGTAGAGGACATATTGTTGATTGGAAATGATGTATCTTATATTGACACAAGTTAAGAATTTCATTAAAATAAGATTTCGATGAAAGACTTGGGCAAAACCGGAATATTAGGCATCAATATCTATATGGATAGATTAAGGCACTAATATGGTTGTGCCAGACATACATATATGAGATATTGAAAGGGTTCAATATGGAAACAACAAGAAAGGTTCTTGCTGCTTGGAAATGATTGTATCAAAATTCAAGTGTTTCAACACTTGGTGAGTAAAATCACATGAAGATTTTGATCGATTATACCATCATATGTATATATCCAGAATGTCCTATGCTCTAAATGTTATGAGCACATACCAGAATGATTCATGAGATGATCATTGGACTATAGTAAAGATATTCTTATGAGCTTTGGAAGAACTAAGAATATATAATGTATAAGTGACAAATAGTTAAAGGTAGTTCATCGTAAAGTGTTACATTGATACTAGTCTTGTCACAAGATACAAATTAAATTTATCTCAATTTAGACTATGGGTGGCACAATGTAATGGAAAGGATGTTCCATGATGGATTTGGATGAGATCCAAAGTTGAGCCATTGTGACGGATACTACAACAAAAGGCTAAGTATATGACCCGTATAGTAGCAGCATAGGAGGGCATTTGTGTTAAGTAGTTTGTTATCAAACTAGGTGTGGTTCAAAGTGGGCTAATACTATGAAGATATATTGTGTGACAATAATATCAACATATTTTAACCGGAACGAACTAAAGGTCTCACCAAAGGACCAAATTTATACAATGCCATCTCATTTGAGAATGAGTGATGCGTAGAGACGCAAAGACATGCAAATACACACGGACCTGAAACTGTCAAATCCGGAGATTATTGACTCTAGTGCAAGTGGGAGACTGAAGGAAATATGCCCTGAGAGGCAATAATAAAGTTGTTATCATGTATTCCTTATATATGATAGATGTTTATTTTACATGCTAGAATTGTATTGATCGGAAACATCAATACATGTGTGTTTAATAAACAAAAAGGGTTCCTAGTTATGCCTCTCTTATAGACTAGCTTGTTGATTAACAAGATGATCAAGGTTTCCTGATCATGGACATTGGATGTTGTTAATAACAAGGTCACACCATTGGAGGAATGATGTGATGAACATTCATCCGAAGTATAGCATTACGATCAAGTCATTATGTTTATATTGCTATAACATCATACGAAGTAATCTTTATCCTTAGACCATGAGATCATGTTAATTGCTAACACCGGAAGAGTATCTTGATAACATCAAACGTCACACCGTAACAGGGTGACTATAAATATGTGTTCAGTACTACAAAGGTGTTATGTTGAGGCTCATGGATCAAGAGTGGAATTTGTCAATCCCGATGACAGATAGATATACTCTGGGCCCTCTCGGTGATATCACATTGAGATAGCTTGCAAGCAAGTGATGTGATCACTAGAATATTATATCACGGGAACGAGAAAAGAGTGCATGTCGGTAACGAGATCAAACTAGGTATGGAGATACCGATGATCGAATCTCGGACATGTAATATACCGAGAGACAAAGGGATTTAGTTACAAGCATTAAAGGTTCTCACGATCACAGAAGTCATCGTTGAACGTGTAGGAGTCAGTACGGATCTCCAGGTCCTTCTGCTGATTATTGATCGGAGAAGGGTCTCGATCATGTCTGCATTATTCCCGAACCGTAGGGTGGCACACTCAAGAGTTACCGGACACCATTTTGGAGCACATATGTTTCAGACGAAAGAATTGCAAAGCGTAGGAATTGTTTCAATAGAAACCGGAAATTGTTTCGGGTGAAATTGCAGAAAGTGGTTCTGCATGTGATATTGAAATATTGCAAGGGGCTATATGTGAATGTTTGTTAATTAAAGTAATTAACAAAATTCTGAATAAATTTAATAAAAGAGTTTTATTAAATGAGAGAGCATTAAATTTGGAGAAATTTAATGCATTTAAAGTGGAGACTTTAAAAGGGAATGTGAAGAGGCATTTTAATGTGGAGGGGTTACCACCACATGAATGGAGGAGGTGAAGAGACACCTCCTCCATGTGCCGGCCATGAAGGAGGGGCACCCCCTCCTCCTATAAAAGGCCCCCCTCTTCCTCCTTCATCCACACACCTCCTTGTGAAGTATCTCTCTCCCCCTCTAGAATTATTCCCCCATGGTCTTGGATTAGAGAGATGCATGTTCCCGGTGGCATTTCGTCTAGAAGGAGTTGCTGCTTCCACTGGATCGCTGGAGAGAGGAGGTGGAGGTTGTCCGGTGGCTTGAACGAGTGTGCGAGTGCGGATGCGCTGCTGAGTTGCGGCGCTCGGACTTCCTCACGATCTTGAGATCGACAAGTGTATGACTACATCAACCATGAGTTCCTACTTGTTAAGAAAACTCGTTGTCTTTGAGGGTAAGTTCTTTTTGGATGTATGTCCACCCGTTGCTTTGTACCTAGTAGATAGATCTTGGCGTGTAGTTCACACCGTAGGAAATTTTTTGTTTTCTATGCTGCGGACCCAACACCTTGACATAAAACCACTTGGACTTCCAAACTTGGACAGAATCAGTGATTTTGAAGTCCAAGTAATCAACATCGGATCGGACAAAAAAAATGGTGCCACCAACATCATGGACAATGGTGTTAGTGGCGTTACGACGAACATAGAAGAAGTGCTTCCAAAGGCCCCAATGGGGATGAATCCCAAGAAAACACTCGCAAAGAGTGACGAAACAAGCAACATGGAGAATAGAGTTTGGCGTGAGTTGATACAGCTGCACGCCATAAACAAACAAAAGGCCACGAAGAAATTTGTGGACAGGAAGAGAAAGACCGCGGAAGTGGAAAGGGAGGAACATTACCCTCCAACCAGGCTCGGCGATGGGAGCAGCCTCGTCTCCAGGGAGCTTGAAGGAAGCCTCCATCAGATGGCCGGAGTTCTGCGCCTCACGGAGTTCCCGCGTCGTGCACTTGGTGGGAACCCACCTGACGGCGCTTTTCCTGGTGGCCTTCGCGGTAGCAGCAGCAGAAGTTCTAGCAGCCTTTTTTTGCCCATGGTGGCAAAAAGGGAATACGAGCACAAGAACCGGAGTTTTGCAAGGGATCAAGAGCAGGAGTTCACAAGGGGGCAAGAGCGCAAGGAAGAAGATGAAGCCAGAGAAGGTGAGGTAAAACAGTAAAACACACCTCCTCTCCCTTCTAAAGAGCAAAGACGTGAGGTCTGAACCGTTCGATGCAAAATCGAACCGACAGAAGGTGGCACGATGGTGACATGTGTTACAAAGATTCCGTAAAAGAAATTTTTTAAGAAGTTATGGCTGCGGTAAATACGGAGGACAGTGCGTGACGTCTCGATTTTCGCGCGGATCTCCGCTGAATACGCTATCACGCATCATCATTACTGCTACATGGGCCCACGTTCGACACATCCCGTTAGGGCGTGTTCTTCTGAAAATCAACATCATAAGATACGTTGTCACTGACGTCATAGAGGAGGAGTCGCAGAAATTGCAGCTCACCATTGAAAATATGACCTAAAAAACAAAAATTGGAGTCGAAGTAAATTCCTCCAAGAAAAGATCTAAGACTACAACCAAATATACAATATTACGATTGTAGCCTTGGGGGCTACTACTATCGGGAGCACTGGTCGTGCACCTGACAAAAATTACAGAAGCACTGGCACCATAGACATAAGTTTTCAAGCCTATGGTTTGATACATATATCTAAACATAGCCTTGGAGGCTACTCCTATAGGAGCGCTGGCGCGCGCCTGATAAAAAAAACAAAGAAAACATTCATTAACAAGATACTACTATCGGGATTAGTTGCAAAAAGAAAAAAGTATTATTCAGCTGCTGCAAAACAAAAACTCTTAGATCACACCCAACGCGATAAAAATCCAAATGCCATGTTCAGAGGCATGAAGGTAAGAACCCATGATTCGTCTTGTGTGGCCTAGTAATTGCATAAGAATACGCTTTGCTAGTAAAATATCCGTATCAACGATATGATGAAAAATCCCGACAAACGCGTTGGGTACCCGATAAAAATAGAAAACTGGAATTCAGTATTCGATAAGACCTCAGCGACTCAAACTGAATTACGCCAGTAGAAAATTCTGGATTCGAGCCTGGGGACTTGAATTTGATGTAGGACAACCTTGTTTTTGCCCAGGAGCAATTAACTGATTCCCGATCCGTCAGAAGCATCAGACTCGTTGTATCAAAATCCCTACAAAGATAAAAAGGAAAAAGAAACTTTGAGACTCAACCTAAAACTGCGGTTCAAGTAGAGTCTCGGGGGCTACTGCCATAGGTATGATTACTTGGATGCTTATGATTCGCTACCCTATATTGGGTAAAAGGCTTACGACCCATGAAGATTCCAAACGATAGCCCAAGGAACCAACTGAAAGCTTTTATTGTATTAGGAAAGAGACCATAAACCGACATTGTGTTGGTATTGTAATCACGCGTGTATGAAACCTATCCGCATACAGCTTTGAGACCCGGCCTATTATATATAGGACGGGAGAAGCCCAAGCGAGGGTACCGAAATCTAGAAGACAACTTGTAATAGTACAATTACTCAATATTCAAGCGACTTTGATTCCATTGTTTCCCTGACATCTGACGAAATCCCCAACGTTCTCTTTTTCACGAAACCCCAAGTCCATCACCATGGGCATTGCCGAGGTTACCCCTCGTCAACCATAAAAGATATTATCCATATAAATCAAACAACCATTGTTTTCAGATTTAAACGAACAATCACTTTTCAATAAACACGATCCGTATACAATGTTCATGCTCAGTGTAGGCACCAAATAACAATTATTTAGATTTATCACTAATCCCGACAGCATATGGAGATGTAGCATCCCGACGGCGATCACATCAACTCTTGATCCATTGCCGACACGCATCGTGACCTCATCCCTTGCTAGCTGTCACTTGTTCCATAGCCCCTGAATCGATTTACATATATTAGCAACCAATCCAGTATCAAATACCCAGGTGCTACTGCGAGTACTAGTCAAGTACACATCAATAACATATATATCACATATACCTTTGTTTGCCTTGTTGGCCTTCTTATCCGCCAAATACTTGGGGCAGTTGCGCTTCCAATGGCCAGCCCCTTGCAGTAGTAGCACTTGGTTTCAGACTTAGGGCCAGCTCGGGATTTCTTTTCAGGCGCAACAACATATTTGCCGCCCTTCTTTCCCTTATGTTTACCCTTCTTCTATTTCTTGAAACCGGTGGTCTTATTGATCATCAACACTTGATGTTCTTTCTCGATCTCTACTTCTAGTCTTAAGAATTGACAAAAGCTCGGAGAGAGACTTCTTCATGCCCTGCATGTTATAGTTCATCACGAAGCTCTTGTAGCTAGGTGGTAGAGATTAGAGAACACGATGTATGCCTAAGTAAATGGTAACAAGCTTATCGGCGTACCCAGACATTTTGAGTACGTGCTCACTAACGGAGCTATTTTCTTCCATCATGCAGCTAAATAACTTTTCAGAAGCATTATAACTCTCTACGGTAGCATGGGTATCAAAAATCATTTTCAATTCACCCATGGTATCAAAGGCATTGCTATTCTCGAAACGCTTTCAGAGTTCCGCCTCTAGCCCATATAGTATGCCGCAATGAACTAAGTTGTGGTCCTCCTGACGAGTCAAATCGATATTCTTTTCCTTGTTAGGGGCATCAGGAGCTGGTGGGGGGCCTAGCGGCGCTTCTAGCACATATTGCTTTTGTGCAGCAGTAAGGAGAATCCTCAAATTCATGGCCCAGTTGGTAAAGTTGCTACCATTCGCCGCAAGTTTCTCTTTATCAAAGAACACATTGAAATTAAAAGCAGGTGGTGCCATCTACAACAGAATTTGTAAAGTTTATTTAGACTAAGTTTATAATATATCGAGTTCAACTAATCCAAATTACGAATGAACTCCCACTCAAAAACAACATCCCTCGTGTCTTTTTGGTGATTACATGAACCAAATCCACTACACCAAGTCCGATCATCACGTGAGTCAGTGTAGTATCAAATGCGAGCATCTATATGGGCATCATATCAACTATATGACTCATGCTTAACCTTTCAGTATGTGTTCCAAGGCCATGTATGTACATGCTAGGCTCACCAAGTAAGAACCTTAGTACTCGCATGTGTAAAACTGTCTTACACTTGTTGTATGAAAGCGTAGAATCAAAAACACCCGATCATCACGTGATGCCTTGAAACAATGATCCATAGAACGGTGCATAATAAGGAAGAACACATTTTTATATTGATATCTAAATGAGGGATCATCTTATAATGCTACTAAAACGCCAAACAAGCAATATAAGATGTAAACATCATATGCATAAAGTGAAATGATATGGTTCTTGCACTTGATCACTACCATGTGTATCGTGGTATGATCTTTATCATTCCTTTGTGTGTAAGGCCAAGGCCTATGGAACTTACACGTTAGGTATGTTATAAGAGTATCAACTATACTTGAACTTACAACATTACCATATCATTACACTAGCCCAGCAACAATCTAAACTAGACTCCTCTAATTTATCAATTGCAAGTTTTGCGTGGCTTAGGGATTTCGAAGATAGAACCGGTCTTACCTACGAATATGGAACCACAACGATGATAACCAAATTATTAGCAACTCGTTGTAAATCAGATATTGACTATAGTAGGAGATACAGACACCCGCTATCCACTTATGCAAAACTAGTTGCATGTCAAGCGTCGAACATGTCTCATGTGCAAGGACATGTAAAGTTAGTCCGGGCCGCTTCATCCCATTGTGCCACCAATATCCTAAATACATATGAGATGCAATAACATGATCATCATCGTCCACATACTCATATGTGTACTACCCGTGCAAAGCATCTATGCATAGGTCATGCTCTGATACCACTGTTGGGTTCGCAGCATAGAAAACAAAAAATTCCTATGATGGGAACTACTAAGCACCAAGATCTATCTACTAGATACAAGCAACTGGTAGATATACATCCATAGAGATTATACTCTTGAAGACCGACAAAGTGTAACGATATTTGACTCGTGGATGATGTAGTCGATCGCTTGTTGATCTCAAGATCGAGAGGATGTCCTAGCGCCACAAATTAGCAGCGCATCTGTGCTCGCACATACGTCCGGTCCATCGAACAACCTCCGCCTCCTTGCACCAGCGATGCAGCGGAAGCAACAACTCCTTTCAGACGAAAAGCAATCGGGAACATGTATCTCGCTAATTCGAGACCATGGGGAAATAATCCTAGAGGGTGAGAGAGATCCTTCATGAGGAGGTGTGCTTTGTGAGGAAGGAGAGGAAGCCTTTTATAGGGGAGGGGGAAGCCCCCTCCCATGGCCGGTGGCCATGGAGGTGCCCCTCCACCTCCTCACATTCATGTGGGTGGAAGCTCCACTCACATAAACATGCCTCCACTCAAAATTCCACTCACATGCATTAAATTTCCACCAAATTTAATACAACTCTCATTTAATAAAACTCCTTTATTTATTTTATTCAGAATTTTGTTAATTACTTTAATTAACAAACATTCCATAAAACTCCTTGCAATATTTCAATATTACATGCAAAACCAATTTCAGCAATTTCACCCGAAACAATTTCGGTGTCCATTGAAATAATTCCAGCGCATTGTAAATATTTTCACTGGAACACATTTGCTCCAAATGGTGTCGGTATCCCTCAAGTGTGTCACCCTACGGTTCACGAATAATGCAGACATGATCGAGACCCTTCTCCGATCAATAATCAGTAGCGGGACCTAGAGATCCATACTGACTCCCACACATTCAACGACGACTTCTGTGATCGTGAGAACCTTTAACGCTAGTAACTAGATCCCTTTATCTCGCGATATATTACATGTCTGAGATTCGATCATCGGTATCTCAATACCTAGTTTGATCTCGTTACCGACATGCACTCTTTTCTCGTTCCCGTGATATAACATTCTAGTGATCACATCACTTGCTTGCAAGCTATCTCAATATGATATCTGATGGGTTCGTAGCATGGAAAACAAAAAATTTCTACCGCAAGAACGAACAAAACCTAGATCTAATCTAGATAAAAGCCAAGATCTAATCTATTAGACATGAGCAACGAGATAGAGGGGAACTAACCCTCGTAGATCCGAAAGCGTTAACGAGATTAGATCTCGTGGTTGATGTAGTCGATCACTTGCCGATCTCAAGATCGTGTGGACGATCCTTCCGGCGTCGCGTTCCAGCAGCGCTTCCGCCTTCGGTCAAGTAGACGATCCTTCCGGCGTCGCGTTCCAGCAGCGCTTCTGCCCTTGGTCAAGTTGACGATCCTTCCGGCGCCGCAATTCGGCAGCGCTTCCGCAGTCGGTCACACGTGCGGAGTCGAAGCAGACCTTCCTCTCCCCGTTCCAGCGAGCAGCGGAGGTAGTAGATCTTCTCCACGGAATCCCAGCAGCACGACGGCGTGGTGGTGGTGGTGGAGTAGAGAATTCTGCAGGGCTTCGCCTATGCTTGTGCAGAATATGGTGGAGCAGAGAGGCGGCAGAGATTGGACGTTATTAGAGCGTGGGTGGAGGGGGCGCCCCCTGCCCCTCTATTTAAAGAGGGGATGGCGCCATGGGGAGGGGAGTCCTTGTAGGACTCCTCTCCTCCCTAGGCCGGCGGATTGGAGGTGGGGGAGGAGTCCTCCTCCCCCACGAATCCGTATCTTGACCCACCAGGACTCCTTGATCCCTATCTTGATTTTCAAGCAAACTCCAAGATATCTTCTAGAACCTTCCGGAACATTCCGAAACCTTCTAGAATCCTTATACAAACTCTCCGGAACATTTCCTATCTCATAAAATGATCTCCTATATGAATCTTATTCTCCGGACCATTCCGGATCTCCTCGTGATGTCTCGGATCCATTCCGAGACTCCGAACAACATTCGGTTTCCAACGCACATTCCATATCTACTTAAAACAACTTCGAACCTTAAGTGTGTCACCCTACGGTTCGTGAATATGTAGACATGCTAGAGACACATCTCCTATCAATAACCATCAGCGGGACCTGGAGATCCATAATGGCTCCCACATACTCAACGATGACTTAGCGATCGATTGAACCACTTACATACGAAACTAATTCCCTTTGTCTCGCGATACTATACTTATCCGAGGTTTGATCGTCGGTATCTCCATACCTAGTTCTACCTCGTTACTGATAAGTACTCTTTACTCGTTCCGTGATATGTCATCCCTTGTGACCTAGTCACATGCTTGCAAGCTAACTAGATGACATTCCACCGAGAGGGCCCAGAGCATATCTATCCGTCATATGGATGGACAAATCCCAATCTTGGTTCATGAGCTTCAACACATACTTTCAAAATACCCAATGACACTTTTATAACCACCCAGTTACGAAGCGGCGTTTGATGTCATCAAAGTATTCATCCAGTGATGGTGATTAACATAACCTCATGGTCGAAGGAATAGGTTACTATGTGTTTGAAAGCTTACAGCAATACGAACTTAATGACTTGATCTTATGCTACGCTTACTATGGGTGTGTGTGTCCATCACATCATTCTCCTAATGATATGACCTTGTTATTAATCACATCCTAATGTCCATGATCAGGAAACCATAATCATCAATTAATCAACAAGCTAGTTCAACAAGAGGCTTACTAGGGACTCTCTTATGTTTACAAAACACACATGTATTAGTGTTTCCTAATAATACAATTATAGCATGGGATGTAAACATTCATCATAAACACAAAGATATAATAATAACCACTTTTATTATTGCCTCTTGGGCATATCTTCAACAGTCTCCCACTTGCACTAGAGTCAATAATCTAGATTACATGGTAATATACCGAACACCCATGGCGTTCTGGTGTTGGTCATGCTTTGCCCTAGGGAGAGGTTTAGTCAATGGATCTGCCACATTCAGATCAGTGTGTACTTTGCAAATCTTTATGTCACCATCTCGGAAATACTCGCGAATAGCGTGGAAACGTAGCTTGATGTGCTTCAGCTTGCTATGTGACCTTGGCTCCTGCGCATTAGCTATGGCACCTGTGTTGTCACAGTAGATGGCCATCAGGTCCAACGCACTGGGAACTACGCCGAGCTCAGTAATGAATTCCTTCATCCAAACGGCTTCTTGTGCAGCCTCCGAAGCAGCTATGTATTCCGATTCAGTTGAAGATTTCGCCACAACGCTTTGGTTCGCACTCCTCCAGCTCACTGCAGCACCATTCAAAATAAATACGTAACCCGACTGTGACTTTGAGTCATCCGGATCGGTGTTCCAACTAGCATCGGTGTAACCGTTTACAACAAGTTGTTCATCACCTCCATAAGAAAGAACCATATCCTTAGTCCTATTTAGGTACTTTAGGATATTCTTGACCGCTGTCCAGTGTTCCTCTCCAGGATCACTTTGATATCTGCTAGTCAAACTAACAGCATGTGCTATATCCGGTCTTGTACACAGCATGGCATACATGATAGAACCTATGGCCGAGGCATAGGGAATTTTATTCATTTTCTCTCTATCTTCTGCCGTAGCTGGACTTTGAGTTTTACTTAAGGTCTTACCTGACAACATGGGCACGAACCCTTTCTTGCTATCTTCCATTCTAAACTTCTTTAGAACTTTGTCCAAGTATGTACTTTGTGAAAGCCCTATTAGGTGTCTTGATCTATCTCTATAAATCTTGATGCCTAGAATGTATGCCGCTTCACCAAGATCCTTCATTGAAAAACTATTATTCAAATAGGTTTTGACGGTATTAAGAAGTTCTATATCATTCCCAATCAACAATATGTCATCTACATACAGTACTAGGAATGCTACAAAGCTCCCACTCACTTTCTTGTAAATACAAGCTTCTCCATAAGTTTGTATAAATCCAAAGTTTTTGATTACTTTATCAAAACGTTGATTCCAACTACGGGATGCTTGCTTCAGTCCATAAATGGAGCGCTGAAGTTTGCATACCTTGTTAGCATCTTTAGGATCGACAAAACCCTTGGGTTGTACCATATACAACTCTTCCTCAATGTCACCATTAAGGAACGCCGTTTTGACATCCATCTGCCAAATCTCATAATCAAAATGTGCAGCAATTGCTAACAAAATCCTCACAGATTTCAGCTTCGCTACTGGTGAGAATGTCTCATCATAGTCAACTCCTTGAATTTGTCGGAACCCTTTCGCGACAAGTCGAGCTTTATAGACGGTAACATTACCATCAGCATCTGTTTTTCTCTTGAAAATCCATTTGTTCTCGACAGCCTTACGGCCATCCGGTAAGTCCACCAAAGTCCACACTTGGTTTTCGTACATGGATCCCATTTCGGATTTCATGGCTTCTAGCCATTTGTCAGAATCTGGGCTCACCATAGCTTCTTCATACGTCGCAGGGTCATCATCGTTGTCCACCAACATGACGTTCAAGGCAGAGTCATACCAATCAGGAGTGGTACGAACCCTCGTTGACCTGCGAGGTTCAGTAGTAACTTCGTTCAAAGTTTCATGATCATTATCATTAGCTTCCTCTTCAATTGGTGCAGGCGGCAGCAAAACATCTTCCGGTGCTGCGCTACTCTCAAATCCGAGAGAAGGTTCAATAACCTCATCGAGTTCTACTTTCCTTCCAGTCACTTCTTTCGAGAGAAACTCCTTCTCAAGAAAGGATCCATTCTTTGCAACAAAAACTTTGCCTTCGGATCTATGATAGAAGGTATACCCAATTGTTTCTTTAGGGTATCCTATGAAGACGCATTTCTCCGCTTTGGGTTCTAGCTTATCAGGTTGTAACTTCTTTACGTATGCTTCGCAACCCCAAACTTTAAGGAACGACAACTTAGGTTTCTTACCAAACCACAATTCGTACGGTGTCGTTTCAACGGATTTAGATGGTGCCCTATTTAAAGTGAATGCGGCTGTCTCTAATGCATAGCCCCAAAATGATAACGGTAAATCTGTAAGTGACATCATAGACCGAACCATATCTAAGAGAGTTCGATTACGACGTTCGGACACACCATTACGCTGTGGTGTTCCCGGCGGTGTCAACTGTGAAAGTATTCCACATTTCTTTAAATGCATGCCAAACTCGTAACTTAGATATTCACCCCCGCGATCAGAACGCAGAAACTTAATCTTCTTGTTACGATGATTCTCCACTTCACTTTGAAATTCCTTAAACTTCTCGAAATTTTCGGACTTATGTTTCATGAAGTAGACATACCCATATCTACTCAAGTCATCCGTGAAAGTGAGAACATAACGATATCCACCACGCGATGCTACACTCATTGGACCGCACACATCGGTATGTATTATTTCCAATAAGTCTGTAGCTCGCTCCATTGTACCAGAGAATGGAGTCTTAGTCATTTTTCCCATTAGACATGCTTCGCATCTTTCAAGTGATTCAAAATCAAGTGATTCAAGAAGTCCATCTGAATGGAGTTTCTTCATACGCTTTACTCCAATGTGACCAAGACGACAGTGCCACATGTATGTAGAATTATCATTCAATTTAATTCGTTTGGCATCTATGTTGTGAACATGTGTATCACTACTA
Source organism: Avena eriantha (assembly GCA_910589775.1). Taxonomy (NCBI): domain Eukaryota; kingdom Viridiplantae; phylum Streptophyta; class Magnoliopsida; order Poales; family Poaceae; genus Avena; species Avena eriantha. The sequence goes on from OU342740.1 coordinate 15,349,329, forward strand.
TCGAGATTCAGTAAGAATAAACCATTCATCTCAGGTGCATTACCATAAAAGATATTACTCATATAAATCGAACAACCTTTATTCTCAGACTTAAAAGAGTAACCGTCTCGCAATAAACAGGATCCAGATATAATGTTCATGCTTAACGCAGGCACCAAATAACAATTATTTAAATTTAAAACTAATCCCGAAGGTAGATGTAGAGGGAGCGTGCCGACGGCGATCACATCAACCTTGGAGCCATTTCCAACGCGCATCGTCACCTCATCTCTTGCCAGTCTTCGTTTATTCCGCAGCTCCTGTTTCGAGTTACATATATGAGCAACCGAACCAGTATCAAATACCCAGGCACTACTACGATTACTAGTAAGATACACATCTATAACATATATATCAAATATACCTTTCTTCTTGATGTTGCCATTCTTCAGATCCGCCAGGTACTTGGGGCAGTTACGCTTCCAGTGACCAGCTCCCTTGCAGTAGAAGCACTCAGTTTCAGGTTTAGGACCAGCCTTGGGCTTCTTAGCAGGTGCGGCAGCTTTCTTGCCGTCCTTCTTGAAGTTGCCCTTGTTCTTAGGCTTGCCCCGTTTCTTGAAATTGGTGGTCTTATTGACCATCAACACTTGTTGCTCCTTCTTGATCTCCACTTCAGCAGTTTTCAGCATGGACGACAGTTCAGGCAACGTCTTGTTCATGCAGTGCATGTTGTAGTTCATCACAAAGTTCTTGTAACTTGGTGGCAGTGATTGAAGGAGACGGTGAATCCCCAATTCATTAGGAATCGATATTCCCAACTCTTGGAGCTTCTTAGCGTACCCAGACATGGTGAGCACGTGCTCGCTAACGGAGCTTCCTTCTTCCATCTTACAGTTAAAGAATTTCTCGGAGGCCTCATAGCTCTCCATGGCCGCGGGAGTCTCAAAAATTAGCCTGAGCTCCTTAATGATCTCGAACGGGTCGTGGTGCTCAAAACGCTGTTGGAGCTCCGCTTCTAAACCGTACAGGATGGCACACTGAACTGTGGAGTAATGATTCCTCCGAGTGGCGAAAACATTCTTTTCGTCATCGGTGGCATTATCTGCAGGTGGGTCACCTAGCGGTGCATCGAGCACATAGGTCAACTGACCAGCCCTGAGGACGATCTTCAGTCCACGGAACCAGTCCGTGAAATTGCTTCCATTATTTTTAAGCTTTTCTTTCTCTAGGAACGCATTGAAATTGATGGAGGGGGTTGCCATAATCTACAACAATTTGCAAGTAGTTTAGACTAAGTTTATGACAAATTGAGTTCAAATTTAATTATTAAACTAACTAGGTGAACTCCCACTCAAAACAACATCCCTCACATTGTCTTAGTGATTACACGAACCAAGTCCACTACACCAAGTCCGATCTTCACGAGAGAAGATGTAGTTTCATCGGTGAACAATCTTCATGTTCATCATATCAATTATATGACTCATGCTCTACCTTTCGGTATTCCGTGTTCCGAGACCATGTAGTTTCCGCATGTGCAAATCTGGCTTGCACCCGTTGTATGCACACGTAGAATCTATCACATCCGATCATCACGAGATGCTTCGAAACGACGAGTCTTAGCAATGGTGCCAACTAAGGGTGAACACTTTATTACTTGATATTTAGTGAGAGGGATCATCTTATAATGCTACCGTCGCGATCTAAGCAATACAAGATGCATAAAGGATTAACATCACAGGCAATTCATAATTAGCGTGATATGATATGGCCTTTTCTTCTTGCGCCTTTGATCTCCATCTCCAAAGCACGAACATGATCTCCATCATCACCAACATTGCGTCAAGGTCAGTGGCGCCGCTTCATAGTTGTCCATCATCACCAGCAACTATTACAACTACTTGGAATAAAGCTATTACAAGATGAATAGACACGCGGGTCTTAACAGAATTAAAGACAACCATTAGGCTCCTGCCGGTTGCCATATTACAACAAGGATCATTGCATACATCAAATACAATCACAATCACATGTTGGCCATATCACATCACAAAACCCCTGCAAAAACAAGTTAGACGCCTCTAATTTTATTTGCATGTTTTACGTGGTTTGGGCTTTCGCATAAGACTGATCTTACCTACGAACAAGGACCACAACGTTGATACAAGTGTTGTCAAGATGCTCATTGTAAATTGAATCTTAACTATGGTGGGAGAGACAGACACCCGCAAAGCCACTTGTGCAAAGCAAGTTGCACGTCAAGCGTGGAGCAAGTCTCATGTGCGATGACATGTAATGTTAGCCCGAGCCGCTTCATCCCACCATGCCGCAAGATGCAAAGTACACGCTAAGACACCGACAACAAAAGCATCAAAACCCACAAAAACATTGTGTTCTACTTGTGCAACAGATCTACGCATAGATACGGCTCTGATACCACTGATGGGTTCGTAGCATGGAAAACAAAAAATTTCTACCGCAAGAACGAACAAAACCTAGATCTAATCTAGATAAAAGCCAAGATCTAATCTATTAGACATGAGCAACGAGATAGAGGGGAACTAACCCTCGTAGATCCGAAAGCGTTAACGAGATTAGATCTCGTGGTTGATGTAGTCGATCACTTGCCGATCTCAAGATCGTGTGGACGATCCTGCCGGCGTCGCGTTCCAGCAGCGCTTCCGCCTTCGGTCAAGTAGACGATCCTTCCGGCGTCGCGTTCCAGCAGCGCTTCCGCCCTTGGTCAAGTTGACGATCCTTCCGGCGCCGCAATTCGGCAGCGCTTCCGCAGTCGGTCACACGTGCGGAGTCGAAGCAGACCTTCCTCTCCCTGTTCCAGCGAGCAGCGGAGGTAGTAGATCTTCTCCACGGAATCCCAGCAGCACGACGGCGTGGTGGTGGTGGTGGAGTAGAGAATTCTGCAGGGCTTCGCCTATGCCTGTGCAGAATATGGTGGAGGAGAGAGGCGGCAGAGATTGGACGTTATTAGAGCGTGGGTGGAGGGGGCGCCCCCTGCCCCTCTATTTAAAGAGGGGATGGCGCCATGGGGAGGGGAGTCCTTGTAGGACTCCTCTCCTCCCTAGGCCGGCGGATTGGAGGTGGGGGAGGAGTCCTCCTCCCCCACGAATCCGTATCTTGACCCACCAGGACTCCTTGATCCCTATCTTGATTTTCAAGCAAACTCCAAGATATCTTCTAGAACCTTCCGGAACATTCCGAAACCTTCTAGAATCCTTATACAAACTCTCCGGAACATTTCCTATCTCATAAAATGATCTCCTATATATGAATCTTATTCTCCGGACCATTCCGGATCTCCTCGTGATGTCCCGGATCCATTCCGAGACTCCAAACAACATTCGGTTTCCAACGCACATTCCATATCTACTTAAAACAACTTCGAACCTTAAGTGTGTCACCCTACGGTTCGTGAATATGTAGACATGATAGAGACACATCTCCTATCAATAACCATCAGCGGGACCTGGAGATCCATAATGGCTCCCACATACTCAACGATGACTTAGCGATCGATTGAACCACTTACATACGAAACTAATTCCCTTTGTCTCGCGATACTATACTTATCCGAGGTTTGATCGTCGGTATCTCCATACCTAGTTCTACCTCGTTACTGATAAGTACTCTTTACTCGTTCCGTGATATGTCATCCCTTGTGACCTAGTCACATGCTTGCAAGCTAACTAGATGACATTCCACCGAGAGGGCCCAGAGCATATCTATCCGTCATATGGATGGACAAATCCCAATCTTGGTTCATGAGCTTCAACACATACTTTCAAAATACCCAATGACACTTTTATAACCACCCAGTTACGAAGCGGCGTTTGATGTCATCAAAGTATTCATCCAGTGATGGTGATTAACATAACCTCATGGTCGAAGGAATAGGTTACTATGTGTTTGAAAGCTTACAGCAATACGAACTTAATGACTTGATCTTATGCTACGCTTACTATGGGTGTGTGTGTCCATCACATCATTCTCCTAATGATATGACCTTGTTATTAATCACATCCTAATGTCCATGATCAGGAAACCATAATCATCAATTAATCAACAAGCTAGTTCAACAAGAGGCTTACTAGGGACTCTCTTATGTTTATAAAACACACATGTATTAGTGTTTCCTAATAATACAATTATAGCATGGGATGTAAACATTCATCATAAACACAAAGATATAATAATAACCACTTTTATTATTGCCTCTTGGGCATATCTTCAACAATATCACCGAGAGGGCCCAGAGTATATATATCTATCATCGGGATTGACAAATCCAACTATTGATCCATGAGCCTCAACATAACACCTTCGGAGTATCTCAACCCACCTTTATAGTCACCCTTTTACGGTGTGACGTTTGATGTTATCAAGTTACTCTTTCAGTGTTAGCAATTAGCATGATCTCATGGTCTAAGGAATATGATTACTTCGTATGATGTTATAGCAATATAAACACAATGACTTTCATCGTAATGCTATACTTCAGATGAATGTTCATCACATCATTCACCAATGCTGTGACCTCGTTATTAACAACATCCAATGTCCATGATTAGGAAACTTTGATCATCTTGTTAATCAACGAGCTAGTTTATAAGAAAGGCATAACTAGGAACCCTTTATTTGTTTATTAAACACACATGTATTAGCGTTTCCAATCAATACAATTATAGCATGCAAAATAAACATCTATCATATACTTGGAATACGATAATAACAACTTTATTTTTTCCTCTCAGGACATATTCCCTTCAGTTTGAGTACTTGTTGATCTCACATTTGTGATACATATACATCACTACCATGCGTGCTAGATAGGTGATCCCTGTGATAGCTTGTTTGTACATAAGGTTTTATCGAAATATCTATTTCGTGTTTCTCTCAAAATTGAAAGCATCTACCTATTTTAGAGTTCAATTTGACCATGAATTATAGACCTGTGGTGGGTGGATTATATGGCACCAAATTAAATCCCTAAGTTTTCATTTAAAAGAAAGATTGTTGCAATGGTACACATTTATAAACAACCCATTTATCTTTGGTAAAACTTAGATCTTGGGAATATGCATGTGCTCTATATTTTGGGAAATAAGTGAGTACACTTACTTATTTATTTTTGCCAGGCCGAGATTGCTTATTACAAAAAAACTATTTACCTTCCTCGTGGTGTAGGATATGGCAATAAATTTTTGTATCTGAACAGAATTAGGTCCGATTTCTAATCTGGTGTACTAAACAATGTCCATAATACAATATCTCTAGTGTCTCAATATGAATTTTACTACCTTGTAGTGATTGTGCATGTTTTTAGTAATATAACATGTTAATGGTTCTATGCCGTTTGTACTTCTCCTACCTACATGATTCTACTAGGAGTATTTTATATATATAACCATCCTGTAACATTTCATAATTGTTATATATAGGTTAAATGCACGATTGCATGTATACTTTTGTTGCTTTCATCCAATTCCACTATGTTGACGTCTCAGGTATGTACATGTGTGCAATGCCGACATATTTAATTTGTTGTATGTACGATTCTGTTATAGTTATGTTCCATGCCCAACCCCTACATAACTATCCTTACATATCTCACCCATGCATGCACCTCTCTGAAATCCAAGAAATATGCGTGTATGATATAGTTTAAGTGCTTACCTCTCATGTGTGATGTCTATATGTCACTCCCATGCATGCAAGATATTTACAGACAAACCCTTACAAAACACCCTTAAATAAACTGAAATTAACGTCCAAGCACTTTGGGGCTATAGATCCCTTGTTCATGATCAGCGGCACGTCGTGAGCCACAGTCGGTGGCGTCTCTAGACCTCTATAACACCACCGGAGTGAGGAACATTCTTGTAGAGGTCAAGAAGTTGCTGATGCAAACCAGGAGATTCGAATGGTTGCAATCTGTGAAGAAGCTCCTTGCCCTCAAGAATAAAACACCGAAAAGGGCCTAAACGACACCCTATATCCTTCCAGATGGAACCCGGGGACATAATGCTACCTGACAAGGGCGAGGCTGGCTAACCATCATCGGTCGAAACTAGAACTAGAGGACCAAGACGTATAACCATGACATCCCTCTACGGGACAATGCCAACGAGATAGACATGGAACACCCATACCCAAAACGATATCCACCAGTCCAAAGGAGCAGTTGACCAGACGATCCCCCCCCCCCCCCTCCTAATTGGCGAGACCGCTGTCAATGAGGTGTACGGGGATTGGGAAACTTTACACTTGTCTGCACGTCACCACCGTAGCGCCGCTGCGAGTTGACCTAACCCTAATTTTAGGGACCTAACTACAACACAGAATATTGCAGGTTCGAGGTCCCCACATTCTCGCCGTTGGAGCGACAAGAAGAGGGAATGGGGACACGCCAATTGCCGACTAGGGACAAAGGAGACAGGCGGTTGCAGGAGGCGGCGTCTAGGGTTTAGTAGGAGACAAGATCTCCATGTTTAGCTTGTCTATTTTACTGCACGGAATTGTATTATCGAAACCACATGAAAAGAGAAGTTTTTCAAATGGTATAAATTTGATGGATCGCCCTTACTGTATCTTTGGTCAAAATTAAGCCTTAAACATAGGGGTGTCTATACATTAATTGTCTGAATTAACGAGGAATTTTTTCGCCTCCCGATTTAGATGCAGCAACAACTTGCTGACGACCACCGGCAGGCACTAGTCCAACCAGCCGCCTCCCACAACCCATGACTGATGGCACTGCCGCGCCAGCCTCGCCACCCCGTCCTGCCCCAACCACCGGTGGTCGTCGCAGCCCTAGCGATTCCTCTAGGCCCGAGGGCGCCATTGCTTCCCCTTTCCTAGTTACTAACCCCAATGTTCGTGTAAAGAGTTAAGTTGGTACCTGAACCCAGGACGGGGCTTGCTCCACATCCTCCCAAACGCTCCTCCGGAAACGCTCGTGCGTTATTATGCTTTTTTTTGGGTCACGTTTATGGCTGGCTGAAGGTCCAGAAAAGCAACGTGTTACACCCTACCCCCGCCATTGCTCGCTGAAGTACTTGCCGAATTAGCCTCGATCGTAATTATCTCAAGCATTCCATATCTATCTATATACTCCTACAAGGGAGGAGAAAATTCCATCTATAAATATACCCTTGACAGAGTACTGAGAGAGTACCACCGTTGGGTTTAAGATCTGATTGCGGCGATCGCGATGGGAAGGGATCATAGCGACGGGCTGGTGGCGGTCGCGGGGCGAGTCGGCGTGGTCACGTCCGTCGTTCTCAACCTGGCCGTGCTCGGGTTCTACCTTCGCGGCCGCTTCTTCGGCGCCGGCGCCGGCGCCGCCGAGAAGGAGGCCGGCAAGAAGGTGAAGAAGGCCGCGGCCGTAGCCCCCTCTTCGGGCAAGCCTCCCGTGTCCGCCGACTCGACAATCAACTTGGATCAGTAAGTGGGATCTCGTCCATGTTAATTCCCGGCCGCAAAAATCCATAAATCCTCCGTGAATTCATCTCCCCACGGCCGATCCACGCAATTCGTGTTTATTTTCCGAGGACGTTGTTGTTTCCTGTTCGCAGCGGCGATCCGACCTTGTTCGAGGCGTTCTGGCGCGGGCCGATGGGCGAGCGCGCGACGGTGGTGATCCCTGGGTGGCAGACGATGAGCTACTTCTCGGACGTCAGCAACCTCTGCTGGTTCCTCGAGCCCGGCTTCGAGCGCGAGGTGCGCCGCCTGCACCGCCTCGTCGGCAACGCCGCCGCCGAGGGCTACCACGTCCTCGTCGGCACCGGATCCATGCAGCTCTTCCAGGCCGCGCTCTACGCGCTGGCCCCGCCCGCTGACGCCGCGCCCATAAGCATCGTGTCTCCCACCCCGTTCTACTCCGTAAGCATTCATTGATTTCTGATTCGTACTTAGTAGATATCTATTGTGTCATGATCGAATCTGTCGGACAGAATCGAGATCTGACTGGATTTAACTGTTAAATACCTATTGTGCGTGCAGTCGTACCCGGCGGTGACGGACTTCCTCAAGTCCGGGCTGTACCGGTGGGCCGGCGACGCCAACACGTTCGAGGGCGACGAGTACATCGAGCTCGTCTGCTCGCCCAGCAACCCCGACGGCGGGATCCGCGAGGCCGTCCTCAAGTCCAAGTCCGGCAAGGCCATCCATGACCTGGCCTACTACTGGCCGCAGTACACTCCCATCACCCACATGCTCGCCCACGACATCATGCTCTTCACCGTCTCCAAGTGCACCGGCCACGCCGGCACCAGAATTGGGTAAATCGATCTGACAACATCCAAGATCCAACGAATCCATGCATGATATCTACAATCTTAACATATATATATGGTCAATTGGTCATGTGACAGTTCTGAATGGTGTGAAAATGTACAATGAAAACCACGGTTATTTTTCATATGGTTCCTTGCATGCATGCAGGTGGGCGTTGGTGAAGGACAGGGAGGTGGCACAGAAGATGAATAAGTACCTGGAGCTAAACACAATTGGCGTCTCCAAGGACTCGCAGCTGCGTGCCGCCAAGATACTCGAGGCGGTCGCTGACGGCTATGAGCGCCAGCCCGCCGGTGCTAGTGGGGACGCGAGCCTCCTCTTCCATTACGCGCAGCGACAGATGATGCAACGCTGGCGTGCGCTCCGTGCCGCTGTGACCGCGTCGGGCATCTTCAGCCTGCCCGACGAGGTCGCCGGTTTCTGCACCTTCGCCAAGGACACCGTCACCGCAAATCCTGGTATGTAGGCTACATTGCCATCTTAATTAGCCAGAGAAAACATTCTATATCTAGTACATTTTGATTCCTTCCTAGCTAAATCTAGTATATCTTGATTCTCTGAATGTACTATTTCCTTAACGATTTATTAATGCTTCTTGATCCGCAGCATTCGCATGGCTGCGATGTGACAAGGAAGGAGTGGACGATCTCGAGGGCTTCTTGCGCGAGCACAAGATCATAACCCGCAGTGGGACGAGGTTCGGAGCTGATCCGAAGGTGGTCAGGGTCAGCATGGTGGACACCGATGAAGCCTTCCACATATTCGTCGATCGCCTTGCCGCCATGAAATGAGCGCGAGAGGAATCATACAGTACCATATTATATAAATAAGACTCAAAGTTTGGGTTAGCTTCTTTGGTTTCGAACTTCAGTTTCTCTCTCTTGTTAATTAAGAAACGAGTCTTGTTTGTCACATTCTGCTGTTCTGAGTTGTGTTTCTTGCAATGTTTTTCATGAATGCTAAGCTTTTGAAGTAGTAGTAGTAGCCAACAAATATCTGTTTTTCTTTCTTTCGGAAGCATGTTATTTATCTCCAAAGTGGAGCAACCAATATTTCCCTAGGAGAAGATGATACATCACAAACCCCCTGCCCTTAAGAGTTTAAGAGCGTGAATTTCATAGATCAGTGAAACAATCTAATTTTAACATTTGAATTCTCTGAAGCTGGTGCATATGTGTTTCAAATAGGAGGATAGGATGCCAAACATGAGTAGGAGGGCACACATCCATGGAAGTCGAGCTCTACCAAGCCGCTTAACTGAACCCTGAGAAAAGAAGGGCCATACCGACAAAGAAGGAGTAGTGCTAACAAGAAGAGACGGTGGAGGTGAGTCCCAAGATATGTACACCACTTGGGTTTCAATTCATAATATCAAATAGTATATGGTGGTTTTTTTTAAATAATATTTGTGTGTTCTAGAACCCCTGTGCGAAAATATTTAAAGATAGTAAAATGAATAACAAATAGGCACATTATTGTACTTCTAGTGGGCACGGGTCAAGTTGTATAAAAACATATTTTTTAATTCTGCTTTTCTTATATTAAATGGGAAGTATATTTTAGTGTCAAACTCTTCAAAGCATCTAAATCACGAAAGTGTTATTGTAATTGTAGGTCTTAAAATTATTATGCAAAGAGAATTGCAGCTTAAGACATAGCAAGAATATTACTCCCTCCGACCCATATTAGTTGACTTGAGTTTGTCTAGATTTGGATGTATCTAGACATGATTTAGTGCTAGATACATCCAAATCTAGACAAACCCAAGTCAACTAATATGGGTCGGAGGGAGTACTAGTTTATAACTTAAATAATAATAATTCTCGAGAATAATGTATAAAGGGTGGTGTGCTTGGGAGTGTATCAATTGTAAATAAAATGTATATAGTTGCAAGTAAAATAATTTAGTATAAAGATGTAGAGATTTTTGAAAGGTTATGGCGCCCAGCGTCTATTGCAGCCGGCCGTTCCGCTTTGGGGATTGACACTACGGGCCCACACCCCTGGCCCGTTGACTACGTTTTTCGAGCTAATTTGCGGCGTGGAGAACCTATACCCGGTACACAATACAAGACCGCATACGCACGGAGACACCCGGACCCCCCCCCCCCCCCCCTAGACTCTGCACCTCGTCGTACTCGGTTGTAGTTTCGTCCACCGTCATGGCCATGCTGCCCCGACCCCCTATCCCGGTTCAAATTTTGAATCTTCATCGTTGTAACATCTCAGCGTTTAGTAACCAACGAAGGGTAGAGATAGGAATATGTGCATGTGCATGCATTCATCTGCAAAGTTGGGGTAAATTTTTCGCAAACTAAAACCCTGGAGGGACCAGAGTATCTTTCACTAGGGTCAGATAGGGTTTAGCTCATCTTAGTGGATGTTATAAATTTTGACATGATCTCTGGGTATTTTGAGTTATTTTGGGTTAAAATTTTAAATTAACATTTAAATTTGAATCTACTTTTCAAATAATTCAAACCAAAGGCATTTAAAAGTTTATTGTTTTCAAAAGTACATTAAAGTATTTTAGTGTAAAGTATTACTATATTATTTAATAAGTGTACAATTAAAAGAAATTCAGGACATTGTAGTAATATAAATGAATACAAACAATTAGAAGCTCTTATTCTATATATTCAAAAGAGAAGAAGGATACAAATAAATAAAAGTTCATTACACAAATGAATAACTACAAGTAAAGAAATAGAATCACTTTATTGAATCTTATAAATATTACATTATTCTTTACAGAAGAATAAAAGAATATTACAAATCAATAAAAGAAAAAGCTATACTAATGCCTAACTAAATCTTCATCTTCCTAGTCTTATTTATACTAGATTGTACCTGCAAGCAAACAAAGTAAACAACACTAAAAAAGGTTATTGATTAGTACTTTTGCTCTCAGATCCTTAACAGTGAATTGAAATATTGTAATTCACATTGAGCAGATAAAAGTTTAGGGGCGAATTTCACCAAAAGAGCAATATTTGTTCTCAATCCACATTTGCCTCATAACAACATCATCGACAGTAAATAAAGGGGCAAGTTTCACCTGAGAGAGTAAAGGTTAAAAGGGTAGAATCAAAATATCTTGATCTGATCCACATACCATAGGAAGCAAGCACACAGCTTAGTCACACATGCATGTATGAGGTGTTGTCGACACCAAGAAGAAAGGAGAGAAGTGATAAGGAGCACGGCCGTAGCAGCACATGGAATTTCTCCCTGCTAACCAAAGTGTCATTGGCGTGGGGTGATCATGCCAATATGCATAGTTTATGGACTTGGGTTTAGAGGAAGAGCGGCGTGCTGGAGACTTCGTCGGTAAACAGACATTGCATGCATACAGGTGGGCGTTGACGAAGGACAGAGAGGTGGCACAGAAGATGAACAAGTGCCTAGAGCTGAACACAATCAGCGTCTCCAAGGACTCGCAGCTGCGTTCCGCCAAGATACTGGAGGCGGTCGCTGACGACTACGAGCGCCAGCCCGTCGGTGCTGATGGCTCTGAGTATGGCGCTCAGAAAAATGTTGGAGCAATGATGATGTAGAGCTCGTTGGGAACCCCAAGAGGAAGGTATGATGAGCACAGCAGCAAGTTTTCCTCAGTTATAAAACCAAGGTATAATCGAACCAGTAGGAGCAAGGAAACACCCCAAAGGTGTTGCTAGCTGAGCCTTGGCAGGACGCACTACCAGTGCTAGTCGCAACGTGGAGACCTGCACAACACAACCACATAACTCTGTCCCCAACTTGCGATGAGGTTGTCAATCTCACCGTGTTTTGTGGAAAACAAAGGATTAAACGTATCGAATGGAAAGAAGTAAAAGTTTGCAGAAAGTAAACACAAAACAGTAAAATCTTGTAGATTGAATGTAAAAGACAAGGACCGGAATCCATAGTTCACTAGAGGTGGCTCTCCTTAAGATAGATAACATGCTGGGTGAATAAATTACAGTGGGGCAATTGACAAACATCGAGAAAGAAATACATGCATATACTAATCATCTTGACTCCTTTGAGACTTGATTGGGCATTACAACATTATACATAGACCGCCATCCAACTGCGTCTATGACTAATAATCCACCTTCAGGTTATCATCCGAACCCCCTCCAGTATTAAGTTGCAAGCAACAGATTATTGCTTTACGAACTGCGTGTAAAGTAAACAATATGATTGTTCTATGAACAAAGGATTGTTGTTTTCTCCCTAGTAGCAACAACACATCTAGTACCTTAGAGATTTCTGTCACTTCCCGAGATTACCAGAGGCATGAACCCACTATCGAGCGTAAATACTAACTCTTGGAGTTGCTAGCATCTACTTGGCCAAGATAGCTACTAACAACGGAAAGCATGTAAGATCACAAATAACAAAGACATGATAGAATCAATAATCAATCTGAAATAGCATCTCAATATCCATCGGATCCCCGCAAACACAACATGCAGAATTACAAATAGATGATCTTGATCATGAACGGAGCTCACAAGATCTAAACATGAAAGCACAAAGGAGGAGAACCAGCCATCTAGCTACTACATGGATTCGTAGTCCAAGGATGAACTACTCACGCATCACACCGGAGGCTTGCATGGTGATGAAGAAGGCCTCCAGGGTGAATTCCCCTCTCCGGCAGGGTGCCGGAAAGAGCTTCAGATCCCTCCTGATCTAGGGATGGAGATGACGGTGGCTACAGACTCTTTCGTGGATTTTTGATCGGGCACTTAGGGTTTACGTCCCGAGGACATCTTATAGTCAGACGGGGAGGCCAAGGGGGTGCTAGGGGCCACCAAACCACCCCTTGGCGCGGGGCCAAGCCTGGCCGCGTGGCTAGGTGGTGTGGCACGGCCTCTGGCCCTTCTCCATCTCGTATTCTGGCACTTGATGACTTCCGGAAAAATAGGCACTTTGGCTTTTGTCCCGTCCAATTCTGAGAATATTCATTTTCTAACTTTCCTGGAACCAAAAACAGCAGAAAACAGGCAGCTGGCACTATGGCTCTTGTTAATAGGTTAGTCCAAGAAATCATATGAAAAGTACTCCAAAGTTGGAACAAAACACAAGAAAGTGGATAAAACTAAGCATGGAACATTAAAAATTATAGATACATTTGCAATGTATCAGTGCTACTGGGGACACGAGCTTCCTCTTCCATTAAACGCAGCGACAGGTGATGCAACGCTGTCGTGCGCTCTGTGCCGCTTTGACCGCGTCGGGCATGTTCAGCCTGTCCGACGAGGTCGTCGGCTTCTGCACCGTCGCCAAGGACACCATCACCGCAAGTCCTTGTATGCACGCTACATTGCCATCTTAATTAGCCAAAAAATGTATATCTAGTACATTTTGATTCCTTTCTAGCTAAATCTGGTATATCTTGATTCTCCAAATGTACTATTTCTGTAGGGGTTCCGCGTATAAAAACAATAAATTTTACTCTACGCCCCTGAACCCCTGAAGCTGCCAGGACCTATCTATTAGTAATACAGTAACAGGAGGGGCTTTTTGCGAACTTACCCTCGAAGACCGAAAAGCGTTGTCAATGCTCAGGAGAGCGTGGTTGATGTAGACGAGCCGAAGCCGACCTCAAGGTCGTGATGAAGTCCTTGCGCTCCTTCTGGCTCCAACGACTTGAGTGCCTCAAGTGCGACACCTCGCGGGGAGTTACACACGTCCGATGCCTGACGATGACTCATGCTTCCCCGATCCAGCAGCAGTTGCGGAAGTAGAGCTCTTGGATCCGGATCCCGCAGCACGACGGCACTCCGCAGTAAAGATGTCTCTCGCTCGCGCAATCTAGACTTGGGACCACAGTCACGAGAGAGAGAGGGGGAGAGAGAAAATATCAATTGGAGGTACTCAGGAGAACTTTCCTACTCTTTTCCAAACCAAACCAAACTATTTGCAAACCAATATATGAAAGAGGGGGTCCAACCAATTTATTCAGAAAACGAAGCAAACCAAAGAAAACTTAAAACCAAAAAGAAAAAGAAAAAGAAGACGCTCCAAGAACAACGCAACTGTGCATGAAACAATAAAAATGAAGCGTTTGGAAGAAACCTGGGATTTTTATTGATGAAGAAGGGGATGCCTTGGGCATCCCCAAGCTTTGACGCTTCTACTTCTTGGATATTTCTTGGGGTGACATGCGTGGCATCCCCAAGCTTGAGCTTTAGTCCATCCTTCATCTTATTACTCATTCCTTTCATACACCTGAAATTTTTCCTTCATACAAAACTTCACACAATCTTTATTAGCAACATTAGTGCACTCAAGATAAATAAGTCTTAAGGTTCAGTTCTTATACCAAATAAACTTCCATTAGAACACTAGATACTTTAGCACTTCCCTCAAAAAGCTCAATTTGCCAAAAGAACTCAAGAAGGAACCAACAAGAAGCAAATGCAGAAAATGGCAGAAATCTGTCAAAACAGACCAGCAGGTAAAGACGATTTTTTTCGAAGATCTTCCATTGCTAAAATCAAAAAGTGTTGAACTAACAAAAATTAGATAACAACCTGGGTCAGAAGCACAAAAATTCACGCCTCAAAAAGACGTTTAGAGATTTTACACGAATTTTTACGGTGAAGCATATAAATCTGTTTCGAGACAGCAACTTTCCCAACCATTACTTCTCTCTCATTAGAGGTTACTCTTGGCACAAAAAGCAAATAAAAAGGATAAGGAGAGGTTATTACAGAGGTAATAACTTCCAAGACTCATCTAAAACTTTTGGGTTATCTCCCAATAAGTACTTTTCTTTAACGCCTTTAAGTTAGTCATAAGAAGCAAGAAAAAGAATCTAGTGTTCCCAAATGAAGAAGCATTAAAACCAAATTTCTTGCCCTTATCTCTCTTATTTTTATTCTTAACCTTGGGGAAAATATGATTGTTTGGTGGAGAAGAAAGTTTCATGGTCCCCTTTCCCATATCTATTATTGCTCCAAGGAGTTCTAATACGGACCTTCCAAGTGTAATTTGTCCTTTTCCTGCACATACAATAACAAGATAATCAGTAGAAATCATTTTCCCAAGGATCTTTGTAAACACTCCTTCAGATATTTCAAGAGGTAATATGGTAGTATTATTAGCAAGAGATATTTCTTTTCCTCCTTT
Organism: Avena eriantha; assembly: GCA_910589775.1. Lineage (NCBI taxonomy): Eukaryota > Viridiplantae > Streptophyta > Magnoliopsida > Poales > Poaceae > Avena > Avena eriantha. The sequence continues at coordinate 15,364,746 of OU342740.1, forward strand.
AGTAAGCCCCCCAAGTATTCAGAGATTTATAAATATCTTTGGGCATAAGGCAAAATTCAGACATGATATCACAACAAGCTTAAAAAGTTTCAGTGTTTATCTCAATTTTTACCGTAGGAAGCCACTTTGATGGTTCAGAATTTATTGGATCATAATTGTGATACTCCCTAAGCGTATTATAGCAATCTTTTAAGCTAGCAGTGCCAGTCTCAAGAGTGTTCAATCTAGCAAATATTTTTTGCAAAAGAAACATCAGTTTGGCTAGGCAAGTTGTAAGTGAGGATAAATTTCTTTATAGCATTAATAGCACCATCCTCATTACATTGGAGGAAATCTCCTCCCACAATAGCATCTAAAGCATATCTATAACAAAGAGCAATCCCAAGGTAAAAACTGCTAAGGAACAAGCTTTGAGTCATTTTAGGCTCAGTTTTTTCATGTAGATTAGAGATTCTAGACTAAGCTTCCTTAAAACTTTCTTCAATTCCTTGTTTAAAAGTGAAAATCATTTCCTCGGGTGACATAGTGATTGGAGCAAGGCTAGACATAGTGGCAACTTAAGATAGGAACTAATTTTTTTGTGTTTTTGAAATAAGAAAGCAAACAAGTAAAACCAATTTTTTGGGGGGTTTTGAATAAAGAAACAAGCAAACAAAGCAAAAATAAACTAAGCAAAACAAAAATAACAAAGTAAAGAGATTGGTTATGAGGGACTCCCCTTGTGAAGATGTCCTTGACTCCCCGGCAACGGCGCCAGAAAAATGCTTGATGGCTCTGAGTATGGCGCCCAGAAAAATGATGGAGCAATGATGATGTAGAGCTCGTTGGGAACCCCAAGAGGAAGGTTTGATGAGCACAGCAGCAAGTTTCCCTCAGTTATGAAACCAAGGTTTAATCGAACCGGTAGGAGCAAGGAAACACCCCAAAGGTGTTGCTAGTTGAGCCTTGGCAGGGCGCACTACCGGTGCTAGTAGCAACGTGGAGACCTGCACAACACAACCACAGAACTTTCTCCCCAACTTGCGATGAGGTTGTCAATCTCACCGTGTTTTGCGGAAAACAAAGGATCAAACATATCGAATGGAAAGAAGTAAAAGTTTGCAGAAAGTAAACACAAAACAGTAAAAGGTTGTAGATTGAATGTAAAAGACAAGGACCGGGATCCATAGTTCAGTAGAGGTGGCTCTCCTTAAGATAGATAACATGCTGGGTGAACAAATTATAGCGGGGCAATTCACAAACAACAAGAAAGCAATACATGCATATACTAATCATCTTGACTCCTTTGAGACTTGATTGGGCATAACAACATTATACATAGACCGCCATCCAACTGCATCTATGACTAATAATCCACCTTCAGGTTATCATCCGAACCCCCTCCAGTATTAAGTTGCAAGCAACGGATTATTGCTTTACAAACTGCGCGTAAAGTAAACAATATGATTGTTCTATGAACAAAGGATTGTTGTTTTCTCCCTAGTAGCAACAACACATCTAGTACCTTAGAGATTTATGTCACTTCCCCAGATTACCAGAGGCATGAACACACTATCAAGCATAAATACTAACTCTTGGAGTTGCTAGCATCTACTTGGCCAAGATAGCTACTAACAACGGAAAGCATGCAAGATCACAAATAACAAAGACATGATAGAATCAAAAATCAATCTGAAATAGCATCTCAATATCTATCGGATCCCCGCAAACACAACATGCAAAATTACAAATAGATGATCTTGATCATGAACGGAGCTCACAAGATCTAAACATGAAAGCACAAAGGAGGAGAACCAGCCATATAGCTACTACATGGATCCGTAGTCTAAGGATGAACTACTCACGCATCACACCGGAGGCTTGCATGGTGATGAAGAAGGCCTCAAGGGTGAATTCCCCTCTCCGGCAGGGTGCCGGGAAGAGCTTCAGATCCCTCCCAATCTAGGGATGGAGATGACGACGGCTACAGACTCTTTCGTGGATTTTTGATCGGGCACTTAGGGTTTACATCCCGAGGGCATCTTATAGTCGGAAGGGGAGGCCAAGGGGGTGCTAGGGGCCACCACACCACCCCCTGGCGCGGGCCAAGCCTGGCCGCGCGGCCATGTGGTGTGGCACGGCCTCTGGCCCTTCTCCGTCTCGTATTCTGGCACTTGATGACTTCCGGAAAAATAGGCACTTTGGCTTTTGTCCCGTCCAATTCTGAGAATATTCATTTTCTAACTTTCCTGGAACCAAAAACAGCAGAAAACAGGCAGCTGGCACTATGGCTCTTGTTAATAGGTTAGTCCAAGAAATCATATGAAAAGTACTCCAAAGTTGGAACAAAACACAAGAAAGTGGATAAAACTAAGCATGGAACATTAAAAATTATAGATACATTTGCAATGTATCAGTGCTACTGGGGACGCGAGCTTCCTCTTCCATTAAACGCAGCGACAGGTGATGCAACGCTGTCGTGCGCTCTGTGCCGCTTTGACCGCGTCGGGCATGTTCAGCCTGTCCGACGAGGTCGTCGGCTTCTGCACCTTCGCCAAGGACACCATCACCGCAAGTCCTTGTATGCACGCTACATTGCCATCTTAATTAGCCAAAAAATGTATATCTAGTACATTTCGATTCCTTTCTTGCTAAATCTGGTATATCTTGATTCTCCAAATGTACTATTTCTGTAGGGGTTCCGCGTATAAAAACAATAAATTTTACTCTACGCCCCTGAACCCCTGAAGCTGCCAGGACCTATCTATTAGTAATACAGTAACAGGAGGGGCTTTTCGCGAACTTACCCTCGAAGACCGAAAAGCGTTGTCAATGCTCAAGAGAGCATGGTTGATGTAGACGAGCCGAAGCCGACCTCAAGGTCGTGATGAAGTCCTTGCGCTCCTTCTGGCTCCAACGACTTGAGTGCCTCAAGTGCGACACCTCGCGGGGAGTTACACACGTCTGATGCCTGACGACGACTCATGCTTCCCCGATCCAGCAGCAGTTGCGGAAGTAGAGCTCTTGGATCCGGATCCCGCAGCACGACGGCACTCCGCAGTAAAGATGTCTCTCGCTCGCGCAATCCAGACTTGGGACCACAGTCACGAGAGAGAGAGAGGGGAGAGAGAAAATATCAATTGGAGGTCCTCCCAAAAGTGGGGAGACCTTTATTGATTATTGGTGTATTTTTCTAAGCCAAATACCCCACTATATATAGGGGGAGGGGAGGTACTACCTCCCTCAAAGTCCCGGGGTGGGACTAAAGGAGAGGAGGGGGTAGGGAGGCCGTCGGCCAGCCCCTAGTGGGCCCCGCGGGGGGGAGGGGGGGCTAGGCCAAGCCGGCCATCCCCATTGGTGCCTCTCCCTCTCTCCTTTCCCTAATGGGCCCTCTCCCTCCGGAAATTGGCCCATTAAGCCTTTTGACCTTTAATTGATTTTCTCTTTATTAAATAATTATGAATAAATGATTAAATCAACATTTAACATTCATTCACATATTATTCAATCTCCGTGGCCATGGAAAACCTTCCACCTCCACTCCGGACATCCTCCGGACTTATCGAAACCCTTCCGGTTTTCTCCCTTCTCTTCTTCGGTGATTCCACCAATCCTATAAACACTCTCTAAGCATCATCAAGCACTTAAGCGTGATACCCCACGGTTCGGGAACACTCCAGACATGGTCGGGACACTACCGCACCAATGATCGATAGAGGGACCTGGATGGCCATGTGATCCATGTGCGTTCCATGAAGATCTTTCTTCGTTTGAACCGGGACAATCGTGTCTTATTCCCTTTGTCATTCGATACTTGCATTGCCCGAGATCTAATCATTGACATCACCATGTCGTGTTCAATCTCATTACTGAACAATGCTACTTAACTCGTTCCGACAAGTGATATCCCCGTGATCTAATCACACGCTGCGCAGCTATTGGATATAACTTCTCCGAGTGGGCCCTTGAGTATCTTTCCGTCACATGGACGGACAAATACCGCTCTTGACATATATTTCCTCTACGGTTTCCTCTGAGTACCTGAACACACCTTTATAACCACTGTTTTACCAGATGGTGTTTGATGTTATCTAAGCACTCTCGGGAGACAGTGATTGATATAGCCTCACGGTCTAAGGAATAGTCTACGAGGATCCATTTCTAATCATCGTAACTTGAACTTCGTGACATGATCGGGTCACGATGTTTAGGTTGGGTATTGGTTCATCATCTCATTCTCGGAATGAGATGACCTCATTTCCAACTGGCATAAATGCCACATGATCAGGAAACATGATCATCTGTTGACCAATGAACCAGTGACTAGAGTTTCACTGGGAACCCCTGGTTGTTTGTATATCACACGTGTATTGATGTTTCCACTCAACACAGTTATAGCATGATATAAAACTTAATCATAAACTATATGATAATAGTCCTCACTACAATTTGTCTCTAGGGCATATTTCCAACAGTGTCCCACTTGCACTAGAGTACAAATACGCTAGCTGCATTTGTTCTAAATCATTGGGACCATATATCCGGTACCATGAACATGCTTGCTCATGGAAGAGGTTGAGCCTTGGGTCTGTACTTTATAGTCCCAAATCCTTTACAACTTACTAATGTCACCTTGATTGACATTAATACTTTATCATCACATGATAGCATCTGTGTGAATGCATCATTGCTATAGCAGTAGAACGAGGCCTGATTCCAGGAGCCTACAGTGACGTTAGATCAACCTCGAGGGCTTTCTCATGGGCACTGTGCCCTGGGACACATCATTCTATGTTAAAAGCGAACTAGCCCCGCCATAACATTATACAACACTTTAGATGGTACCCTTATCTATTATAAATGTATTCATCAAAACACTAGAGCACTATGTGCAACTTTCGATGTTTTGTTCACCTCGCTTCCTACTTGACTTTAATTGGTACCTGCAGGAGTTTCCAACATATTCTCTTATAACATAACTCTTTATGCTTTAAGATATGTTATCCTTTATGGATTTGGAAAACATGTCTACAGTTCTCTACTAGACACTATGGACAAACTTAGCTCAACATTTTGTGATTCGAACTTAATCACTTTCAAACGTTCCTTAATTTGGATCACATATTATGCTAAGTTATCATCATGGTTTACTGAGATAGAACCTATGTCTCCCCATAGTGGATGACGATCATCCTTTTCTTTCTTTCAACCATTGATACTAAACTTAATACTATTCCTAATTTGAGTTATTAAGGACTGGTTCCTTAATTAACTTCCATTCTGAAACCCCTTTCAAAATCCCTTAAGGAATACCACATAATATCATAATACACCTATTATCAACTTCTACATCTTATAAATCACTATTTATAAGTATTTGCGCTTTCATTCTTAACATACTTAAGAATTACTCCTATAAGATCCCACTCAGAATATGTTCCTACATATTTTAATTTGAGTCTTATATTGCTCCTACTTAAAATATGTCAATCACATATTGTTTCAGTAAGACTTTCATAGCTCCCACTCAATTTTATGCAAATTGCATATCCACTCACTATTTTGAATAACTTCAAAATCCTTTTGATCAAATATCAAACTTGGAGATTTACTACGAGATACTAGTACTTTACTAGTTTTAAATCCACTAGAAATTTAGCACATATGAATCAAATTCATTTGAACTTATCCAATACTTGACAAATTGTGCTTTTGTCATTCACCCCTTTTCCTATTATGGCTTTGCAGTCATTTGGGAAAATTCCAAGTAACCCCTTTACTTGTGAGATTCAACAATGAATTGCTTTCTAATATCAAGGAAATTTTGCTTCTAGGATTTCTCATAATTTAGTTTACCATTATTTCCTTTGTAGTTCGTAGGTATGTCATATTCCAAAAATCATGACAAGTGATTCACAAATGCCTCCATACAAGATATGGATTACATTTTGAATCCTACTTCATGTAGTGAAAACACTAGTGGAGGGGAAAATACAATAATCAAAATCATTGATTCTTTCCTTCTGTGAAGAGAATCGTTCAGAAACATTATCCGTTGCGCTTCTCAACACTCTGATGCAGGGTTTTGAATCCTCATCGTGTTTTACACTATTTTCCATTTGCTCCATAATTGAGAAACATCACTAAAAGTGAGCTTTCTCAAGAATGCACCAAAATCCAAGCAATACGAATCTTGCTTTCCTTTTGGTTTGAGCTATGGGTTTCGTATTCAAAATTTCCAATGAATACTCTACAAGGACTTATTCGCTATTGTTTTGGTTATATCGAATAACCCCAAAACTTTCACGAATTAAAATGGTTTACTACATTCTAATTAAGTCCTAACTATTTCTAACTAAGGTCTCTACATCTACACTACAACGATTTATTTGGTGCCTTCTATTTAACCCCCTTTGATATCTAATATCACATTGTGATGCTTCGCATTTTGACGTTTCAAAACACTTTGCATTCCACAATTACTTTTATGCCATTCTTATAAAGTTGAATTTCATTACTATTGATCAAATCATAGCAATTTGATTCTCTTTTATATTTATACCCCTTTTGTTGATTAAACACTTTGATCAAATCAAATAGTTTCATATTCATGTTTCTTTGGTAAACTACTTTACACATTTAAACAATCAATTAATGATAATTACCATTTTCGTTAAAACACAATACATCAAATATGTATTTACTTTTAACAATTCTTTAAACACTTTGTATTCAAGTAATACATGGTGTTCAAGTTATTTTGCCGAACTTAGGCATGATTTATATGTGACAAGAAATCGAATGACTTTCACATATTATCACATAACTTTGAATTCAAACAATGGTTTCATTCATTAATGAAATATCATTAAGTTGGGTATTTTTTTAAACAAGGCATTTTTAATGTTTTACAAATGTTCATACATTATCAATTATTTTCAAACAATAAGGACGATTCACAAGTAATCAAACAAGATATGAACACGAATAGAAATCATTCATAAAAGTAGAACAACTGTTTGTTACAAACTCATATGAATAACCGTCTCACAAAGTGTGAGACACACTAAAGAAGTTCACAATCTCTTGATTACATTAATCATCCTAAAACATAAACTAAATGATAAATGTCGAGGGAGAGTGTCGTCGGCCATCATCATCATGCTTGCCATCAACACGCAACGTCACCTCCTCTCCAGTAAGCACCTCTCATGTAGAAGGACCTGTTTTCAGTAAAACAGAACAAGTATTAGATATACTTAACACTGCAATGTGTTTGCAAGATTATAACATTTATAAAACTGTATATCAAATATATACCTTGGTCATCGATGACCTCTCTGGTGATTGGTTCAACCTTTACATTCTAGAAACGTAATATGAACTTGTGGAAATCCAATGCTTCCGTATCACCACTCATGATGCTACTCGGGACATGTCCTTCGTAGCTGGAGGTAACGACCGAAGCAGTACATCTATCGCAAATGGATCAGCCATCCAGTAATCCAAGAAGTGAACCAGTCTTGTGTGTGCATGAAGCATGCGCTCCAAGTGACCCTTCAGACATGTATGCTCCTCCATCTGAATGGAAAGGAACTCTCCAAGCAGCTCGTGCTTCCACATGCGCACATGGCCTATGAACTCCGCTCTCAGCTGATCCACCATCGAATATGGATCAAGATCACCCATGAGCGGATGTAGTTCATCTACCATCCCGTAACACATTATTATCTGAATGTAGGTGGACATCTCTTGACGATAGTAGCGGTCTGCCAGCTCTTGTGGGGTCTCATAGTATTCTGGCTTAGTCAAATCCATTGTGTGGCGTATGTAGTCTACCACATGATTCCTAGTAAGGAGATCATCTAGGCGCACAAGCCAACTAGGGAAGTTGGATCCATCAAGTCTAAGTTTTTTTTACCCTTTACCCAATCCTCAATCTCAAAGTAAGCTTCACGGTGAGCCATCTACATTTATAATTGCAAAAGGAATTTAGACTAAGTTTATAATTAAATGAGTTAATAATAACTCCACTCAGAAACACCTATCCCCAAAAGGGTTCCTAGTGATAACACGACCCCTATCAGCCACATCTCCCCCGATCATCACGGCCATCAATGTGGGTTCAAGGGTGGACACTAAATGTCGGTCACATCATTCATGCGACTCGTGCTCGATCTTTCGACCATCCGCGTTCCGAGGCCATGTCTGTACATGCTAGGCTCACCAACTCAACCTTAGTGTTTTCTCTGTGCAACATGGCTTGCACCCACTGTATGTGAACGTAGATATGTCTGACACCCGATCATCACGACCTGCCTCATACCAAAGAACTTTATTGGTGGTGCACACTAAGGGGGAACACAATCGTTGGTAATTTTAACAGGGATCATCTTATTAGGCTACCGTCGAGTATCTAATACTAGCACACAATAAGATATACAAACAATAACATTGAATGTAAATGTTATGTGATATGGTCCTTCACGTCGTGATCTCCATCCGTCGTCACCGGATTCCGGCGCCAGGGTTCCGGCGCCGTAGACACCAGGGTACCGGTGTCGTTCCGGTGTGGTAGTTTGTCACCTCCGTGACTATCTACTACTACGTAACAAAAGGTAATCACTTTACCTTTGCCACAACCATATCACAAAGCAATGCCCCCCTGCAAAACAAAGTTAGACGCCTCTACTTTATCTTTGCATGTTTTACGTGGCTGAATGGGCTTTCGCACTAGAACCGTTCTTACCTACGAACTTTCAGCACAACGCTGATCAAGTAGTTATCTATACTACACCCCTTTCGGGGCCCTCCGTTGCAAATGGTATACCAACTAATGCGAGAGAGAGAGAGACACCCCCCTAAGCCACTTTATACGGTACAAGCCGTATGTCAAGCGTGGACTAGTCTCGTGAATGAACGCGTAAAGTCGGTTGGGGACCGCTTCATCAAGCTTGATGTCTACGCACTTCTATTCTTGTAGACAGTTGTGGGGCCTCCAAGTGCAGAGGTTTGTAGAACAACAGAAAGTTTTCCCTTAAGTGGATCACCCAAGGTTTATCGAACTCAAGGAGGAAGTGGTCAAAGGTATTCCCTCTCAAGCAACCCTACAATCAAGATACAAGAAGTCTCTTGTGTCCCCAACACACCTAATACACTTGGCAGGTGTATAGGTGCACTAGTTCGGCGAAGAGATAGTGAAATACAAGTGGTATGGATAATTATAAGTGGTAACGATGATAGAAAATAGCTTGATGGCGTGTGGTTGACGTAGGAAAAGACTAAAGGAAAACTGAAATAAAGATGGAAGCAAGCAAACATGTAACAGATCTAATTGCAAATGGTGTATCGATGCTTAGAAATAAGGCCTAGGGATCATACTTTCACTAGTGAACACTCTCTCATAAATATCTTCTCTTCATGATACTACTCTTAACTACTCTCCGGTTGAACACTCTAATCAATGGTAGGGCTATAACAGCACACCTCAAAGTAAGCCTTTCCCATCTAGATAACCCCACACTGTCACCTTGAGTACTAGATAAGTCCAACAAACACCACAATTTCATAGAAACATCCAACTCCAAATATAACTCATAACAAGTATTTGTAATCTCTAGCCTAAGTGCCACCATGGTGAGCATGCTGTCACTTTCACACACATGGGAAGATGATACGTCCAAAACGTATCTACTTTCCCGAACACTTTTGCTATTGTTTCTCCTCTATACTTGTGTGATTTGGATGCAACTAACGCGAACTGACGCTGTTTTCAGCAGAATTGCCTTGGTGTCTACTTTTTGTGTAGAAAATCAACTATCAGGAAAAATCCCGGAAAATATGCCAAAACTCCTATTTCACCCGAAGACTTCAGGAGCCAGAATACGAGATGGAGAAGAGCCCTGGGGTGGCCACACCACCTGGTGGCACGGGCCAAGCCAGGCCGCACCAGGGGGTGGTGTGGGGCCCCCAGGCACCCCCTCGGCCTCTCTCTTCGCCTATAAGGAGCCTTCTGACCTAAAAACTTCAGGGGGTTCGACGTTTTTCTAGAAGGAGTTCCGCTCCGCCGCCACCACCAGATTCCACGAAACAGCACCAGAAACTCCGTTCTGGCACCCTGTCGGGACGGGGAATTTGAGGAGATCATCGCCATCATCATCACCATCGCTTCTCCGTCGACCATCCATGTTTTCCCCATCTATGAGTGAGTAATCCCCCGCTGTAGGCTATGGGGATGGTAGAGATTGGATGAGATCGTTCATGTAATGGCATCAGATTGTTAGGGCATGGTGCCTAGTATCTTTTATTAGTGCTTTATGACTTTGTTGCAACTTGTTGTGCTTAATGCTTGTCACTAGGGCCCGAGTGCAATGATTTAAGATCTGAACTTATTATTGATTCATTATGATAGTATTGTTTCTGGTCTTATCTACAAGTTGTGTACGACGTTGTTGTCCGGAACCTATGGCCCCGAAGTGACAGAAATTGGGATAACCAGAAGGGAATGGCTTTGATGTGAGGATCACGTGTTCACGGAGTGTTAATGCATTGCTCCGGTGCTCTATTAAAAGGAGCACCTTAATTGCCAGTAGTTCCCTAGAGGCCCCGCTGCAAACGGGCTGGCAGGACAAAAGATGTTGTGCAAGTTCTCATTGCGAGCACGTATGACTATATATGGAACACATGCCTAGGATTGTCTAGTACTTGGATGCTTTATCTTATTTATCTGCAATTGCCCTATGTTCTGATTGCTATGTGAATTGTCTTGTCCATGCAATGCCCGTCCATCCATCCCTATGCCTACCGCACTCGAATCCCACTGTTTACTGCTTTTGTTACTACTGTCTTTGCTTTATTACTGCTGTTACTTTGCTATTTCTACTAAAAAACTGTTGCTACTGATAAACTGATGTGAGCAAGATTGTTTCTAGGTGCAGCTGAATTGACAACTCAGTTGTTAAGGCTTATAAATATTCTTTGGCTCCCCTTGTGTCGAATCAATAAATTGGGTTTAACTTCCCTCGAAAATACTGCGATACACCCCTATACTTGTGGGTCATCAGGAGAGCAGAGATTCATTAAAGCACTTGAGTAGCAAGGTAGATCTATAGATTACAAGCTCATGATCTCAATAAGGTCATGCATAGAGAGAGAGAGAGAGAGAGAGAGAGAGAGAGATGAACACATAGCTACCGGTAGAACCCTTAGCCTCGAGGTAGAACTACTCCCTCCTCATCATGGGAATCAGCAATGGTGATGGAGATGGCGGTGGAGAACGATGGAGATGGCTCCGGGGGCACTTCCCCATCCCGGCAGGGTGCCATAACAGAGACTTTCTGTCCCCCGAACTCCCCTTCGGTGGCGGCGGCGCTGTGGAACTTTTCGTGGCTGGAGGCTTGATTATTTAGGGTTTACGCATCGGGAGGCTTCTTATAGGCCAGAGGGCAAGGTCGGTGGGCGGCCAGGGGGCCCACACCATGCCCTGGCACGGCCTAGGTGGATCCGCGCCTAGGGGTGGGGTGGCCACCCTGTGGCCCCTCTCCTTCTCGTCTTCTGGCTCCGTGAGTCTTCCGGTAAAATATCAATTTGGCTTTTGTCCCGTCCAATTCCGAGAATATTCATTTTCTGACTTTCTAGAACCAAAAACAGCAGAAAACAGGCAACTGGCACTGTGGCATCTTGTTAATAGGTTAGTCCAAGAAATCATATGAAAAGTACTCCAAAGTGTGGACAAAACACAAGAAAGTAGATAAAACCAAACATGGAACATCAAAAATTATAGATACATTTGCAATGTATCACCGGCCAGCCCCTAGTGGGCCCCGCAGGAGGGGGCTAGGTCCAGCCGGCCAGCCCCCTTGGTCCCTCTCCCTCTCTCCTTTCCCTAATGGGCCCTCTCCCTCCAGAAATTGGCCTATTAAGCCTTTTGACCTTTAATTGATTTTCTCTTTATTAAATAATTATGAATAAATGATTAAATCATCATTTAACATTCATTCACATATTATTCAATCTCCGTGGCCATGGAACACCTTCCACCTCCACTCTAGACATCCTCCGGACTTACCGAAAACCTTCCGTTTTTCTCCCTTCTCTTCTTCGGTGATTCCACTAATCCTATAAACACTATCTAAGCATCATCAAGCCCTTAAGCGTGATACCCCACGGTTCGGGAACACTCTAGACATGGTCGGGACACTACCGCACCAATGATCGACAGAGGGACCTGGATGGCCATGTGACCCCTGTGCGTTCCACGAAGATCTTTCGTCGTTTGAACCGGGACAGTCGTGTCTTATTCCCTTTGTCATTCGATACTTGCATTGCCCGAGATCTAATCATTGACATCACCATGTCGTGTTCAATCTCTTTACTGAACAATGCTACTTAACTTGTTCCGACAAGTGATATCCCCGTGATCTAATCACACGCTGCGCAGCTATTGGATATAACTTCTCCGAGTGGGCCCTTGAGTATCTTTCCGTCACATGGACGGACAAATACCGCTCTTGACATATATTGCCTCTACGGTTTCCTCTGAGTACCTGAACACACCTTTATAACCACCATTTTACCAGATGGTGTTTGATGCTATCTAAGCACTCTCGAGAGACAATGATTGATATAGCCTCACGGTCTAAGGAATAGTCTACGAGGATCCATTTCTAATCATCGTAACTTGAACTTCGTGACATGATCGGGTCACGATGTTTAGGTTGGGTATTGGTTCATCATCTCATTCTCAGAATGAGATGATCTCATTTCCAACTGGCATAAATGCCACATGATCAGGAAACATGATCATCTGTTGACCAATGAACCAGTGACTAGAGTTTCACTGGGAACCCCTGGTTGTTTGTATATCACACGTGTATTGATGTTTCCACTCAACACAGTTATAGCATGATATAAAACTTAATCATAAACTATATGAAATATGATAATAGTCCTCACTACTATTTGTCTCTAGGGCATATTTCCAACAATTTCCTCAACGATTAATTAATTCTTCTTGATCCGCAGCATTCGCATGGCTGCGATGTGACAAAGAAGGAGTGGACGATCTCGAGGCCCTCTTGCGTGAGCACAAGGTCATAACCCGCAGCGGGACGAGGTTCGGAGCTGACCTAAAGGTGGTCAGGATCAGCATTGTGGACACCGATGAATCCTTCAGCATATTCGCCGATCGCCTTGCCGCCATGAAATGAGCGCGAGAGAAATCATATAGTAGCATATTATATAAATAAGACTAAAAGTTTGGGTTATCTTCTTTGGTTTCGGACTTCGGTTTCTCTCTGTTGTTAATTAAGAAACGAGTCTTGTTTGTCACATTATGTTGTTCTAAGTTGTGTTGCTTGCAATGTTTTTCATGAATGCTAAGCTTTTGAAGTAGTAGTAGTAGTAGTAGTAGTAGTAGTAGTAGTAGTAGTAGTAATTGCCAAAAAATATCTTTTTTATCTTTAGGAAGCATGTTATTTATTGCCATAGAGGAGTGACCAACATTTCCCTAGGAGAAGATGATACATTACAAACACCCCGCCGGAAAGAGTTTAAGAGTGTGGATTTCATAGATCGGTGAAACAATCTAATTTTAACATTTGAATTCTCTGAAGCTGGTGCATATGTGGTTTAAGTAGGAGGATAGGATGTCAAATGTGAGTAGGAGGGCACGCATCCATGGAGGTCGAGCTCTACCAAGCACACATTACGTGGCTGGCCTCTTAAATGAACCCTCAGAGAAGAAGGTCCATACTGACAAAAAAGAGAACAGTGCTAACAAGCAAAGAGACGGTGGAGGTGACTCCCAAGATATATACACCACTTGTGGGCTTTCGCTTCATAATCTCAAGTACTTGTTCGATTTTTTTAAATAATATTACTGTGTTCTAGAACCCCTATGCGAAAATATTTATAACGATAGTAAAATGAATAACAAATATGCACATTATTGTATGTCTAGTTGGTACGGATCAAGTTGTAAAAAACATATTCTTTTCATTCTATTTTTCTTGTATTCAGTGGGAAATATATTTTAGTGACAAACTCTTCAAAGCATCTAAATCATGAAACTGTTATTGTAGTTGTAGGTCTTAAAATTATTATACTAAGAGAATTGCGGCTTAAGACATAGCAAGCATATTACCTAGTTTATAATTGAAATAATAATAATTCTCGACAATATTGTATAAATGATGGTGTGCTTGAGAGTGTGTCAATTATAAATAAAATTTATATGGTTGCAAGTAAAAGAATTTAGTATAAAGATGTAGATATTTTTTATTTTAACTTAATCTAATAAGTTTTTTAGTAACTTAGATTATGTAAGAGAAACAAGTTTCTAATCACAGAAATAATTTATTTATTTCTAGTAAAGAGTTGTTAACTGAAAAGCAAAAAACAAGTTTGCATGGATAAAACCCCCCAAATATTAACTTGTGTATGTTTGTGTGCAACTAAATCATAAAGTTGAAGCATACAGTCTTTTTTCATGTTTCACACCAAAGTTTTGGTTTCCTTTCGATCTTAGTTGCATTTAGAGAAGGCTTTTACTCATCAGTTTTGTGGGTTACTTGAATTTTGTATTTAAACTTACTATGGGAGATGTATACTAAACGCATAATTAGCATATGTGCCTTTGTTTTTGTAGAATTTTTAGTTTATCAATTACCACATAGGAGTATGTGATTCAGAACTTAGAACCATTAACTTAGTTTGGCTAGCTATTGTATGTGACTCGAAATTTAAAATCACGATTAGAAAAATAATTTTATGTCTTTGTCCCTAATGGTAGTGTAAGAGAATAAATTAATCCCTTATTTTATATTTTGAATGTCCTTATATTTAATATATAGTTTCAACATAATAAAATTATAGGCCACTCATGATTTTGAGTCACTCCCAACTCATAAATCGTCTCCACCTCCTAAATTTTAGGTTTTCTTTGTCCCTGCTGCATTGCCTCATCTTCTAAGCTCATAAGGGAGAAATGTGTTCACACACCTTAAGAGCTATCCATGCAAATGGTGCACCTCAATGTTACATTGGTGCACTGTAGTGGTTACAACCGCGTTTGGATCATCATGGGAGGTGATTAGTGTTGTCGTTGTGGTGAACACATAATTGTTGGGTGTCTCTTGGTTAGTAAACACAATGCAATATTAGAAGAGTGTGTACAGAGGTCTTATGTGAAGGTCGTATACACCTACAAAATTAGCACATGGACACTTTTTAATAGGTCGGTCATCTCGTGGAGTGCAAACTACTCCTATGTTAGGAGAGGGATGAAGGAGTTCAGCAAATGGCTCGAGTAAGTGACAAGACAAAGTCAACTATCCCTCGGAGGGAGAAGTGCTTGACTAATGGCTGGAACCTCAAATGCAATGTCATCTTGATTCTCCCCTTCTCCCATCTACCTGAATCTCTCAATGCACCTCGGATCCCGATACCCATCCTCATGCAACATTTTTGCTCGAATTGGGTGTGCCCCTCCCTTGAGTTTGATTCAAGCAAGAGAAAACAAAGGGAGCTTTCAGTTAAGATGCTCAACCTTCATCTCGTCATCGTGGAGGCGGAAGGTGAAGGGAGGCGGTATGCTCTGGAGCTCCAAGGGATGTTCATGGAAGTTGCGTCCTTTGGCGGAGAACATAAACGGAGGCCTTGACCTGCCGAAGTTATCCATGGCCACATGGGCCACTCCGCGCTCGGATGCGAGATGCCGAGCTCTTTCTTCCTCTAGGCCAAGGAGGATCTTATTCGACCTCGATGCGGGAGTGCTTGCCGACTCCGCCCCAAGTGGTTCGTCCCTGGTGGTGTTGCAGGTGCCTGCGTCTGGAGGTCTCGTCGGTGCCACGGTGAAGACAAGGGACCGGATTGCTTTTCTGAGTTATTTGCTAGGGTCTTGCTTGCAAAGTTCGAGGGCTGTGTTGTGATTTCATTTTCTATTTGGGTCCTCGCTGTAATCTGTCCACCGCTTTAATGCGGTTTCCAGAGCCTTCGGGGCTTATCCTGTTCAAAAAAAAAGTTTGTTAACTTAGAAGCACAACCATGGACTGCAGAAGTTATTGGTGTTAAGTAGCTTGTTCTCTACCCACTTCGCAAGTTTAACATTTGAAAACAAATGTATTTTTTTTCATGAAAGTTGCACTTCCTTACGCCTATTGTTGCATGTGACTAGATAGTGCAAGTTTTGTGTACTGCGAGTGCAACTTTTGTAAAGTATATTTTTGGGTTTTATTTTGTTTTGTCCATTAGATTATGTTTTATTCTTGTCTATTTGTTTCTACCAGGGTAAAACTACTCCAGAAATTGTATCCAAGCTAAATTTTGTTTTCAGCATTTGTTTATGTTTCTGCTTTTGGCTAAATGTTTACTTTTGTAATTTCCACTAGTATTATGGGCTAGTCTCATAGACAGATTACAGATAAAAAGCCAACACAACTATAACTGTTGGATGCAAATCAGACAGACAACACACCTTCTTTGGTTCGAGAGAGGGTTGTTGCTATGCCTAGGATGAAACCTGGTAAAACGCAGTGCATCATCTATGATTTAATAAGGTTTGATCACACATAGCCACATTGCAGGGATACAGAATGTGTTCGATAGCCAAACAATAGGTGTTTGGTAACTATGAAATGCAATTTTGAAGCTTCAAGAGTCTGAGCTACGCTGTTGGAGATAAATGGATTTGAGTTTTGAAACAGTACGACCATAATTGTGATAAACTGAGAAATACAGGAAGCTAGGAAAGGTAGAATCACACAGAAAACCATGTGTTGAGTTTCTTCCTGACTATTACTGGCAGAATCAATACACGCCGTTTGGATGAGTTTGCCTTCTAAATCAGAAATTGGAACTAGGTCATAAATTAATAGTATTTGGATGACACTGGAATCAAGAATTTGATTTGAGGCCCATTTCTATGGAACTGATACATAACTACCGAAGGTTTCCCAACAATATGGAGCGCCTTTAAATCCTGTGGGGTCAAGTTTGTGCGTGAAGAGTATTTACCTGCAGTGAGTCATTGATGACCGTGGATCGTCAGATAAGTACTAGATGAAAAAAAGTTAGCAACCATTTGTATGCTAAAAGGTTGCTCGAAAGAAAAAACTATTCGTATGCTAATGCTGAAACTACCTGACAATCATATACGTACCTTTCTGCCAATGGCCAATAGCGTCAGCAACTTCTATATAGCTTGTGATATAAGTGAGTACCGAGGGATCAAGAGCAGGGATTTG